>CM059569.1:28057651-28657651 GCA_030386875.1 Morinoia aosen | reverse complement strand
TACGGTTCCTCGGGGGTGGCATCGTCGATTTTCGTTGATAGAATTCGTCGTTTCACAGGTGGTTTATTCTTAGCCCGGTTATCGGATAAGGTGCCGAATACGGGTTGTTTTAGTACAGCTACTTCCGATCCAATGAACTTGACAAGATGATTCAAAGTGATGGGGGTAGAGTTGTCTAGAAGCTCTTGCGTCTTGCGCCGCCATCGTTTCCTGAGTTCATAGGGCAGCTTTTCCGTAATTTTTAGTAGTTCAGCCGGACTCTGTAGCTGATTGCTAAAGGAGGAGCTATTTATGCAAGCCTGGCACTCCAAGAGAAGGATATACAGTGCATGCAGGTCATCAGCGCATTCAGGTTTCACCTGAGGCCAAACCGTCAACTTTTCCAGGTAAGCGTTCGTAACCTTAAAGTCGTTTCCATATTCCTTCTCCAGCAAGTTCTTTGCCGTGGAATAAGCTAAGTCAGGGTTAAGATGAGTGCAAGTGCGTACAAGTTTACGTGCTTTCCCGCCTGTAAATTGGTCCAAGTAAATCAGTTTTTCGCCCTCGTTAGAGCACTTTGCTTCGATGACTCTAGAGAAATTCAACCAGAAACCACGGAACTTCGTTATGTCGGATCCGTCGAAGACGTCGATTTCCTTCTTGGGTAAAGAGAGCCTATCGTTATTCATCATAATCGCTGCCGAAAGCTCGTTCTGGCGAGTTAACACATTTACGAACTTATTGTTTATATCTTCATCAACCGTCGCAGGCTGGGATGTCGCTGCAACGTTCGTGGCCGCTGATACGTTGGCGGCAGAGCCGAGTTCAATGTTCGTGGCTGGTTCGGAAGGCATTCCATGTTGCGTGGTCTTCAATATTCCGTGCAAAGGTGGGGGAGTCCCAGTTAGCGAGCCCGTTCTTACTGGTAGATGTTCAGCTTCATCTGAAATTGATTGTGCGCAGTAATTTTCTATTCTTTCCAGCTCTGCTGATAGCGCAGACAATCTCGTTTCTTGCTGCGCAGTTGACAGTTTTTTACGTTGTTGTTTAAGGAGTAGAGATTTTTCTTCGTGCTCTTTCATCAATTTCAGTTCTTCGTCTTCCTTGGCTCTTCTAATACGTATCCGTTGTTCTTCTAATTCCGTCTTCAGACGGTGTTCCTCTATTTCTAGGGCCAAGCTCTGCGACAGAGAAGCTCTCTCTGCCATGTGAGCTGCCTTGTCTTCAGCCAGCCGTAGTCTTACAGAAGACGTTCGTGAAACAAGAGAAGATCTTTGAGAGTACGTGGTAGCTCTAGATTGCGCCCTCCTCAGTCTTGCTTCGTCGTTTTGATTTTCATCGCATGGGTGAATCAATTTTTCAACTCTCTCTCTGAATTCCTTTATAGGCTGGAGATGAGGTTGTAGCCAATCCTTATAGTCTTCGCCACATGCTTCGTGAAGTGCCTCCAAGCGAGTTAGGTAGTCGTTATACATCTGCTTTATTTCCACCAAATTACTGTTAGAATCTGGCAGCAGTTCTAAAATTTCGTTTCTTTTCCTCGTAAGAGAAGCAAGTCGTGCCGAGGGTGGATCGGCATCATCCGAACGGCTTGCTCGTGGTGGTGTTCGTAACATCGTGAACTAAAATTTGCAACTATGTAGGCGCCGAAGCGTCTCGGCCGCCTACTGGGCCCCGAACATAAACTGCCACCCTGGGCAGGGCTCAAGGGGCGACGTTTTTCGTTTACCGCACGTTACACATGTCTTAATTTGCTACCATGGATCTCAAAAAACTCAATTTGAGAGTATAAGCAAGTGGTTGCAAATTTTATTGGCATGTCTGAAAGAAAAAATACACAAATCATTTAATTACAAAAATGAATAAATATACGAATAGTCTGAGAAGGAACTACACAATTACACCAGTCATTTGATAAGGAACAATTCCACATGCACAAAATTTAAACATTATCGATTGCACAAAGCATTATCTACTTCATTTCAGGATCATCCGAATTATTGACTCAAGATACAAAAATCACACATGAACAGCAACTGTTTTTTCAATAGATAATTTATCGACTGAACTATCGAGAAATGTGCCACGCAGCCGTATAACTCAGCAACGCAACAGGAGACTGATAGGAGACTAGTCAGTAACGCTCGGGATGCTAATCACCACTCATAACGATAACTACACCAATTCAGATACAATCAGCTTGTAATATTTCACCACTATCTCACGAATAAAGTTTCTTCTACCTAGATACATATCAATGCTCTTGCTAAATACGAACAAATGGGAAGAAGGAAAATACTTTTCAGATACTCATAACCTATCGGTAACGATTACAACGAAGGTAACAAACAGAAGAGGGAGCAGCGGGGCACACCGACTACAGCCAGTTTAGACCGCGCTATAGCTCGCGCTGCGATGTACGAGGCCTGTCGAAAAAGTATCCGACCTTTGGCCAGAAAAAATACTTCAACAACCTGACGGGGTTGGGACCCTAATCCCCTTCAAAGTAGGCTCCTTGTGCTTCCACACACTTAGCCCACCGATCCTTCCACTGCCGGAAACACCTCTGGAAGTCTTCTTTTGGAATGGTGTTCAGCTCTGTCGTCGCGTTCCGCATTATCTCTTCTCTACTCTCAAAACGGGATCCTTTCAGTGGTGTCTTCAATTTTGGAAACAACCAGAAGTCGCAAGGAGCCAGGTCTGGAGAGTAGGGAGGTTGGCGAACGGTCGTAATTCCATGTTTGGCCAAGAAATTGCGGATCAAATGGGATGAATGTGCGGGCGCGTTGTCGTGATGCAAGTGCCAGTTGTTCGCAGTCCACATGTCTGGTCTTTTGCGCCGAACTGCATCACGAAGTCGCCGGAGAACATCCTGATAGTACTCCTTTGTCACTGTTTGTCCTTCCGGTGCGTATTCGTGATGCACAATTCCACGGACATCAAAGAAAACAGTCAGCATCGAAGGAGTCAAACAGGCAATGCGACGATGGAGCTGAACACCATTCTAAAAAAAAACTACCAGAGGTGTTTCCAGCAGTGGAAGGATCGGTGGGCTAAGTGTGTGCAAGCACAAGGGGCATACTTTGAAGGGGATTAGGGTCCCAACTCCGACAGGTATTCGAAATATTTTTTCTGGCCAAAGGTCGGATACTTTTTAGACAGGCCTCGTACATGGCATGGCGCCCGGAGCGGCCAATCGGCAGTTACAATAATCTTCTTTTTCAACTTACTGTTACTGTGACCTTTCTGCATAGATGTTGCGTTCCCTTAACTTCATACTAAATGGTGCCTTCCTCTCTTTTTATCGCCTTTGTGGCGGATAGGGAGGCTTATACTAACTAATAATCTAATCTTGGTAATCAAAATATCAGTAACCCAGGAGCGTTGTTTGCGTTGAGGTGAGGGAAAATTTGCTGGAAACGAAATTGAAGACTTATTGAAGCTGAGAGAAAGATTCGAAAATCGCTGACCTACATAGACTGTAGATGTACTGTAGACTGTAGATGTACTGTAGACTGTAGATGTACTGTAGACTGTAGATGTACTGTAGACTGTAGATGTACTGTAGACTGTAGATGTACTGTAGACTGTAGATGTACTGTAGACTGTAGATGTACTGTAGGCTGTAGATGTACTGTAGACTGTAGATGTACTGTAGACTGCAGATGTACTGTAGACAGTAGATGTACTGTAGACTGTAGATGTACTGTAGACTGTAGATGTACTGTAGACTGTAGATGTACTGTAGACTGTAGATGTACTGTAGACTGTAGATGTACTGAAGACTGTAGATGTACTGTAGACTGTAGATGTACTGTAGACTGTAGATGTACTGAAGACTGTAGATGTACTGTAGACTGTAGATGTACTGAAGACTGTAGATGTACTGTAGACTGCAGATATACTGTAGGCTGTAGACGTACTGAAGACTGTAGATGTACTGTAGACTGTAGATGTACTGAAGACTGTAGATGTACTGTAGACTGTAGATGTACTGTAGACTGTAGATGTACTGAAGACTGTAGATGTACTGTAGACTGTAGATGTACTGTAGACTGTAGATGTACTGAAGACTGTAGATGTACTGTAGACTGTAGATGTACTGAAGACTGTAGATGTACTGTAGACTGTAGATGTACTGTAGACTGTAGATGTACTGAAGACTGTAGATGTACTGTAGACTGCAGATGTACTGTAGGCTGTAGATGTACTGTAGACTGTAGATGTACTGTAGGCTGTAGATGTACTGTAGACAGTAGATGTACTGTAGACTGTAGATGTACTGTAGACTGTAGATGTACTGAAGACTGTAGATGTACTGTAGACTGTAGATGTACTGAAGACTGTAGATGTACTGTAGACTGCAGATGTACTGTAGACTGTAGATGTACTGTAGACTGCAGATGTACTGTAGACTGTAGATGTACTGTAGACTGCAGATGTACTGTAGGCTGCAGATGTACTGTAGGCTGTAGATGTACTGTAGACTGCAGATGTACTGTAGGCTGTAGATGTACTGTAGACTGTGGATGTACTGTAGGCTGTAGATGTACTGTAGACAGTAGATGTACTGTAGACTTTAGATGTACTGTAGACTGTAGATGTACTGAAGACTGTAGATGTACTGTAGACTGTAGATGTACTGAAGACTGTAGATGTACTGTAGACTGCAGATGTACTGTAGACTGTAGATGTACTGAAGACTGTAGATGTACTGTAGACTGTAGATGTACTGAAGACTGTAGATGTACTGTAGACTGCAGATGTACTGTAGACTGTAGATGTACTGTAGACTGTAGACGTACTGTAGACTGTAGATGTACTGTAGACTGCAGATGTACTGTAGACTGTAGATGTACTGTAGACTGCAGATGTACTGTAGACTGTAGATGTACTGTAGACTGCAGATGTACTGTAGACTGTAGATGTACTGTAGACTGTAGATGTACTGTAGACTGCAGATGTACTGTAGACTGTAGATGTACTGTAGACTGCAGATGTACTGTAGACTATGGATGTACTGTAGACTGCAGACGTACTGTAGACTGCAGATGTACTGTAGACTGTAGATGTACTGTAGACTGCAGATGTACTGTAGACTGTAGATGTACTGTAGACTGCAGATGTACTGTAGACTGTAGATGTACTGTAGACTGTAGATGTACTGTAGACTGCAGATGTACTGTAGACTGCAGATGTACTGTAGGCTGCAGATGTACTGTAGACTGCAGTTGTACTGTAGACTGTAGATGTACTGTAGACTGCAGATGTACTGTAGACTGTAGATGTACTGTAGACTGCAGATGTACTGTAGGCTGCAGATGTACTGTAGGCTGTAGATGTACTGTAGACTGCAGATGTACTGTAGGCTGTAGATGTACTGTAGACTGTAGATGTACTGTAGACTGCAGATGTACTGTAGACTGTAGATGTACTGTAGACTGCAGATGTATTGTAGACTACAGATGTACTGTAGACTGTAGATGTACTGTAGACTGCAGATGTACTGTAGACTGTAGATGTACTGTAGACTGTTCATGTACTGTAGACCGCAAATGTACTGTAGACCGCAGATGTACTGTAGACCGCAGATGTACTGTAGACCGCAGATGAACTGTAGATCGCAGATGTACTGTAGACTGCAGATGTACTGTAGACCGGAAATGTACTGTAGACCGAAGATGTACAGTAGACTGCAGATGTACTGTAGACCGCATAAGTACTCCAGACCGCAAATGTACAAGATAAATAACATGCAAATGTAATATATGCTGCAGATGCCAAAGCAGGCAGGCACAGGCTGCTCTCTTCACCTCACCAGATCCCCGCAATTCACGCAGCATTTACACAGCCCCACGGAACTGTCCCAGCGTCCTCTACGTTACTTCAGGTTACTGGCCGTCACGTTGGTGTTTTTTCATCAAATTGGCTGTCAGTGAGCGGTTTTCCCGACTGATGGAGTGGTGTCGCTCTGTCCACAGGGGAATTGCTTAATTAAATCGAGTGTTGCGAAAATTTTATTATGAGAGCCCGCTGTATATCTATTTAACAATGTTGGAATATGAAGTAGATACTGTTACTGTTCTCTGTTGTGTTACGTTGTCTAGAAACTGTACTACGTTTGAATGGTAGCAATCCTGTCGTGTGGTAGTTCACTGTTTGTTATGGTATTGCCTGCTTGGTTGGTTGTTTGGTCGGGATAGCAATCCCTTTACATATAAGATAATACGCAGTTTATAACGCGTTTGTCTACTTGGTTGGTTGTTTGGTCGGGATTGCAATCCCTTTACATATAAGATAATACGCAGTTTGTAACGTGTTTGTCTACTTGGTTGGTTGTTTGGTCGGGATAGCAATCCCTTTACATATAAGATAATACGCAGTTTAGAACGCGTTTGTCTACTTGGTTGGTTGTTTTGTCGGGATTGCAATCCCTTTACATATAAGATAATACGCAGTTTATAACGTGTTTGTCTACTTGGCTGGTTGTTTGGTCGGGATAGCAATCCCTTTACATATAAGATAATACGCAGTTTGTAACGCGTTTGTCTACTTGGTTGGTTGTTTGGTCGGGATTGCAATCCCTTTACATATAAGATAATACGCAGTTTATAACGTGTTTGTCTACTTGGTTGGTTGTTTGGTCGGGATTGCAATCCCTTTACATATGAGATAATACGCAGTTTATAACGTGTTTGTCTACTTGGTTGGTTGTTTGGTCGGGATTGCAATCCCTTTACATATGAGATAATACGCAGTTTATAACGCGTTTGTCTACTTGGTTGGTTGTTTGGTCGGGATAGCAATCCCTTTACATATAAGATAATACGCAGTTTGTAACTGTTGTATATTAAAATATGCATCGTACAATGTGATACTGGTTTTATGAGTACGAGTTCCGGAGCGGAGGTTTGCGCGTCTTGCCGGATGCCATATCGCGTTCAGGTCATATGTCTTTATGGGACCTCCGCCGGAAGCTGTGCCTTCGGGGCGCATCGCATTGGTATGCACCGGAAGAGCATTGTTTAACTTCCGAGCGCTATAGCTTATAAGCAGAGTCGGTGTATGGATGATTCAGTACAAGAATAGGAACCTAGCTAAGAGTTTCCTTTTCCTACTCCTGAAGCTAACGCTTCAGTTACGGTAGTTACTGTTACCGATACTGTAGTTTGCAGCTACAATTACTAATCCTAATATCGTGATGAAAAACCACGAATAACAAATGGCGACGAAGATTTCGAATCTCCAAAGTAAATTTGATCGTTACAAGTGCTCTGAAATTAAGATGGCGCATTCTACAGTTTGCTGTCCTGCATTCGACGTTGGAGTGGAAACAGTGAGCAATATCTACAACGATTCAAGTACAGTGTGCAGACGTTCTTCAGAAGGCGGGAAACAATGGTGGTAACAAAGCTAGTATTATAGTTGAAGCTTCGCCTGTAAACATCATTACTGATCTAAAACGAAGAATTTAACCTACGTTACTCACTGATGCTACATATGAGGAACTTGAAGGAAAGTTAATACTACAATTTAAAATCAGGAAATCCACTGTTGGCGCATCTGTTACATTTCTGAACAGAGAGCAAAGTGTTACAAAAGGTATGCTAAAACGTTAAATGACTTAGCATTTTCGTGCAACTACGAAAATTACGGTCGCGATCGTCTCTTTAGAGATGCTCTTGTGGCCGGTCTACATTCAGCGCAAATTCTCAGCGCTGTTCTACAGAAGTGTGACAGCAAGTCCTTTAACAGTAAAGCTTCGACGCTCCAGATATCATTCGTGAGGATTCATCTTCATCGTTTTTCACTACATAAAAACTACAGCCGAATTACATATGTATTCGCTGCGGAACTAGGCAGAAGCACCTTACAAAGAATTGCTATGCCCTAAAATTAAATTAATAAAATGCAAAAAATGTGGAAAAAAGGCCACATTTCTAAAGTTTGCAATTTACGACTGCAGCACGACCTCCTCCTGTTAAGCCTACACGAAGGGGACCTACACGAGAAGAATTTGACGCAGCTCGCACTTACACAGTGCAGCTGGAAAGGAGCGGTTCTCAGTGCAACGTCGGAAGAGAAGATGTGTCAATGAAGAGTTCAAGTAAGCCTCTACAGCGGAAGAACGAAGTTATTCTACAAAAGCCTAGGAACGATACTTGTGACGGTAACTATGTTCATAATTTCTCTGATGTACAAACTAATTACGCGTTATTTCAGTCACATTGTATTCCTCAAAGTGTCACAAAACTTACTCCCTCTGTTGCGCTGAACAATCGTAAAATTGTTACTTCCAGAGATAGAGTTCATCCTAAATATTCTTTGTCCAGAGCTAAGCCTATGTTCGTAACTCAATTCTCTGATGATCTGTTTAATGATTCTTACTTGTCATCTGATTCAGTCTAACGTTAAAGATACCGTTCATCTAGATGTGTTGCATGATGCAGTTCCTGTATTTTTAAAGCACGCCGTGTTCTAGTAAGACTAAAAAACTCCTGCTTTGACACCGGTCAGCAGTTTACCTGTACAAAATGTACCTTGTAGATCAGTTAAAATAACTAAACCTGTAATGCGAATAGGTTGCTAAGTTTTCCCTCCGTGTGTCATATATTCATCTAAAAGGGAGGGAAATTGTTGTATATTAAAATATGCATCGTATAATGTGATACTGGTTTTATGAGTACGAGTTCCGGAGCGGAGGTTTGCGCGTCTTGCCGGATGCCATATCGCGTTCAGGTCAGATGTCTTTATGGAACCTCCGCCGGAAGCTGTGCCTTCGGGGCGCATCGCATTTGTATGCACCGGAAGAGCATTGTTTAACTTCCGAGCGCTATAGCTTATAAGCAGAGTCGGTGTATGGATGATTCAGTACAAGAATAGGAACCTAGCTAAGAGTTTCCTTTTCCTACTCCTGAAGCTAACGCTTCAGTTACGGTAGTTACTGTTACCGATACTGTAGTTTGCAGCTACAATTACTAATCCTAATATCGTGATGAAAAACCACCATATAACAGTAACGTGTTTGTCTACTTGGTTGGTTGTTTGGTCGGGATTGCAATCCCTTTACATATAAGATAATACGCAGTTTGTAACGCGTTTGTCTACTTGGTTGGTTGTTTGGTCGGGATTGCAATCCCTTTACTTATGAGATAATACGCAGTTTATAACGTGTTTGTCTACTTGGTTGGTTGTTTGGTCGGGATAGCAATCCCTTTACATATAAGATAATACGCAGTTTGTAACGCGTTTGTCTACTTGGTTGGTTGTTTGGTCGGGATAGCAATCCCTTTACATATAAGATAATACGCAGTTTATAACGCGTTTGTCTACTTGGTTGGTTGTTTGGTCGGGATAGCAATCCCTTTACATATAAGATAATACGCAGTTTATAACGTGTTTGTCTACTTGGTTGGTTGTTTGGTCGGGATAGCAATCCCTTTACATATAAGATAATACGCAGTTTATAACGTGTTTGTCTACTTGGTTGGTTGTTTGGTCGGGATTGCAATCCCTTTACATATGAGATAATACGCAGTTTATAACGTGTTTGTCTACTTGGTTGGTTGTTTGGTCGGGATTGCAATCCCTTTACATATGAGATAATGCGCAGTTTATAACGTGTTTGTCTACTTGGTTGGTTGTTTGGTCGGGATTGCAATCCCTTTACATATGAGATAATACGCAGTTTATAACGCGTTTGTCTACTTGGTTGGTTGTTTGGTCGGGATAGCAATCCCTTTACATATGAGATAATACGCAGTTTATAACGTGTTTGTCTACTTGGTTGGTTGTTTGGTCGGGATTGCAATCCCTTTACATATGAGATAATACGCAGTTTATAACGTGTTTGTCTACTTGGTTGGTTGTTTGGTCGGGATTGCAATCCCTTTACATATGAGATAATACGCAGTTTATAACGTGTTTGTCTACTTGGTTGGTTGTTTGGTCGGGATTGCAATCCCTTTACATATAAGATAATACGCAGTTTGTAACGTGTTTGTCTACTTGGTTGGTTGTTTGGTCGGGATAGCAATCCCTTTATAAGGTAATATAGATGTTATGATGTGGTTGCCGGTCACCTAGTTATTTTTTCGGTCAGCCTGTCCCTTCTCGTACCCTGTGAACTGCATACCTGGGTGCCACTAAAAACTGTAAATTTGTGTTTCTCGAGGTTATTTTTTATATTGAATCCAATTCTCTCCAATGTGATTCTAGCACAAAAATAGAGGGATTGAGCAAAACGAAGAACCCGTTACAAAACTTATTGGTAAAAAAAGGATTTCACAGATGAATCATTGCTTAACTTTAAAAAGCGCAAGAGTTTTTAATCTTAATGGTACCCTGGTTTGTCTGAATTCTTGGAAATCCTGTCCGGCTATTATCTTCTTTAAACTAACGCGTGCGGTGTTAAGGATGAGAAAAGAATGATTGTTTGGGGGTTAAATTGAATATCTGCTCTAATACAGTCATCGTATTGACCGGTAAATAATTTTATGTAACCTATACCCCATGAGGTAAAAAATCTGACGCAGAAGTAAAATCTGTGGCAGGTTCAGCAAAGAACGTGGTCAACATTGCGGTAAGTTTGCAACGCTGTCTGGATGCGCTTATCATTTTCTTCCCAACGACAGGGAAAAATAAATAAAATAACGCGTGAAGATTTTTGCCTATATCACAATGAAAACATTCTTAATCATTCAAGGTTAATGTATTTTTCAAGTCTCAATTGCAATACTAAAATTGTTTTACAAGCTGACCAAATGCTTTTTTCCTCCTCATCGTTCTGTGATAATCGCGTAAGTAACTTCACTGAGCCATGAGATCCCCCAACGCAGAGTGTCAACTTCCCAAACTTCGTCGCACAACTTATGATCAGAAGCAAATTTTACCATCAAAAACATAACGCTAAACTTCAAAGCCATGTCACTTTGTAAACTGACCTCTCGAAATAAGTCAATTTAGAACGACTTATATTGCCTCAAAACGAACCTGAGGATCGAGTTAGCTAAGTATTTATGGGACGTGTTCTGCAATACTATGCTCCTCAAAGAATAATTTTCCTGGGGCTCCTTTCGCAATTTCCTGACGTTCGCAAAGTTCAGCAGTCTCAAGTTACAATTATTGGAGATGGTATACATGCTACGGAAAGTAACAACGCTATGAAATATACGCCAGTCGAGGTCACGAGATCGCTTTGTCATCGACTTTGTCTTTATTGGCTTATGACTCTGAAGAGAAACTATGCTGATGATAGAAGGATGATCGTGGGACACGGGCAGGCTTCGGCATACAGGAAGTGGTCCGAAATAACAAGTAAAAACACTTAAATGTCATACTGTGTTCAGCACGGTAGAGGAAACAAGGTAGGGTCATTTCTATGGTGGAAAATATACTTCATCTTTTTCGGCTAGCCTATGGAAAGGACTTATTTTAAACAAACTCTATGACGTCTCCAAAACGTCATGTTGTTAGGCCAACAATATAGACGGATTTTGGGTAGCAGTGCTACCAGAAGCAGTATGAGCGCTGCTATTGGTTCGTTGCCGTGACGTCAGCAAACTCACGCAGTCGATGAAAAAAAGACAGGTTTGACCCTACCTTGTTTTTTCTATTGTGGTGTTCAGTTGCGAAGATTGACAGGGCGAAAAGGTTAATTTTCAAGAGATTTTGAGTTTACCAGTTTACTTGCCTGATGTCCGTTGGTTTGTCTCGTGAATCCCACTGATATTTTGCTAGTTGGAAACTGCGGTAATTGAAGGTTTGCTGGTGCTCACTACCTCACATCGCCTATTGGAAAGTACATAACAGGTACGTACGCCTGTTGATTGATACTGTCTGGAGAACTGTTTTTCCGTTGAAGACTTCAACGAATTTTTTTTAATACATTTACGATGTATGTAGATGATGAAATAAACTACATTATACGTCTACGTATCACCTTAATTTTCATTTCATTTATCAGAACTTCTATTCTGTCTTCACTTCAGCACAGCGTTGACAAGTTTACCCCTTAACGTTCTTCAGCTCGTATGTAAAAAGCAATAAAACTGAACGTTATTGGGTTGTGTTACGTGAATAAGTAGACTTGACCGTCATTGGGACTTGTGTTTCACGTGTCAAAGTGTGTGTCGTGGAATGTCAACATTCTCATTCATTTTACCATACCAAAACAATTTTTCTAACGAAATACACCCGAAAGATCAATACTTACGAGCGTAAACGGACTTTTCAACAGCACTTAAGTGGAAAATTTAGTGTGTTTCTGAGAAAGGATATTACATTAGAGTTTTTTTCATTTAGAAGTGAGCATCTTTTTCAAATTTGGACGACCACCTACGCTTTGTTACCCTGCAATCGCAGTTTCCTCCTACAGAATTCTGCCTTGAGATGAAACCGTCGAATTGTTCATGTCTGAATGCCACTTCAGAGATTTCTATTTGCGCCCAGACTGGCTGCAATCAGGTGCCTGAGTCGGACGAATCTCGCGAGATTAAGATTGGAATTATGCGCATCTCGTAACGTCTGTGGGCGTAGAAAATTCTTCAGTTATTCTCACTGTGAGCGATTGGATCCTAAGAACTGTGACTTCTGTGACTTACATTGCTTCTGTGACAAAAAGATCAAAGAATATCATAAACATTCACCATGATTACATTTTCTGATGATATGTTTGGGAGTTGGTTGAGCCCAGGAAAAAAAGTCTAATTAAATTAGCGCTCAAGGAATACTAGCTATTATGTTCAGCAAAAAGGTGACGTTGAATAGTTTCATTGTGGCGACCGAATGATTTGTTAACGCTCTTTTTTTGCAGTAGTAATTACGATTGCGATAGTCGAAAAATACAGCGTTAATTGTCAATTTTAATGCCCTGTTATTTTTAATGGCATTGATACCTTCGTTTTATGAACTTTGAGACTGCGGCATTTCGTCTCCTGATTGAACTGCTGGAAATTCATAAGGTCTACGCAGTGAGCACAGAAGCGTTAAACTTCTCTGGTGGCACTTAGTCTTGTTTACTTGTGTTTTTTTTATTCCCAGTTGATAGGAAGCAAAGTGTACTTTGAAGTTTCTTCTGTCGTGCGTTCAGAAAATATTATTGCGTTGACGCTTTTAGCGTCGCTTATTCAAATAAACCCAACTATTTTAGCTAACAAAATTAAATTCTATAATACGTATCTTCGCTGAATTCCGATGTGCGCTTAAACTGACGGCTCCAAATTTCCTTCAGATGAGTGAAGTAAAATTTACAGAATGATTTACCAAAGGTATCAAAAGGAAGATTCATGACTTACATGACTGGACTTCGACCTCATTTATCAGCTGGAAATCTACCTAATTGGATTAGTGCTCGTACTCTAGGGTACAGGGTCTACCTGACCCAAAACTTAAAGGTGAACCCAATTCATAGACTCATTTTGACACAAAATGGAGAGATTGCTACGCCAAATATTTCTAGTCAAATTCACTTAATATGAGACAACGTTCTCAGCGACCTTAAATCTGATTTACCTACTGACATCAACATACTGACCTACCCAGTGATTTCAACCGATTCAAAAAAAAAGCTTGCGTTCTAAAACTCTCACAGCATATTGCTGCTATCTGCTTGAAATTAATTAAAGCTGCAACCTCGTTCCTTGCCTGCCTGCGTACTATTTGAGCTCCATCCCTCTAGCTCCAGTGTCTTCCTGAGTGTCTGTGAGACCGTAACTGTACTCATATTGGTGGCCTTCCACCGGTGCTTCGCTCGCTTTGCAGGTAACTGAAATTGTGAGACATGAATTCAATTATTACTCTCTGGCACCTGGGTTTTAGCCTTCAATCTGCAGCAGCCGTGGAATTGCTTTTGTGGGACTATTCAAACATTGTCAGAATTGTATCTTTTTAAAACTCACATCACATTCGCACCAGTGAAATCTCTGTACAATGTATACTGTATTTCGACACGATTTGAATGGAAACAAATTATATTGCATCAGCTTCTGTATTTCGTTGATATTATTATCATTCAGGTGTTCATTCCATAAGGTCTTGAAATGGGTCATTTTTATTTGTTGTAAATTATATGGAACAATACAGCTGTTTTTAATTTTCCATCGGCGGGCAATAACACTTCACTGAATTCAGCTAGTAATCAGGAATTAGCACAAGATCCGCAATAATACCACACACTGACGACATATCTTTACGCAAGTAAATGTTCTCCTCCGAGCTACTCACGGCTAAAGCAACTTCGAACCCCAGTAGCCCTAAATTGGCTCCCTCCTCAGAAATTAAGATCAGTGCAGTGCTGATGATTTCTGAGCAGTGCCAGTGTCTTTGACAGTCCTTCGCTCTTCACTGAAGTTCCCGGCCAATCTGACCAGATGTGGATGTACGCATCCGTTACTTCAGCCCCATACCAGTGATGGGAAGCATCCACACAGCAGCACCCTGAGAGACGCCCACCGTTGGGATAACGTGGACATTTCGCTCGTGATTCAGAGGCGATTTACCGATCGATGATACGCCACTTAGGTTCTCTCCTGCATGGCCATAACACATCAGCGATACGTCCTTGATTTTCAATTGGGAAGGTACCGCACACGCAAAAGGAGGAACGTCGCTCCTTCTCAAGAAGCTGTAAGTCGGCGGGTTAAGTTAATGACAGTGTTTAGTCATCACCGATAGCTTTGTTGAAGCCAAATGAAAGTGTTCCACTCTTTTTTGGCTGAAAAATTATGGCGCCTAGCAAGTCATAGATGTTTATAGATGGCGAAGATGTTTTTAATGAAGTATCCAGGACAGTTTCAGACACATCTACAGAGGCAAATCTGAGCGATGTTTCATCCCCAAATAGTAGCAACAATTGGAGACCAAAGCCAGTTGGCATCATAGAGATACGAAAAATCTTATACTCACTAAAGAATACTAAAGCGACTGGACATGATGGCATAAGCCTCCAACATGTAAAAGACAGCTTCCCTGTCACAGCACCCTTTATTCGCTTGATAATAAATACATCTATTGTCACAAACAAGTTTCCCGATCAATGGAAACTATCCATAATTAAGCCATTACATAAATCTGGTGATATCGACATAGCGTCAAACTACAGACCAATCAGTCTCCTGCCTGTTATGTCCAAAATATTAGAAAAAGTAATAACAAACCAGCTCTCGTCTTACATAGACGAGTCACAGCTACTGCATCGCAATCAATATGCTTACAGGAGGAATACCAGTACTCAGGACGCCCTGTTAAACATAACAGAAAAAATTTACAATGATATTGACAAAAAAAATTAACTCTCTTACTATTGCTTGATCTCTCCAAAGCTTTCGACAGCGTTGAGCATAAGAAACTTCTACAAAAAATTTCAAACCTCAGAATAGACACTCAGTGGTTTGAAAGCTACCTACGAAACCGCTCTCATGCAGTGTGCTTGAATAACAAAATGTCATCATTCATACCAAATAACTTTGGCGTTCCTCAAGGTTCAATCATCGGCCCACTCCTATTTTCAATTTTCATCAACGATTTCCCCACCATGCCGGCAAACACAAAAATCTCAATGTATGCTGATGACGTACAAATTGCCATGACAAGCTCAACAGCGGATTTAACAGAAACACAAGCCAACGCTGAAAACCTTCTGAGAAATCTGAAATTGTGGTATGACCATAATGGCCTCAAACTTAACGCAAGTAAAACGCAATGCATTATTTTTGGATCACAGAATGCGACTGAAAATTTACCACCATTCAAGCTAACATTTGGAGACGATACATTAAACCAGTCGATAAGGTTAAAAATCTGGGTGTTTGGTTTGACAAAAATATGACTTTCAATTCACACGTCGAAACAATGTGCAACAAAATTAACGGAACCTTAATTTTCTTTCATCGTATAAAGAACACACTTGACGAAAAATCTAGATTATTAGTGATTCAGTCTTTAGTTTTATCGCGTCTGGACTACTGCAGTCTTGTGTGGGGAGACTTACCTAAATGCCGTCAGGAAGAGTTGCAAAAATGTGTAAACTTCGCCGCCAAAGTGGTATGCAAAGGAAATTTCAATAAATACGATCATGTCACCCCTCTTTTAAGAAAACTCGACTGGATCCCAATACCGAACAGATTCATGATCCAGAAAGCTCGACGAGTATTCTCCTCTCTGTACCTCCCCCAAAGTAATGCAGAGGTGGTAAAATTTTTTCCATCTAATATCCTAAACGAAAGACCAAACCGGAGGAACGATGTTTTAGTCAGTTACCGTTCATCTAACGTGGGACAAAAAGCTCTCTCAGTTTCTGGAGCTTTTTGTGGAACAAGCTTCCCCAGCATATCAAAAACTCTAAAACTGGAAAAGAATTTAGAGTAAATGTGTCACGTCATTTTGCATCTCTGTCATAGGGCCTGCAGCATCTCGGTGTGAACTTCCCGTCTATCAGAAAATTTAATTTTTCCTGAAATTTTTGTTAGAAATTTAGAAACTATTTCATTTTACGTTTGCAAAGCGATTCGTATATTCATCTTACTTATTTCTGTCGACAACAATGAGCACCACAGCCGTCAGTTCAGTGCAGCAGAACGAACGTTCTTTCCATAATAAGGAGTATTTCCTCATCTTTATTTTGTTATTTCTTTCTCTTTTCTGTATTAATATTTAACGTCCGTATGACAAATATACCATGAAATACATTTTGTGTGTACACCAATAAACAGGTTTATAGATGTGAGGGCTGTGCAAAGTTTATAATGAATTAAATTTTTGGCTAACGTTGTCTCGCTATTTCAAAATCATTCTCGAAGAAGTTTTCAATCGATTTTCGGCTGAGCTGGGGGGAAAGGGGTAATTTAAGCATTGCATTTAGTCTTTTTATTTTTTTATTTTTTTCCGTGCGTTCAGCGCACACTAGCACTGAACTTTCAGATCGGAAAAAACTCTAAATTTCTGTAATTAAATTTATCACTTTGGATCAAAGCCTAATCTACCTATACGTGCCAAATTTTGTGAATATTCACCACTCAGATGTGATATCCGGCCTCAATGTTGCTCCATTTTATCCCACGTACACATGTCCGTATAATGCTGAAGAGTTGTGTTGCTTCTTGACTATAACCTGATTTTTCTTAAAAAATTTCTGTGAAGAAATTAAAAACCAGTTCATTTTTATGTTTTTCGAAGTCTTCTTTTCCTTTTAGTTATTTTTTTTGCGAAAAATTTCTAAGGATTACAGTAAGCTCAACTGTCATTTTCTGTGTAGTAGATGGTAGGTTGCTTTTATCTTTTATTTTATATATGTATTTTTTTCTAATATTTCATTCTCAATAAGTATACATATTAATATGTGTGTGTACGTGTGTAGGTATATATATGTATCTACATATATAGATATACATGTTTCTATTTCATTTCTTTACGCAAAAACCATCCGGTTAATAAATTTTATTGCACTAGCGAAATGATTAAAAAATAGAGCTATCACTTCCCCAGAGGGCGTTTCTGTGAATCGGATTAATGTCAAATATAATTAATTAAATAAAGTGCAATTTGAGCATATGAATCGTAGTAAAATTATCTTTCTGTCCGTATGTTGTACAAGCTATGAATTTTGATATTGAGTATGTATTTGTTTACCCATTTCTACCAATATTTTGTAGATATTTGTCAATCATGAGTAGTAACCGGCTTACACTGTATCTCTATTTTATCCCATGTACCCATGTCCACATGATATTGTGGTGAATATCGAGAAGATATGAAATATGTTTTTGGTGGTGATTGGGCTTTGCATATTTTTAGGGCATATTTTTCATTTCTCATTCAACTACCCTTGACAGAGATAGACTATTGGCACGCCACGTATGGTTTGTCTATTAGTACGCCGCGTATATTTTGTCTATTAATCTGCCTCGTATGGCCTATCTATATGTACACCTCTGATAGCTTGTCTATTAGTACACCTCGTATAGTTTGCCTGTTATTATGCCTCGTATGGCTTATCTATTTGTACACCTTGGATGGTTTGTCAATTAGTACTCCTAGTATAGAACTTTTGTTAGACTACTGGCACACCACGAATGGTTTGTCTATTAGTACGCCTCGTATATTTTGTCAATTAATATGCCTCGTATGGTCTATCTACTTGTACACCTCTAATAGTTTGTCTATTAGTACACCTCGTATAGTTTGTCTATTATTATGCCTCATATGGCTTATCTACTTGTACACCTCGGATGGTTTGTCAATTAGTACTCCTCGTATGAAACATTTGTTTTAGGATGTCATATATTAAGAAACTTTTAAAAGCCAATATGTTGGCATGTATCTCATGTGACAACTTGGAAATACACATTTTTTCTTTTCTTTTCTTTTCTTTTCATAGTGGATAAGGCTGGGGGTTTTGTTCAAGTAGAACAGATTGACGTGTTTTGAGCGAGGTGGAATGGGACCTCCTTGGTTTTGAGTGTAGATCAGATCGATGTGTTTTGAGTGTACATTGGAACGGAGTAGAGCGAAAATTGATCAGATTCTGAAATGATTGAGAAGTGCAGATGATATTATTTTCCCCGGAAAACTTAATTCATTTGGCATAACTAATTTTCCTTACTTGCAATCTAAGTGCGTCAACGAACGACGCGAGAGCTGGCCCCTACGACGTACCACGACATCTTTTATTGTGTTTTAAATTAAATTCAAAAAACGCCATCATGCAACTTTTCTTTAAAAAAATAGTTCGACACTAATGCCAGTAAAATTCCACATTCAGATGGCCCAAAGCGTGTTCTAGTCTCCCAACCTTCCCATGAAGTAATGAAGATATCAAATTTTCCCGTCCATAGTCCGAACAAATAAAGAAATTGGAGGAATGATGTTTCAGTTAACTAACGTTCAATTGACATAAAACAAAAATATTTTTTAGTTTCTAGAGCTTTGCTGGGGAATTAGCTCCCTCAGCGTACAAATTAGCTCTCTCAGGGTACGAAGTAGCTCCCTCAGGGTGCGAAGTAGCTCCCTCAGGGTGCGAAGTAGCTCCCTCAGGGTGCGAAGTAGCTCCCTCAGGATGCGAAATAGCTCCCTCAGGGTACAAATTAGCTCCCTCAGGGTGCGAAGTAGCTCCCTCAGGGTTCAAATTAGCTCCCTCAGGGTGCAAATTAGCTCCCTCAGGGTACAAATTAGCTCCCTCAGGGTAAAAATTAGCTCCCTCAGGGTACAAATTAGCTCCCTCAGGGTACGAAGTAGCTCCCTCAGGGTAAAAATTAGCTCCCTCAGGGTGCAAAGTAGCTCCCTCAGGGTACAAACTAGCTCCCTCAGGGTACGAAGTAGCTCTCTCAGGGTGCGAAGTAGCTCCCTCAGGGTAAAAATTAGCTCCCTCAGGGTACAAATTAGCTCCC
Source organism: Morinoia aosen (assembly GCA_030386875.1). NCBI lineage: Eukaryota > Metazoa > Arthropoda > Malacostraca > Amphipoda > Talitridae > Morinoia > Morinoia aosen. Next base: position 28,638,290 of record CM059569.1, on the reverse strand, counting down.
TCAGGGTGCGAAGTAGCTCCCTCAGGGTGCGAAGTAGCTCCCTCAGGGCACGAAGTAGCTCCCTCAGGGTACAAATTAGCTCCTTCAGGGTACAAATTAGCTCTCTCAGGGTGCGAAGTAGCTCCCTCAGGATACAAATTAGCTCCCTCAGGGTGCGAAGTAGCTCCCTCAGGGTACAAATTAGCTCCCTCAGGGTAAAAATTAGCTCCCTCAGGGTACGAAGTAGCTCCCTCAGGGTACAAATTAGCTCCTTCAGGGTACAAATTAGCTCTCTCAGGGTGCGAAGTAGCTCCCTCAGGGTAAAAATTAGCTCCCTCAGGGTGCGAAGTAGCTCCCTCAGGGTACAAATTAGCTCCCTCAGGGTAAAAATTAGCTCCCTCAGGGTACGAAGTAGCTCCCTCAGGGTAAAAATTAGCTCCCTCAGGGTGCGAAGTAGCTCCCTCAGGATACAAATTAGCTCCCTCAGGGTGCGAAGTAGCTCCCTCAGGGTACAAATTAGCTCCCTCAGGGTGCGAAGTAGCTCCCTCAGGGTACAAATTAGCTCCCTCAGGGTAAAAATTAGCTCCCTCAGGGTACAAATTAGCTCCCTCAGGGTAAAAATTAGCTCCCTCAGGGTGCGAAGTAGCTCCCTCAGGGTAAAAATTAGCTCCCTCAGGGTGCGAAGTAGCTCCCTCAGGGTACAAATTAGCTCCCTCAGGGTAAAAATTAGCTCCCTCAGGGTACAAATTAGCTCCCTCAGGGTAAAAATTAGCTCCCTCAGGGTGCGAAGTAGCTCCCTCAGGATACAAATTAGCTCCCTCAGGGTGCGAAGTAGCTCCCTCAGGGTACAAATTAGCTCCCTCAGGGTAAAAATTAGCTCCCTCAGGGTACGAAGTAGCTCCCTCAGGGTACAAATTAGCTCCTTCAGGGTACAAATTAGCTCTCTCAGGGTGCGAAGTAGCTCCCTCAGGGTACAAATTAGCTCTCTCAGGGTAAAAATTAGCTCCCTCAGGGTACGAAGTAGCTCCCTCAGGGTAAAAATTAGCTCCTTCAGGGTACAAATTAGCTCCCTCAGGATACAAATTAGCTCCCTCAGGGTACAAATTAGCTCCCTCAGGGTACAAATTAGCTCTCTCAGGGTAAAAATTAGCTCCCTCAGGGTACGAAGTAGCTCCCTCAGGGTAAAAATTAGCTCCCTCAGGGCACGAAGTAGCTCCCTCAGGGTACAAATTAGCTCCTTCAGGGTACAAATTAGCTCTCTCAGGGTGCGAAGTAGCTCCCTCAGGGTACAAATTAGCTCTCTCAGGGTAAAAATTAGCTCCCTCAGGGTGCGAAGTAGCTCCCTCAGGATACAAATTAGCTCCCTCAGGGTAAAAATTAGCTCCTTCAGGGTACAAATTAGCTCTCTCAGGGTGCGAAGTAGCTCCCTCAGGGTACAAATTAGCTCTCTCAGGGTAAAAATTAGCTCCCTCAGGGTGCGAAGTAGCTCCCTCAGGATACAAATTAGCTCCCTCAGGGTAAAAATTAGCTCCTTCAGGGTACAAATTAGCTCTCTCAGGGTGCGAAGTAGCTCCCTCAGGGTACAAATTAGCTCTCTCAGGGTAAAAATTAGCTCCCTCAGGGTGCGAAGTAGCTCCCTCAGGATACAAATTAGCTCCCTCAGGGTAAAAATTAGCTCCTTCAGGGTACAAATTAGCTCTCTCAGGGTGCGAAGTAGCTCCCTCAGGGTACAAATTAGCTCCCTCAGGGTAAAAATTAGCTCCCTCAGGGTACGAAGTAGCTACCTCAGGGTAAAAATTAGCTCCCTCAGGGCACGAAGTAGCTCCCTCAGGGTACAAATTAGCTCCTTCAGGGTACAAATTAGCTCTCTCAGGGTGCGAAGTAGCTCCCTCAGGATACAAATTAGCTCCCTCAGGGTGCGAAGTAGCTCCCTCAGGGTACAAATTAGCTCCCTCAGGGTAAAAATTAGCTCCCTCAGGGTACGAAGTAGCTCCCTCAGGGTAAAAATTAGCTCCCTCAGGGCACGAAGTAGCTCCCTCAGCGTACAAATTAGCTCCCTCAGGGTACGAAGTAGCTCCCTCAGGAGTCACTGTGCTCATCAGAGTCACTGTGAAGACCCCACTCTGAGCCTGAATAGTACAGTTGGTCATGAAACCACAATTATGTTTATTTGTGGTCATTTCGCTGAAATTTTGAAGTTATTTTTAACTTTTAAACGATGTCAGTCTATCACTGTGATTTCATTTTATCTTTTGTATCAAGGTTAGGGTTTACATTCTGGGATCCCGGATGATTTGTGACTGAAATTTCCTGGTCCGGGAGTTCCTTTTTTCCCAGGAATTTCCGAGCTTCTGAGTAGTATACATATTTCAAGGTATTATCGAGAAAAACCCTTAAAATTCTGCTATTTCCCAGGAATTCTATTCGTTTTTTCTTTTGTTCTAAAATATTGTGAACTAAGAGAGAAGATTTTTACGGTATTGGTCGCAATTTATCCAATCACTACCTAAGGTTTTAGGATGCCTTTCTTTTAATTCCACCTATTAAATATAAGTAGCTTCATATTAAACAATTTTTAAATCTAACATGCAGAGTTCTCGTACAAGTTTTTTGGAAGTATTCGTTGATTTTTTCCTTATTTCTGATAAAGAAATATTTTCGTTAGCCTTGTGGGACAACCATTCCTCGTTCCAGACTCCTGGAAACCTTCTGTGCCGGCATTATTTCTGAAGGATTTTTTTATAATTGTATTGTAGTAAAATAACTTTCCGAGCCTGTTACTATTGTCTATACATATGTACCGTAAACTAATTTCAACTTTCCGAAATGTCAATTTTTCAGTTTTAGATCAATAATCATTTACTTCCACCCATTGTACTTTAAATAATATCAAAGGCTGGCGCAGAAACCTAAGCTCATACGTGAACGTAAGAGGTAACTGTCCTTCAAGGCACTGTGCTTCATCAGTGTTTACACTATTTATAAGCTTTGAGTCTGCAAAAATAGATACAGGAGATTACATTTTAGACCTTTTTCTCTTAACCATATCGCCAACCCCTGACATGGCGCTTGTCTTCGTCTTATAGATTATCTCTTAATTTAAAACCTTTTTGTTCAGAAATATTTTAAATCTTATTGGTTTTGATGCATTTATGTGTCAAGTTCTTGGGAGAAATAAGAGTTTTTATTTTATTCTCTTGTCGGATTTCAAGAACTGCGTCCTCACGCGCCTGTCGAGCTATGTAGGAGGTTTGGAGTCCCTCGTCAGCAGTTTCCGTTTAATTTTCATTTACAAAATTGATCGACAGTCCTTCATTTATTTTAATTTGATGTGGTCGACTAAAGTCACCAAAGTTTGAGTTGTGACAGTTTTGTGTGGCCTCGGAATACACTCCGACTTTTGCCTTGTTTTCCGATTAACTCTATTGTTCCTCTGCTTCCTCTTTCTTTTATTTCTCTCTACTTTTCCATTTTCCCTTACCCTCTACTCTCCCATCCTTTGCCTTCAAAAATGTTTCAAAAACTAGACGTAGAAAAACTGGACCGGGAAGCTCTTAATGAACGCAATTACGTTAGAAAAGATATTACAAGTTGCGGGTTCAGCAGTTTAATGAGCATCAGTTAGGCAAAATTTCCTAACTTCGTGACGACAGCTTTTGTGTAGCAAGCTATGATACCATCGTCTTGAAGTCTCGTCTTCAGCTTATTTCTAAGTGAACGGTTCGTAGAACCTGCGATCCCAATTTTTTGCGTCTTTGTCAGGCTTCTTTACTCAGCAACATCTTAATGTGAAAACATTTGAAAAGACGAATAATGAAAGAATTTTTGCATAACAATCGCCAGATAAATATAGAACGTTCTCAAATTTAGGGTAAAAGGAGCGTTTAGAGAAAGATAAAATTATTTAAATCACGGTTATCACCCTAATGGTACCCGTACTGAAAGCTCACGGCTCGCTGCCTCTATTCAGCTAATGCGTAGGGGAGCAGCCCATGAATGAAATGTAGCCCGGCTTTCACATTAGAATTGCAGACAAGACTTAAAATCCTGCTGGGCAGTTCATGCATTTCCCTTCAAACTCAAATATTCTTAAAACTTTAGGGAAAATTATGAACGTAGAGCCACAGGGCAGTAATTTTATGCAAAGAGTTTTCCAATCTCGTATCTCTCAATTTCATTTCAGCTTCAATGCATTCTTCATAAAGGCTTAAAGGTAATTCTAAACGCAGTTAAAAACATTTTCAATCGAAATGACGATGCAAATTCAACTTGCGCGGCATTTTCACGCTCAATATTTTCAACAAAATTCAGTCATGTATTCCACAGCTCGTGACTGAGGAGGTGCCGTCTGTAACACCAGGTCCACAACTCCATGGAGGCAAGGATAATAAATTGCCTCCAGGTTCCTTGCATGTTCCGAGCGGGCTGGATGGAACTCATTTGCAAGCTGTGGGCTTATCTTTATGGATCAACTTTCTCGGAGGAATACTTTTTGATGGTCGCAAGAAAATTGGTTTGTGCGGTTCAAACGATCTTTTTTGTATGTCCGTGTGTGTGAGTGTGTGTTCTCGTCCAAATCTATTTATAAGGTTAACTTTAAATAGATGCATCGATTTCGGGATGTCAAAAAGCACTTTGTCATCCATCGATTTTTGATACTTCTTTTTATGATCCTGAACATTTGCAGTCCTGTTTATTTTGAGGGTGGGCTGTACAACAACACTTCATGGCCTAAATTATTTTATTCTTTGCACCGTAATGTAAAACTAACTTTAGCATCAGGTTGTCTTAAGGATTAGAAGATTAGGACGTGGAAGGAACTACCTCTCGGCAGTGGTCTCCAAAAAAACAACTTTAGCGACCAATTCAACAAAAAAATAAAACATTTAAAATTGTACCTAGGATGAACGTGTGTTTGGAAATCTACCTGGGCGGTGTAGGGTAACACCTTACAATTCCCTATTCTCTTCAAAACCTTCCTACAAAATTCGGCGGATTTTCATATTTTCATACTTTAAATTTCCCGTCATTCCGCACGAGCAAACGTCCAGTGTATCATGCCGCTGTGTTGACGGTTTCTGCCAGAGCAAACTATGCAAATGACACAAGAAGCACAAAATACAGCCTCCTTCCCGCCACCCTTTGGCCATGGCGAAGAACAAGCCCTAATTTACAAACTTCCCTTTGGGTTTCGAGCGTCCTATAAATAAGTTGCGAGGTTTTATGACGCAGGAATATCTGAGAACTTAGTTTGGGGTTATAAAAGTGTTGTGTAGGTGTGTCGTATGTATTTCGGCCAGCATGATAGGGTAAATCTGAAGGATATGACAGTTATCGATTTTGTAAATTTCGATGTCTAAGCATAGTTAATTAGATGAAAATAAGGTAAATCTGGAGGATATGTCAGTTATCGATTTTGTAAATTTCGATGCCTAAGCATAGTTAATTAGATCAAAATAAACAAGTTTTCTTCTATGCACTTTCCGTCTCAAATGAGTATTTTATTAATTATAGCGGTAAATGACTTACCGCAACTCCAGTGTTTGAAGCGGCAGGTAATTCAAGGGGCACGTCGGACAGCAACACTGCAATGCGCACTCGCTTCCAGCGCGATCGTCATCAAAGACAAAACCAAACCTACCGCTATACCTCGTTAAATACTCATTTGACGAAAAAAGTGTATAGAAGAAAAGTTGTTTATTTTGATGTTATTACCATGATTCAAGCAACAAAAATTCGAAAATCAATGAGTAGCTGTTTATTCGAGCGCATTCGTCATCAAAGACGAAACTAAACTTACCGCTATAAATCATAAAATACTCATTTGAGACGGAAAGTGCATAGAAGGAAAACTTGTTAATTTTGATTCAATTAATTAGGTTCAGGCACCAAAAAGTGGGAAATCGACAAGTGACATATCCTTCAGATTTACCGAAAATAAACAAGTTTTCTTCTATGCACTTTCCGTCTGAAATGAGTATTTTATTAGTTATAGCGGTAAATGACTTACCGCAACTCCATTGTTTGAAGCGGCAAGTAATTCATGGAGCGCGTCGGACAGCAACACTGCAATGCACTCTCGCTTCCAGCGCGATCGTAATCAAAGATGAAACCAAACCTACCGCTATACCTCATTAAATACTCATTTGACGAAAAAAGTGTATGGATGAAAAGTTGTTTATTTCGATGTTATTACCAGGATTCAAGCAACAAAAATTCGAAAATCGATGAGTAGCTGTTTATTCGAGCGCATTCATCATGAGAGACGAAACTAAACCTACCGCTATAACTCGTAATATAATCATTTCAGCCGGAAAGTGCATGGAAAAAACTTGTTTATTTTGGTTCAATTCATTAGGTTTAGGCACCGAAAAGTGGAAAATCGATAACTGTCATATCCTTCAGATTTACCAATGATAGTAATGGGATGTTTACCTGTTGAACTTAATCTTCACGGTCCAATGTTGCAAAAATTGGCAGAATATTGTAGATGGAGAAATAAGTCTATTTCCGAGATATCGGTCTATTTCTGAGAAATCAGTCAATTTCCGAGAAATCATTCTATTTCCGAGAAATCAGTCAATTTCCGAGAAATCGGTCAATTTTCGAGAAATCAGTCTATTTCCGAGCAGTCAGCCAATTTCCGAGAAATCAGTCTATTTCCGAGAAATCAGTCAATTTCCCAGAAATCAGTCAATTTCTGAGAAATCAGTCTATTTCCGATAAATCAGCCTATTTCCGAGAAACCAGTGTATTTCTAAGAAATTATTCCATTTCAATTAATATCACACATAAAATGCAATTTGTCGCTATACTCGTGATGCTTTAATAATTGTGTTCGTGAGCCTGGTCGGTCGTCACGGTTCATGCTTGTTCGTCTCCCTTTCTTTTTCCTTAAAACAAAAGCAAAGGAAAAATTTTTACGCCTTGCTTAAAAAAAAAACACGAGGAAGAATTTATCACTCAGCTTTTCGCACTAATAAGGAGGAAAATTTGAACTTTTTCACTTGATGAATTGGTATAAGATAAGATCTCTCACAAATGTCAATATCATGAAGTATATTTATTAAATTTAGCTCAACGACAGCTTTGAAAAAACTTCAAGGACTTTAAAAATTATTAAACAAGATACTGATAATGATACAAGGAATAACTTTAAGCAAACTGAATAGTCCATCAAACGCATTCTAATTTTAAAATGTTTAAATGATCTTGTCACTTGAATGGCAACAGCCAATGAAGACCCAGATCTGAAATCTGAATCCTAAAGTTCTGAAAAATTCTGGAAGTCATCTGAAACGTATCTTAAGGAACATTAGTTTCGAGACCTATTGTTGCCTTTGGATCATCAATACTTGACCAGGTAACCAGCCGAAAAATGACCTTGAAACGGGTATTTTGGATTCTGGGTGCGCGTCATGAGGTATGAGATTTTCCATCTGGTGAGAATCGTCAATAGTCATGATCATGATCATACAGTCATAATCATGGTCGGTTGGTAATCCTCCTACTCATGGAATACTGTCCAGCATTTCACAGTGACGGTCCGAGAATAGGAAAAAATTTTTTTTTCGAAAAAAAATAGACTCGCTGAAATCTTCCATGGCACACCACCAGACAGTATCCTTCGGTGATCGCAGTGATCGTCAGAGCAATTCGTGAGGGTTAATGTCAAACCAGTGTTATATAATTTCTATTGAATATCAAACCAATGTATCGCAATTTCTGCAATTTTGTAGTGTTTTGTTTTGGAAATTCTCAAGTTATTGTTCCAACTCGAAAATAAGCGGGTTTACAATTCCCCTCATTCGATTCCTATGCTTAAAAATGGTACTCAAAGTATTTTACAGAGATCCAAAATATTCTTCAATCATTATTATAATTTGTTTCTAATCTCAAAACGCACCTGCATCCTTTTTGCCTGACCTGAAGCAAAGGTAGGCTGATGACATGGTGTGCCTTCAAAATTCTGACGTTAGCCATGTTGGCTTGGATGTCACTGTCCACGCTCAGTAATTGCATCAGGGTACATTCAGATTACGAGTCCATCCCATTGCTACCACTGTAATAAATATCATTTTGATAGTAATTGCTGTTATTATTGACATGCTTATGTTGTCATTTCTGGAATTATTGTTGGAAGTGTAATGATCACTAACATATTACTTAATTTTTCAACAAATTAAAATAAAGGAAGCCATGATTATAATCAATGCAAGCCTTTGTGAGAAGGTACAGTGTTTTGCAAAAAAAAAAAAACTGGCGGAGGATGCAAATCTATTTCCGTGCACACTGAATTCTTTACATTTAAGTACTTAATTTCTGTTCTAAATTTAATAAAGGTGTGTTGATAAACCGGCCATTGTAACCAACATCTGCATGCCGTGTAATCATCTGTTCCACGTTTCAAGTTTAAAATATAAACGACGCTGCCATTCTCTCTAGAGCATTAATAGCTTTCGTTCATTTTCTTTTGTCATGCGAGGGATTCAGCTTTATCCCGTGGCTGAACGCAGTAACGTAAAATTTATCGTTTTTCCAGGGCTGTTTTAAAAAATTATCTCAACAGCATGGCTGACAAAAGTTCCTGTCCCAAAACACACTTAGGTCCATAACGCCACGAATTTTACGTAAGATATTAAGTAGTTAAAGAATGCATTATCGTAATTTCTTGACGAGCGCAATAAAATTATGACGGTCACTTTCTGAGTACACGTTCAACTCACCCGTGCTCAGTGCCAACGAAAGCAGGCATTTGCTTCAATTTTCTTGAAAAAGTTTTGACATCGGTGTAAAACTTGTGTTTTTAATTCAGGATGCACAAATCAAGGGAACCATGCTATAGAAATACCTTCGCTCTTACAAGCGAAAAGTGACAGTTTTGCTTAACATTCGATCAGCACAACAGAAGAGCATCGTTTTTTGCAAGGTCGTGAGTCATCATTAAAGTTCACGTGTGTTCAATGTTTACTCAGTGGCTCTGTGGCTCTAGGTTGAAATCAAGATAAATCCAGTCATTTGAAATATTTGGTGGTTAATTGCATTACATCAGCCTGAAATATTTGGTGGTTGATTGCATTACATCAGCCTGAAATATTTGGTGGTTGATTGCATTACATCAGCCTGAAATATTTGGTGGTTGATTGTATTACACCAGCCTGAAATATTTGGTGGTTGATTGCATTACATCAGCCTGAAATATTTGGTGGTTGATTGCATTACATCAGCCTGAAATATTTGGTGGTTGATTGCATTACATCAGCCTGAAATATTTGGTGGTTGATTGCATTACATCAGCCTGAAATATTTGGTAGTTGATTGCATTAATCAGCCTGTACATGTTCTTCATTTTTCCAGACATACGCATGAGGTTTGACGTTATTATTTTGTAGATTAATATAAAAACTTATCCCAAATCAAGAAGATCGACGAATAATTTTCTTGATCGTGAACGCATTTCTTTCCACTTTGATTTTCTAGCGAGACGTACAAAAAAATTGCGTGGTGCTCATGTTTTTCGATTTATAAAACAAAAACAAAAAATTCGCCTAAAATGGCAAGATTTAGGTTTATTTGGGAAGGTGAACGCTCTTCCCACAGACAAATTTTTGCAATTTATGTAAGTTTCAAGAAGGTGGGAGGATAAGCTCTATTTCTCTATAATTTTTTAACGTGGGTGACAGCATAAAAGCCGAGAGAGATTGCGGCGGTTGGTTGAGAGAGACAGATGATGCCTGTTCAGGGAGGATCGAACGTTGAAGAAGTGTTTTCCGAGGATGCGTGTGAGGCTGTAAGAGGGATTGAGGGAGGAAAAGCGTCATGTTTTCCGGAAAAGAGAAAGCTTATCTACAATAAAAAGGTTTGTGAGTACAGTTAATGCGATTTTTAAGAATGAAGTGGCTCCAATTGATTCGTTAATGCTTTTCAACACCCTTGAATGAAAGTAGGGATGACAACAAAATAACCTTCGTTCCGGTGAATGAGGATTATTGGAATGTTGAAGCTATTCAGATGGTTCCTAGTTATTGCAAAAGGGAGGCGAGTGACAAGAGATTGGGAAGGAACAAGTCGGGTTCGTATGAGTCGTGGTCATACAGCTCCAATATTATCTTATTATCTGTGTACTACCTTATTATCAAGGCCCTTTTGAAGTTGGAATACACGTGTGAAAGAGTGAACATGAAAGCTCTGAGGAAATTGCAGCAGGTGTATGAAATGGGTAGAATGCTGCTGCTAGAGATGGTCAGATGTCTGCATGCAAGGAACTAAGGTGAATTCGGATAGAATATATGTGATTCAATACGAGAATAAATCCGGGACAAAGTGTGCAATACCTCTGAGAATTTTCCAACGCGTTTATGGATAGTGTCGTGAGTAAGGTCAGCGCGAGAATGTTTAGAAACGAAAATAGTTGGTGGAAGTGAAAATAAGAATAAAAATAGCACGGGACGGGATCAGAGGCAGAGTTTCAACGTGGTCGAGGAGTTTGGAAAAGGGAGTGAGGGAAGGGAATTGATATCGAATGGGACGGGGAGTTAACAAAGCTTACAGCAACTTTCAAGTAGTTATGTAATTAACGTAATTTTTCATTTATATTCCTGTACGTTCAATTTATATGATGCTCAACAATCGAAATAGTCTTGCAGTAGGAACATAATGCAGTTCAAGTCCTCAGCGCAAATTTTGTATTTAAGGTTAAAAATTCTTTCAACGACTTTCTGAGCACAAATAAATTTTTGAACCTTACATGAGGCCTTGCACCCTATAGAGAGGTCTGAAATGCCTCGAGTGCTTAAATTGCTTTAAGAAATTCGATCGGAGCAATCGATGTCGTAATGTAAAGGTTCAGTGTTTGGCTTCTTTCATTGTCTGCTTCTCAATTCCAGTAAAATAAACTCCTAACACAATATTTATCTATTTCTCAGTCCACAGGTTCAAACTTTCGACGGCTTAAGAATTTATACTTAAACCTTAAGTGTTCTGAGCAGCTTTTGCACAGTTCTGACGCTACTTGACGTAAGTAGGTCAGCCGTCTGGATCATTTATTCTCTCAGCTAGCAAAATAATTTGTAAAGAATCATTTGATTATTTTTCTCAAAACTTAGTATTTACTATTTCTCAATTAGTCTAAGACTTCCACATCTAGAGCAACGAGTATAATTGCAGACGTACATCAAGATATCATTTTATATGATAGTTTAAACGAATCCTTGTTTCCAGACAGTTTAGTCCCTCACTCTCCGTTCGATTCCACACTCCCGCGAAATCTATTCTAGACCAATTCACTCAGTAAGACAATTGAAGCGGAGTATTTCGTAGCTCATTGAACTGAGATCAGAAACTCACCGTTCAGTATTCGACCTGCTAACACAAGCAGTGGGCCCTGTGTGGGATCACTTCCCCTGTGCCTGACAGTATTGGTTCATGGGGTTAAGCCTCGAATTGGTCGGAGCTCGAGCACCCCAAAAGGGGCTTACCATCAGACAAGATTCCAGCGTGGTTTATTGAGGCAGAACAGAGCCGGACGATTGCTCCGCAGTGACAGAGAGATTTATATTCTTCGGTGCAGACAAAGCTGGGTCCCACGATCTATTCAGGAGATGTGATATCGAGGTAGGGATTTGTGTTCTTCATTGTTTTTGCAGAGGGTAGTTTGCAAGCATGAGGCACTGGGAATACGCGGCTAATTTTTCGTTTTATCTTTGTGGAAGATCACCGTTCTCGGTAACACTGCTCGCGCACATTTTGTTGCGTCACTCAATTTTTATTTTACCCAAATGTATTTTTGAAAATTTTTCAACCGGGGTTTTGAGCATGAGAAAAATAAGCACAATTGGAGTGGTCAAAACCTGTGAAAAAGAGTAGTAATCCTTTTGAACTTTGATTCATTTTTCTCTAAGTTTCATTATCATTTCATGGCACTTACGTTCACTCCAACAGCTCACCTTTTCCAGGGCTGGAACAAACTTTTTGGTTTGCGAATGGTGTTCTGTCGCACGTGCAGTAATTCCTTTCAGTGTCATTTTTTCGATGTGTTCTCGCCATTTTTCATTTTGGTTACGGCTTTGGCAACCCATAGATTTGAGATGCTGGTTCCCAATGACTGTTGACTTGCAGTAAACCTTCAGCACGTTGTCCACTCTCGAGGTATACGACACAACGTTATGAGGATCGTATCTTATGCTGGTAAAAATTAGCCTCACTTTTTCAACTAATACTGAGCTAGATTTCATTCACAAATGACTAGGGATAACAGGGACTAATTTCTATTCGTATAAGTTGACATTCCCGTAAGATAAAATTCTACAACTCATGGATCGACTGCATGTCCTTGGAGATTCAAGGACAATTATTCTAAGTGAAGATTTTAAAACTTGAACTCAACCCCAACTTGAAGCAGAAAACGCTTCTGCTAAGAATTCAATTTCTTGGACTACGAAAACTAATTCAATTCAATGGCATAAGCCATTCTTATGCATGCAGGCTTTTGACTACAAATAAATTCTTTGCGTCTGTATGTGGTTAAAAAACTACCTGCTGTTTACTCTGAAATCGTTCTTAACGAACTTTGTGCTTTGTAAAACCTTCATTTTGATACACACCATCGCTGAAAGCACTCAAGAAAAGGTTTAAAAAGAGCTACTGTTTGAAAAAAGTGTAATGAGAATTCCTTGAGCTGGAAGCCTCGTCGATGATTAAAGGCTCTGCGCTTACAATAGCAATATAGATGAGAGAAAGCTTTATTTAGGATCTAATTATGCGGTAATTTTAACTGCGCGTGACCGCTCTCATTTCTGAAGAAAACAGCTCGTAAGATACTTTTTATTTTTCACTTGCCGTGGTCAAGTATTATGAGCACCGAAGTGTGTGTGACGGGAACCATCATTTACATTTACCATAAAGGGGATTTAACTCAGATTTAGGCGCAATAAAAATCCCAAGTTTCCCTTATGATACCGATCGTACCCGCTCTAACTTGAACCCTTATAATGCACTTGTTCTCACAGCTGAACATCTTTCATTCACAACTGCACTATGCTATGTTCAGCAACATTCTAATAAGAACTATAAGATAATGCAATGAGATACACAGTCATCGCAACTATAAACATTTATTTCATTAAAATCTCCTCAGGATGATGTACAGGCAGAGTAGCTGAGTATCACAAAATAACACTATACTCTTATACGCTGTTCGAGCCTTGCAAGAGCCCGCTGCAAAAGCTGTGGTGATCCTAGAGTAAGGCATAATTTTATATTCTTAAATATCGTCCATAACGGCTTAGTTCCTCAGCAAACCTCGGAGGAAAAAGTCCCGGAGAGTTTCTGGCTAGCTATTCCGGTCACATTATGATAGGCATTTAACGTAAGTAATTTGGCTATTAAGTAGACTGTAAGGAGTGTGGTAAACGAAGGAGTTTGCAAACTGTATGAGTAATAAGCCATTACTGTTGTCAAATCAAAAGTACTCCAGTTGATTGCAGAAGTGTTGATGCCGAGAGTGTGACACTGCTATAGTGAATACCGCTTTTCAGACATTTTGCACTCAGCCATACGAATCGGTTTAAATTCACGGGAAAATTAGCGATTTTGATGCGGGCAAACTTAGTTTGAAACACTTAGAACGTCGGTGAGCAAGTTGGATTTAGCTACGCATGGAACACTTCGCACGCAACGTGTGTAAAACATTATTACTGGATAAACAAAAGAAAGGCAATGGGGTACTCAATTACTCTTGTAAAAGATCAGATGGGTGATCTTGCCGTCAATTTACCTCTCTGCGAAGGACCAAAAAAGATAATATAGTGACAAAGAATGAAAAGGCGACAGAGAAGAAAGATAAAAATCACTGATATTTTTGTGCATGCAGTCTCGTATTCATTAGCAGTGATTAATGAACTCTCAATTAGCTTGACGACACACGATATCAATATACAAAGACACGGACATAATTTCCGTGCTTCTTTTTATTCTCATAGAGAATGAGTGGCACGCGTACCTTCCCGCTTTTATTTCTAGTTTCATGCTGACGCTTACCACTTTTCCCCACTTTGTTCTATTTTTCAAAGTGAGAAGCAGCTTTCCACAATCATTCCCATAAATCGAATTATCGAATCAATTCGTGATCGACAGCGCGGGCCCTGCAGCTACCGCAAAAATTGTGCCGGATTTTACATCATCCAGAAGCGACGGAACGTACGGCTGAAACATATTAAAATCGTATTGAAAATTTTCCAGATATTTACACATAGACATGCCTGAGGTAAAAAGTACGAGTTTTTAATTGATAAAAACATAGTGTTGAATAACATTGAAAATACAGGCATAATTTATAAAGATCGTACAAGTAAATGTACGATTAAGTGTAGCCTAAGAAGAATATCATGTAAGGAAGATTAGGGTTGCTAAAGGTTTGTATTTCAAGGCCCCCGACCTCTCCCTCTCTACACTAGACATAATTCAATGTAAGTGTTTGAGTTTTGAGGATAGAACCTACAATTTAAAATCTGCGATATAGTTTGGAACATGAAATATGTTTAAGTATGCGATGTTGGAGGATAAAATCTCCAATTTAAAATCTGCGATATAATTTGGAACCTGATATATGTTTAAGTATTCGATGTTGGAGGATAGAATTTCCAATTTAGAATTCAGGATGAAATTTGAAACCTTATATGTATATGTTTAATGACTAAAGACTAGTTAAAACCGTACGAACAAGGCAAAAATGCCCTTTATTTGTGTAATTCTAATGGGAGAAAAATATATTTTTCCTTGGAAAAATGAAAAATTCTGTGTTTAAAACCTAATATTGAACAACTGTGTATGGAATCGATCGTAATTGAACGCATATTTTATTCACCACAAGATACGTACACAGGTGCGGTAAAATTAAATTTTAATAAGTTTACATATTTCAGAGCAAAGAATGGAAATAAGTTCTCCCAAAGAGAAGATGTGAGGTCCAGAACTGGAAGTCAGGTTGGCCATACTATTGTTAAAGTAGAATGGGTGTTTCATAACTTAAGGAAAATCTTTTCCATTCACTGCTGTTTTTTTCCGCATCTTTTGCTCTCTACTTCAACTTTCATCTTGTTTCATGAACTTTTTGAAATCATGCTGTTTCTATGCCCAGGGTGTGAGGACCCACCATGTGCTTAGATTCCCCGTTTTGCAGTCCGTACTTAATGGTCCTATCTCTTCGCTCTGTTGAGGTCGCCTTTATTTTGGCTGGGGAGTCATAAAGTTAATATAAAATTATTATATCATTCGCAAATAATAATGAGGTTAAATTCGTAGAAAAATAAACAATTTTCCATCAGTTATCTTCCAGTATGCAACAATGATATAAAATGCGCACAGATTATTATTAAATTTTGTTGAGACATTCGAGGATAATTTAAAATGTCGTAAAATGAACCCTAATCTGTTGCAGGTAATTCACTATAATGCGATTGAATAAACACAAAACATTCATTTTTATCCATTAGCTAGTTCAAATTAATTTTTAATATTGTAAAATTAAAACGATTAACAATTCTAATTAGTGTTTACCTTTAACTAATTGACGTCTGAAAATCTGAGGTATGTTAAGCAATGTTTTTCGCGTTTGTGAAAACATATTCGTAATGAAAGCGGAGCTAGAAATATCTTCTGTAATACTACGAATGTAATTTTCAACAAGCGTCAGGCTGCTCGTAACTTTTTCCCCTGATTTTTTAAAGAAAAAATTCTGTGGACACAGGAAAAATGTTCTTATTAATTTGTGCTTGCAACCTTAGAGAAATGGGTACTGGACAAAATATGAAATAAAATTATGCGTTGTGAATTATAGAGGTTTATATGTGCTTTGAGGAAAAATTTCATAAATATCGCTAGGAATATACCAAAAATAAACCAATATATGAAGTAATTACCAAACTTGAAATCATTTATAGCGGAATATGGCCAGCTGTGGAGAGAAAACTATTTAATTTGACAAAGCTCATTGTTCAAATTAAAACATAAAATTCATTTTTCAGAATTATGCCAATATTTTCTAAGCAATTGTGGAAACCAGGAACCCATTAGGTCGCTCTTTAGTTGGCAACTTTTTCTGTAAATTTAAAGCATGTCATCCGTCGTTTCTGAATAGAGTATTTGAATACAAATAACTAGTTGTCAGCCCGTCTGATTCTGGCTTTCCAATATTTGAGCGTCAACACTCAAAACTCAAAACCGGTCAACAACATCTTTTGACGCTTTAGAGAGAAGAAGCAAGATATCTTGTACACCAATTTTGGCTTCATAAGTTTAATCTGTCAACGACTGCCTAGTGTTTATTGACGTGCAGTTCATAAGAGCCAAAAGTTGCCTTACTACGATAGGTCGTTTTTTGCACTGTCGTTCTCTTTCTACAGAATTAGCAGATCAGACGAAAAGTAGCAGATCACGGGTGAATTTTAACCATACTGTCATCGATGAGCTGTTGGTCCAATGTGCATAAAAACGATGTGTTGCGTGCCCCAAAATTCACAAATTTATCACATTTAGTTTTCCCAAAGGTTGTTTCAAATTCTTATTACTTTCGCTTGATTCACTGCTATTCTCCACGTTAATAAATGTCGCAGTGTGATTCTAGAAGATCTTTAGCGCGAGCACAAACTGAACAAATTAGATAGTACTTTCCGAAAGCCATACACACTTCATGAAAAGATCCAACGGAGAAAAGTTAGCGCAGTAAAACAAGACCAGCTCCACAAAGAACTGACGACGACAAAAAAAAATTCGGAAAGGACGTGGGAAATAATTAAAGAAGCTTTTCAGCATAAAATCTCACACTGCAGAAGTAATTTTGACTTTCCTTCAAACACAGTGAATTATTTCAATAATTTCTTCTCAAAAGTTGGCGATGAAGTTTTTAATGACGTGTCTTGGCTCGCTCCAAACCCACCTACTGGTGCAAATCCAAACAATGTTTTACCCCCTAATGTGACAAACAGATGGAGACCAAGGCAGGTTAGTATTAGATATATACGAAAAATTTATACTCACTAAAAAATAATAAAGCAGTTGGATTTGATGGCATTAGGATTCAGTGTATAAAAGACATCTTCCCTGTTACAGCACCCCTGATTTATTTGATAATAAATACAATCATAGCCAAAAATAAATTTTCTTATTTGCAGAAGCTATCCATCATTAAACTATTGCAAAAATTTGGTGATATCAGTAAAGCATCAAATTACAGACCAATCAGTCTCCTAACTGTTATGTCCAAAATATTACAAAAAGTTCTAACAAACCAGCTATCGTCTCATTTCAATGGATCAAATGCTTCACTACAATCAATATGTATGCTAACAGGAGGAACACCAATTCTCCAGAGGCTTTGCTTAAGATCACAGAAAAAACATACAATGATATTAACCTAAGAAAACTTAACTTTCTTACTAATGCTTGATCTCTCCAGAGCGTTGGTCGAAAATAAAAAATTCCTGCAAAAATTTCTGAACCTCAGAATAGACACACAGTGGCTCGAAAGCTACCTAAGGAACTGCTCACATGCAGTGTGCTTAAATAACAAAATATTACGATTCATACTAAATAACTTTGACGTTCCCCAAGGTTCAATCCTTAGTCCGCAACCACTTTCTATTTTCATCAACGTTTCCCCCACCATGTCAACAAACAAACACAAAAATATCAATGCATGCTGATGATATCCAAAGTTAGATGAGAAGCTGGAGAGCAAATTTGAAATGACCACAAGTCAACGCAGGAAGCCTTCTGAAAAACCAGACAGTCGGAAATAAACCTCACACTATATCAGCAAATCAAGTGGAAATTGTTTTTTTCAATTTTTTGTATTGTGTAATTTTTGAAATTTTTATTGTATTGTAGAATTTTTGTGATATTTTTAAACAATAAAAACCTAAAATTCAAATGATGCGCGTGGTGTCAACGTTCATTATGAACGTTCTGTCATATTAAATATTTTGTCGAAAAGCGAGATGGAATAATTTAGTTCTTAAGCTTTAAAATTCGCTATTACATATAGTAACATAATAAACGATAAGCGTTAACAAACGATAAATTTAAAAGAAATTGCTGGTTAGATTTTAATGGCAACATTCTTATTATTTATACTAATTGGACTTTACTGTCAATATTCTAATTTTTTGTATAAGTTTCGTTTAAGTTGCAATATCATTATCAATGATCTTAATCCCAACATTGGCTTATATTCTTATAATAGATATTATTTTCATTCGGTAAAAATATTCGAACTATTTGATTTTAATAACATATAATTCACAGAATTACTATTGCTGATTTATTTCCAAATGAGACAATATCGTTATGCCAATATTAGCTCCTTTAGATTAATAATTTTATTGTTCAATTGCGGTATTCCTTTTTGAATCCAATTTTCATTATTAATTTTATTATTCTACCGCAATATTACTTCTTGTGCAAAGTTATAAAAATTATTTCAATTCTTTACATTCGACTGCCCTAGTAAAGCACCAGAGGCTCTAAACTTTAATTTTCAGAAAAGAAAATTTCAAAATACATTTTCTCTGCAACATGATACGACATATTTTTTATATGACAGTTATGTCGCAGCGCCAAATTTCAGCGTGCTACTGACGACTGAGAAACCTGTCAACTCCAACCCAAACGATGCACGAAATTGGGACGGTTCTCGTAAATGTAGGAGTCGAGTACGTCGCATTAACCAGAAGTTGTAGCCTTCATAAGGTTCAGAAGTTAGGAAAAAGAAACAGGAAAGAATCTCAGCAACGACTCCCGTAATGACGATATGCCCGTCCAGGTCTGTGAAGGACCCAAAGAAAGAAATAAGAATGTCTCAAGAAAACGCGAAACAATGTTGAGTGATCACATCTCAAGAGAAACGCTTTACTAAATGAAATATTTTAAAATGAAGATATTTTGCTTGCGATTAGGTGCAGATATCGCACAGGGGCGTACTAACGATGAACATTTTGTTAAAAGAATCCTGAAAATGCGTAAGCTGAATCTGCTCAAACCTAGTTTAAAAGTGAGTAACTACGAAGCTCATTTCGAAAGATTTTTCCTTGAACCATTTACGCACGCAGTATTGTACGGTTCTCTTACTAAAATAGTCTTAATGTATGCATTCTTCGTTATATTTGTTTCCCAATGTGTTCCTTGAAGTTCTCTGCCGAGTGGAAGTTCATTCCTCATCCTGATTTCAATGACCTGATTCAATTTCGATGATCTGATACCAGTACCACTTTAATGTTGCTGGATTCAATAACGGTAATTTGAGTACAAAAATGCAGACGATAAAGCGTTAAACTAGGGTCCGTACGATGAAAATCTTCTACAGTATTGATATTTTATTCAAATTTGACTAGCGAAGAGCTCTGAAAATGTTGCCAGGTTGTGATAATTGTACATTTGTACTCGTATTGAAATCTATCCCCCCATTGACATAAAAAATAACACTTCGCGTTTCAAACAACGTTGGTGGCGTCTTCAGATGAAATGATACAATTGTGTTATAATTGAAACCCAAGTTATTGAATGTGGAATTTTCCAGGCGGGAAAAGAACATCATTACGTACAGTTAATAAGTATAATGCGCACAGAATACTGAAGTTGATTATAAGAAAGAAAATGGGAATAGAAATACTAAAGGCCGAATACGTTCAATAGGGGCTCATATGAAGCATTCGGGTTAAGTATTTATTAAAGTTCACTCTTTTACCTCCAGGTGCTGTAAGATGCATGAAGGACTATCGGGAATCATTGTTTTTAGCTCATACAAATGAAGTTCCTGATCTCTACTCTTGAGAGTATATTTTCGTACCTGCTGGTACGTACAGCCAATTTGCAATGACTCTCATGGTTAATGAAGAGATGGCTTAGAAAATAGTATTTTAAACAGTTCTTCCTTACGAATAATCTGAAGCCAAAAAAAAATATATCTATGTATTGGAAATGACGCTCGAGATTCCAGGCTTGGCTAACGAAGCAAGTGCAGTCTTTCAGTAATACGCAAGACGCACAAAGCTCTCGAATTTCGTCAGACCGCATGCAAGACAAATAGCAAAACACGAAACAACTCCAGAGCATATGTACCCTGCGGAGACAACAGCAGACTACGCGTCGAAAACAACAAACATGAAATTTTTCCTTAATCGCTAAATTTATTTTTTAGTTGAATATATGTAGAATAAATTTTGCTTCTCTTCATTTCAAAGCACATATTTACTTTATTTCTCTTTAAAATTCTTATTTCTCGATAGATCATATCGTATATCAAACCCTGATTCAATTGAACGATTGTCTTCACAACATGTTCTTAAAATACTTAGGGCAGCCTCGTTGAATATAAACTGATTTATCAGATCACACCGTTGCTTTGGTTTCATCCTAGGGTAAAAAACTCACTCATTCCTGTAACATTAATCTTCTCACACCATACATTCAATTTTCAAATGTCTTTTAATGAAGTCCTGGCCGCAATGACGGTTACTTTAGGCCAATCCTGATATCCGATACGGTACCCTGGTTCAAGCTGGGAAATGGGGCTACTCCTTCTTTTTCCCAATGAACAAAAAGACCGAATATTCAATGTAGATTCATGGATTCTCAACCTTTCACAAAGGAGAGGCGAGCTATAATTCAATCGCTAAGCCACGGTGACCACAAAAATAAAGTAATTTTCACACCAAAACCGGCTTTAAGAGTTCTAAAATGACATTTTGTGTATTGAATCCGTTTCTCACAATTCTCCTCAAATGATAGTTGTGAAATTGAAGATCATTTGAAGCATTCATAATGCCCACAAACGAAAATTAGTTGTTATTCATAAAAAATTCCAAAAAGCGTGATAAGCAATGTTCCCTTTAAATAATTACTCCTCGAAATAACACCAGATCCTTCCCACATGACCTACCATGCCCACAGGATTTGAATGCAGTTAGAATCTTCACGTCTGTCAGCTGTGAAAGAGACAGATGAGACGAAAGCATCCAAGTAAATTGCTCCTCCGGCTTCTTTGAATCATTAGTCAGTGGCAGCGCATGCCCTCACCTGCCTCAAAATCATATATCAAGGATTGGTTTGAATTTTTAGGGAGCGTTTCTCCAACATTTTCCTTAAAAAAGATGCAATTCTTGGGTCCGCAATAGTCTGAAATGCTCGAGTCTCGTTTAAATTCGACTCGAGTTTCTCTTCTTTATGACCGAGGCCCGTCAAAATACGACGTGCTACCCTTGAATAGGAGCATCTTTTTGCCGTTGACTTGAGTTCTCTAACCTCCAAGAAAAGTTCTCGAAATTATCTCACATTGAAACACAAGAAGTTCGCTAAGCGTTTTATTTATACGTCAGAAGTTCTGTGATGGAGCAACGAGGATTTTTCGCTGCTTTTTTTGTTGTTATTTCATTCCTTTCAAATGTAAGCCCACTGTTTGCCGGTGTGCAGTCTGTTTGAATTTCATTTAGTGATTTGAAAACTTACCGACTTGGCATATTTTTCTGCATGCGCTTGGCCTCTATGAACTGCCCTTGAAGTTAGTGAGATTCTCCTTTTTTGTTTCAAACTTTTTGAGTAAATTTTATGAGAGAGAGAGCTATTAATTTTTCTTTTCTTCGGCATAAATATGCATATTGCATCTCGGTGCCTTATGTTAACTTACAGATAACAAAAGAAAAACATGCCGTCTCATTGACTTCCTTTTCAATTAGTTTTAAGTTGATAGCTTTTAGTCGCCTGTCTCACCATTCGGCATCTGGCAACCGTACATCTGGCAACCGTGCATCTGGTAACAGTGCATCTGGCCACCGTACATCTGGCCACCGTACATCTGGCAACCGTACGTCTGGCAACCGTACATCTGGCAACCGTACATTTGGCAACCGTACATCTGGCCACAATACATCTGGCCACCGTACATCTGGCAACCGTGCATCTGGCAACAGTTCATCCAGTACAGTGTATCTGGCAACCGTGCACCAGGCAAGCAATCGGATGACCGTGCGAGACTTTCATTTCATTTGATGGCTGCACAAATTCAAGACAGATAAGCCAATTCGACTTGGAAGAGCATTCGCAGCCAATTTTCATAATATAAATATACAAATTAAATACACAAATATTTAATTATTAATATATAATAATTATGTTATTTTAAATATTATAATATTTATACATATAGCAATGCATAAACTGTCTGAAAATCATGAAAATAAACAATATAATTGCCTGAAAATCTGGTTCGTGCTACAGTAGCGGGCTCTCACTGCACTCAAAGTTCGCCGGCAAGCCGCGATCCTGCCGCGCCTCCTCAGCTTGGTAGCACTGTTGAACTCTACCGCTGGTCAACTCCTCTCTTCTTCATGCTGTTTTTCCTGAGCTCCTTTCCTTCGTTAACTATTCATTGTTCTTATTTGTGTACTCCTAATCATGCTTCTATTTCACCAACTCCTTTCCTCCTTTAAGCATTCTCATTGTTCTTATTCTTATATTTTATGCATCTTGAAAATACTGGTTGACCTTTCTGTTATGCTAAATCTTTATTTGGTTCCCTTTTGTTGTAATTCTATACTTTTAGTGTTTCTGTTATGCTAATTCTTCACTTTCCTTTCTGCAGGTTCGATCTTTCATTTTTATTCTTTCGGTTACGCTGATCATTTTTATTTTCATGTCTGTTTTTCTAACCCGCTTCTATCCATTCCGTTTATCCTTTCCGGTTCATTTCACAAATATTTTTATTTACTTCAGCAGTTTTCTTTGTTAATCATTTTCCCGCCGTTTTGTTTTCTACTCTATTTTTCGTTTAATTTTGTTCAATTTTTCAACCAGCATTATTCTTCATACTTCTTTTTTTATACTTCCTTAATTCTTCTCTCAAACAGATGCATTTTTTGATAATAACTTTGTAATTTAAATCGAGTAAAAAATACCACAAAAACCTTTAAGAGCTCCATAAAACATTGATAACTTTCAAATAGAAATAAAACAAGATGAAAATAATATAATGCGGACTGACATGTGCTAAGCGGCTTCTACTCGTTTCAAAGTATTTAAAAAACTTTCTAGCACATAAAAACTTCAAGTGCTTGCATCCAAGCTCACGAGTGAGAACACCGACTGTTAAGTCCAGAATTCTGCAAAAAATACCCCTAGCGCCTGACTAAACTTAAGAGCTAAAAGAATATGTTTAAAGATAAGGCGACTTACTGCGTTTCCCTAACATGTTGTTTAAGAGCCACGTGTCTTCTCTGTGAAGTGGCGCTTTGTCTTCATTGCTTGCGCGTGTTTTACAATACTGTAGTGTTGCGTGCGATAAAGGTGCTCTAATTCCTAGACAATTCCTGAAAATGCCTTGCAGCTAAAGTTTTTAATTCCTTTACTCATTTCGAAGGTTTTTAATAGTGTGTGAGGAATGAATTAGCTGGTCCTCCTCTTTTTAAATCGTAATCAATCGAGATATAATCGCCGAAAGTGCGATTTCGGCGCAGCTCAGTTGTTCAGAGACCTACGAAACGATGCCGTTCTGCTGCCAAGTTACCATGTTTGAGTCTTTTTCTCGCTTAAACAGAGCAACTGAACTGGCGCTTACCTAGATATATTTACTAACATCCTAGTTAGAGGAACTCATGTACTTCAGTTTTCCATTTTACGTTCATTGTCCTGTAGGACTTGGACAACGTAAAGCGGTAAAACGGTCAATACCACCTTTAAGTTATTCTTTTATAAGAAATGTGCACGTTGGTTTCGGTAGTTTGAACTTACTTTTATGTTGAGGTTTTCTATTTAGTTTCAAATCAGCAAAGAAATTTTAAACAATATATGAGTTTGATAGCAAGCACATGTATGTGAAAGCCGTCAGACGCTTTTAACCTTTGAAAGCTTTTTTCCACTGTATTGAAGCGTCTTTTGCTATTTACAATGAGGATACCAACGTAAAATTGAATTATAACAAGCGCCCATTGTGAGTTTTGCTCGTTAAAGCAAGGCTCAATGCACGAGCGTAAGATTTTGCCGAGCACAGCTTCGTTATTTTTTATTTCTGTTGACGATTCCCACGAGGCATAAATGCAGCAGCAAGAGTGAGTGAATTTCCTTGTAGGCGAAGGAAAGTCTGATGATACAACGAAAAATGTTTCAATTTCAAGAATTTTTTGTTTATTCTATTGTTGCTAATTGTACAGTACTTGATCAGCAGCTTTCAGAGTATACAGTTTTGAATTCGATGTTCTATCTCCTCACTAGATGTACAGAAATAGCCAATAAAGCTATCAGTAACGAGTGCGCGCCTTAATTGTACATCACGTATGGCACAAGTGTTCAGGTGCAAGCGTAAAACTTCACGAGGGTGTATCTTTGGTACCCATGTGGAACGCAATCAAAAATAAATTCTACAAACACTTAATATTCATCTGACGTTTTAACTTCCATAAGTAGGATATTTTGGCTGTTCTTAGTAAACTGCGGACTGTAACGAAGCGCTAAAAGCCTTACTCCGACATCAGGAACTTTTTACCACGCCTTCTTGACTGGAAAAAGTTAAAAGTTATTCAGGGCTCGGCTGCGCTCATCAGGGCCGAATGAAGCTTCAGAAAGCCAGCTTAGCGCTGGAAGGAAATGACTCGGCCCACTTTGAGACGTCGGCTTCATTTATCGAATTAGCTCCTGCAAGGTGAGGAAAAGAAAGAATAATGCGCAATAGAGAATTTATGGATGAGGGTAACACGCGCAGAGGAGCGCAGAATGTTGAAATAGGCGCACGTGTTTCATCATGGCGGCACTGCACGGACGTGGAACTCTTCAGCCATGATGTTGTGCGATAAACGGTCTAGTGTGTACGAATCTACCAACAGCATCATAAATTCGTAGCAGCTATAGACGAAACAAAAAATTCAATGGGCAAATGTGGGTTATATGAAATTAATTTCTCATGCATTAAAGTGCCCTTTTCAGACAGTAACGAGCATCTGTGTCTTAAAACAGGTTAGCTCACAGGGAGTGAAGCTTTGGGATGTTACGGGCAAAGAAAAAAAAAGAACTTTCAAATCACACCTTTTATGAGAATGACAAATCAAGTTGGTCAAGAGGACACGTTTCTTTTCCCTGAAACTCAAGATGGGATGTTAGAATGGTTTATTTTGATTGTTTGTAAGTCATACTTGTTATTGCATTTTCTATACTTTTGCTTTACCCATGTGCTTGTTTTTTTTTTGCACACCCGTATGCTTACGAAATAACGTGAAAAAATCATTGAGAAAAAGCGCACCATCTTCTTAGTTCGATGTCGGATCTTTTTCACTTTATTTTTACATTGCATTCAATGTTTAGTACTCCTGCATGTTCCGCATCCGAAAAAGTGGGCATTGTTTTTATCGGGAAATGCAAAAGTTTTCACATAGACGGGCCTGTTTGCGACTAAACAACACACAAATTATTCGTGTTTTACAGGCTTCAGCACTTTCAATCCCTGTGAAATGAATAAACTGCAGTAATCCTCAACCAAGATAAAGAGTTAATACTACGATAATCAGCTTAACGGAAAACGAAAACCGATTGGCGCATTGAGCTTTGGGGGAGCATTCAAATGGCAGTACTTATTATACGCCAATGCTTTGAATGTAAGCCCGCACAATCATCATTTGATAAAAACAATACTTTACCCCGGACTGAAATTGCGAATTACTTTATGCAATGAATTTTCATCAATCATACAGCTATCATTTCTAAGACAGGTTGAATTTTCTCGTCAGCACAACTTACTAGTCAGTCAAATTTCAAGCTAGGGAATTGACATTTGAAGTGACGTGCATATAGTTGCAGTATATTTTTAGAGGCGAGAGGCACATTCCGTGGAACATATCTACTCAAAATAAAGCAAACTCAATCCTAACACGAGTATAAATATATTCTGAAGCCCCATTTAACATGTTCTTTTCAAGTCGATCGTCTTTCACAAGATTCCGAAGCATTCTTAGATTTCAAACAGTTCGGAACTACACTGCACATGCAGGTGTCCCTAGTGTTCATTCTTCCGAGCCACCAAATAGGCACCGTGCCCTTACCAATTGTTGGTACCTAAGAATTTGCAGGTATTTTTAAATATTTCAGGCACCATTATGCCCGTGAGGTATATTTTTCTGATATAAATGGCTTTCTCCAGTGAGCATTGGAAATTACTTACAATTGCAATAAGATAAATACTTTATCATGCACACGACAGTAATTTTGCAAAAATATTTACGGGCATTTGTACGTTAACACTACGACCAAAGTCATTGTGCATATGATGGATTTGAGTGTGGAATGAAATCCATTGGCCCTAGATCTATAATTTAAGGAGAACATGTCAAAGGTACAAATCATTATCTTGAAGCACAGATTTTTTATTTTCAAATTTAGAATAACAAACTGATTTTTATGAGTCCTGCGTAGTTATTCGAGATCCATTTTCTTGTTAAAAAGGTAATAAATCTCAATTATAAAAACATTCCCCTAAAATAAAGCATTAACAAAGTGAATGGAATGTGTTTGCTCATTTTAAACATTATTTGTTAGCGTAATCGCCCTTCTTTTAACTACTATCATGATACACTCGTGAATAGAATTGATGACTGTAGAAATAACACACAGATCTAAGTGATCACAAAATAGACTTGAAAGTTTCCAAGACAATATTTTTCTAGATTTTCAGGGTGTTGTGTAATTCCATGCACTTATTTTCACCCTTTACAAAAAACGTTAAATGAAACTAATTTCATGAGGGACAAAATCCTCAAAACTTCATTTTCGAGAAATGATGACCTGAAATAATTTTAGATTCCCTTAGGAATAGGCTTAGAACGCAACCAAAAGTGAAATCTAATTCGTGGGCAGGATGTTGGCGCGCGCTAAAGCCTATTCCTACGGGAGTCTGAAATTATTTCAGGTCATCATTTCTCGAAAATGAAAAAGCCTTGAGGTTTTTGTCACTCTTAAAAATTACTTTATATACGGCTTTTAGTATATGCTTCAAATAAGGGCCACGAAATACACAACACCCTGTACATTGCTTTCCATTCAGTGATTTGTAATATTTGATAATACGCCAATATTCTCTACACGGTTGAGATCGGGAGATGAGAAACGCCTCTTCATACAACGACCCTCGTAAATAATTTTCCAGCTAAAAAAGTCCCTCGTTACCCTGTTAAATTCACGAGCGGAAGCATTATCATGTATAAAGCGACATTTCATCTTCCATGACCTACTTTTTGACAGCTCAAGAATTCTCAAGAATTCGGCATAATGTAATATAAACAATTTAAACTAATATGATTACATATATCCAGGTACTCTAAACATCTCAACCTTCGCCGCAATTCCTGCATAGAACGTAACTTTTTCTACTCCTGTTGTTCCATGAGAATGAAAAATACAATCTATATCTATTTTAAAGAATATAATCATTGCGGTACTGTCTGCCCAGTGAAGTGTTGCATTTGTCGGTGAAAATCACCACAGAGAAGTCATCCTTCATGTT
This sequence comes from Morinoia aosen, assembly GCA_030386875.1. Taxonomy (NCBI): domain Eukaryota; kingdom Metazoa; phylum Arthropoda; class Malacostraca; order Amphipoda; family Talitridae; genus Morinoia; species Morinoia aosen. The sequence goes on along the minus strand of CM059569.1, from coordinate 28,610,782 downwards.
TTTCTCGCCTGTGGAATTGTTTCTACTATTTTGGGACTAGTGATGGCCTATGCTTTGATTTTGCGACTTTTCTCAGCTGTCAGCCGATTCAGTGTGAAGTCTAGACGATAAACTCCACCAACGCTGGCTGCGATAATATTAACCCTACTGCTGCTGTATGAGCATTTTCTTGATGACCTGAGTAATTCTTCTAGCAACTCTAGGAGTCATCTATCTTTTTCGCTGTCGTTTGTAATATTGTGGGGGAATTTACATTTTCGGTGGCTTGCTTCATCGTTCGTGTGTCACGCTTCATCTCCTCATCGATAACCTCTTTGGAAGTTCTCTTGATTCTAAGGAATTTTTCCTAACACTTGGTGACTTATTTTTATTCCCTAGGATAATGAATTTAAAGATGTAAAACACAGAAAGCAATCGAAAATGTCCTGCAGAACATCAGTACAACTATTGTTCCGAAACTCCCCAAACTTTATGTTTCGATAGAAGTGAGCGGATGGAATGCATGTGCCTCTGTCACTTCAGCGCAATGGTCGGTGCCCATGTTCACAAGTTGCTCTTAAGGTATCAGCATTCTTTCGAGAATGGTTTTATTTTGTCTTCAAAACCCTCATTTGCGCAACAGTTTTGGACGCATTATATATTGCATGTGTTGACAGCAAAAGAAGGTCTCAATTCCTGGATTCACTCAATGTTTTTGTTGTTCAAAGAACGAGCAAACTAGTTTTTAAATTAGGAACTTGTTGAATCCAATAAATTTCAGTATATTGAGTATTTTTCTCTTATTCAGATGTGCGTGGTACATTTTTTCCAGTACTTTGAAAACAAATACGAACAGAGAAAGGTTTAGAGCACCAACGAGGAAGATATCTCAACGAGCACCAACGAAGATATCTCTTAAAACAAAAAATTTCCCTCATGTCAAAAATTTTATCATCACAGACATTCACTTTGCAAATGAGATTATGTTTTGCTCCACATACTTTCTTGAACTCATACACCCATTGTCGAAACTAATTTTTCATTTCCTTAAAAACGCCTAACCAGTAATAAAGATGAAACAACAAAACAAATCTACTTACTGACGTTGTCAGAGACACGTGTAAGGGGGAGACGGTAATTTTCATACAAGGTGTTTTGTCATAATGAAACATAACAGGACACTAAATTTATACTTGAATTTAACCACGAAAATCTTTGGCAAAACAGACGCACCACAAGCGATCGACAGGTTCATTTTAGGAGCTTCAACCTCTTCCGCCTGATGTTTCTTTTAAAAAAGACTGATGATGGGCATCCAAAAATGAGAATATTAGATGCTTTTTTTCACTGCTTAAAACTCAAAACAAGTTGATGTTGATATAAGCTGTATATACATAGGTAATGGAAGATAAAAAAAGGGGATTAAGTATAATCAAAACATCGTTTACCGACTGGGTTATTAATATTATGTCAATTCAGAAAGCGCAGCAGAAAGTATTTTAAACTGAATCTTCGCTACTTGCACGAATATAGAACAGATAACAGTAAGGATGACTCCTCACATTCTAGTGACATCTGTGACATCTCCAACAATATCTGAGAGTCAGTAATCAAGAAACTAATTTTAGCAACACACAACCATTACACATCGAAACTCTGTTGTTAATACCTCAATACCAGCAGCCAATATTTTAGATCTTCTGATTATTGTCTCAGATGGCATAAATTTACTCATGTTTGTCACATACACAATGCAAATCTATTGCATAAATTAACTCATATTTGTCACGTACACAATGCAAATCTATTGCATAAATTAACTCATATTTGTCACGTACACAATGCAAATCTATTGCATAAATTAACTCATATTTGTCACGTACACAATGCAAATCTATTGCATAAATTAACTCATATTTGTCACGTACACAATGCAAATCTATTGCATAAATTAACTCATATTTGTCACGTACACAATGCAAATCTATTGCATAAATTAACTCATATTTGTCACGTACACAATGCAAATCTATTGCATAAATTAACTCATATTTGTCACGTACACAATGCAAATCTATGGCGTAGATTTACTCATATTTGTCACGTACACAATGCAGATCTATGGCGTAGATTTATTCATACTAGTGCATACGGGCTTGTTGGCATCAATCTGAAGAATTTCATCCCTTCTTTCTTGAGTTAAATTCGTTCGGAAATTAAATTAAATTAAATTAAGTTAAATTCGATGCTGTTCGGAATTAGTCTGAAGAATTTAACCTCTTCTTTCTTGAGTTAAATTCTCTTTTGCCACTCGGCAAAGGCCCTCATGCAGAAGGCCCAATACGTATTCTCCTCGTTATATCTTCCTCAGAGCAATGCTGAGATAGTGCGTTTCCATCCACCCATTGTAACCAACCAAAAACCGAACAGAAACAATAATGTCTTAGGCAACTATCGTTCATCTCACTTAGGGCAGAAGGCTTTGTCCATATCAGGCGCCTTACTGTGGAACAAACTTCCCTTGAGTATTAAAATCCCTCAAAGACCGAGAGAATTTAAAGCCAAAATAACTCGTCATCATACGTCTCAACAATAATTCTTAGTTACAGAACATACTGAATAAGTATTGACGAGTCTCATTTGCCTGATATCTAAATTGCTGAACAATCTCCCTCGCTCATTGTTTTATGATTCAAGGCATCACACAACTGTTTTTAGGTATGCGTAGGTATTAGGATTTGATCGCTGTCGTTTGCAAACATGCTTACTTGTATTTGTGTGTACTGGACTAGATAAACCAGCAATAGGATGCATTTTATGTCTTTCCTTTCCGTTTTTGTGCAAGCATCAAACAGACCGTCAAACAGACCGTCACACACACTATGTGTGTGTGTCTATCAATTGCAGACATTATGCATCATATTACAAAGATAATGTGTTTTTTTCTAATATGAAACCCTTATAGGGCATTCATGTCTTCTTTCATATTTCACGTCTAAAAATGCTCTTGTTAAGCTAGTGTAGTGCATATTATCATACCATCTCTTACGCTCTAGAGTATATTACAACAACCTCAACTAGGATTTTCTGTACTCGGGAACCGTTGTAGAGCAATCGTTTTCATGTTTCTGACTCAGGTAGACTGTTTTGTGCCGCTACTCTTAGTTCGGAAATTTCATAAAATTCAAGCCGTGACAAAAGATATTTTCACCGAGTCCCTCGATTGGAATGCTGGTTAATATTGGCTAGTTTACCCTGATATTTGCGCACATGCTTACTTGTGTATTTAAGTGCGTGTGCACGCTATGTGTGCGTAGAAGGGTGAATGTGTCACTACGTAATACTTCATTTCACTTCATTATTGTAAAGCATTTATGAAAAAGATATGTTTATGTAAATTTATTGCGCGATCATCCAGATGTGATAAATAAGACGCTTATCAACAAATGATCTTTTTGCTAAAATATTTAATTAAACATCGCTTCGATATTCCCGTAGAAATTGTAAGCAGCAGCACCTACTGAAAAAATTTTCACGAACTTCCTTTGCTCATCATCCTATATTTCAGTTTATCACACAGCATTTTTGTAAAACGCACATGTATTGTGATTGCCTAGATGCATAGGTATGTATTTTTGCATGTGTGCGTGTTGGGCGTATGTATGTGCGTAGGTATGTGTGCGCATGCATATGTGTATGTATTTACATGTACTTGTGCACATATGTGTACTAGGCTGACAACTGGCATTTGAACTAAAGATACTGGTCCTTTTATTCTGTTTCACTCTCAACTTGTAACAATGCCTAACTCGTCATCTCTTTATTATTATAAAGCATCCACGTGAAAAAACAATAAATTTGTTGTGTGATCATCCATTTATACTTCAATAATATGCTTATAATGCTTATAATAATGTGGTACCTATGTATGTTTATCGATTGCAGACATTTTGCGCCATATTTCAAAGATAACGTGATATTTTTTCTAATATGAAACCCTTATAGGGCATTTATGTTTTCTCTCTTATTCACGTCCAAAAATGCTCTTGTTATGCTAGTGTAGTACAAATTATCCTATCATCTCTTACGCTCTAGAGTATATTATAACAACCGCACCTAAGCCTCACGTATTTCTGGAAATACTCTGTACTTGGGAACCGTTGTAGAACAATCGTTTTCATGTTTCTGACTCAGGTAGACTGTTTTTTGCCGCTATTTTTAGTATGGAAATTTCATAAAATCCATGTCGTAATATAAGATATTTTCTCCTTGTCTCTTGATTAGAATGCTAGTTTATACTGACTAGTTTACGCTGAAGTTTACGTACATGCCTACCTGTATATATGTGTACGTGTGCACGCTATGCGTGCGTAGATGGGTGAATGTATCACTACGTAATACTTCATTTCGCTTCATTATTAAAAGCATTTTAAAAAAATATATATGTAAATATTTGTTGCGCGATAGATTGCAAATTAATAAAACGCTTATTAACCAATGATCTTTACAATACGAAATTTAATTAAACATCAATATTTCATTAGAAATTGTAAGCAGCAACACATACTGAAAATTTGTTAAGAACTTCCTTTGTTCATTATCCTATGTTTCATTATCCTATATTTCAGAACATCGCACGGCATTTTTATAGAATGCGAATGTTTTGTAATTGCCTCGATGCATAGAAATGTATTTGTGTACGTTTACGAGTTAGGTGTATGTGCGTAGGTATGTATGCGCATGTGTATGGGTATATATTTACATGTATATGTGCGCATATGTGTGTACTAGACTGACAACTAGCATTTTAACTAGAGATAATGGTCTTTTTTCTGTTCACTCTCAACTTGTAACACTACCCAACTCGTCATCTCTTTATTATTGTTAAGCATTCATGTAAAAAACTATACATTTTTTGTGCGATCATCCATTTGCATTTAAATAAAATGCTTATCAACTAATGACCGTTATGTTAAAATTGTTTAATTAGAAATACAATTCTTATGATTTTCGTGGTAATCATGCCTATATGTATATCTTTTTTTCTCATGCTTCCTTTAAAATGACATTTTTGAACATCAGCCGAAACAGGCAATTCAGACATTATTTCCTGGCGTCATGAACTGCGAAGTTTTATGTCGTGTTTATGTATACTGTCAAAAGTGTTTTCACCTCACAATGAAAATGCATCGTCCATGAAATTGAGTTATCTCATATAATTATCATTAAATGTATCATCAAATGTAGATTAAGCATGATTAGGAAAACATAGCCCTCAATCATTTATTTTCGACTAGTGAAATGAGTAGTACAATACTCATGTGTGTGTATCACCTAAGTGCATTAACTTTAAGATATTTTAAGAACCAATAATGGTACTTTTGTATCATCTCTACTGGAAATAAAGTGTTTTTCTTTTTTTCTTTTTTCGATGTTGTCCAGCGTTATGCCGAAGAATTTCCTCGCTATCAAAGCTATCGATTATAAGCGGGGGTCACACAGACGGACGGACGTGGCTCCTTTTATAATAGTGATTTATCTCTTACACAATGCAAATCTATAACGTAGATTTACTCATATTTGTAGCTGACACAATGCATTTCTATGGCAAAATTCACTAAAATTTGTCACTAACACAATACATATGAAGCCATGCCTCTGGAGTTTTTTTCATCCTAAGTTGGACTTTTCACTGAACAAGTAATGTGAATGTGTTTCTTTTTATTGAAATTTGTTTTATTTTCGATCCCTGACTGTATTTTATTTCCCTTATCATTGGAGCCTAGGGCATCCTGACTCCAAGTTAGCGAGCTTTTCACTGAGAAACGTCAAATCTGATGGCTGAGAATCCTGGTTTCAGTTTGCATTCTAAAGTTAAAAAGAATAATTTAAGTTTTAATTTACGCTTTAGAGTTCAAAAGAATAATCCTAGTTTCAGATTACGTTTCGGAGGTCAAGAGATTCCTTATGTCGTATTATATTTCAGGAGAGATGTTAATTACCACTGATCAACACACCTACAGGTGTTTTATTTTTATTTAAACACTGTATTTCAAAATCGCGTTTGTAATAACAATTGGTGTGAAGGAAAGTCTTTATGATCCAGATTACAAGCAAAAATTTGATTTCTTATGCTACTTATTCCTTGTAAATAATGCTGCTAATCAGGTATTTTGCTTATGCTACTTATTATGTTACTTATGCTACTTATTTCTTATGCTATTTATTCCTTGTAAATAATGCTGCTAATCAGGTATTTTGCTTATGCTACTTATTATGCTACTTAAGCTACTTATTTCTTATGCTATTTATTCCTTGTAAATAATGCTGCTAATCAGGTATTTTGCTTAGTTTAGTTCTAGGGTAATGAAGCTGCTGAGAATTTTCGAGGATCGTAGATTTTGTGAAAGAAACTCCAGCCTGTTCAGTCGATGAATAACTATTTACATAAATAATAAAAATGTTATAGGTATAATTGGCTGAGAATTTCAGCTAAATTGTTTGTGGGATCGTTAGGCCTTCCTCATCTCAGATTTCTCCTCCATCGAATTTTTTTCTTAAAGGTTATAAATAACCGTAGTCGACGTTATGTAGATCCAGCATTACTAGAAATCCCCTTCTAAGCTTCAAAAATGATTTTTAAGCGTTTACCTAAAGAAAAAAATGGAAGACCATCTTCATTAACTCAGAGGGCTTCTGTTTATGTTCTACTTCGTGAGTGTAGCACCAGCGACTTTCTCTCCTGAAGTGCACCATTGAACTTTTTCAATTCAGAGATTACCATCAGCGCCGTCATGCTCTACTACTGTGATATTGAAACAGCAATCGTATGTGAAGCAAAATCGTTCTTTTACTTCATACGTTGAATTAACTAAACTATTGTGTTCTTATCAATGACACGTTACATTTATAATGTTCTTATCAATGACACGTTACATTTATAATGTTCTTATCAATGGCACGTTACATTTATAATGTTCTTATCAATGACACGTTACATTTATAATGTTCTTATAAATGACACGTTACATTTATAATGTTCTTATCAGTGACACGTTACATTTATAATGTTCTTATCAATGACACGTTACACTCATGTTACACTCATAATGTTCTTATCAAAGACACGTTATATTCATAATGTTTGCATCAATGACACGTTACATTTATAATGTTCTTATCAAAGACACGTTACGTTTTGTTTGCGTATTTCAAATTTGCCTCATGTTCTGACCTGTGAATAGTAGCAGTCATGGTTGAGCCAAGCAACCTCAGCGCCCAATTTGTAAATCATTATACAAACTGAGAGTTAATTATCTCCAAACCTCTTCAACGAAACGGAAATATTCTACTAATTTTACAATAAAATTATTCACATAACCCCCCCTCCTTCCCTGAACCGCCTCTCGTTCAAGAAAAGCAAAGAATTACTGACTGCATTACAAAGTTGTCGTGCTCTTTCGTCTGTAAGTGAATACTCTTACATCCACATTCCATATTGGACTCGCTCGACTGATTCGTAAATTCTTTTAGAAATTTCTCGTAATTTCAGGCATAAGTTTACCTAAGTTGACCTTGGCTTTTAAGCTAACGAAGAAACACGCGTTTGGCACGCATAGGTTGTGAGTACATCACAAATCGTGAAGTAGAACAGGCTTGCACTCGACTCTGATCAGAAGACAAATTTGAGTTGTATCGCTCAAACTAACAGACGTGCCTTCGAATCAAATCGTATAACACGGTTACAATAAGAGCGACTTCTGGCCTAACTCGTCAAAGATTACGCAGGACTAATGGAAGAACTTTCCCGAATGCCCAACTCGTAATGACGAGGCGGGAATGCCTGCGTCTGTAAATTACACAGGAATTGTGGTTAAAGAATCGTAAATTGTATTAGAGCTGAGTTGCCTGAAATTGAAAGTATTGAACGATTTCATATTGAAAATATTAAATGAATTAACGATGAGCAGAGTGCGGATAGTAAACGAAAGAGCAATGCATAGAGTGTAAATAAGAGCAAGGATTGAATGCAGGCAATGAATGAAAAACATGAAAAAACCAACATCCTAATTTTACTTATGGCAAGAGCACGATTTGAAACGCTGTAATTGAGCTCAGAGAAAACTGTGAAATGGTTAAATAAATATCAGAAACAAAACTGATAATGGGAATTTCGTTCTGCTCACAGAAAGTTGTCTTGCTGTAATTACTTGTAAGTATACATTAAATTGTTTCCATTAATGGAATATTGGTGGAGTCTGCACTTACAGATGATTGAACACGAACACTTTGTATTTGATTTATAATCCTCACAGTACGTTTGCTTCAGTGTGGGGCAGTTTCGAGGAAAGAAATGTAAGTACAGTACCGTGTAAATGAAAGTAAATCGCGTGCATCTACCAATTTAGCGATTGCAGTACAAATTCAAGAGTTACATCCAGGTAATGTACGCAACTCATTTCTATGTATTGGAGTATTGGGCGTGCACTTTATTGTATAAAATTGCTAACAGCGCTAACATGCCTTAATATCATGAACGATTTTAGTTCACGTGCAACAAAATCAATAGAACTTAGAAGCTTATTTTAGCCGTGCCGCCACAGCGACGAGGCAGAACGCGGGCTGTGTCTCGACCGTTCGGGCCCGCTGTCGCCGTGGATCTGATTACGAAGGTACGAATTTGCCGAATTTCGCAGGCTTTACTCATTGAAATTTTACCTATATACTCATCGCACGATAACTTTAGTAGCCTAAGTGAATACTCTTACATCCACATTCCATTGGACTCCTTTTAGAAATGTCTCGTAATTTCAGGCAGAAGTTTACCTAAGTGGACCATGTTGTAAATGCTACTAAATACTAAATCTTTCAGTAGTATTTCCTAGTTTCACTAGAGTGAAGAACTCACTGCAGAAATTGTGCGGTGTTAGCAGTCAAATTCCAACTTACAGCACTTAACACAGAACACAGCTTCACTGAGGAGACCGCTGAGCAAGTGAGATGACGAATTACAGTCGTAGAAGCAAAATTGTGAAACGGCCTATTCATGAGATTCGGCAAAATTTGTTGTCTACTAGCTACTTCGACTGACAAACGCTTATGACCAGTCCCATATACTGTTATTCCAAGGGTACAATTACTCAGATTTTTGAGTAATTTTACTCTCTGGTGATGTCGGCTTCGTAACATTAGCGAGGATGTAATACCGTATGTCCTACAAAACCCAAACCGAGTTTTTTTTACCTCTTATCAGTTATACCATCGTAAAAACACCATTAGCATTAAGGTTAATTTTGAAGGACAATTTTGCTAGAAATTAAATGTTTATGGTATTCTTATTATGGTATCGCTGATTGGGGAAGTAAATGCTCGGTTCGGTTTTTTTTTTTGTGACTCTGCTACAAGTGGAGGGATATTTAACACTCATTTATGTTGCTTGATACTAGCAAGTGAGCCACATGAGATGTCGTCTGGATCAGAGTATAAATGTTGCATGCCTTTCACGAATTGAATTATGCAAATCTCCCACCAAACATGAAACGCAAATATCATCATCCTAATCTCATTCCATATCACTTCACCTTTTGATCTTTTCTTAACTGAAAAAAGTATCATAAAAGATTATCAATTTTATTCGTGAGGCTTAGGCCTACATTTTAACTTTACCATCACTATTGAGATCGACTCTGATCTGAACGCCTCACTACGACGTGAGCGTAATTTTCATTGAATGAGTTAGATTTGCTCAAGTTTTTTGCAGGCGATGCGTGCATCATTGTTGTAAAAAGCAGAATTATTTACATAGCGATGTATTTTCTAGATCTTAATAGCGAAGTACTGTTTAGATGTAATGTTTGGATTTTTAGAGCGATGTATTTTCTGGATGCATTTTCTGTTTTTTTAGAGCGATGTATTTTCTGGATGCATTTTCTGTTTTTTTTAGAGCGATGTATTTTCTAGATGTATTTTCTAGAGTTTTAGAGCGATGTGTTTCTAGATGTATTTTTTATTTTACTGCGATATATTTTCTAGATGTATTTCTTGGATATTTAGAGCGATATAATTTCTGGATGTACTTTCTGAATTTCTACTGCAATGTATTTTTTAGAATCATTTTCTAAATTTATCTAGCAAAGTTTTTATAGATGTCTTTCTGGATTTTATAGCCATGTATTTTCTAAATGTATTGTTTATATTTTTAGAGCGACGTATTTTCTGAATGTATTTTTTTGATTATTGTAGGATAAATTTTCAGGATATAATAACTTCACATTCCACACGCATTGGCAAATGATTGCGAGTCATTTGAAATGAATGAACAGATTGCTATGGGCTCCATGTAGAACCCAAATCGCTGGCTTGCGCTGGAGTTTTCAGAGCAATGCTCGGGGGAGCCAGCGAGGAAATCCCACTATCAATCGGAGTCTAGTCAGTAAGTCATCTTTTATCCCTTGGCAATATTGACAATTCAGTACAGGGGAAATAATGAAAACGCATGCCGTAATTCAACTGCATTAATGAAAAGACATCAAAATATGTAAGTGTGAAGGAAAAAAATAGTGTAATGTGTATAGATGTGTGTGTATGTGTTGGAAAGATTTCAGCTTTCATCCTAGACTCAGGCTTCAATTCTCCTGACTTCCCTGTTCATTAGTAAATTTCCAAGGAAGCGTCGGAGTGCCACGACACCTTTTTCCTTTGACGATTCTCACTAATATCAAAAGTTTAAGATTATGGAAGAAATTCCCGAAATTCCTCATTATAGTTCCGCTACACTTGATATACTTCTTAGTTTAAAAATAGCTGTCATATACCTTATGACTTCAATTAGGTGTAGGAAAGTTTGCAGCAGTTATCCAAGACTCAAGCTTCAATTCACTGGGCCTAAGTTAGTAAATTTCCAAGAATCTATATTTTCTGAGCTTCCGTCTTAACCCGACTAACATCAGAATGAAATTATTCAGTCCAATTTACACTCATGAACAAGCTTCCAAGAACGTGTGAACTTGGCGCCATTTAAAATTAATCTTTAAAAGAAATATACAAATGGGATTCATAATGACTTCTCGAGCTTTGTGAAAAAACCACGTGCCACATAGCGCTTTTACGTGCGCAGTTACTCACTCGAGGCCAAGGGCAACACAAGAATTACATTCGTGCGTTAATGTTTTTTTTATTTGATTTCTAGATTTTGTTCCCATATTCTCTGTATTTTGCAGCTTCATTTCTTTTTTTTAAGTTCAGTTCTAATTTTCATGAAAGTTCTCCATTGAGTCCCTCATATCTACTATAAAAAAAATAATAATTCACGTTGAACTGAAGTCTGCACCTCACCCCCTTCATATTCACACAAGAAGACCCAACTCGAATAAAAATATAGGAATAGCACGCACTCAACCTCTGTACATGATCATTAAATGTGTTTTCATAATATTTTAAAAAATAGCGAGTAGAAGGAAAAACTTCCGTATCTATTTTAGAAGTGGAGCAATAAAATACTTAAAAAAAACCTAATAGCATTTAAATGTGAAAACATGTGAATATGTTAAACGTGTGAATATCACGTTTAACGAATATCACGAATAGGATAGGTTAGGATAGGTTAGGTAGAGTTAATATAAGTTAGGATAGGAAAATATAGGATAGGTTATGATAGGTTAGGGGTAAGATAAGGTCGGTTAGGTTAGGATAGATTAGGTTACGTTGGGTTAGGATAGGTTAGGTTAGCATAGGTTAGGTAATGGCGGAATTATTTCACGAGTCCACCTAGGTTAATGATCACATTGTCCGTGGAATTTACACGGGTCCTGCTAGTTTCTATTTTCTACCATCAATTTATTCCACCCATTCCTCCATTTATTTTATTGTCGCTACCTAACAGCTCATAAATTATTATCGAGCTCTTAATAAAAATGTATTTCTCCTGTTAAAAGCAGCAGTTGGCGGGATTGAGGATCAGATGGAATGTCGAAAACACGAAATGGGTTATAAAAAATAGACCTTGCTCTTCGAACAGTTTTTCATACATGACATTTGATGTGGAGTCATTCGCTTCTATTGCTTAGAATTTGAGCTTCAGATAGCTGTATGTCGAAAAACAAGGTTTCTACCAGGAAAAATTTTTACATGTAAAACAACTTTTTTACTTTCCCACTTGTGACAAACGGTTTAATTTCAAGTAACTTTGAGTGTAAAATATCTGAAAATCACTCGCAGTTAACAAATATTCTTCAGTATTTTTAAGGAAGCTGTACGAGTTGTGTTCTTTCGATATAATAGCGATGCTCAATTTGAAAAACCAAAGAAAGCCAATCCTATGCTGAAATACATGTCGTAAAAAATTGCAGGAACATGCCAAAACCCTTCCTCATCGCCAAACACATTTAAAAAATTCAAAGTCATCTAACGCGTTAACTTTGTGATTTAGCGGAATAATTTGAGTGAAATTAAAAACCAGCTCTCTTTATGAATTCTGGGGCCTAGAGTTCGTTAACTACTTACGTGCTTAGATGTTAATTATCGGAGTACTACATTTCATACTTTGCGTGTTTGCTTTCGTAGACAACTGTTCTGAAGAGCTACTGTACATTTCTTGCAGGCGAATATCTCAAGTGAGTTTTAGTTAGACTCTCTGATCCCATTTTATCGCCAAAGAAGCCAAAGCCCATATTACAGAACACAACTCAATGCATTTTTCAAATTGGGTGGGATTCGAATGATTTTTCTTCATCATTAGCTATTGGAGTTGCTTAAGTGTAAAGTTGGACCTCGACTTACTTAAATTAAAGTATGCAACGAAAAATCCTCCAACCCCAAAGTACTAAAATAATTTTCAAGAAGAATACTTACAAAGAAAGGGCAGCTTGGGGAAACAAAAGCGATTTACTATCTTACTGAAATTTTACATTAAAGTTGTCCATATTAATGTCTTGAGCACTTCATCAACTCCCCATGGCCGTCAATGCATTTGCAGAAATAGTACAACAAATTAAATTATTACTTTTGGAATCGTATTTTTACAGAAAACAGTTATTCGATGAATAAAAGAAAGCATGACTAGGTGAAGTCATTCGCTAATAAGATTGCTATTAATTCTAACTCTCGTTGCAGAAATGTCGTCCCAATCAACTGGAAAAAAATTTCTGCTGCTGCTGCTGTGTTTGGCATACCATCAGGGCTGTAACGCACGGTTCCAAGCCCTCTTTGCCGGCACGAAAATCAGCGAGAGTTGGATTTCAACGCCCCCTCTGATCTACGAAACGACCCCCGTCACACATACTCGTATTTACCACGTTGCAGTTCTGTGCGGCATGCGAGATTGGTGCCACACTTTCTGCCCGCACTACAACGGGTCCAGTCACCTACTCAGCCTCCTCTCCGTCCCTGGCAACGAGGACCCCAGAGGTCCTCCTTGGGTCGACTGCTACACGGACCGACCTCGAGACAACTTCCTGACCGCACAATCTGGGATCACCGTGTACAGCGCTACTGAAACATACTACACACGACTCAACAGAGAACCATCAAACCTTTTGGATGGCGTTGCTGGTGTCATGGATGATTGTTACGCAAGCCAAAATATCTCAGACCCCCTTCCTCACATCGTGTTTGATTTAGGCTCAGTAAGAAACGTGAATAATGTGAGTATTTTCTCTCAACCGAACAAATTTGGAGCTTGGTACTTCTTTGACATGGAAATCAGGGTCGGTATGACTGCAGCAACAGGAAACTTCTCAGAAAATGGCTACAAGAGGCTTGGGTTTTACGAAGGCCCAGCACAAACTTCAGCGTTTGAGTTCCGCACGGATTCCCCAACGCCCATCGCTGGCCAGTACATTTCAGTACAATCACTTTCAAGTCCCATGCTTCAAATCTACCACATGGAAATGTATTAGTGTTATATTTTTTGTCTGGTCTTAGACACACCCGTTTATTCTGGCATCAATATTTGCTTGTGAACTTACAAAACGATATTGTTCTTAATAAGAAGCAAAAATTGGGGGTTGAAGCAATGAATCAAAAGGCAAAGAGTTCACACATGGATTGAATGCTATGCGAACGGATTGCAGAGTCTGTAAAAACGACTCTTGAGTTGGAGCCCACCACAGCACCTGCACGACATGTAATTGCATGCGTAGCTCATGACGCGCATGATAATCACGCGCGTGAGCGATGAAATGAATAACCCACTTTTTCACATGTTTGACTCACGTTAAGTAAGGAGTGTCAGCATTGACTCACGTTAAGTAAGGAGTGTCAGCATTTAAACAATTTAAACAATTTTTAAACAATTTAAACAATTTATTTACCACAGGAGATACAGAGGTAGAATGTTTCTTAAGTCTAATACAATGGTCAGAGTTGAGTATAGCTACCTGTGGGCCCAAATAAGTTCAGCGACTTCTAGGGCATCCTACCATTACATTATTCTAGGGCGTACAATAATGTTTAACCTAATTCACTTAGCCTAGTTTCGCATTAGACTGATCAACAGGATAATGAACTCGATATTGATGTTTAATTTTACAATATAGGTCATATGGACAATATTTAACAGTATATTCGATAACGATTTGGGAGCAGACTGAAAATCGGCGATATTACTCATGGCAAATTGCATTATTAGGACCAGACATGTAGGAGGCAGGATTTGACTTGGTGATCTTACACGACTAGTATTCTGATAAGAAGTGAGACTCAAGATTTCTTTTAAATACCTTGTAAGATTTACTTACACGGATCTCCGCAGGTATTGAGTTCCAGGTTTTAGTTCCAACGAATAGTATACTATGTTGCGAGCGGGCCTTTGAATAATAAGGAAGCATGAATTTACTTTTATTTCGTGTTAAATGGTCGTGATGACCAGTTTGCGCAGTTAATAACTGTTGAAGGCTATTGTCGCCATCATTAGCTAATGTTTTGTAGATGAAATTGCAGATGGAGATTTTGTAGAGATCCGAGAGTTTAAGTATTTGTAAATTTTTGAATGAATCATTTGTGTGAGCATTATATTCTAGGTTCTTTACCGCTCTGATGGCTCTTTTTTGCAGAGTAAAAATTATATTAGTTTTATTTTTATCAGTTCCATGCCATGCTTCTATTCCGTATTGCAGGTATGGTGAAATGAGCGTTCGATAAAGCATTAGTAAGGCTGTTTCAGGCAGGAAATTTTTAACTTTATTCAGGATTCCGATGGATTTTGATAATTTAGAACTAATATGAGTGATGTGCTCTTTGAAGGTCAGATGTTTATCTATTATGATGCCCAGAAATTTACATGAGTTGGTTTCTTTGATTTCACCTTCGCCAATTTTAATGGATGGTAGAGATATATTTTTCTTGTATGAGAACGTAATATAATTTGTTTTATCGATATTGAGGCTTATTTTATTAGCTTTAAGCCACAGTGAAACCTTATGGAGTTCATTATTTATACTCTCCGCAATCGTAGTGGGATTTTCGTTCGGAAGGACCGCAGAAAGCGTACTGTCATCGGCAAAAAGTATGAATTTAAAAAATGATGTAGATTTAATAATATCATTAATAAAAATCAGAAAAAGGAGAGGCCCAAGAACAGATCCTTGTGGAACTCCATGGCTAATTTTTTGTGGGTCCGATTTTGCGTCGTCAATGACAACGTATTGCTTCCGATTTGTTAGGTATGATCTGAACCAATCATGGGCAACCCCACGAATGCCATAACAATGAAGTTTCGAGAGTAATATGTTATGGTCCACACAATCGAATGCCTTTCGAAAGTCAAGAAATACAGAGAAGACAGTCTTTCCGTTATCTATATTAGAATAAAGGAATTGTAAATGATTTAATATTGCCTGTGTTGTTGATTTTTTACAGCGAAAGATGTATTGTTTATCATAGAGAAATGATTTTTGTTCAAAATAAGAGTACACTTTTTTATACACAATTTTCTCGAATACCTTGCTAATAATTGGTAACATGGAGATAGGTCGATAATTGTTTACACAGGTTTTTTCACCATTTTTAAAGATAGGGGTTACTCTAGCAACTTTGAGGGAGTTCGGGAAAGTGCCTAGTAAGAGAGACTGGTTAATAATATTGGATATCAGCGGGGCCACAATATCAGCAATTATTTTAAGTATTTTAGTTGGAAACGTTTGTAACCCACTCGATTTATTTTTCATGTTGTTTATGCACGCAATTACATCGGAGGAGTTTGTAGGCGTAAAGAAAAAGGAGTTGTGTTCTCGAATATGATCCATCAATTCCAGGTGATCAGTAGGTTCACTTGGAATACCATTGGCTATAGTTTTCCCTACGTTTACAAAGAAGTTGTTGAAGAGATTAGCAATTTCATTCTTCTCATGGTATTTTACATCATCTTGAGTGATATGACCAATTTTCTTTTTTTCGGCGTTATTCGGTTTATAACAAGAGTTAAGGAGGCGCCAAGTCTTTTTAACGTCAGCTTTGAATTGAGTAAACTTGAGGGTAAAGTAGCTCTTTTTTGATGTTCTTATCTGGTTTGTCACATAGTTTCTGAATCGGTTACATGTTTCTCTAGATATTCGCCCTTCGCAAAGGAGGGCTAGGTACGCTTGGCGTTTCTTTATATTTATCACGATGTCTCTAGTAATCCAGGGCTTTTGTTTATTTTTCGGGGTAACTGTACGAGTTACAATTGGGCAACACTGGTTGTATGCGTTCATTATAGTTTCAGACAACTTTACTACTGATTCATCAATGCTCCTTGCATTATTGTTTTGTTGGGTGATGTGCAATGTTGGCATTAAATCTTCTAGAACGGTGCGCATTTCTTCTAAATTTGATTCGTTTATTTTACGATATGAGTAAGTTTCAGCCCGTGCTTTGGTGCACGCAAGATAGACATTTTTCTTAATAAGAAAAACTGGAAAATGATCTGATAAGTCAGAAGTAATTATTCCAGCAAGAAAATCACTTGGGTCTGTCATAAAGATATTGTCAAGCAGCGTGGCACATTCTGAGGTTATTCGTGTTGGCTTTGTGATGATCGGAAGGAAAGATTTAGAATGAAATGCATTTAAGAAATTAGAGATTGGTTCATAGCTTTCATGTTTCAGCAAATCATAGTTGAAGTCACCGCATATTATTATGTCATTGTAGAAGGACCTGTTGAACTGAGAAATAATTCGATTAAGCATTGACTCACGTTAAGTAAGGAGTGTCAGCATTTCAAGTATTTTCTATCAAATGATAGATTTTCAAAGAAATGATAGAGTTATTTTCTATATTCGGGCTCATAACATTTCAAAAGATTTCTTCGGAGTGATCATTGTTTCTTCGAGTTTTTAAGGGTCATTTGTTTCTGAAGCAGGATATTAACGTCGCAAAGATTTCCCCCTTTCAGTTTTGACCAGATTGTTACCATCTAGTTTCATACTTTTTTTATCGACAAACATTACATGGAATTAGAGTGAAATAATTTAATTAGCGGCACGTAGTCCTTCATTAAAAGTGGCTTTACTGCGAATTATTTTTCTCCCAAATTTTCCTGCTCCGCTACTACAGTTAATACAAATTCAAAGCATTTTCCTTATAGTTTTATTATCTGGGGAAGCTATTCAAACACATCTTAGACCCAAATTAATTTTGCTAACGATTATGAGCTGATAAATTCCTAGAAAGGTATAATCAAATGATGTAACCTTTCAATTATTATTACCTATCACATGCAATTGTTCGCACGTCAGATGGCACTAACCCTGATGTAAGAGAAGGGACGTCAGTCACTTGAAATCAAAATAATATCAATCTTTGAAAAAATATGAGAAAAAATAAATTCCCAGCTCAAAGAAATGTTTTTTTTCACTGTGAGACAACACCCCTTGAACGATTAGACTCTGATGACCTCATTTTTAACATCCATGAATCTCAGTCCACATATTTAGATTGAGAAACTGCCAATGAAAACGTTTACATTTCGATCTTCATCATTGCTTTGTTGTTGCAATTCACCCTTTGATATTTAGGAGAAAATGATTTCATGTATGCGAAAAAATATGCTCACGATAGCCATGTGCTATACGTTCTGCCGCCGAGCGGCAGGGACCCGGGTTCGAAACTCGGCGCTGGCGGTGGCGATTTTCTCTGTTGGGTATAGGAGAAAAATTCCAAGCACAATACCCCACTCTACCCAGGTGTCTGAAATGGGTACCGGTCTTGACCGGGGGAAAGCGTCATGGCGCCCTAGCGTTAGTTATAAGGCATTTGAAAATCCAATGGACAATGTGATATGTATCAGGCTTGATTGAAAATAAAGCATCCGTAGATGCCTTCATTATTAAAATTGTAATTAGCGAATTCAAAATAGAAGAAAGTTTTCAATTTGGATTATTAGGTCACTCTGACGACATCCCTCGCACTGCCATTTGATTGCTATTACCCCACACCTCTGTGCTGCTTCACTAATGGTTTTAGTATTAAGACATTTTAAAAAACAATATGATACACGCAAAGTATCCTCTTCATTGGAAATAAATAGAGCTTTTTTCTTTTTACTACCGGTCGCTTATAGAGGTAAGTGATGAACCATTTAACAGAAAACTTTCGAGCTGTGGGTTGTTGTAATGGTGTCGTCCTGCTGGTGTGCAGCGAAGCCAGTGCAAGCTGCAGGACTCGAGAGTTTGTTCAGTTGGAAGTTGAGGTGGCAATCATTTGTTGCTATGTTTTAAAACAAGATAGGATTTCTTCTTTAATCTTATGAGGCAAGGTCGTAGCAGCGTTGTTCATTACGAAATGGAATTATTAAAATTACTAGTCCACCCCCTTTTATTTGAAATAAAAAAGTGGGCGAAATGAGAGAAAGGCCGTAAAAAATAAAAAACACAATCTCACGAGAGTTGATGAGGCCGCGTGAACACGGCCCGTCAAAATATATAGGACTGGAGCTTGTATCACTGATACGCTCATCACACACTGCAGGCTGGCTTCGGACAGACCGACCGACAGACGGACGGACGCGGCTCTTATTATAGTATAGATAAAACCATGTGAAGAAATTGACATACATGACCTTGCGTGGTATTTTACCTGGGAATTTCAACTATAATGAATTTGCGTTCCATGTACATTGTTGTAGGTTCTCGAGATTTCTACTGCTCCGCTAAATTTTTTTCGATAGATAAAGAATGGAGTGACAAAACTGTTTTTTTTTAACCCTTTGGTTGCCTAAGAGGTACGGTATGGGCAATCTTGGAAAATATTGTCTGATCATTAATTCATCGAGGAGCGTTTGTGTTTTCGCCACACACGGCTAGCAAGAGAGACATTTAGAAATGGAATGTTTTATAAAGTGAGTACGAACGAACCGTCCTAATATTCCCAAGGCCGTAGATAATGTGTCATTCAATTCAATGAATGTACGTCTCTGCTCAAAGGCTAGGCGTGGATGCATTCTGCATGACCATTTATTCATAAAACCTTATTTCATGAATGAAAAGAGGTTTTCGATAGTAAGACGAAGTCTTGGAATCTGAGTGAATAAGAGCTTAATTAACACCTAATTTTATTGTTCTTTATGCAGTGATACAGAAGGAGCTTAAAGTATTTTTCCAGGAAAAGTGCAATATTCCTCCTGCGTTTCTGGGAATGTTTAATAACCATGAATTTAACAACGAAATATTCACTAGAATCATCTGCGCCAAACTTTCTTTAAAATATTTTATGGTGAATTCATCCCATATCACATGTTTTCATTGAAAACTATCAGATCAATAACAAAATTACTCAACGAGTGAGTTTTTGAAGTCCGAAGCGAGGAAGACACGGTAGAAACAACAAGGTAGGGTTATTTCTATGGAGGAAAATACACTTCTTCTTGCTCGGCTAGCCAATAGAAAGGTTTTATTTTAAACAAATTTTATGACGTCACTCACGGCAACGAACCAATAGCAGCGCTCATATTGTATCTAGTAGCACTGCCACCTCCAAATCTGACTTCACTATTGGCCTAACGACATTGCGTTTTGGTGACGTCATGAAGTTTGTTTGAAATAAAACGTTTCTATTGGCTAGCCAAGCAAGAGGAGGGGTGTTTTCTCCCATTGAAATGACCCTACCTTGTTTCCTCTACCGTGACGTCACTAGAACGCAGTGATGTTAGACCAATAGTGGAGACGGATTTAGGGGTAGCAGTGCTACCAGACGCAATATGAGCGCTGCCATTGGTTCGTTGCCGTGACGTCAGCAAACCCACGCTGTCAACAAAAAAAGACTGGTTTGAACCTACCTTGTTTCCTCTTCCGTGGAGGAGGACGAGACATTTTCTCACGTGAAGCAGTTCAACGAGGGAACGATACGAAATTCTGGACCCAAATAGCATGCTTTTATGGCCTGTACCTCACATGACGACTGCCTCAAATTGAAAAGTAGAGTGCCGTACTAATCTCTGCTCTCAGGTCATCGAAAGGAAAAGGAACATCAGTTTACACCTATGGATTCGTGATCCAGCCAGCATGTGACGCGTGAAACCTATAATGGCGGCAACCCCGGCAAGACACGCGGCTCACAATACCACAATCAGGCAACTCTCTGCAATGCATCAGAGTAGAAGGAGCAAGAGCAAGATTTCCACATTTCAGGGAATCAAAATTAATCTTAAAGGCGATGAAGCTTTTCGGGAGGGTTGCGATGCATGGTAGATCTAAGCATGATTGTGCAAAGTCAAATTCATGCAAAAATAATTATGCAAAATAACAGTTCCATTAGCGCATTTCTTTGTAAAGCAGCCAGCACTAAGCAGTTCTGTGGGCGTATCTACAACATCATGGCAAAGGCCTGAAAGGAGAACAATTCGAGAGAAGATTAAAAAAATTACAAACAAAAGCATGTAAATTTTTAGATGCACAGAGAACGCCTCCAATATATCCACAGAAAAGCTACTTTGTTAAATTCTACTTCTATATTGACAGCCTGAGCTGCGATGTATGTAGCTGGTCGAGAAGTTGGTAAGATCACCAGCATAATCAGCCTTCAAAAGTCGACCTATCACCATGGTAGCAGATAGTATTTTGAACTGAATCTTTGCTTCTTGTACGAATGTGGTATAGATTACAGTAAGGATGACTCCTCATATTCTAGTGACTTTTCAACAACATCTGAGCCTCAGCATTCAAGAAACTAACGTTAGCAATACATAACCATTACAAATCGATACTTTGATGTGAATACTTCAATATCAGTAGCCAATATTCGCTATAATTTCCCTGCCAAAACATGAGATTTATCATTTTGTACCTGATTTCACCTCAATAGGATAACACGTTCTCGAAGCCGAGGTATACAGATTGAAAACATATTGAACAGCGTAAAATTTATTTTAACGATGCACTTTGCCGTGCAAAAATTACCGGTGCTGAAAACTGACTATGAATATTTGTCACTCCCACCTGAGAGCTTATCAAAGTAGGACCCTAAAATATTGGGGAAATAATACAGACGCTTATCGCCTCCGTTTATCCCTCCTCCCACGTGGTTCCTCAAACGAAGCTTGTTCTTCTTTTATCATTTTTTAAATTAGCCATCCTGAACCATCATTGTAATTTCGTGAAACTCAAAGTGGTGCCATTCAGAAAAAAAATCAATTACGGTAGCGGCGCCGAAGGCAAGTTACCTGTCTAACTTTTTCGCTGCCTGCATGCATGTTTTCCGCCACCAAAGCGATTTAATCGCTTAAATCACTTAGGCGGTGAAAAACATGCATGCATGTGGCGAAAAAGTTAGACTGAGTCGGTGCACTTTTTATCTCTTGAGAAGTTTTCTTTTCTGTCGAGGCGACTAAAAAGAACCGACAGCGAAGTTTTTTGTAGTTTTTGAGTTCGTGTGTTTCACACGAAGAAAAAATTCTTCCTAATTTTGCAGTATGGTCTCTAGAATGTTATTCCCCAAGAAATGCTGCTGTGGCAGGTCCATAGACTAAATTTATTTGCTGTTCTAAACAATTAATTTTTCTGTGTGTGTATTGCAAGGAACGTCTTTTGATTCTAGATCAGATTTACCATCATGAAAAAAAGTAATGCCTATGTTACCTTTTCTATAGACGGAGTGAATATATATTTCTCAGTTAGTCACTAGTGTTCTCTCTCTTCCTGTATCAGAACGCTCCTTAATTAATACCAATGATGAAAAATAAATTCTTTCCTGATTTTACTCTTGACATTCTGATTACAAGCTAGCAAATGGTTATTAGTTTTTGTTGCTACCTGATCCATATTAAAGTAAATTGACCTGCGATCTCAGGAACGCCAAGCCTGAGTTTTGTATCATCAGTCAAGAAGTAGGTAACCTCGTCTCACAAACTGCTCGGAACATCAATCGTTGCTCAGCTGGTCTATCGCGCGCAGTACGCCGGACGGAGATGCTGTCGATGTTCACAGCAAAGGCCGGGCGGCCCAGTGAGGCGAAATGAACATCCAAGAACGTGGCGCTAAATAAGTCTGACCACTTTTGAGTAATGGTGCTGCTTCGTCGCACCGGCAGGCAAAAAATGGAAAAGTGAAGTTTTCGAACTCGCCATTTCGTGTGTCCTAGAATTTGACAAAATTAGCTTACATAGGTTTTAACGAGTAATATTAATAGTAAGGCAATATTCATTTGAACTTACTATGTTACGCGTGTTGAAACGTTAGTGATGAGTAATTAAAAACACTATCAAGAGTTCAGTTGATGAGGCTATCCTTCGCTAAATTTGCTACCTCATATTCGGAATCATGACGCCATTGCAGGAGGGAAGTAACCAAAGCATTCAAATGAAAAGCTTAAAACACAAAATAAAGACAATGTGAATAACGTGTAATTGGAAAAAATCTTAAAACAATGATTAACCCTAACTCGTTGATTAATGACCTCGTCTCCATACCCATAGTAAGTAAAGACAAATATCTCTACAGACCATCACCAGCGAGAAGTGAGTGTTTAGAAAATCTAGCAAAAAACTTTTGGTGGTCAGTTCTTCGTCGGGACATGTCAAATGGACCGCAGCGTTCCAGATTTCACAGCAGTGGTAATCAGAATCCTATGTTTTCTAATTCATTTCAGCATCACCATTTTAAAAAACAGAATCAAATACTGTACACCAAAATGAAAAGTAAAATAAATGCTCGTTGTAGCTATTTTAAGGTACGTTGTGCATAAGGAGCAATTGGGCTAGAAATGCCCGTTATTTTCGAGGCCTGATATCCGGAGTTAAATTTAAAAAAAAAAATAGTGCAAGAAACGACATTCCATATATATGCATTCACGTATATACAGGGTTACCTGTCCTTTGTTGAAAAAAGCTTTAACATAAGGTTGGGATCGTTGAAATAAAAAAAATTTTTACTGTACACCAAAAATTTTTTTTGAAGTTTTCACTCAATAGCCGTATGTTTCGACTGATGACTGTACCTACTTTATTTCTTCCAACGTCTGTTTATAAAACAGAGATCCAGGCCGCCGCACATGCAATGCTGGAACTGAACTCCTCAGGTTGAGCTCAGTAAACTTCATCCTGGTTGTGGCAATGAAAGAAATTTCATCACTTTTTTACCATCACCTCCAGCGTTGACTCTAAAAGTATAATAGTGATAGTTGCCATCAGTAGGGATGCTTTCCCTCTCAGGTGTTACTAAAATGTTATGTCAGCAATGACACTGAATGAAGCAGACTGACCCTGTAATGTACTGCAAGCGAAACTATATTGCATATAATTTCTGAATTACATTGCATATAATTTCTTAAATATATTGCATATGCTTTCTGAATTACGTTGCATATAATTTATGAATTATATTGCATATAATTTCTGAACTAAATTGCATTCAATAAAACCCTCACAATTTCCCTAGGCGGTCATTGTTTATTTCGCGCAAACAAACTTGAATGATAAAATGTTTTTGCAGCTGCAATGACAAACTGCATTTGTTGTTGCAGTAAGAGCAGCAACGCCGAACTTCTGACTAGCTGCGGTGAGATAGCTGGACGACGAAGCTTGGCGTTTTACCTGAATAGAAAACTTCTGTTCGATATCGGTGAATGATATCTATTGTTCCTAGCATAAACGATCCTGAGACACAAAAAATACTGTACTTCCAGTCGCAGTGTTTGTATTTATTGCCACACTTATGAAGTGCGGCTGAGCCTGTCACTTTCAAAGCAGCTCTCTCATCGTCCATTCGCGGCAGTCTGACCAGAGTATTGGAGCTGCGTCGGGATGGATTTAGCCCTGATCAACCATTGTTGTTGAAGCATTCATGAGTAACACTTCACATTTAAATAAGCTTTTAAACAAAAGACTCCAGTCTTCCGCTCTTCAAACTAGCCCATCTGTAACGAATGAAAAAGTGTTCCATAGTCAGCATTCGACAAATAATACAGAGCCTAAATACAGTATTCAGTCACAAAAATACTTGCAATTTGCATGCTCTCGCTTACGGCAGATGAGTGTCTCTCATATACGCAAACACGATACAAGGTATTTGTTTAAAGACTAGCACAAAGGAATTATTTACTTTGAAGTTTTTCGTTGAGCTCACTACAATGGGCACTCTATTTGTTCCTATTTTAATTACTCATCTCTTTGAATTAGCCCGGGTCTGTGAACTCGGCCGCCATGTCTTTGAACGAGGCCATGTCAGGCACATGTTTTTCAAATTAAATTATCCAAAGCCTATTTTATACGACAGGCAAAATACCTTTGCAGTTTTTTCTCGTCTTTTCCTATAACGTTCAAAACTGACCAACTTCTATCACCATCGCATGGCTTCACAATGATATGTTTGTTCCAGACGTCAAATCCAGAACAAAAGTAAAATTGAAACGAATTAATGCGCAAAGATTTTTCCTGCTGCTATTGCTAACGTAGATCAATCCATTTTCTCCACCATCTCTTGAATATTTCAACGCATCATGACGTGTAATTCACGCTCAAGAAAGAAAATTTTCCCACTTCGGAAAAAAAGCATCAATTCCTCTTCATCTTTCTGCAAAATTCTTAAATGATCAATCCCACAAATCTTTCATTTTTGACTTCTATGCATAGTCCCCCGACACGGTAGAACATTAGCTTTCCGTCATTGAAGTCATACCAAGATAATTCTATGTATGTACAAGGAGCTCGCGAGACTCGAACTCAGGACTATAAATTACCGGTAATTTATAGTCCTGAGGTCGAGTCTCGCGAGCTCCTTGTACATTTATTTCGTTTGAACTTGTGGAAGCAGCAGCTTCCCGTACCAGATTCATTAACTGTTTCTGGGGGTTACTAGACTGTGAACTCTCGATACTTTAGGGAATAAAGATAATTCTAGACCAATAAACCTAATTAATTTTTGGGCCCAGGTGCATTTGAACAGTGTGCCTTGGTAATAACCCCATATTTTTGTGCTCTGTCGTACATTTATTCCAGTCCTGATTTGTTAAGTTTCGATACTGCACTAAACCTGCAAGTTGTTTTAGTGACAGGTGGGGAAATCGCATTTGTTTTGCCATCAGTAATAATTTGTGTGAGAGTCTAATCTTGCAGCAGCTCATTTCAAATGTTGCACCAAAATTTATCAAGCGTCTTGCATTCATTGTCGCAATTTATGCTATGAAAACCGTAAAGTGGAAGTTAACAGCACTAATATGTCAAAAAGCGCATGAGCGGAGAGTGTCACTGTTTGCTCACTGATGTATCACGTTAGCATAGGACAGGGTTGCTCAAACTTTTTTCAACCAATGACCACTTTATTACAGAAAATAAGCTACGGACCCCCTATATGTATTTCCGTATGTAAAATATGTATTTATGCATATATAAATGCATCCACTGTTGAATTCGTTCAATTTTGCGGACCGCTGTCAAAGTGCTACGGACCCTGGGGGGCCGCGGACCCCACTTTGAGAACCCCTGGCTTGGGAGACGAAACGAGGGCTAGGATGTGATGAGCGCGATGTGGACGCTCAAATGAAGAGGTGATGTAATGAAGAGGTACGTCATAATCACCATGAGCTAATAAAAGTTGAGCGAGCTCACAAAAAATATGTGTTAGCACTTTGCACCGTGGGCAATGAAATGATTGTCTCTCAAATTGCAGTCGAAGTGAGACATTACGGACCTTGTAGTCTCTTATAAGTCTCTTGACCTCCAGTTGCGAAAAAATTCAAATGCAAATAGATAATGAATCCTATTTTCCATTGATAATAATTTGTCTATAAGAAGAAAAATTGGCTACTATTATGGATAGTATTGTGGCCTAAACTGCTCATACGAGTGGGCTAAGGAAAAACAGCGCGCACTATGAATAAATGAGATGCAAGGGTAGCAAGATAACAATTGTATCATGTCTTAGAAGCTCATAATG
The DNA here is from genome assembly GCA_030386875.1 of Morinoia aosen. NCBI lineage: Eukaryota > Metazoa > Arthropoda > Malacostraca > Amphipoda > Talitridae > Morinoia > Morinoia aosen. The sequence goes on along the minus strand of CM059569.1, from coordinate 28,584,464 downwards.
CGCTAATTTGGACATTCGGGAAATATAACCAAGTTTTAAGCATGAATTTAAGTTCATTATACGCGTCCATTCTAAGAGTTTCCGTCACTGGTCTACAAGGAAATAATTTATTTACTTTGCAGTGTATAGAATTTTTACTTTTGAGATGATGGCACCCTTCCTGTGAATGTATGGAAACTTTGGCCGCTGGAATTCTCGTCAGGAAGCATTCAGAGCACGTCTATCGGATTACGGCCCTCACCTAGCATATCGGATCACATCGCAGCTGTACTGCATCAAGTTCTGCCAGAAGCTCGGTGTTACGCAAGTGAAATCTATGCTGAAGATTTAGCAAGCATTTAGTGATGCTTTAACGAATTCGTGCGATTTAGTGTTTTACAGTTTCTTGTATAAATTTCCTTTAACACATTTTCTATTACAGTAAGATATGATTACCTTATTTATAGAGACCCCATCCCTCCCCCCCCCCCCTCCTGGGTGGTATAGTGATTCGCGGCATACAACAAATTTTAAATCAATGCAAACTTATTATTTGTGGTCTTCATATTCAACCGCCTCCAGCGGCAGAATCAGGTTTCATAACTTTCTTTTATGTCGTCTGCATGAGCTAGAATGGCAGTAAATTATCATTAGGCCCTAGCACTGTTGTCTAGCTGGTTTACTGGAGCACTTCTTTTTTCACTGGTTATTTAAATGGAATACTTTATTTATCTACTCAATTTACATTTATTGTATTTTCTTTTTAATTACTTCTTTTACTCGTGAAGATTTATTTATTTCCTTTGTTTGCTTATGTGCACTGGCCACTTTTGTGCATTTTGCTGAGCGTCAAATTGCGTCAACAAATCGTTTATATGTATATGTATATATACATATATGTATATATATGTGTGTATATATATGTATATGTATATATATGTATATATACATATGTGTATATATACATATGTGTATATATATATGTATATATATCGAGAGTTCAAAGTCTTGTCACCCCCAGAAGCAGTTAATGAATCTGGTGAAAGCGGGCTCCCCGTCCCAGCTAATTTTTCCAAATGAAATAAATGTATAGGGAGTTCGCGGGATTCGAACTCAGGACTTGTAAGTTACCGCGCCATATATATATATATATATATATATATATATATATATATATATATATATATATATATATATGTATACATATATGTATATATACGTATTTGCTCGCATTTCATTTTACAAGTCGAAATATTAACAAATCAGACCTGCACCAAACGAATGAAAAAATTTATAGAAGTAAACATGTGAGCAAAGGAAAAGATCGAAATACTAAAAATAAAAAGCCTTCATAACTCTTCAATTTTACGAGCAAGAACATTTCGAGAAGAGCCTCGAAGCCTACATATCAAAAATACGTGATAATTGGTGTACTAGTACTAATTATGTATTCTATTTATGAATCTTAAGACCAAAATACACGCTAATGGGTATATTAATGCTAACTAAGCGCACTAATTTTGACTCTTTTCACCAAAACACGTGTTAATTGGTTGAGACATAATACTTATACACACGGAGTTTGATTCGTCAACACAAAATACCCGCTAATTCGTATACTAATACTAATTATACTCGCTTGTTTTAAATCGAGGTTGCAAATTCTAAATTTTTAATGGCTGTTAAAAAGCGTTTTGTCCCCAACCCTGCCCTATAGATTGGCAAAGTCAAAGGCTGATTTTCTTCTTTTTAAGTCTTAAGACAGCTAAAGCGTGAATGCCACGGTGTCCCAGGCGAATTCTCAGGAAAGTCCGCTAACTTTTACCGGCGCGAACTTTTTTTTAGCCGGCGATGTCATTCGAGAATTCATGATTTAGACCCTGTCTGTAGTAGAAACCATGGAACAAACTTGAATCAATTATTTTTTAATGATATCTAACATGATGTTTGAAGCAGGTAGAATCAATTTAATGATGGGTAAGGAGATGGGAAGTGTAGATTCTCGGTGTAGGTTTCTGACCGGTCTCAAGGGTAAAGCAGACGCGATATAGATCCCCGTATCATCTGAAGCATTTTTCAGAAGATTCGAACAAGGATGACCTGAACGTCCCCAGCATCTCATCTCCAGCACAATTCTTTCGTTTATAAGGGCGTTGGAATTCTAATGGTGACCCTTATAAAGTAGATTAAACAAGTGAATGCAGACGCATTATTAAAAACAAGGATAGTGACTATTAGCGCTGTCAAGGACAGTCTAAAATTTTTGCCGTAGCATCAAAGCTTTTAAGCTCATGAAGAGAAATTTTTTTATTGTGCAAATGAAAGAAAATTTTATTTTACTTTATTAATCGATGATTGAGAGTGAGTTTGGGAGACAAATTTGTTGAAGCAAAGAGACTTGGAGAAAAGAGAATGGAGAAAAAGAAAGACAATTTATTTTCAGTGAAGTATGCAAATCACATAAAACATTTTGCATTCTAAAAAGACCTTAATATAATTTTCCTTATTTGGTGAACATACCAGAACGGAAATCATAAAAGCCTTGCGAATGGTCTGACAAGAGATTAAGAAAAAAATGAATTCCCTTGGAACAGGTATACTGGTTTTCAGAAATAGTATAAATACTGGTAAAAAAATTGTGACACTGTTAGAGAATGCCTTGGAGGACAGACAGTCTCTGCTCGCAATCTGGCATGAGCTCGGGCTTCCGCTGTTGCCGCTAACATTATTGGAAAGATATTGAGTGGAAGCAAAAAATTCGAAATGTTAGTAAGACCAAGACGACTTCTCGGAAATGTGGAAAATGTCTTTTCGTCATTACATTTAAAAAACATCTTGTGACTAGCTGTAAGAATACGTAAATAATGCTAGCACGAAATACTCCCGGGAGTTAGAAAGGAGAAAAGATTACCGCACAAAGTTAAAAAGCATTTCTCGATCGACGCGGATAAAACAAGGAAATAAACATTTGCATTAGTGAGCCAGTATCTGTGGGCACAATAAAATATCTTACGGGATGTTTACAACAGGTAGAATCAAATTAATGATTGGGCAAGAAAGATGGAAAGTTTAGTCCTCTAATTGGAAATTTCTGATCGTTCACAAGGTGAGCAGAGTGAAACTCCCAAGACCACTGAAGGGAAAGACTTTGTAGAGTTCAGATATTCCATCAATAACCTTCAGTGGGAGTAAAATTCATGAATCAGAAATAAGTCGCATTACACTCAGAGAAATATTTTAATCCTTCAGAAAATATTGAAACTGAGAAACAAATCGAGATAATACCCGGTATTTTGAACAAGCGATTGTTTACTGGTTCCTGGTAGCCAGTAAACTGAAAATTTTATCGTACCCTGGTGGTAGGGATTTGCAATTTAATTATCAATACTTGTAAATTGTATACCGTCAGGAACTAACAATATGCGAAAACATTTTGCGATGAAATAAATATTTCATTTAATTTTGAAAATCTTGTTTACTGGCGCATTTGAGAGACGGAGATTGTGACCGTAGAAGCTCAAATTTGATTGAGTTTCGAAAGTATCCAAGATTTTGAAATCGTTGGTCCTACCAGAAGTTTTAGTACTCATTTCGAAAGAGGTTTAGATATTCTGAAATGATTTACAAAAGTTGACGCATGAGCTTCACGGATTGATTTTTTGAAACACGATTTGGAAATTGATACAAAAACATAAGATTCAGAATAAAAATGAGAGTGACAGACGTTGTACCGATTGTCTGCCGTTAGATTTAAGTTTAAAATTAGTACAAATTTCCTAAATGTTTGAATGCATGCACCATAAAGTATTTGAAAGTTTCAAATTAAGCCTCATAATTCGCACTCCCTCGAACCAATTCACTCCAGGGATACTTCAAAAGAGTACCATAATTCTGTCACCAATGTGCGCGATAGCTGTCTCTGGATGACTGTTTCGTAGCTGAGTCGAATGTGCTGCGGCCACTAGAATATTGCTACGATCTCATTGTTTCGAATTAACTCCTGGTAGCAAGTCAAACAAAACTTAATTTAGCTGGTAAAAAAATTATAATTTTGTCGCTTTCAATAATTTGTGCGCGGTGGCTATCGATAAATTGGTGCAGTGTGCCTTCGAGAAATTTGTGCGCTGTGGCTTTTGATAAATTGGTGCAGTGTGCCTTCGAGAAATTTGTGCGCTGTGGCTTTTGATAAATTGGTGCAGTGTGTCGTTTTCTAAAAACCACTTGAGAACACCCTCACAGTGAAGTTTATATCTGCGTCAGATTATCTAGCCTAGAGCTTTGCTTTTTACTTATATCACAAGATAGGAGAAGATTTAGTTATCAGTTGCACAGGACTAAACGAGTAAAATAAATAAAAATCTTACCCTTGGTATGTGTACATTTTTTTATCTTTTGCTGCATTGCGATGAAAGCTTGTGTGTCTTATGAGAATAACCTTTGAAGGAAATGACCTCCTCATCCATTGCGCACCAAGATCACTCCAAGATTACTTATGGCGTATACACTGAGCGATCACAACTTCTGACGTACACACTGAGCGCTCAAAACTTCTGACGTACACACTGAGCGCTCACAACTTCTGACGTACACACTGAGCGCTCACAACTTCTGACGTACACACTGAGCGCTCACAACTTCTGACGTACACACTGAGCGCTCACAACTTCTGACGTACACACTGAGCGCTCACAACTTCTGACGTACACACTGAGCGCTCACAACTTCTGACGTACACACTGAGCGCTCACAACTTCTGAAGTACACACTGAGCGCTCACAACTTCTGACGTACACACTGAGCGCTCACAACTTCTGACGTACACACTGAGCGCTCACAACTTCTGACGTACACACTGAGCGCTCACAACTTCTGACGTACACACTGAGCGCTCACAACTTCTGACGTACACACTGAGCGCTCACAACTTCTGACGTACACAATGAGCGCTCACAACTTCTGACGTACACACTGAGCGCTCACAACTTCTGAAGTACACACTGAGCGCTCACAACTTCTGACGTACACACTGAGCGCTCACAACTTCTGAAGTACACACTGAGCGCTCAAAACTTCTGAAGTACACACTGAGCGCTCACAACTTCTGAAGTACACACTGAGCGCTCACAACTTCTGACGTACACACTGAACGCTCACAACTTCTGACGTACACACTGAGCGCTCACAACTTCTGAAGTACACACTGAGCGCTCACAACTTCTGAAGTACACACTGAGCGCTCACAACTTCTGAAGTACACACTGAGCGCTCACAACTTCTGAAGTACACACTGAGCGCTCACAACTTCTGAAGTACACACTGAGCGCTCACAACTTCTGAAGTACACACTGAGCGCTCACAACTTCTGAAGTACACACTGAGCGCTCACAACTTCTGAAGTACACACTGAGCGCTCACAACTTCTGAAGTACACACTGAGCGCTCACAACTTCTGACGTACACACTGAGCGCTCACAACTTCTGACGTACACACTGAGCGCTCACAACTTCTGAAGTACACACTGAGCGCTCACAACTTCTGATGTACACACTGAGCGCTCACAACTTCTGACGTACACACTGAGCGCTCACAACTTCTGAAGTACACACTGAGCGCTCACAACTTCTGATGTACACACTGAGCACTCACAACTTCTGACGTACACACTGAGCGCTCACAACTTCTGACGTACACACTGAGCGCTCACAACTTCTGACGTCCACAATGAGCGCTCACAACTTCTGACGTACACACTGAGCGCTCACAACTTCTGGCGTACACACTGGGCGCTCACAACTTCTGACGTACACACTAAGCGCTCACAACTTCTGAAGTACACACTGAGCGCTCACAACTTCTGACGTACACACTGAGCGCTCACAACTTCTGACGTACACACTGAGCGCTCACAACTTCTGACGTACACACTGAGCGCTCACAACTTCTGACGTACACACTGAGCGCTCACAACTTCTGACGTACACACTGAGCGCTCACAACTTCTGAAGTACACACTGAGCGCTCACAACTTCTGACGTACACACTGAGCGCTCACAACTTCTGACGTACACACTGAGCGCTCACAACTTCTGACGTACACACTGAGCGCTCACAACTTCTGACGTACACACTGAGCGCTCACAACTTCTGACGTACACACTGAGCGCTCACAACTTCTGGCGTACACACTGAGCGCTCACAACTTCTGAAGTACACACTGAGCGCTCACAACTTCTGACGTACACACTGAGCGCTCACAACTTCTGGCGTACACACTGGGCGCTCACAACTTCTGACGTACACACTAAGCGCTCACAACTTCTGACGTACACACTGAGCGCTCACAACTTCTGACGTACACACTGAGCGCTCACAACTTCTGACGTACACACTGAGCGCTCACAACTTCTGACGTACACACTGAGCGCTCACAACTTCTGACGTACACACTGAGCGCTCACAACTTCTGACGTACACACTGAGCGCTCACAACTTCTGACGTACACACTGAGCGCTCACAACTTCTGGAGTACACACTGAGCGCTCACAACTTCTGACGTACACACTGAGCGCTCACAACTTCTGACGTACACACTGAGCGCTCACAACTTCTGACGTACACACTGAGCGCTCACAACTTCTGACGTACACACTGAGCGCTCACAACTTCTGACGTACACAGTGAGCGCTCACAACTTCTGACGTACACACTGAGCGCTCACAACTTCTGAAGTACACACTGAGCGCTCACAACTTCTGACGTACACACTGAGCGCTCACAACTTCTGAAGTACACACTGAGCGCTCACAACTTCTGAAGTACACACTGAGCGCTCACAACTTCTGAAGTACACACTGAGCGCTCACAACTTCTGACGTACACACTGAGCGCTCACAACTTCTGACGTACACACTGAGCGCTCACAACTTCTGAAGTACACACTGAGCGCTCACAACTTCTGAAGTACACACTGAGCGCTCACAACTTCTGAAGTACACACTGAGCGCTCACAACTTCTGACGTACACACTGAGCGCTCACAACTTCTGACGTACACACTGAGCGCTCACAACTTCTGACGTACACACTGAGCGCTCACAACTTCTGACGTACACACTGAGCGCTCACAACTTCTGACGTACACACTGAGCACTCACAACTTCTGACGTACACACTGAGCGCTCACAACTTCTGACGTACACACTGAGCGCTCACAACTTCTGACGTACACACTGAGCGCTCACAACTTCTGACGTACACACTGAGCGCTCACAACTTCTGGCGTACACACTGGGCGCTCACAACTTCTGACGTACACACTAAGCGCTCACAACTTCTGAAGTACACACTGAGCGCTCACAACTTCTGACGTACACACTGAGCGCTCACAACTTCTGACGTACACACTGAGCGCTCACAACTTCTGACGTACACACTGAGCGCTCACAACTTCTGACGTACACACTGAGCGCTCACAACTTCTGACGTACACACTGAGCGCTCACAACTTCTGAAGTACACACTGAGCGCTCACAACTTCTGACGTACACACTGAGCGCTCACAACTTCTGACGTACACACTGAGCGCTCACAACTTCTGAAGTACACACTGAGCGCTCACAACTTCTGATGTACACACTGAGCGCTCACAACTTCTGACGTACACACTGAGCGCTCACAACTTCTGAAGTACACACTGAGCGCTCACAACTTCTGACGTAAACACTGAGCGCTCACAATTTCTGACGTACACACTGAGCGCTCACAACTTCTGACGTACACACTGAGCGCTCACAACTTCTGACGTACACACTGAGCGCTCACAACTTCTGACGTACACACTGAGCGCTCACAACTTCTGACGTACACACTGAGCGCTCACAACTTCTGACGTACACACTAAGCGCTCACAACTTCTGACGTACACACTAAGCGCTCACAACTTCTGACGTACACACTGAGCGCTCACAACTTCTGACGTACACACTGAGCGCTCACAACTTCTGACGTACACACTGAGCGCTCACAACTTCTGACGTACACACTGAGCGCTCACAACTTCTGACGTACACACTGAGCGCTCACAACTTCTGACGTACACACTGAGCGCTCACAACTTCTGACGTACACACTGAGCGCTCACAACTTCTGACGTACACACTGAGCGCTCACAACTTCTGACGTACACACTGAGCGCTCACAACTTCTGACGTACACACTGAGCGCTCACAACTTCTGACGTACACACTGAGCGCTCACAACTTCTGACGTACACAATGAGCGCTCACAACTTCTGACGTACACACTGAGCGCTCACAACTTCTGACGTACACACTGAGCGCTCACAACTTCTGACGTACACACTGAGCGCTCACAACTTCTGACGTACACACTGAGCGCTCACAACTTCTGACGTACACACTGAGCGCTCACAACTTCTGACGTACACACTGAGCACTCACAACTTCTGACGTACACACTGAGCGCTCACAACTTCTGACGTACACACTGAGCGCTCACAACTTCTGACGTACACACTGAGCGCTCACAACTTCTGACGTACACACTGAGCGCTCACAACTTCTGGCGTACACACTGGGCGCTCACAACTTCTGACGTACACACTAAGCGCTCACAACTTCTGAAGTACACACTGAGCGCTCACAACTTCTGACGTACACACTGAGCGCTCACAACTTCTGACGTACACACTGAGCGCTCACAACTTCTGACGTACACACTGAGCGCTCACAACTTCTGACGTACACACTGAGCGCTCACAACTTCTGACGTACACACTGAGCGCTCACAACTTCTGAAGTACACACTGAGCGCTCACAACTTCTGACGTACACACTGAGCGCTCACAACTTCTGACGTACACACTGAGCGCTCACAACTTCTGACGTACACACTGAGCGCTCACAACTTCTGACGTACACACTGAGCGCTCACAACTTCTGACGTACACACTGAGCGCTCACAACTTCTGACGTACACACCGAGCGCTCACAACTTCTGACGTACACACTGAGCGCTCACAACTTCTGACGTACACACTGAGCGCTCACAACTTCTGAAGTACACACTGAGCGCTCACAACTTCTGACGTACACACTGAGCGCTCACAACTTCTGACGTACACACTGAGCGCTCACAACTTCTGACGTACACACTGAGCGCTCACAACTTCTGACGTACACACTGAGCGCTCACAACTTCTGACGTACACAATGAGCGCTCACAACTTCTGACGTACACACTGAGCGCTCACAACTTCTGAAGTACACACTGAGCGCTCACAACTTCTGACGTACACACTGAGCGCTCACAACTTCTGAAGTACACACTGAGCGCTCACAACTTCTGAAGTACACACTGAGCGCTCACAACTTCTGAAGTACACACTGAGCGCTCACAACTTCTGAAGTCCACACTGAGCGCTCACAACTTCTGAAGTACACACTGAGCGCTCACAACTTCTGAAGTACACACTGAGCGCTCACAACTTCTGAAGTACACACTGAGCGCTCACAACTTCTGAAGTACACACTGAGCGCTCACAACTTCTGAAGTACACACTGAGCGCTCACAACTTCTGACGTACACACTGAGCGCTCACAACTTCTGACGTACACACTGAGCGCTCACAACTTCTGAAGTACACACTGAGCGCTCACAACTTCTGATGTACACACTGAGCGCTCACAACTTCTGACGTACACACTGAGCGCTCACAACTTCTGAAGTACACACTGAGCGCTCACAACTTCTGACGTAAACACTGAGCGCTCACAATTTCTGACGTACACACTGAGCGCTCACAACTTCTGACGTACACACTGAGCGTTCACAACTTCTGACGTACACACTGAGCGCTCACAACTTCTGACGTACACACTGAGCGCTCACAACTTCTGACGTACACACTGAGCGCTCACAACTTCTGACGTACACACTAAGCGCTCACAACTTCTGACGTACACACTAAGCGCTCACAACTTCTGACGTACACACTGAGCGCTCACAACTTCTGACGTACACACTGAGCGCTCACAACTTCTGACGTACACACTGAGCGCTCACAACTTCTGACGTACACACTGAGCGCTCACAACTTCTGACGTACACACTGAGCGCTCACAACTTCTGAAGTACACACTGAGCGCTCACAACTTCTGATGTACACACTGAGCGCTCACAACTTCTGACGTACACACTGAGCGCTCACAACTTCTGAAGTACACACTGAGCGCTCACAACTTCTGACGTAAACACTGAGCGCTCACAATTTCTGACGTACACACTGAGCGCTCACAACTTCTGACGTACACACTGAGCGCTCACAACTTCTGACGTACACACTGAGCGCTCACAACTTCTGACGTACACACTGAGCGCTCACAACTTCTGACGTACACACTGAGCGCTCACAACTTCTGAAGTACACACTGAGCGCTCACAACTTCTGACGTACACACTGAGCGCTCACAACTTCTGACGTACACACTGAGCGCTCACAACTTCTGACGTACACACTGAGCGCTCACAACTTCTGAAGTACACACTGAGCGCTCACAACTTCTGACGTACACACTGAGCGCTCACAACTTCTGACGTACACACTGAGCGCTCACAACTTCTGACGTACACACTGGGCGCTCACAACTTCAGAATTTAAAACAACTTCTACCAGCATTTCAAATTATTATAGGCTCAAATCATTATTCAAATCATTATTTAACTTTCTCTGCATTTTCTGTACGGTATTTAGGGCGCTTTTTGTGACGGGCACACTGTGATAGTAAGCCCTGTATTTTGCATGCGTTTTATGCGTGTTGCTCGTTTTAATTTTCATTAAATGGAACTCGAGCTCTTTGTATTTATTTATTTCATATTTCAGGCTTGCGTCAGAAACTAATTATTCAAAATGAACGGACTGAACAAATGCCAAGGGACAAAGTGTCATTTCGAGCCAACAATACTTCTCTCATAATTATTTTACTTTATCAAAGAGAATTATGAATACCTGCAACGATTTTTCACAAATTCCCGCAGGAGAATCATCGTTTCACCTGTATTTCAACTGTTATTAGAATCGGAATTAATAGAGTACCCTTTCGCAACTTGTGAGAAATTCAAATTTAATAACGTGAAGAAGGCTATAACAAAAATTATTACTAAATAATATTATCAATTCTAAAAGCTCGGGAACTTGACAGGAAAAAGACGACGCAGATTAAAGCATCTCGGTTTTCCAACCACGACTTATTTTTTACCTTTATGAGCTTGCCGTTTATTTTGCTTTCCCTTGAAAGTTAACCATGTGTATGTATGTATGAAAGTTAACCAAATCTGGCTGCACAGATAAAATATAGCGTTTATTTGAGGTTCATTTTTATTTTTACAAGAAAGTTTAAGGGTTCAGGTTTAACCTTTATCAAGTCAGAGATTTGTCAGAAATGAAATTGACCGAGTCCGAGTGAACAGATTTACTTACATGCATAAAATCGATTAAAAATTGTTTTTCCTCAGAAATGCTAGACCGAGTCATGGCACGAAGGAATAACTTCAGGTTGATCACATGTTAATGTTGAGTAAGTTCTTAGATCTTTTGAATGCATTCAGGTGACGCTTTTTTCATTGCATGATACTATTTGTTAGTAATTACCCTTCTAAAATGATGAAAAAATTGCACTTTGTGTATTCTTAAAGATGATTTATATTACGTACCTATACAGAGCTCGTGCGTATAGTGTGTGTATAGTGTACGATCAAAGTACTGTTTCATCATGTTGCATAAACAGCTTTGAAATCCCATTCCCCAATTAGGATCAAACTCAGAGAACAGAATTAGATCCTTTGGATGCAAAATTGAGTCCTAGAGCTGACAGTTGGCAGCAACTCGTGCCATCCCCCGAAAGTAAGCAAATGAGACGTTGCTGAGCTATTTAGGAAGACACGAAGTTCTTAATGCTTCACAAGTGAGCTCTGCGCTGAATTAAGCCTTCATGTCAGATGTGTTAGTCAGTAGCACTAATTGCTGTGTGTCAGGCTATTGTCAGAGATGCCGACTAGTGCCTTGTAATTTCGCGGGAGGAAAAATAATTCTCTCGCAAATAATCGAACTGGCGTATCACAGATACTTGCGAACCATATATCCGTCTCAGATTTCAAAATTTCAAGAGCTAGAATTCGTTCGGCTCTAAAACTTCAAAGCTTGATTAGCTCGCAGCTCGAATTTCATTTCGGCTCTAACTATCTAAGCCTGTATTACCAGCGCGAAAAACTTAGCTGGATTCGTCACGACTCAAATTTAGAAAGCTTGAAAAACCAGCTCAAATCTTCAAACCTTGTAACCAGATCGGACTCCAAAAATTACTGAATAATATTCGCAACTTGGAAACTGTTGAAAAGCCCTTGCCTTAATAAAAGCAATACTCAGCAACTGACTTCTCTCATATCCCTGAAAAATCAGGAAGGGATCTCCGGAATAAAAGCCTTGGAACTTACGGCCCTCAGAACCCTAAAATAGGGAAACTATCTAACTTTTGGCGCCCAAGAGGATACGCCTAACCAATTATTTAACACTGTGTTAGCCATTTGGTCTTCATAGACTTCCCGGCAACGCTCCTACTAAATGCTGAACGTCTCACCGACAATGTCTGAAAAAATTTTAAGAAATGAAATAATTTCATCGTACTCGAATTTTACATCATTCAAATTTGCACATAACTGTACTCTATTTCTCTAAACAATGACTAAGTTTTTCCCGATATCATGATTCACTATTTAACTGGATGGAGAAAATCGCTTTTAAGTGGTAATTCTTTCATGATGAGGGGAAATACAGCGTTTGCACGGTCTTTGCTTTGGTTAATTAAGCTGTAGTCGCGTAAGGCACACGTTTGCCAGTCCACGGGAGCACATTTCCTACCAACGACGAAAATACTTGAATCAGTTGAAAACTCCTTTGTAACAATCTCATTTTTGATGCAAATTACTGAACTTCCTGACGAATCGACTAAAAAAGCGGTGTTTATCTTCACTCATGACAAAGTTGACAAAATCGTCTCGTTGTATGATATTTCTTATGACAAATACAACGTTTGCAAGGATTTCCATTTTGTTCAGCTTCACGCCAGTGGTTCAGTACACATTCCAGTCGTGTTCCACAACGACGTGAAATGCGTTTTCCATCGCTTTCCGTAACATCGGCTATAGATAAACACATGTTCGTTATGATGAAAAACTTGCAGAATTTTTGATAGAAAAGGCTTTTTACCACGCATCCAATTCAACGAAGATCTGGTCAATGGAAATAAGAATCTTTTCTACGGAACCTAGACTTATTTCAACTTGTAGAGACCTGGAACCTCTCTGATAGGGCACTGCCGCCCATCATGCGCTGTCCCACAGAAACTAACTCTTTAAAACAAACTCTTCCTGAAACAAACCCTTTCTGAAACAAACTCTCTCTGAAACAAACTTACTCTCTGAAACAGACTGTCTCTCTGAAACAGACTGTCTCTCTGAAACAGACTGTCTCTCTGAAACAAACTCACTCTCTGAAACAGAGTGTCTCTCTGAAACAGACTGTCTCTCTGAAACAGACTGTCTCTCTGAAACAAACTCACTCTCTGAAACAAACTCTCCTATACTTTAGGGGAACTTTACAATCTTGTTTATCACTTATTTATGTACTTTTTTGAGGATCATTCTGTAACTTCTAGTATTTTTTATTTCATGGTCACCGTTTCCTCAAAATATTTATTGGAATTCAGGAACAAAAGTGTTTCCTAAAATCTCTTTTCTAAATGTATTTACAAGAATTGATAAAAAAAATGAACCTGTCTTACAATCAGAGCACTCGGCAGCTTCAAATACTGATTCGCTATCAGTATGCAATTCACTGAGATCGTCAACTTCATCTGCATCAAAAATTTTGCTGGCATTATCGTCACTAAGCTTTTTTCAAGGGGAAATGAGCTTTTCTAACCGAGAAAAGAAATAAAGCGCCTTTTTACACAAAGCTTTTCTAAACCCTGTGATGACTTCTTTTGCTGAGGAATTTTTACTATTCTTAGTCGCTATACATGCCAGAAGTTTCCATTGAGTTTTAAGAAATAGCACCAACATTACGTTTGGAATCAGGTGGATTTCACGTGACCATGTTTATCCTCATCAATGACATTTACCAGGTCGATAAAAACGTTTGAATCCAACGTGCGAAATGATTAGTTTCGATATGACTGGAATAAAATCATATTTTTTCAATTATTTTGAAATTATATGTTTCAACTAACTTGATTAAAATCATTTCTCAAATGCTAAGGAGTTCCGCATTTCAATTTGATTAAAATCAACATTATTTTTTCAAATTCGAATTATCAGCTAAATAGTAATTAACAAATGCTCACATGAACTGATTTGAACTAGTTAACAAAGGAACACGTACCCGAGCTATTTTAAAAAATCTCTGAAATGAGTAATCCCAAAAAATATATTCAGGGTCCTTGCGTAATAACACAGCATTTAAGGCGACTATTCTTAAAATATAATATTCTATAATAAAATATTTTTACCACTGTGCCGCTCGAATACTTATCTTTAATTAATTGTAATTTTTAATAAATTAATGTAGTTTTTGAAGTTAAGATGGCCTTCTGCGTCGATGCCTAGCAATCAGCTGCTCCTGTTATTACTCATACTAAACTTTGTCAGCTAGCATGGATGGAAAATACTTCGTTACAGACAAAATGCACTTCGGAAACAATTACATTTTCTGTTTCAATAAATTAGACTTGTACACCACAGAATTTGCACATTTCGCAGTTTTATAACGAACACGAGCAGCCAGTCTCATATCAAGGGCGCATCGAGCTTTAAAGCTCAGGTCACACTATACATCCGATGGAACTCTGATCGTGCACGCCTTCGAAATAATTGAACATGACAATACTTGAGCTAAGCTCATACATGAACTGATTTTAGCTCTGATGTCGGTATTTCCGCGTTGTTTTGGCATGACACCAAACGTGTTGGAGAGGATGCCTGTAAATAACAAGCAGATTACGTTTCTGTTCGAGGCCAAGCTACGTTCCAAAAAATCCTGGGGCAGCGTAACGTCATGGAAGGAAGAGTTTGAGGATTTGTGTGGGCTCTGAGTACCCTCGAGAAATCATGAATGTCGCAGGTTTGTGTGTCTAATCACTTTAGTCCGTTGTTGGTGTACTCGTCAACTATTCTTGGTAGGTTAAATCCAGTATCAGCGCTAGTTGATCCGCTTCAAATCTACAATTCAACTCATGGTCTGCTAGCTTACCACTTGAAGAGAAACGAAATTTTGTAGAAGATTCTGTTGTAATCATGAACTCAGGGTAATTCAATTTATTTGAATTACATATATTTGACAAAAAATATAAGTTGGGCGATAAATAATGTATTGTATATCCCGGCGAAAGAGCCGGACCAATTGAAGATATAACCAAGAGTGCAGTTTCCTGTTGACAATTTCAGCCGGTACCAAACATTCTACCAACAGAACCAGGAATTGAATAACTGCATGACAGTCCAATCTCTTTCGAAACTAAACTTTTCTTGCGTCAAATATAAGAATTCACCGTTCTGAATACTACACGTTGCATTTTGCGGAAATTAATGAAACGCGTATGTACGAGTGCTCATGGTGTAAGTTAAAATATAACAGTAACGAATAAAAACGAATAAAAATTCTAACTGCTACTCACCGCAAGATCAACGAACTGTAAAAACTGCTCACAGCTCGGAAATGTTCTCTCACCCTCACATCATCGCAGCAAAAGTGACAAGTTGTGATTCTCGTATATCCAACGAGCGCAAAATTCAAAAAGTTAAAAAGATCATCTCGGATGTGCAAGAATTTTGTATAATCGTTTTCAGTGTTGGTTGGTATTTATCTTGTTAGTATTTTTGCATCATTGCATACGTATAGTATATACAATTGTTATCATTATTCAGTGTGGCGCCAAAGCATCCACCGATTTGGCAAAGCACGATGTTACGTCACTTATTGACCTGAATACTTTCTCAGTGAAACTCCGAATTGTGAGCCAATATGTAATGTTTTGAATTTTATATTTAGTAGATATTGGTCGAAAATTGTACTGGATTAAATTTCAATGAAGTTGAATACTTGCATGTTTCTACATAAGTATCATATGCATGCAGTATATATATACATATACCTATATGTATATAAATATATATGGGTGTGTAAGCATGCTTAATTGTATATATTTGTATGTGTATTATTTATTTATAAATATACATATGTATATACTGTATGTATGCACGTAATATAAGTATATTTATCTAATCAATACTTATTTATGAATACAGGGGGATTGAAAGTCGCTCCCTATTTCAAAAATTTATCATTTTTTATGTGTAGTTATTTTTTGCTTAAAATTTAAATGCATGTTCCTTAATATATGACACTTTAATTGTTGTTGTTTTTCTTGTCAGACATTATGTGAACGAGTGTGCCGCTAGCTGAGCACGCTCATTTGGGACATCTCTATGGGCCTTCGAATTTGAATACAAAATAATCAAGCTGAAAAAAACAAGAACGAATAAATTGCCATATATTAAGTAACTTGCATTAAAATCTGAAGAAAAAATAACTGCATGTAAAAATAAATTATAAGATTTTTAAAATCCGGAACTATTTTTCAATCACCCTGTACATGAGGCGTGATCTCAAATGAGTCCTAAAATAATCTTTCAGAACTCCCACAATATCAGATGGATTTGAAAAATGTAGCCCTCGTAAAATCCTGAGGAGTAATATTTCTATTTTTATTATGTTTTGAGCACAATATTACACAACACAACACAAGCACAACATTATACAAGTGCCACCCACCTTAAGCACAAACAAGAATCAGCTCGATTATGCAGGCTGCTCATTGCGGCGCTGGTGCCAGCTGGTCCAATGCTCTGGATTTAAAACTCGATTTTTTCCAAAACGAGCTCACACGCTTGCGACATTTTCATCTTTTGACAGCATTAGAACGAGTTTCCGACAGCCTTCATACTCCAGTGAAGTATGGAGGTGCATGAATGATGGTTCACTCGGCATCCTCGTGAAATTGTTTCGGTTTAGTTCTCGTTCTGCACTATAAAATATTGCAGAACGGAATGAACGAAAAATATTATTTGAACGTTTTGAGCAGTCGTGCCATCTGTTAGTTTTTGTTTTCACAATTAAATAATTTAGAATGGATTGAACGAAAAAGATTATTTGAACGTTTTGAGCAGTCGTGTCATCTGTTAGTTTTTGTTCTACACAATTAAATAATTTAGAATGGATTGAACGAAAAAGATTATTTGATCGTTTTGAGCAGTCGTGTCATCTGTTAGTTTTTGTTCTGCACAACTAAATAATTTAGAATTGAATGAACGACAAAGATTATTTGAACTTTCGGAGCAGTGGTGTCATATTTATTCTATTTGGTAAAAATCTGTTCTATTTGCCCAAATTTTCTAATGACCATGGCGTTATTCCTTGATGGTGTAGTGATCATCCAAGTCCGCCATGCAATGGTCAAGATTGATTTTTGAGGCTGATGCCGCTCAAATCGATAAGGAAGAAATAAAAATGGAGGTCAAAATTTTTGAACTGATGTTCTCGCTAAATTGCTTTTCCCGTATGAAGGCATGTTTTGAAAATTGTGAATGTTGAATGTATTACAATTCTGCTCAGCTCAAAACTTTAATTTTCGCTGGAAAGAGATCAACCAGACCAAATTGTGGTGTATGACTTGTTATAGTCTGTGCGAGAGGTTTTGTCTATCGACTGACTACCGCAAAAAGAGGCCTCAAGAAAAAGGAAAACACGCTCATACGTAAGAGTTCTGGGCCAGATTTTTAAACATTGAATGCCAAATTATCACCCTGGTTTTGTCTATCGACTGACTACCGCAAAAAGAAGCCTCAAGAAAAAGGAAAACACGCTCATACGTAAGAGTTCTGGGCCAGATTTTTAAACATTGAACGCCAAATTATCACCCTGG
This sequence comes from Morinoia aosen, assembly GCA_030386875.1. Lineage (NCBI taxonomy): Eukaryota > Metazoa > Arthropoda > Malacostraca > Amphipoda > Talitridae > Morinoia > Morinoia aosen. Next base: position 28,566,431 of record CM059569.1, on the reverse strand, counting down.
TTTTGTCTATCGACTGACTACCGCAAAAAGAAGCCTCAAGAATAAAGGAAAACACGCTCATACGTAAGAGTTCTGGGCCAGTTTTTTTAAAAATTCAACGCTGCCATAACTGTACAGCTGTGCAAGATACTGTACACTTCAATTTTACAAGAAAAAGCTAATGATGATTTTTTGAGGTTTTTTGGTCGAAAACAGCATGTAAGGTAACCAAGTGTACATGTAGCTACGACTTCATAAAATGTTCGAAAATTTGGCCTTTATTCTTACAAGAAGGGGAATGTGCTTCGGACTTCAGAGCCCTGGAATGTATCGAATGTCAGCACCACACTGGAGAGGCTTCAGCTTGTTTACGTGTTCCAGGGGTTCCCAACCTTTCTCTCATCTTGTTATTCATTATTTCGACAAATAGATATGTACCTCTAATTTTTTATGTCAGAAAAGCTATGTGTAATTTATATAGGGATAGATATACACAAATATTTAAAAAAAAGAATCTTTCTCTAGTTAACAATAAATGTACCCCTTCAGCTAAGTAAACGAAGCGCTAGGAGTACATGTCGCCCTATGTTGGGAACCCCTGACTTGTACCAACCGAATACCCAAAGCAGGCCTAACTCCTAATAGTTTATTTCTTAATTTGTTAATTTGTCTTCGATGAGCAGAGAGTGGAAGCGCAAATCCACAACCGTGACAGAACGTTCGAAGTTTTTCTTCTTTGCAAACATCAGTTTTGGTAGATACATTTTTAAGCAAAAGCGTCAGAAGATGCATCTCACGATCCTGTAGAACAAGACTAGTGTGCACAGAGTCGAGAAAGGATAACTCATCAAAACCAAAAACGCAGGAAATGTAGTATTCATCCTCAGAGAAATCATGCACTGGAATGATAAGGTAAGATATGATTAAAAAATATTATTTTTATTCCTAATAATTAACAGATCAGCGGGTTAGTGCACAGCTTTGACTGTCCCGATACTTGTGCTACAGACCCTGGAAAAATTCCCACGTTAGAATTTAAGGGTCCCGAGATTTTCTTGGGACACAACACAAAGAAAGTTTCTGGTGTAAAAATTTATGAGAAGATCAAACAAGACACGACGAGATTACGAAAATACTTGTTTTTCTGTTCGAAGTTCAATACGAAAAATTAATTTTCATATGTCAGGGCACTGAAGGGAATATCGAATTTACTCGCTTACCTATCTCCATTTATACCCTTCACAACCGTTCTTCATTTATCTCATAGAACGAATGCAAAATTGACGTACCAAAATTAACGTCCATGAGACATTTTAAGTTTTCCAGGGTAACCGAACTTTCGAACAATTCAAGTCGTAACGGCACATCTATCAGCGTACATTATTCTAACTAGATTCGGTGGCGTGCAATTAGCTCGTAACGCACCCAAATATACTTGAAAGAACTTCAATACCCCAGCAGTATCACTATGACGATGTGAATTGCTTAAAATTCTGGCTCCAAAGCAATTGGTCTCAAAATCTGGCCCCAGAGTAAGTGCCCCCAAAATCTGATCCCAGAGTGATTGCCCCCAAAATTTGGCCCCAGAGTAATTGCCCCCAAAACCAGGCCCCAGAGTCATAGCCCCCAAAATCAGGCCCCAGAGTAATTGCCCCCAAAACCAGGCCCCAGAGTCATAGCCCCCAAAACCAGGCCCCAGAGTCATAGCCCCCAAAACCAGGCCCCAGAGTCATAGCCCCCAAAACCAGGCCCCAGAGTCATAGCCCCCAAAATCAGGCCCCAGAGTAATTGCCCCCAAAACCAGGCCCCAGAGTCATAGCCCCCAAAACCAGGCCCCAGAGTCATAGCCCCCAAAACCAGGCCCCAGAGTCATAGCCCCCAAAATCAGGCCCCAGAGTCATAGCCCCCAAAACCAGGCCCCAGAGTCATAGCCCCCAAAATCAGGCCCCAGAGTAATTGCCCCCAAAATCAGGCCCCAGAGTAATTGCCCCAAAACCAGGCCCCAGAGTCATAGCCCCCAAAATCAGGCCCCAGAGTCATAGCCCCCAAAACCAGGCCCCAGAGTAATTGCCCCCAAAACCAGGCCCCAGAGTCATAGCAGCCAAAATCAGGCCCCAGAGTAATTGCCCCCAAAACCAGGCCCCAGAGTCATAGCCCCCAAAACCAGGCCCCAGAGTCATAGCCCCCAAAATCAGGCCCCAGAGTCATAGCCCCCAAAACCAGGCCCCAGAGTAATTGCCCCCAAAACCAGGCCCCAGAGTCATAGCCCCCAAAATCAGGCCCCAGAGTAATTGCCCCCAAAACCAGGCCCCAGAGTCATAGCCCCCAAAATCAGGCCCCAGAGTCATAGCCCCCAAAACCAGGCCCCAGAGTCATAGCCCCCAAAATCAGGCCCCAGAGTAATTGCCCCAAAACCAGGCCCCAGAGTCATAGCCCCCAAAACCAGGCCCCAGAGTCATAGCCCCCAAAACCAGGCCCCAGAGTCATAGCCCCCAAAACCAGGCCCCAGAGTCATAGCCCCCAAAATCAGGCCCCAGAGTAATTGCCCCCAAAACCAGGCCCCAGAGTCATAGCCCCCAAAATCAGGCCCCAGAGTCATAGCCCCCAAAATCAGGCCCCAGAGTCATAGCCCCCAAAATCAGGCCCCAGAGTAATTGCCCCCAAAATCAGGCCCCAGAGTAATTGCCCCCAAAATCAGGCCCCAGAGTAATTGCCCCAAAACCAGGCCTCAGAGTCATAGCCCCCAAAATCAGGCCCCAGAGTCATAGCCCCCAAAACCAGGCCCCAGAGTAATTGCCCCCAAAACCAGGCCCCAGAGTCATAGCCCCCAAAATCAGGCCCCAGAGTAATTGCCCCCAAAACCAGGCCCCAGAGTCATAGCCCCCAAAACCAGGCCCCAGAGTCATAGCCCCCAAAATCAGGCCCCAGAGTAATTGCCCCCAAAAAACACCCTAGAGAAATTTCTCCCCAAAATCAGGCACTAGAGCAGCTTTAGAGTCTCTTAAAATTACTAAGCGCTGACGAGAGTCAAAAGTTTGATCGTAATCTGCTTAACACATCTCCCTACAAACAGACGTACACATTCTCGATTCTTATCAACTAAAGAGATTAATGCAATTGGGCAAAGTTTGACTTGTTTGAAACCGTGTGTTTGACTTGTAACTGTTAACGAAAGTAACTTATATTACCTCCTTTTTTCAGTTTTTTTCTCGGGAAACATTTTCCTCAAGCTAACTGTGTTTTTCATTGATAAAATTGGATGATTGGGGTTAATACATGTAATCCAAAATTATTAATTTTCTTTCATTCCACAATCGAAAAAAACTGACTAAGGGTTGAGAGACCTTCTGAATGTTGGAAATCAATAATAAATTCCAACAGAGAAGTTAAAAACATCTCAATCGGATTGCTTTACTTTCTACGTTTTTAAATTGAGCTCGGGTACCGACACTGGGGTTAAATATTTAGTGTCTCATCTGAAAGAGAAAAATACCCAAATTCAAAGAATTTTTTCGTGAGCCAATAAAACGTTCCCGAATGACAGCGGTCGAATTGCAGCGGACACAACTCACGAAACTTTCGTTAGCTCCACGTCTTTCCAAGAAAATATTGGAAAACTAAAATACAACTTTGTCAGTCGTTTCTTGAATGGATCACGAAAAGTGGCAATTGGGCCAAGTATTCCATTTGACTCGAGCAGCTAAGCATTACTCTGGTCTGCTGTGAAAGGAAGTTGGTTTAGCGTCTTAGAGTGAAGTTCTACTGCCCTAGAAAGTTGATCTTCAGCTTTAGGAAGTTCGTCTACCCCCCACATGTTGATAAAATCCTCGGAAAGTTAGTCAACTGCCCGGGAAAGTTGATCTACCGCGTTAGAAAGAAATTCTACCGCTCTGAAAAGTTGTACAAAGTTGTTCTACCCCCCATAAAGTTGAACAGCTCCTCAGCAAGCTGATCAACAGCCGTAGAAAGTATTCTACCGTCCAAGGAAATATTTCTCCATGTGGTTGACGATCATCCAGTTTTGGCGAACTTCCGACACGCTCCTGTAGTCAGGCTCCGGGAAGTACGAGGTGGCGAAGCAGTTCACGAAGACGATGGTGAGCACCAGCACCGCGAGGAGGATGGCAGAGCCTATTTTGCAGTACCGCTCCCAGTCGATCTGCTTGATGTTCTTCAGTAGGCAGATGCCGAGCAACAGCCCGCAGATTGCGCCGCCGATGTGAGCCACGTGACCCGTCTGGACAAAGACTTTTGTTAAAATCATGGTATTCATTGGACTAATGGCTTTGGGAACACGTCATTATTCTTGTGGGAATGAAAACGCTGGTTCTGTGATTATAAAAACCAGCTCAGCCAGCAGGATAGATAGCACAGATCTGCATGATACATGTGGAATATCTTCCACCGAATGAGGGATTTCCGAGCTCGATTGCTTCTCTCAATTGACACTGATGTCTCTCCAATATTCGATATTCAAGTACTTGTCTGTGAGGTGAATGAATGAGAGAGAAACTAATTCATGCACTTTAAACTAGGAATACTGTTTAAAACCTGTACCGATAATTTATTCTGTTTACTCAATATCCGTATTATTCTATAAGGGTTTGCTTGTTGTTTTGCAATTTTTACTTTTGAATAAAATGACCTAAATTCTGACCTGTCGCTCAAGTCCTTCGCAAATGAAGTTAGTATGACAACACAGATGGGAAACACAACCGACGGCCTTCTTCCCCCAATGAATTAATCCTTCAGTGGCTGAAGGAGTACAATTGTACAATTTAATAGCCTATTAAGTAGACTGGTCTACTATATGAATTCTGACGTAACCGAAATAGTTCTGTAAAGTAATACTAACGTGGCCGTAGTAATCCTAAGCAAAAATGGTAACGTGACCGTAATAGTTCGATAAAAAATTGCTGAAGTGGCCGTAATAATCTCCTCAAATAAAAATTCTGACGTGACCATTTTAGTCTCAAAAAACAATACAATCGTTAAGAAAAAGTTGTGAGAATTAGAATGCGGTAAGTGAACATCTGCGATAATTTTTTACCGGTGATCATTTTTACGGAATTTTTCAGGCAATAGTGTACTAATTATGGTGAAAAAATATGTTCATCTAGCGATAAATTGTTTCAAACACAGAATCTAAATTTATGAGCTACACTCTGATAGATTACCGCTAATTCAATGAAAAGAGAGAGTTTATGTTAACATGAAAATTACATCAAAATACAGATAATGTTTCTTAGCATCTAAGGCATCCAGGCGTCATTATAATGGGAACTTCTGCCTTTATCACCAGCAAGTGTTTCGAAAAATGCGTCGGCGAGACAACATCGCATCATTTGCGTTTCAGGTTGGTTCGCTAAGGTAAAAGAGACAAAGCTCGCTACAATTGAATTACATCGCAGCGTTTATTAATCCCTGTAATCCACAGCCTCTTTGCATTACAAGTAGCTTTGCGCATCCAACTTGAGTATAATTTTATAAGAGGAATTACGATCTTGGTGTAATTTGAGTGAAGAAACATATATTTACATCAATGAGAGGTTTGTTGTACTTCGCCCCGCAACCAAACGATAGCATCAACATACAAACCAGGAATTCAATATGTTTCGCTGCAAACTTGATTAGACTTCCCACATCGTTCCATAAAAGTGTGCAAGTATTTTATTTTAAACGGAAGAAAATGTGAATTCGAATCTTTCTTTAATCTACGGAGAATGTACGAAGATTTCATTACCTTTCGGCAAAATACATCCAAGTCATCGACTACGCGAATAAGACATTTATAACACTGTCACTGTTTCAACATATTTTTCAAACAATCACTCAATCATATGCATCTCGGCTAATAAACCGTCTAAAATTGTTCAAATTGTTATAATTGTTCACGTCATAAAAGCTCGTATACAAATTAACGTAAAAACAGCGTTGGACAACAGATCCGGAGGCTGGGGACGCTCAATTACGTCTGGGAGAGCGTAAAACAAAAGTTCATTTGTGTGGTGAGCGTTCATTCATGCCACTAGATCTAATTTTTGCGATGCAAATGGGTTTGCAAGTGCTGATTGAAATAACTTTTGATAATTTTAATAGGATTCACGTCTCTAACATCATAATGAAGGAACAATTTTGCATAAAAAAGTAAAACAACAAACTTTGTGTCAGCATAGTTTGAATTCATTAGGATAACGAAGTTAAAACTTATCAATTGGCATATGATTCAATAAAATTGATTAGGCATTTTAATTAATGAAACTCTAATTTTTCTCAGTCCCAAAATATTTTTCATATACGATGCAAAATGGTAAATGTAACATTGCCATGCTAAGTTTTATACAACTGTGCGCAATTTAAAACTTAATAAAGAAGGAAATCTTTTTTCTATTGACATTTTTATACGCCTGTGCATAATTTTAAACGTAATAATCAGGAAAATATTTTTTTCAATTGAGTTTTTCATACAACTGTGCGTAATTTTAAACGTAATAATCAGGAAAATCGTTTCTTCAGTTGATTTTTAAAATCGTAACTAAGCAATAACCAACTATCAAAATTCATGAGTCTGTTGACGTCAGCCATCAAAATCAGCTGAGCTCATAATTTTTCCGATCGACATAGATTTGTATCTCATAACTTTCTCATGCCCATCAGTCTGGCGCAATAAGCAACTCTTTTTCCACTCGCCCTGAGGAGACAGAACAACGATCTACAAGCTGCTGAACCATCTGCCCTGATTCAGAACTAAATTTTGCATCACCAGCTGAATAAAACTCCTGGAAGCATCGCCCACTAAAATTTACATCAGAATTGAGAGGCAAATCAGTATTCATGACGTGCAAATCGCCTCGTGGAAGCTGAATGCAACTCCACTATTTTTAGGAAAGCACGTAGGTGGCCAGCTGAGCTTCAATCTCTTTTTCCCTTTGACCGCTGGCCACAAGAGGCTTAAAGGATGAAAGAAACGAAATTAACTTCTAGAATCACAGACAGATACGTCTTTATCTGTTTCTGTATTCTGGACGGGACGTGTTGAGATTGATTTTTACTTAATTTAAGCCCCGAAGATACTATTTGGAGTACCGAAATGTTTGGAATAGAGTATGCTCAGTTTTACACTGGTTCTTCAATCAATCTCTTCTTTGGGATTGGTTAAAAATCGATATATTGGTAATTAATGTTTCATGATCTTCAGTACTTTTCAATGGCCGGGTTGAATTGTTTAACGTCAGGAAACGGTTTTATATTATAAAGAAAACAAACCAGCAACGATACAACGAATTAATCAACCGATGCCGATATAAGAAAGATTTATAAGAGAATTTAGCGCTCAAATGTGGAGGGTCAATGTAGAGTTGACGAAAAAATGAGGCATAGAATGGTTGAGACATTTGAACTAAGTACGAGTAGGGTAATTTGAATGAGATCATCTGACTACCTCGCCTGGTACTAGCTGCTCTTGCTCTAATTTCATGAGCAGAGTGTATTGAAATCTTGGGACGTGGGCAGGAAAACTAATAGTGCCTGCTAATGTTATCGAATGATGCGACACATTTAATACATACGATGACTTTAGTAGAACACACTACGCGTTCCAAAAACGCACAAAAGTGTATCAGAGTACAATTCAAAGTCTTGACGCGACCTCTCAATAATGAAAATTAGTTCAAACAGAATTGCAATGACATCTAGTACGTGCGTCCTCATTTTACGCACAAAAGCAATAGAGTTGGTAAAAGTTATTCACCAGATGCGTATTAACATCATTGTTGATTTGCATTATATCTCGACATAGAGTATCAACGATCGAATTTTTGAGCAGTTTAATAGAAGATTTATACGATAAAATTGTCAATTACTTTGAACTCATAATAAAATATCGCTCTTTGCTCGGTTGACAATTATACTACCACAGTAAACACAAAATTAGTCAGTTCTTTTTGTGTATGAGGGTGTCAGGTCAATGTGCAAAACTCTGCAAGTATCACAGTCTCCAATGAAATGAAAAAATTAACTCTGTGGTTCAACGTTTTCTTGTTCAATGTTTATTTACTGAATTTTTTATTCAAATCGACCAACATTCCTCTAACTGTAAAGTTTATACTTTTGCTGTATTTTCTCTGCGTGGCTTCTATTGGCTTATAGACATTCACGAGTAACTGAGGCTTCTAAGAGAAACCTGACTATACCGTTGACTGCGGCACTCACGTGGGAAAAGGTCGCTACGAAGAACAACCTGGCTACCGTTGACTCTGCTACACTCACGTGAGAAGTGGTTTTAAAGAGCAATCTGATCACAGCTGACTCTGGAACGCCCACGGGAGAACGGTTTTTAAAAATAACCTGACTACCATTAAATCGGTGACACTCACATGAAAAGGGGTTTCTGTGAAGAACAGGTCGTAGATAGAGAAGAATAACCTACCATTGAATCGGTAACACTCACATGAAAAGAGGTTACTGTGAAGAACAGGTCGTAGATAGAGAAGAATAACCTACCATTGAATCGGTGACACTCACATAAGGGGTTGCAGTGAAGAACAGGTCGGATAGAGAAGAATGACTTCATATCATAGAATCAGACACTCACATGAGAAGGGGTTGCAGTGAAGAACAGGTCGGATAGAGAAGAATGACTTCATATCATAGAATCAGACACTCACATGAGAAGGGGTTGCAGTGAAGAACAGGTCGTAGATAGAATACCCCATGTCCGCAACTGTGATCAGGGTTATGACCACCGCTTGGGGTAAGGGGTACAGCAGCTCGTCCCAGTTCTGCAAGATTGAAAAAAAACGATAACCTCATCATCATCAAAAATTGAAAAAAATACGTTTACTGAAATTGTACGAGATACAGGAAATATTTCTAAAAGTATTAGGATAAGTTGATGATTTAATAAGTAATTTTATTAATAATGCGGTTTAAGGGCTCTCGTAATGTTTGTTACTTGGGGCAAATATAACTTTTACTGGTAGGATTTAAGAGCACCCTTCGGAGAACTTCTAAAAGCAAAATAATCTTTGCATGAATTTTAAAGTAGAATTTCACTGTCTTCATTAAGCCTAAGGAAAACTTCAAAATGGATTTCTAATTTCAGAAAACAAAGTTATAGAGTGCAGAAAATAGCAGTCTCCCCAGCGTAGGTGGCCAGTGAGGCCGCAACGCTATTGCTGTCCTCTCTTTTGGCCTCTGCAATCAATGCCTCCAGAAATAGAACTGAGAAACCTCCGAACCGAACCAACGCCTGTAGCACACCGGCTGTTGGCCCTCTGTAGTTTGAGAGCTGCGTCCTGGAACTGAATAGCGCCATTCTATATAGTGCCATGCTTAATAGTCCTGTAAATGGTTTTGAATGTTAAATAGCGCCATGCTAAAAACACTGCAAGCAGATTTGGGTTTAAATAGCTCCATTGCTGAACAGTTCCATGAATCCATTTAGGCACTAACTAGTGCTAAACTGAATAGTTCCATAAATAATTTGGGCAGATAAATAGTTCCATGGTAGACGGTACTATATATAGTTTGAGAATAAGATTAGATAATACTATGTTGAATACCTAATAAATTGCTTTGCCAGCTAAAAATTTTCATGCTTAATATTTTTATAAATAATTTTCGGGATTAAAAGTACTATGGTTACAAAAACTTCAAAAAGGTTAGGGTATTGAACACCACCGTAAGGTAAGTTTCTCGAACAGGTAAATATCTCAAAGTTCATTATTAAATGTCGCTTTTAAAACGCCTTGCTTCAGAGATCAGGCAGAGAAGGTACAGTGCTGCTGAAATGATGAAGTTAAAATGCTTTCATGCTAGGAATATTTCTCGCTGAAAAGTTGCAGTTGAAATGCCTTTTATCGTAATAATCTGAAAAGTATCAACAAATGACTGCCAAAGCGAAGATCAAAATCTGAGAGTAGAGAGAATAAACACATGCACATTCCTACCACGATGAAAGGTTATTCCAGAATAAAACTTTGAGTGCACCCTACCACAAAATCGCTCTACCATCTGAACAATATTTATTGCAACGTTAATACGCTAATTGCTATGCTAATAAATATTTATTCCTACGCAATAAATATTGTTTCTTAAAAGGCAATGGGAACGGAATTGTTGAACGACAAAAAGCTTTTGGAATCTTATGCTGAACTCCAGGATTTGGATTTCCGAAGAATTCAAGTATTCGAAGCAGCTCGGTCAGCGGAAGAAGTTCTTCTAGCATCAGTTCCGTTTAATGCTGCTTTTCTCACAAGAATCCCAAAATTTTATACTTAAAAAACGTCATACCTGAGCATTTTGCCCAGGAAAATAAATTCACAGAATAGCCAAGTCAACAGAAGAACTTTCATTGCAGACTGTATCGCTATGACGTCATAATTTTCTTCGAAAATCCGGGTCTAGAAAAACAAGCAAGGCCAACGCTTCAGTTTACTTGGATGTATGGTGGCTGTTCCAATTCGGAATTTCTGGGGCCAAAACCAGGCACAGCAAACACGGTTGTTTGTTTCAACCATGAGAGCTTGCGCGCAGAACATGAATTCCACAGATATTTGAATAATCCTATGAATATCTGATGAAATGAATGTCTGTAGAGGTACAATAATATTCTCAGATGGGGTTGAAAAAAATCTTTTCGTAAAACTGACGTTCGCTGACGCAATAATCTGTAAAATGTTTTTTCTCAAATTTAATCAGAAAAAGTTCTCTTGAAGTAATTCCTAATGCTTTTTTTTTTGTTGTTTTGATTCAGAAGCTTCCAGGAATGAAATTTCACATTTACGACTCTTAAAATAATCAAAAACATGGCCATGTACCCAGACATCGACAGAAGTACAACATTTTAGGTATGCGTGGTGTGACAGATGCACTGACGCGAAACATTTTCTTGTAATTTTGTTATCGACTCTTATTTTTGCACCCATTATCAATCAATTCAACGACGTGCTGTAAGCTGTTTCGTGTTGTTAAGCTACATTGAAATTGCATCCTGAAACACTGGTCGTAGAGCTGTAACGTTAATTACGAGATCTAATTTTGGAAACTTTCTGAAACCAGTGTAAGGCACTGGGGACGATACTGTAGAGTATTGCATACAGGCACCTCACTTTTTATAAGAAAAACTGTTTATTTTCAAAAAAGGAGGAAAATCATGGCAGTTTGATTGTTAAAGATGCAGAGGCGAATGTAGAAGCATTGTTCATGAATCTTTTGTACAATCTTTTATAACAGAAACGGCAGTCTCATAAGATTGAAGTTGGGAAACTGCACTTACATACTCTGGCTAACTGCTCTTTGACTGTCATAATTTTATGAAATTATTACGTAGTCACTTTTAATTGTTCAAGTTTTCACCGAGTGTCATTGAGAGAATCTCAGCATGGGGTAGATTAGCCCTGATTGTAAAAAAATTTGGAGCAAATCGGTGCGAATGGGCTGAGTTCAGCTAGGTTGTGAAACTCATGTACGTTGACTCTTGTAGCACGCAATATGCATTCAAATTAAACAGCACTTGATAACAAGAAACATTTATGAAGTAAAATCAATTGTGTATGAAATTCATTATTTTATTGAATGCAAAACTACTAAAATTGATCCTTGAGTTGTAAGATATCATCGGATGCGAACCTTAATTCACGGAGTAAAATTATCTCAGATGTTCATAAATTGAACCAAATACCGCAGTATTTAAATACCTGAGAACAAGTTTTATCCGTGTAATTCAAGTGTTTAAAATGATGATATTAAAATTTCTGGCATTCACAGTTCACGCCAAGTTTCAGGCACCCAAAGTATGTCCACTGTGCTAGATGTAAGATACAATCTGTTGCTGCATCACTTGAAATAAATAAATTGTTTAACTTGGTTAAATTGTTTTACTTTTTTAATTTGTTCAAATTGCTTGAATTATTTAAATTGTGTTAATTGTTTAAATTGTTTAAATTGTTTAAATTGTCTAAATTGTTTAAATTGTGTAAATTGTATAAATTGCTTAGGTTGCTTACCTTGTTTAAAAATTTAAAATTCTTTAAATTCTTTGAACTCTTTAAATTCTTTAAATTCTTTAAATTCTTTAAATTCTTTAAATTCTTTAAATTCTTTAAATTCTTTAAATTTTTCAAATTCTTCAAATTCTTTAAATTCTTTAAAATCTTTAAATTCTTTAAATTCCTTAAATTCTTTAAATTCTTTAAATTCCTTAATTTTTTAAATTCTTTAAATTCTTTATATTCTTTGTATTCTTTAAATTCTTTAAATTTTTTATATTCTCATAATTCTTATAATTCTTTAAATTCTTTAAATTCTTTAAATTCTTTAAATTCTTTAAATTCTTCATATTCTTCAAATTCTTTAATTTTTTTAAATTCTTTAAATTATTAAAATTCGTTATATTCTTTAAAATCCTTAAATTCTTTAAATTCTTTATATTCTTTAAATTCTTTAGATTCTGTAAATTCTGTAAATTCTTTAAACTCTTTAAATTCATCAAATTTTTTAAATTTTTAAAATTTTCAAAATTCTTTAAATTCTTTAAATTCTTTAAATTCTTTAAATTCTTTAAATTCTTAAAATTCTGTAAATTCTTTAAATTATTTAAAGTTTCTGCCCTCACAGTTCACCCAAAGTTCTTGTCACTCACGATGATGAGGTTGGCCACATGCGCGTACTGCACGGCATAAACGCCGCCTGACGCCCCCGCCAGGAAGCTGTAGGGCGTGGACACGGAGGTAGCGAGGGCCCCGCACACCACCCCCGCCAGGTAGATCCCGCACAAGCGCACGGGGCCGTGCACCAGCTCCAGGATCAGGCCGAACATCAGCTGGGTGATCAGGTTCGACACGATGTGCAGCCACCTGGTGTTAGGGGATGCCGGTTGTGAGTGAAACAAGTTAGTTTTTTCTATGATACTCTTGTGTTTGGAATTTTATTTCTATAACTGTGTGGGTGTGTAGTGCGAAGGTTGTTTCTTTTAGAGCTTCGAGAGGGTAAATGTTTTATCTGAAAAATAACGGTATGGTAGATTATTCAGTGGATTCGTAGGAAATGCTGAATTTGCTTAAAATCTTGAAACTTGATATCGTTTAGAAATTGCAATTAAAATAAAATTCATATATATAAAATTTGCGTTATAAACTACGGCATATGTGAAATTTTAGTGTTGAAAACTGCAATATGAAAAAATACGAGAAGCAAGTTTAGATGCGCAAAAGTTAGAGTTTAAAGTTCAAAGTTTGCAGTTTTAATGCATAGGAGAGCGAACTCTCAGCGCGACAAAATCCAACTAGCAATCCCTCGTCCACTCCAACCAAAAACAGTACTGCGTCCGAGACGTAACTGTTAAAAGTTGTAACAGCTTTCCCTATTTTTTTCTGCTAGTTCGATATTATTTGTGCATCAATATTTCAAACTTTTAATTATGTTACAGCATATTTAATGAGAAAACACATATGCAGCACGACTTCAAAAAACAAATTTATTCCCGTGGGTAAAGTTAAATTACGGCAGTGTCAATAAATTAATTTCTGCCTCTCGGGTTCAATAATTATTTCAACATTGAGAACATTAGCACTCTTCCAACCCGCTTAACTGAGCGAATGGACTACTTGTTAAGTCAAAGCTGCTTGCAAATGATCAAAGCAATTCGTTCCTTTGTGTAAATAACTCGTCACCAAGTTGGGAAGTGGTCATTTGAAGCAGATCAGTAATTTCTGTGTACGGTCAATTTGTGTCTGCACTCAATGACTTAAAGATTAACCACACTTGAAGTTTTCTCGAACACACAAAGAAACTAAACACGTTCACCTCCTTGAGTGTCGGCTGTCTGTGGCAGCATACTAGCAAAACAAAATGTACATTCTTCTGTAGAAAATAAGTTAATGGGGTTCAAAACAACACATATTATTCTCATCCGCGCATACAATACTACCAAATTTAACTTCCCTTCTTTATGTTGATATTAGTTAAGTTAATGCAGTGCGTTCTTGGAACAAATTTGAGTATCGGAAGCTTCCCTGATACGACCGTTAGAGACACATAAACATGTAGACAAAACAATCAAACATCTTTCGCATGACCAGGCAAGGCAAACGCTCCACCTTCCCCATTTTAGAGCCCCGAATAATATTGCACCTCGGAACTTAGATTGCAGTCACTTCTAGCGCAAATAAAGCCAGTGTTATGGCACACGTGGGATCGGAACATTCACTTTTTAGGCAGTCTCCCTCGCAATACAGGAAGAGTCCACTAAAAGTAAATTAATTGCTCCTTGCAAGCGTCCAGGACGTGAGGTTGAGGAGCATTCATGCGCTGTGAAAACCATTTCGATTTTGGAAAAAGATTTGGTCAAGCGTATTCAATCTGAGCGAGCTATTCGTCGGAGCGTTGCAGAGTTTAAATGGTTTGTTATTGTAATGAAAACTAGTTTTTTCCTTCAGCGTTTTCAGCATTTTGTTGCTTCAATAAATATGAACTTATTTCATGTGTTTTGAATTTGCAGTCTGTTTTTTCTGCAAAAGTTATATAATAAAAAACACAATGTGAGAGCTTTGAGTGATGGAAAGCTGCCGAGTCTAGAACGAACAGATTAAGATCTAGGAGGGGCAGAATGCTGCGATATTCTCTTACTCGAGCAATAATTATTTTATGCAGATATCTGCTTCTCCATGTTGCGGAGCAGGAAGTGGTCTAGGGCTCATTAGCTTTTCATAAAAGACAAAAATGAAAACATTTAATTGTCTCTAATTGAAGCAATTTGAAGCTCCAATTCCCTGATAAGCAATTGTTTCGAAATGTTCAGCACAGAAAAACTCGCATTTTATACAATGCAGAATTTTTTATCTAGTCTAAAACTGAAGGTAACTTAGTTGCTTAAAGTTGCGGGGTCTTGTGATTACATTGTCTGATGTAGAACTGCTCCGTTGACTTTTGTATCTAAAATTTTAGATATCCGCTAAGCTAAAATTTCCGGTGTTAAGACTACCATCCGCCCACTTTGGGCGTTTAGGCGCCCCGAACTTTATAGGTAGAAATGCTGAAATTTTATGCTGAAATTTATAGATAGAAATGCTGAAATTTTATGCTGAAATTTATAGATAGAAATGCTGAAATTTTATGCTGAAATTTATAGATAGAAATGCTGAAATTTTATGCTGAAATTTATAGATAGAAATGCTGAAATTTTATACTGAAACTCATAGATAGAAATGCTGAAATTTAATGCTGAAACTTATAAATAGAAATGCTGAAATTTTATGCCGAAATTGATAGATAGAAATGCTGAAATTTTATGCTGAAATTTATAGATAGAAATGCGGAAATTTCATGCTGTAATTTATAGATAGAAATGCTGAAATTTATAAGCAGAGGCGCAGATAGTTATATTGCCAGGTGTCGAAATCTATTACTTTTTGTGGTTTGTTAACATTAGGGCAGAGGGTGTCAGGTTTGCTGAAAATGAGATGAATAAGGTTATTCATGTTTTGGTTTATTTAAATTAATGATAATAAATACGAACATGAAATCTCAAAACTACAATGAGAAATGTAATCATGATTATTAATATTATTATTGACACCGAAATTGTCGTTTAATTATAGTTACTTGTCTATGAAATTTAAAGTTTTTGATAAACGTCTTTCATTTCTTGAGGTATAGGAGATCATTTGTACAGTGTAAGAATAATGGGACTTGTTTGTGGGTTACCATAATACCGATGAAAATTATTCGTAATGGCACAGTGCTCTCATGCCAGGCAAGCAACCAGCATAATGAATATCACAATAATAAGAAAGGGAATCACTGCAAATGAGATTTCTAAAACTACACACTTAAAAGCTGATAGTACAGCTATATCCTGTAATACGATTCTTTGCATCCGTTGCAAGAAACCTAACTGTGAATAGCAAATTTTCCAACAGATTGAATATCCCCGACATTGAGATGCTCTTAATTTTACCACAGATTAACCAGGCGACATTGAGATGCTCTTGATTTTACCACAGATTAACCAGCCGACATTGAGATGCTCTTAATTTTACCACAGATTAACCAGGCGACATTGAGATGCTCTTGATTTTACCACAGATTAACCAGCCGACATTGAGGTGCTCTTAATTTTATCACAAATTAACCAGCCGACATTGAGGTGCTCTTAATTTTATCACAGATTAAACAGCCGACATTGAGATGCTCTTGATTTTACCACAGATTAACCAGCCGACATTGAGGTGCTCTAGATTTTACCACAGATTACCCAGCCGATATTGAGATGCTCTTGATTTTACCACAGATTAACCAGCCGACATTGAGATGCTCTTAATTTTACCACAGATTAACCACCCGACACTGAGATGCTCTTGATTTTACCACAGATTACCCAGCCGACATTGAGATGCTCATGATTTTACCACAGATTAACCAGCCGACATTGAGGTGCTCTTAATTTTATCACAGATTACCCAGCCGACATTGAGATGCTCTTGATTTTACCACAGATTAACCAGCCGACATTGAGGTGCTCTTAATTTTATCATAGATTAAACAGCCGACATTGAGATGCTCATGATTTTACCACAGATTAACCAGCCGACATTGAGGTGCTCTAGATTTTACCACAGATTACCCAGCCGATATTGAGATGCTCTTGATTTTACCACAGATTAACCAGCCGACATTGAGATGCTCTTAATTTTACCACAGATTAACCACCCGACACTGAGATGCTCTTGATTTTACCACAGATTAACCAGCTGACACTATAATACTCTATGAAGAAGAGGAGTCCCTGAGTTTTTCGTGTCAGACACTACGGACGTACAATGTTTCAAGGCAGGACTATAAAACAATGCTGTGGAAACGTAAGTGCATGCTGACGTTTGGTCTTTGGGTCCATCTCGTACGAAATCAGAGCAGTAAAAATCCTGAAAAAAATATTGCACTGAACTACGTACAATTTGAACTCAGACTGCAGTCCTTGTTAGCATGAGGCTGTGAACTTTTCGATTAATTCAAATTAGTAACTCTGGCACGCATGCGAGATCTAAAACGTAAATACATGAAATTTGAAAGTTACTTTGAAATTTTATTCGTACGATCATTTTTCGGCTCGCATCCGCTTGTGAGGAATTTGAGATATGCTAAAAGTACGTATTGGAACTCTTATTGCATATTTCTAAATATTGAAACAAGTATAAGCGTCAAACGCACCGAAAATTGCCTAGTTTGGTGTGCTTTATATCAAGTTATCTATAAAATGCTGATCTTTTGCCTGGCCAAATATCCACAATTTCGATGCTGCTCAATCATCACCTGCATGCGCTTTTATGACGAACACATTTCGGTTTGTCATTTTACTTTGGGATGGGAACTAAAAAGTTCTGCTGTACTGCTTAAATTAAAGCGAGGGCTCGACAGAATAAAACATGCTTCAGTAAATGAATTACAATTGGGTATGAATGCACCTCGACAAATGTTGGAGCTCCCTAGGAACATTGATGATGCAACGCTGAGCGTAATTGATTTTTTATCGTGAATTCCTAAAATATTAAAATTGTGTAGCAGGGCAATACATTGGCCCTTAATGGAAATATGTATGATAGAAAGATTGATTACAAGTTAGTTTTAGCCTCACTTACCACGCTAAAGATATTCAAAGAGAACAAGGATGATGGCGCCATTTAGTATGATGTTAAGGGAACGCGGAATCTATGCAAGGTGTGTTCCCGCACAGGATCCCGTCCGCATAGAAACAGTAAGTTGAGGAGGAAGGTTAGGAAACAAGTTGAAAGTTGAAGAAGAAAGTCAGGGGCGCTGTAAAACAAGACAGCACTGAGCTGAAAAAATCGGTCACAGTTTTAGTGTGAACCCAGAATGGTGATACGTGACATGAGGGAGCAAATACCAAAATTTTACTGGCGTAGGTCAGTATTGCGTCAAAGCTGTTTCTATCAGTAAAAAAAAGTTTAAATTGAATAATAAATTAAAGATTTATCCAACTGAAAAAATACTCATTTTTAATTACGACCACCAAAGGCAATGAATTGCCATTAATTTATCTCTAATACTCTATGATCAAATGTTAAATTCAGCGAGTGATCGAGTGCATTTCTTTACCGCACTGGTGGCGCAGACGAAAGCAAAAAACTTCGAGGCAAGAATTGCTCGTTATTTATATGATCGTTGTAACGCTCAAAATATCAACTTAACTTCAGTCTAGTTTGAAGAAAAGGGCAAGAAAAGTTTGAAACTCCGCAGTCCGTTGAAGGAAACAACTTGTAACATCAAAGGAAGGTTCTCGTCAACATGTTTTTTCACTTTGTCTTGTCACTCCTGATCGAGTCCAGTTGTTCTTGAGTTCATATTCTAATATCAGCCTTGTTAGAAATTATTCTTGTCTCTGACAATTGATTATGGGGTGGAGACATGATTATTTCTTTAATTCTTATTCAAGTGCTTGAAAGAGAGTGTTTCATTCGCGGATTGTATGCAGAAGAGGTAGTATTCCTCACACAGTTTGTGGTAAGACAGGTAGTATGTCACCCATATCTTATAAAGGAGAACTCGTATCTCACTACATAGTATCACAGATACTTGTATCACTTTGTCCGAAAATGAAGCAGTATCTTACCAAGAGCATATGAAAGCGAGGTAGCATCTCACTTAGAGTATATAAAAAAAAGTAGTATCTCACCCAGAGTACATGAAAGTGAGGTAGTATCTCACCCAGAGCTTATAAAAGAGAACTATTACCTCACCAAGAGTATATAAACGAGTGTTAATATCTCACCTACAGTACATATATGACGGAAAGGTAATATCTCACCTGCAGCATATGAAAGGATTGTAGTATCTCACCTAGAGTGCATGCACAAAGGAATGGTAGTATCTCACCAAGAGTACATAAAGGAAAGCTAGTATCTTACCCAGAGTACATAAAGGAAAGGTAGTATCTCACCCACAGCTTATAAAAGAGAACTACTATTTCTCCTATAGTAGATGAAAGTGGGGTAGTGTCGACCCAGAGCTTATAAAAGAGAACTATTACCTCACACAGAGTATATAAAGAAAAAGTAACATCTCACCTTCAGTAAATAAAGAAAAGGTAACATCTCACCTTCAGTATATGAATGAAAGGTAACATCTCACCTTCAGTAAATAAAAAAAAGTAACATCTCACCTTCAGTATATGAAGGAAAGGTAACATCTCACACAGAGTATATAAAGAAAAGGTAACATCTCACCTTCAGTATATGAAGGAAAGGTAACATCTCACCTTCAGTATATGAAGGAAAGGTAACATCTCACCTAGAGTACATAGAGGAAAGGCAGTATCTCACCCAAAGTATATAAAAAGAGCTAGTAACTCACCCGGAATGTATGAGCATGTAAGAAAGGTAGCGCCACGCCTCATAGCGCCTGGCAGGATCATACACGAGCGGCGAGTAGGTGGGGCAGGGAGACATGGGCGCTGTGGGCAGGTCCATGTCTACCGCGTAGTACACGAACGCTGCGATCTGACCACACCAACGTGGAAACAAAAAAAAAACGTTTATCTCCAAAAAAGTTAACACATGAGATGTATTACAATACTTTAGACATATTTGCGCTCGTATACTGGCATCCTCATCATCATGAACACAAACAGATATACATATAACCAGCAGCATGTATGTATGTACAGAAAAGAAAAGAAAAAGAAAAGAAAAAACGTTTATTTCCAAATTGTCACATGAGATACATGCCAACATATTGGCTTTTAAAAGTTTCTTAAATATAGGGCATCCTAAAACAAATGTTCCATACGAGGAGTACTAATTGACAAACCATCCGAGGTGTACAAGTAGATGAGCCATACGAGGCATAATAATAGACAAACTATCCGAGGTGTACTAATAGACAAACTGTCAGAGGTGTACAAGTAGATAGACCATACGAGGCATATTAATTGACAAAATATACGAGGTGTACTAATAGACAAACCATTTGTGGTGTGCTAGTAGTCTAACAAAAGTTCTATACTAGGAGTACTAATTGACAAACCATCCGAGGTGTACAAATAGATAAGCCATACGAGGCATGATAATAATAGGCAAACTATACGAGGAGTACTAATAGACAAGCTATCAGAGGTGTACAAAATAGATAGACCATACGAGGCATATTAATAGACAAAATATACGAGGCGTACTAATAGATAAACCACAAGTGGCTTGCCAATAGTCTATCTCTGTCAAGGGTAGTTGAATGAGAAATGAAAAATATGCCCTAAAAATATGCAAAGCCCTATCACCACCAAAAACATATTTCATATCTTCTCGATATTCACCACATCACGCGGACATGGGTGCATGGGATAAAATAGAGATACAGTGTAAGCCGGTTACCACTCATGATTGACAAATATCTAAAAAATATTGGTAGAAATGGGTAAACAAACATATATTCAATATCAAAATTCATAGCCTGTACAACATACGGACAGAAAGATAATTTTACTACGATTCATATGCTCAAATTGCACTTTATTTCATCAATTATATGTGACATTAATCCGATTCACAGAAACGCCCTCTGGGGAAGTGCTAGATCTATTTTTGAATCATTTCGCTATTGAAATAAAATTTATTAACCGAATGGTTCTTGCGTAAAGAAATGAAATAGAAACATGTATATCTATTTATGTAGATACATATATATACCTACACACGTACACACACATATTAATATATATATACTTATTGAAAATAAAATATTAGAAAAAAATACATATATAAGATAAAAGAAAGAAGCAACCTACCATCTACTACACAGAAAATGACAGCTGAGCTCACTGTAATCCTAAGTAATTTTTCGCAAAAGATAACTAAAAGGAAGAGAAGACTTCGAAAAACATAAAAATGAGCTGTTTTTTAATTTCTTCACAGAAATTTTTAAGAAAAATCAAGTTATAGTCAAGAAGCAACACAACTCTTCAGCATTATACGGACATGTGTACGTGGGATAAAATGGAGTAACATTGTGGCCGGATATCACATCTGAGTGGAGAATATTCACAAAATTGGCACATATAGGAAGATTAGGCCTTGATCCAAAATAATCATTTTGATTACAGAAATTTAGAGTTTTTTTCCGATTTGAAAGTTCAGTGCTAGTGTGCGCTGAACGCACGAAAAAAAATAAAAATAAAAAGACTAAATGCAATGCTTAAATTACCCCTTTCCCCCCAGCTCAGCCGAAAATCGATTGAAAACATCTTCGAGAATGATTTTGAAATAGCGAGACAACGTTAGCCAAAAATTTAATTCATTATAAACTTTGCACAACCCTCACATCTATAAACCTGTTTATTGGTGTACACACAAAATGTATTTCATGGTATATTTGTCATACGGACGTTAAATATTAATACTGAAAAGAGAAGGAAATAACAAAATAAATATGAGGAAATACTCCTAATTATGGAAAGAACGTTCGTTCTGCTGCACTGAACTGACGGCTGTGGTGCTCATTGTTGTCGACAGAAATAAGTAAGTTTAATATGCGAATCGCTCAGTAAACGTAAAATGAAATAGTTTCTAAATTTCTAACAGAAATTTCAGGAAAAATTAAAATTTCTGATAGATGGGAAGTTCACACCGAGATGCTGCAGGCCCTATGACAGAGACGCAAAATGACGTGACACATTTACTCTAAATTCTTTTCCAGTTTTAGAGTTTTTGATTTGCTGGGGAAGCTTGTTCCACAAAAAAGCTCCAGAAACTGAGAGAGCTTTTTGTCCCACGTTAGATGAACGGTAACTGACTAAAACATCGTTCCTTCGGTTTGGTCTTTCGTTTGGGATATTAGATGGAAAAAATTTTACCACCTCTGCATTACTTTGGGGGAGGTACAGAGAGGAGAATACTCGTCGAGCTTTCTGGATCATGAATCTGTTCGGTATTGGGATCCAGTCGAGTTTTCTTAAAAGAGGGGTGACATGATCGTATTTATTGAAATTTCCAGAAACAGTATACGAATGTACAGCCAACTCACACAGAGAAAGGAGTCTTGCCGGTTTCTCACACATGTGTAAGAAAGGCACCGAAATCCTCTCCCTTGATCTCTGTCATGTCGTCTATTGGAAAAGATTGATAAGAACAAAGGAACGAAAGCATTTTCAGCTCCCGATTGGATATTCTAAAACGAGTTTCGTTTGAGGAATGAAGCTGTCTAACGCCCATGAAAGCCATCACCAATACAACGACACTCTTCCAGCATCCAAAGACGTATCTTGGAGACGTTGTTTGCCCGTATGGTGCTCGTGGCCCCCAAAATAGTCCAGGCAGCTTGAATATATGAGATACTCTAGAATATTTCACTACGTTGAGTGAGTGCCACGAACATTTTTAGTATCGCAATTTCATACCTTCTATTACGAGTACCTTTTTTGTTGTTGTACTTTGAAATCATGGTGTATGTTACGTTTGTAGCATATACAAAGTGAAAAAGGCAGCCTATACAGCCTAAATCCTTCAGTAAGTTAAGTGGATACCACGAATATTGTCAAAATCTCAATTCCGTATCTTGTATTATCTTTACTTATAATTTGTGTGGTACGCTAGTATCACGGCGTACTTCACTTTAATGACATACGTGAACTGGAAAAGGCCGCACCTGCGCTAGGGAGACGGTGAGGATGAAGACACGCGGGGGCCAGCAGGAGATGTTCTCGACAGCCCGTCGCTTCTCCAGGTCTCGCTCGGACACCGGCACCGCACACCACGCCGCCTGCCGCACCAGCCGCTGCAGCACGCCGCTCGGAGGCGTGTTCTCCTTCTGCTCGCATGAGATGCGAATTTTGATAAACTACTTTGCGTTCCAACCAGACTGATGGATTGCACCACACCAGGCCGTTCGGAGGTGTATTCTCCTTCTGCTCACATGAGATGCTTTGCGAATTTTGCTAAAACGACTCTGCGTTCCGACCAGACTTACAGATTACACCACACCACGCAGTACGAGCATAAGGAAAACCTTATGCTCACACCGCGCTCTGCGAGATGCTCGTCAAATTTCGCTGAAACGATTTTGGGCTCCAACTAATCTTATATATTGCGTTCTGAAAGTAGAAGCTCGGTGGTGTGTTCTCCTTCTGCTCACACGAGATTCTCTCGAATTTTAAGATGCTCTCAAGAAGATGTTCGCGAACGAATTTTTTTAAGACGATTTTACGCTTAAGCCAAACTTATATATTGCGTTTTAAAGGTAGAATTTTTTCAGGAGCCATTAGTAACAAAAGGAAGTAACGAATGTTGCTTCTGATCTGCTCAATTTCAACCCCTAGACCCCATGGGAATTGCGTGTCACTTCTTTTCACATAAGAAGCCGGCTGCTACATCCCTGGATAATGACTTCACTATCTCCCATAAGCAAAGCAACCGCTTCAACCAATGAGCACGTTAATAGTTAGATTTTAAGTTAACTTCAGCCATTTTCACCACAACCAAAAAGATACTCAAAGAGAGGAAGGACGTATGTAACATTTAGTATGGAGCTTAAAGAATACAGAATCTATGCCCAAGTAGAGTCCCCGCTCAGGATCTCCTAAGCCTAGAAACAGTAAGTTGAGAAGAAAGATTGTGAAAAAGGATAAAAGTTGAAGAAATACAGAGCTGTTGAAATGCATGACAGCAGTGAACCGAAAATAAAATTTCCTTAACGAAACAAAAATATATTATACTTCAAGAAAACTCTCAGCTCGAGACCTCATATTTTCCTCCTATAGAAGGGCTAATTCCCACAGATACAATAGTTCTATCTCCCTGAGGGGACTCCGCCTCGTTGTCTCCATTAGAATTCTGGATAAAATTATCATTATAACATTCATCACTTCATCTCTAGAGTTTTGAATGTAGTTAGGCCGTTTATCACATAAGACGAATTTGATGTGGTTTGGTAATATTGAGGAAAACGTTAGCTTATTGCCTCCTTCGTTATACGTAGCTGACGGTGCCGAGCTCGAGCAGAAAATCGACACCGCCTGGTTAAAGCAGAGCCTCTACTCGAATTTGGACGTGGAAAATAAAACACTCATTTGTGTAATCAGAAGCGGCAGTACAAGAAAATCGGGTTTTACACACGTTTTGTAAAAGATTTTCAAGCTGAAGGGAGCATCTTCCTGATAAGATTGAAAAATCATGGATGAATAATATTATAATATTATTATACATAACTTTTACCATTTTTACAAGGAACTCATTGGAAGGAATACCTCAAACTGCACTGTTTTTTTTACTACACATAGGGAATTTCAAATTCACAAATTGATTACGGGAAATGCTACTTTCCAAAACCACTTCGAATATTCATTTTAAGATGCACTCCTGCGCCACTCAGGGACTGTATGGGCTTTGATTTAATATATTAGCTCGAAATTCTCCTACAGCATTTGGCGACTGACGTGCGGCAGTGGAGGTTTGCTCCAATATTTGATGCAGCTGATGCCTGCTGCAAACCCTCGCAGGTTTTAGCGACGGCAGCATCGACATGCACTTATTTTACAGCCTGGCTCTGGCTCCCGGGAGTGTGTGTGGGCGTCACGCAAACAGAACTGCAATCATGTAAAACAGCAGAAATGACTTGTATGAGTAAACACAAACAGGAATTGCAATTTTTTAGTGCCAGAAACGACTGGGATGAGTAAACACAAACAGGGATTGCTATGGTGTACAAGCTGAAACAAGTGGGATGCGTGAAACTCTAAAAGAGATTGCCGTCAAGTTTGGTAGAAACACCTTGGATGAGTGGAACACAACTTAGGATTGCAGTGGTGTTTTGCAAAAACAAATGATATAGCTGAGACACTAACTAGGACTGCAATCCTGTTTCAGAAGTAACCTTTGGGATTAGTGTATCAGAGACGGCGTTTGCAATCATGCACACGATTATAATCAACTAAACTCAACATGAAAGAAAAAACAGGTTAAAGAATAAAATTTAAACTGAGATTCCGATCGAGCACTAACCGGAACGATAAGCGTGAATTGAAAATAGACTGCGATTGTTTCTATGGTTTGAGAAAAATGAGGACATGGGAAACACAAAGCTTCTACAAACTCCCTTGCACTGCTTAAGTGATTGGCATACGCATGTCTATGCACCTGGCTTTGTAGTGCGCAAAAGTTATATGCAGGGTGTGAGAGTCCTGCTGAAGCATCCATTCTACATCGTTATAGTGTCATGGTTAATGTCGTTGATCTTCAGCCTGTTCTCAAATTGTTTCTAGAATATACTATTAACATCTAGCCCATTTAAACTACTTTTTAAAATGAAGTAAAGAATATCGAGTACACTAATTCATTGATCAGGCTAATGCTTAACTAGGTTAAATATATTAGGTTAAACATTATTGTACACCTTAGAATAGCGTTGGTGGTAGAATGCCCAAGAAGTCGCTGATTTTCTACCGACTGGGCAGAAATCGGGATAAGTGTTGATTTTCTGTTTTTATATGCATCTTATAGAGGATTTTCTTGCGTTTCCATTGGTACTTTCCGCTTACGTCTTCTCCGAATGGTACGCCCACCATAGGGGAGAAAGCGATGGGGGTGGAGTGACCTTGAACCCTTCCCCCCTCATTATTGGGGTCAATTGAGCGCTTCTCTGCGGCAATGGCAATATAGTTCGTTCATGAGCTACTCAAAGTGCTTCCATTATGCAAACGAAACATTCTAACGCTGAGTAAATATTTTTATTATATAATTTTCGACAATTTCAGAATTTTGCTGTTCTGCCGTATCTATGATACCGCAGCTTTCATTCATAGCACGATGACAGCTGCAGTATCATAGCTACGGCTATGGCGAGCACACCAATACAAAGGGCTTGAAAAGAGCTACAAAACAGAGGAGTTGACTTGAAAAAAAAACGTATTTTGATCGAAAAAAAATGAAAAAATTAAAAAAAGAAGTTGTTTTGAAGAATTACACGTATTGTCTTTTGATGTATATTTTTTTCCCAGAGTTCCAGAGCTACAGCAATGTAAATTATATCAATCGAAAGGGCTTGAAAAGAGCTTCAAAAGCTCAATAGATCATTGTGAAAAATTTGTTAGTTCAAAAGATAAGAAGAAAAAAAATTTTTTTTGTGAAAAACACGTTTTTCTGGAAACTTGATAATTGGTTTCTCAAATGTATCTTCTTTCACAATTTTAGAGCTACAATAATGGTTTATATACCATTTGATAGGGCTTAGCAAGGTGTATCGATACGCAATAGAATTTTTTGATACGTTCATTTTTTTGAAAATTACCCGACATAGAAAAAATGAACAAAAAGGTAATTTTTTTCATAAAATCCACAAAAAGAAGTTATCGGAATTCCCTATTGCGTATGGTTGTATAGACATATAAGCGATCTAAAAACGAAGTACTGGTTCTGTAACTTCAAAATTGTAGAAGAAGATAGATTTAAAAAAAACTATTTTTACATATTTTTCGAAAATAAAAAAAAATCCAGCGTAGATACAAAAATTTTGTCGAAACCACAAATGATCTTTGCATCATTTCACACCTACTGTGAAAATTTCAGAGAAATCCATCCATTAATAACGAATTTTTTTTACCCAGATTGTATCCTTATTCGGGCACACAGGTACTTATGCTCAAATTTGACCATTGTACTAGGCTTAAAAAACAATCTACCTCTGAACGTTTGTGGCAAATAAATTGTTTAAATTATCAATTCTGCATTTTTGGCTTCCACAGCCTTCTCGAAAATGCCGGATTGACTGTCGCACTCTGTATTTACGTTGTTTCCTGTTGTGTTTGAATACGAAAGTGGACTCTATTTTCTAAAATTTGTAGGTGTCTCTACCAATGTAAATACTAAATTTTCAAACAGCCCCAACTCTTTATTTTCAGGAAATTTGCAACAGCTTCATTTTACGGCCAAGCAAAAAATGACACATATTTTCAAATTCCCATAAGGGGATTTATTACTCCGATTCCAATAATTCTTCTTACTGAGAAAACGGAAAAAATACAATCAATAACAACATGGGCTTGTATTGCAATCCCCGTAAGTGTTCTAGTCTACCCGTCCATGTTGCAAAGAGTTTACAACAATATCTTAAAACATTGGAGGAAACTAAACAGCAATAATTCAAATAAACCCTAAAGTCATCGCAGCCCATAATTCAGGTTCAGTCATGGCTCATTGTTTTACATCCGACTCGATTTTGTACAGAATGTTCAATTGTCTGATCTAATCTTAAGAGAGAAAACAAACAAGTGTACTCGTAGAACAGATGAAAAAGTGACCTGATAGCTCATGAACGTTCTAGCCGTCATGACACAGAACGAAGTAATGCGTGCGCTGGCATCACTCGATGGCCGCAGCGACCCTACCTCTCTTTGATGTCCGTACGCGAGTTCCGTGTACATATCAGCCTCACATCATGACCACGACTATTTTATCAGCTTAATCACCGTTATGTTTCGCGAGTAAAGAATACTAACGTGAGTGAGTCAGACTTAAATCAACTTTTCTTACAGTTATAATTATACTTATACTGACTTTTGACATTACGCTAAAATAATTGTCCACGTCATTGAAATCAATGCGAAGTCTGTTCTTCTCCTGGCGGTTTTCTTTACT
Organism: Morinoia aosen; assembly: GCA_030386875.1. NCBI lineage: Eukaryota > Metazoa > Arthropoda > Malacostraca > Amphipoda > Talitridae > Morinoia > Morinoia aosen. Next base: position 28,538,817 of record CM059569.1, on the reverse strand, counting down.
GCAGTCGGGATGCGAGCCGGTATTCTTAAGTTCATGGGGACATTGTCCCTACTCGCGACAGCAGTTGATAAAAAATCATTCATGGCTTTCTCGTTCATTAAAGTACAGGGTGGCAAAAATAACCCGTTACATAGTTTTTCTTGAAAATTTATAACTCAACTCAGATTTAACAAAAGTACATATTTTTGACGATGGGTTTCAAGTCTTCGGGCGACAGACAGTCCCACTCTCGGTACAGCGATTGCTTCAGGGACTCCAAACTGTGGTGGAGCACAACACATTGTATTTGGTTTTGGTTTTCATTTGGTCTTGGAAAGTAGCATTTTCCGTATTCGATTGAAATTCCTTATGTGTAGTAAAAGAACCAGTACAGTTTGAGGTATTCCTTATCAGAAAGACCACATTAAGATTAACCCTGCACGCACGAGTGTGATGAATTCGTTATACAAAAACTACAAGCTTCTTTTGAACTAAATAACACGCAGGGCTTCTAGCGAATGAATGTGATAACTTACGTACATGCATGTTATCTTCAAACAAAGTTCTTCGTTGCGTTAGTTTTGCGTGGGATACTAAGGTTATTAAAGAAACTTCACGTGTGTGTATGTGCATGCGACGTATAGTTTGCAGTATTTCTACTGGTTGTGCATATAATTCAGAGCGTGCAGAGTTAAGATTCAGTGAGTAGGGCGTCCACGCCTCAGATGAGATGAAATCTACAAAATGGTCGGTCCTTCCGCCAGTCTTGAGTCGTTTTCCCCTTGTGTGGGGAACTGAGTCCTGCTGGAACATCCATTCTGTATCGTCAGTGGGCGATTTTGATTCTTTGATTGAGAAAAACAAGGTGTGCCTAGCCGCCATAATGAAAATCAGTTCCAAATTATTGCCGGTTTTGGTAGTTTCAACAATTTCAGAACTGCAAAGTAGCCCAGGAAACCAAACCCTGTTGAGTGTTGGCTGTACGTGTACGCTCGCTCCACAGCGAACAGCATGGCTCCGTTACTGACCCGTGACCCGTCGCTAGAGTTGACGGCATCACTGTCCACTGGCTGACATTTGTTGGGAGCTAAACGTTTTGTAGCTTCTACGGTTTGAATGCGAGTTCCATTTTAGCAGTTTTTCGAACAGATTCACCTACTAGTTAGATTTTTCGAACGACTGTTCTGACGTAGATCCTCGAATTTTCTGTCAACTCACATTTTTGAAAAGCTTTCGGTTTGTGGACGTGTTGGCGGTGCGCTTTCTCCTTCGTCCGTGACGATCGCCATTGCGGACGAGGTTCTCAAATCGCCGGACTGCAGCCGAGACCGTAGTTTTGGAACACCGTGCAGACGAAAATTTTCACATTGGCGTTTTTCTTTCCGAAGTAAACTCGAGAATTGCACCCCGTTTATTTGACGTTCCATAAGCTCCAATTATAATTAATCATCATCACACCGACAAAACCCCGTACATCTTCAAAAGTGCTGAAAATCCTCAAAAGTGATAATAAAGCTACCGTAATACGTATACGAACATTAGTGGCCAGATGCACTAAACGTTGAACGAGTTATTTTTTGACACCAATTACTCCAGAAATAACAATAAACAATCTTAGTTCTCCATAAAATCGAATTCCGTAACAAAAAATGAACAATTAACGCTTCCATGCTACTCATGGATCACGAGTTGACCCCAACAAAAACATCGCACATTTCCATAAACAATAATTAAAACGTACGCTATACGACATCGAGATTTGTGTTGATCCTGTACTCACGATTGCAAAAAACTCCTCCTTGCTGATGACGCCATCATTGTTGCTGTCGACCTGCGTGAGGGCCTTCAAGATGACCTCGTCAGGCGTGTTCCTGTGCAGGTTGGCGCGTATGTTGGTGAGGAGTGTCGTGAATGTTGCCTCCTCAGCGTACGGCCCGGCCAGACGCTCCCATTCTTTCTCCCACTCCTCATCCCAAACTTTGTCTGCATCGTACCGCCACTTCTATTTACGAACGATCAAAAGTGTAATGAGGATTGGATTTTAGGTATTCCATTACATATCCTAAATTTCTTATTTTAGTACTAACCTTAAAATTAATAGTAATTCAATATACGTATTGCATACGATTTGCCTAGAACGAAATTCGATTCGCAGCATGTTTCTCACGTAAATTTTAATGTGAAAGCTGCGAATTTTTCCAGCGATCGATGTCAAATTAAGCATGAAAATATAGTGTAGTTTATTGCGTTGGAGTGTTGTTGACAAAACAAAGTTACCATAATTCATAAAGGCGCGCATGTAAAATCTTCGGCAGGTGCTTGTAAAACTTGCACGGTCATTTTACAACTGAAAACAGACTCAAATATGCTTCCTCCTTCGGATAATTAAATTATTTGAAAGCGTTTTCGGGTTCTTTAAAACGCGTTGTGAAATACTAACATTTTAGGTTAAGAAATATATCCTTAAATTGAACGATGTTAGCAAGAAAGGGCGGACTTCTCGACTTTGAATGAAGTTCACATCAGAAATAAAAACCAAAATTAATGATGGAAGAGTTCCGGAGACTCCACACCCTTAATTTCCATCCTGTCAACGATGTCAGAATATGGACTACTCAGTCGAACTTTTTCACCGCCTGCATGCATGTTTTTCGCCGCCTAAGCGATCTAAGCGATTAAATCGCTTAAGCGGCGAAAAACATGCACACAGGCGGCGAAAAAGTTAGAGTGGGTAGCCACTGGGAAGTGTCTGCTGGCACAATAAGGACATTCGATAACTGACTTGGCCATTATTTGATAGGAATCCCTATTATTCTAAGGTTTTAAAGCTAAGCCAAGCCTGAACTGCAAAGAGTTACGAAAAAAACGCGAGAAATCTTTATGACTAGATAATTTATTTAGCTCTACCAGAATTTGTTCATGTTCAAAAATGTACTCAATTCTTGGTAGAGCTGCATTCGGATATAGCGTTGAAATCACTTAAAAGAATATGTAACAGATTCACCAGTGCACAAGTACAAGAATATTTTAATTGCGGGCACTATAGGATGGATATATTGGTTTTTCATCCACATCTCGAAGATTTTATGAAGGAAAATATCAAATCCAGTCATTTTTGGCGGGCCTTGTTCACTAGTAGGTATCATAATGGCCATGTACATTGTTAAACCAAAGATAGTGATACAAATGTGAAATTTATTTTCGTAGATTTTTCACATAAAGTTTGAGAAAGCACATTAATGGGATGAAATTATGAGGAAACGTAGCGCATGCCAAGAGCTAAGAATCATGTAAAGACGCGGACAGTTTGATGCGCATTTAGTAAACATTTAGCACTTCAGATCTATTAAGAATGATCAAATAGCTATCAGGCGGCACATTACTCAATAAAATACTTTTTACAACTCGGTGGATGAGTGCAGTACGTAAGTTTACGCCTTACTTTGAAGAATTTTCAATCTGAAGCATTAATAAAAAATCATTCATAACATTTTCTGTAGTATTTTCCGTTCATAATTGAAAAAGTAAGAAGAGGCAGCAGAATCGATTTGAAACATGGCGGTTTCACATTATTAATGATGATATTCTCAGCATTTTCGAGATTCAGCAAACATGGTAAACACTATCTGAGCTCGCAAAACAGCCAGGTCTCTACATCACACGTTTATAACGTTCATAATACAATTCTTTAGTATTATATAATGATTCTCGAGAGCAAACTTCTAAGACTTATTTATATATTTATCTACCAAATATTTCATAAAAACATAATTTAGCAATTTACAAGTTTCTGGCCGTAAATAACAGTAAGTGCTGCACAGTTTTTTTTAACTCTGTAGTTCTTTTAAAGCTGTGTAATCCACAGTAAAACAGCTGTGGAATGTGTATTACATGCATTATCAAAGTCGGATATACGTATTATCAGCGCTGACAATCACAATTCATTTTCTGGATTTATGAATTAGCTTTTGATCACAGAAAAGAGCCATAGCGGCAACGAGGTGTTTGATGGCTCCATCACGTATCAGACGGCGGAGTCCGTGTCTCGATCACGGAATCAAGAACTTATCTTCGCCTTCTTTGTAGATGTTGTTCTAGCGAGTCATATTTCTTATCGAACTATCACCGGAACTATGATGTTCGTAAGACCACTGGCAGTTTTATCAGGCTTAGTCATTATTAGGGTTGTGACAATATGCATTAAGGATATTGTCACAGCCCGAATAATCGCATACGTATATGCGTACGTATGTGATTTACACATGTATTTGCACATTGTATTAAATCACTTGTATGTGATGTGAGATAAATCTCATACATGCGTATGTATGTGATTATTAGGCAAGTGACAATATTCGTAAAGCATAAAGTCACAACCCTAGTCATCATACACACATCATGGTGATCAAAGGGCGGAATGCTCGTTGTTGTTAAAAACGAACTGATAACAGCTAAGTTGTCTCAGAGGTAAATCTTTCAATGACGGAATGAGTTCTATACAAGTATTGTCATAAGCGAAACAAGATTACCCTGTATACCAGATTGTGTTGGAGGTGTTCGAGTATAGTATAATTTCATTTTCTCGTCGTTCAGTTGAACTTCTTTTCGTTCCGTGGAGTTTGTTGCCGGTACGGTGGAGGATTTAAGCGAGCAGGAACTCCTGGCTGTTGCGTGCGCTATTCTCATGTTCTCAATTACATTCTTTTCCTTATCTGGTGACCGTGGCCGAGTGGTTAAGAGCGCGTGCCCTTCACGGGAAGATGTAGGCCGTTCGAATCCCAGCAGCGCCACCTCGTTGGGAACGAGGAAAACATAATTCCCCACTCTACCCAGGTGTCGAAAATGGATACCGGCTTAACTGGGGATAATAATAATGAAGGCATCTACGGATGCTTTAACCGTCATTGCATCCTGGTGTTATTAATTATGCGCTTGAAAAAACAATGTAAAAGATGACATGTATCAGGCCTGATGAGAATAATATTGGGATAATGAAATATCCTTCTCATATGTCTATGTGAAGCTGTGCCTTCCAAGGAGTGCCTGTATCAAGTCTCAATGTTTTGACTTTCGTCAGCCAGTAGAACGGCAAGTTTCTTTAACTCAATGCAATAAAAAAGAATACATTTTTACTTATTTGTTTCCTAGTCGATTCCTCTGTTAACGTTGGTTTTAAAATTCTTATTACAGCATTCCTATTAATTAGGCTCAGGAACATTTAAATTAAGAAATTTTGAACATTCAATGAACTGCAATGTGTCAATTGTTTGACACATTCTTTTTCATGTATTAGGCTAAAAGTTAATTTCAAACGCGCGAGCAATTAACTTTTTTATTTGTAGTTTGTGCTCCATTTTTATTTTTCATTTTTATATTTATGTATAGAATCATTTATATCCGCTGACTCAATACATTCTCAAGAACTTTGGTTAGTATCGCTGAGTCACTAAGCTTGCGCCTCAATGTGAATGGAAGCTAATCAAACTATGTTTAAGACATTCTTTGTCAACGTTTCAACTTTTACATTAGTGACGAGTAATCATAAGCCTTTTCAAACTAAGAGGAAAGTATCCTTTGAAACCAACTTTCGTGTTTTCTTCACTTAAATATTCATTAAACCAATGGCATGGCTATTACGCACTTATCATGGTTTGTCTATCAATTTAAGAGCTTTTGTTAAGAAGTATTAGAAAACGAATTGATCTTAATGCATTTTATGTGTCAAATTGTTCTAAAAAAACTTCTTTTTCAAATTTTCTCGCTTCATCAGAGGTAACTTTCAATAAAGATACACGCGCACGAGTTATTAACATCTCTATTAATTTCGGTCAATGGTAGGTGGTAGGATGGGTGGTAGTGTAGTGGTAGTGTCAATGGTAGGTGTCAATGGTAGTGGTAGTGTCAATGGTAGTGGTAGGATGCCCTAGAAGTCGCTGAACTTGTTCGGGCCCACAGGTAGCTATACTCAAATTTGACCATTGTACTAGACTTAAGAAAAATTCTACCTCTGTATCACCGGTGGTAAATAAATTGTTTAAATTGTTTAAATTGTATTATTTTTATTCTGTTATTTTACTGGCTAGAATTCCCCATCACTTCTCTCCTGTTTTATTTTAAGGACGAGTAATGATCCGATATCAGATTACTTTGACGCCAGCCGCAGAAGTGTCGGTGAGGGCTCCAAGTTGTAAAAGAAAAACATGGAGGACATTTTATGGTTACACTATAGCTATATTGCGCAGATCGGCTTAAAAATATGCAAACACTAGTGTACACGACTCGGTAAAAATGAAGGGATCCTATAGTTTTCTTAAATAAGTCTCAAGGTATGGATGATAAACAAAGATATTCATCTTAACAGTACCCGTGATAAAAATATTCTTGTACTTGTGCAGTGGTGAAATTCGTTTCACAGATACGGTCATTATAACTATCCTTATGAGCGTGACATAGAAATGGAAGAAAAGGACTCTAAACAAATAAACCAAGGGCATTATTAGGTAGTAGCAGGAGCCGTGGAAATTTAACGGAAAATGTCATCGTTAAGCTAGGTGACCGGTGAAAAAATTCCGTCAACATTACCTAACCTATGCTAACCTAACTTATCCTAACATATATCCTAAGCTTCCCTATCCTAACCTATCCTAACCTAACATATCCTATCCTTTCCAATCCTAACTTCTCCTATCCTAACCTTTCCTATCCTAACCTAACCAAACATATCCTAACCTAACCAAACATATCCTAACCAAACTCATCTTGATAAAATGTCAAACTTATCAATGCATGCAAAGGCGATCTTTCAATATTACACTGAGGAATTCCGTATCCATGATACCGCAAACGCGGACAAAAGCGTAACGGTTACAAAAAAAACATCTTACGTTTCGTAAGAGACGGACAGCAAACAAATATAAAATAAATGCATAAATAAACACACAACGAGTATTATTAAGTTAGAAAATTATTATTAAGGGCATAAAATTCTCCAGAAATTGTTTGTGTTCAATAAGATTTCCAATGCAATAAATAGGAGAAATTACGCACAAAAATACGCACATTTATTTATTGTTTTTTTTTTTTATTTAGAAATTTAAGGAGGCACGTGGCGCTTTATCACACTGGGTGCTCACGGTCAGTGGATCCATTTTTTGTGGACACCCTGTGTGTAAGGAATGATTCTCAAGTGATGCTCGAACGTATTAGATTCACAGGCTTGAGGGATTGAGGAATGTTACGGGATACAACCATTCGTCATGTAATCCCCTGCGTGTTAGTAGTAAATTTGCAGCTCGCTTGTTCGGTTTATTCGTCTTTATTACAATCATGTAAACTGGATACCTAAACGCTGTATAGCGACTACCAATTTCTTTTGTTGTAATTGGAGTCACGCACAAAAACAGTTATTTAATGAAAATATAAAATCTATTCCTTTGAATAAATTTTGAATTTTTTCCTAGTATAATAATTGAGGCAACAGATAAACAACTGATACACCTTTTAAATTTTCATTGTAGAATAGTTTCCCGTATGAATTTTAGCTGTAACTCCAAAACCAAGGCAACATGAAATGAACTATAGCAGAGGCGCTCTAGCAGTAACAAACAAACATCGGTATTTTGGGATGCTTTATTTCCAATCAAGCCTGATACATATGATCTTAAGCATTGGTTTTTCAAATGTCTTATAACTAACCCTAAATATAGGACACCATGACGGTTCCGCCGTAAAGCCGGTACCCATTACCGACACCTGGGTTGAGTGGGGAATTGTGCTTGAGCTTTCCCTTATACCCAACGGGGAAAATCTCCGCGCCAGCGCCGGGATACGAACCCTCGTCTCCAACATACAAGGCTGATCCCTTAACCACTGTGCCACGGAGAGCACATGAACACGGAGAGCACCAGTATCATGAAACTTACCATCGCATCTGCGTACAGGAACTCCGACGAGTCACAAGTAGCTATACTCAAATGGGTCCATTGTACTAGACTTAAAATACAATCTATTGCAGTATCGCCTGGAGTAAATAAATTGTTTAAATCAGTACATTGCAACGACCACCAATGATTTTAACATCACCTACCCTTCACTTACGTTGTTAGTAGTGTATTGGTCATCCATCACAGTGCTAACTCGCACAAAGCCGCTTGAGTCTCCCATTGTAAATTGAATCTTGACTCTAAATTTCACTTGTAAATTTACTTTGGATTTTATCACGTCGTCAGCATATTTTTCCTACCTTTGAATTTTTTAAGAGCTGTATTTTAACGGAAAAAAGTTTCAGCTATGACGTGATAGAGGAAAATTTCATACACCTAACACAATATTTCCTGTATCTTAATTGATCATGCAACCACGCACACCTATTTTTACGAGTTCATGTGAACTGTAATAAACAGATATACCTGAAATTTTCCTCACTGCAGCTAATGTTCGTAGTGAAAAGCTATCAACTTAGTATTGAAATAGCTTCTTTATAACCAGAAGCTCTATTGGTAATTTATTTCAAAGCTATGCAATGCTTTGAGGGAACAGTCTTCGACGAATTTACATGAAATGTTAACTAAATAAAATATCTTTCATTGACTGACACAAACCATCAATATTGCTAAAGTATGATAAATTGATGATGGTACAAACTTATTCAGGTTTACGTTTCAATCACGAGTTATGCTACATCGAATATTCTTCATCTATAGCTGTCTATGTACGAAGGCCTATTTTCTTTGCCTAGGAGTAGCCAAACAACGAAAACCAGATCCCTCCTCCCCTTTATCAAATATTCCACAACCGTTCACTGTCACACACACCTACGTTTTTAATTAAGGTTTAACTTTCACGGCAATGCGCTATATAGCATGACTCTGGTTTACTCCTGCCACTTCACAAGAGTTTGGAGATTCCCGACGGGCAGAACCGACCTACACTCAAGCAATCCTAACTACAAAACTAACCCCTTTCACGCCGACCGAGAGCCCCTGATCCCACCCATGCGCACTGCGTCATAATCAGGTTCTCACAATCACACTAAACTTATTTCTTACCACGGCGCATCTTCTAGTTTCCGTCACCGTAATACCTCAGTTGCGTAACACCCTTCACTCTTCTATCTAGTCTTCCACTCGTCCAGTCTTCCAGACTCAATCTTCTAGTCTTTATTTATCCGGTCTTCATCCATCCAGTCTTTATACGTTCAGTCGCCCTCCATCCCCCTCTAACATTCCTTCCAATCACTTCTGACTTCATCACTCTTTTTGTATGATATTTATCCAACGAATAATTTTCACGAAAAATATTTTCATACATCTAATTTAGTTAACAGTAAATAAGTATCTACTTTAAGCCCATTTTACAGCAATTCATATATTAGAGATAATGCAATAAATGATCATCCATCACATGAAATTATTAGAAAGTTTTCTCTCAAGTGAAAACATTAGCAACAAATATCTACTTCTGTGAAAATGACTGTACGAATCAATGGTTTTTGCAAGAATTAGTGCTTTTTTTGCTGTATGCCCATGACGATTAACAATAATCAAATTTTCAGCAATAAATGATTCAACACTTCTAGTAAATAAATTTGTGTTGTTAAGCTCACTGAGGTTATTTTTTTCGTTTTCGACCCCCTTCTTCGTATAGAAAAATATGCACAGCTACGGGGGGAGCAGCGTGACTTGTGTGACCTGACACGTTTCCAGAATAATACTAACTCCCCGAAGGAAATAAGCTTCTTTTATCAAAGGAAATATAGCGAGAACAGTTCATTGGGATGCTAAAGATTTCAGCGCCTAATGCTATTCATACGCAGGCACGAAAACCGTAGGGAATTAGGCACAAAACGCTTATCACATTATCTTATCGAAGAGCTTATCATATTCCTCTGAAACTACGTTCAAGTACAGCTACTAGAGCCAAAATAAAACTTCAAACGTTCATGAGCGAATCATTTCAGATTGACTTAGCGATAAAATCCGCATACTGTTTAATTTATAAGAGATGCATCGCTTAAAAAAATAAATACTAAAATATTTTTTTCTGATTGAGGCCCTTCGGAGGACTTGAGAGAAATTTAACATAAAAGGAGCAAAATATTCATATCTATCTTTTAATATTTAACGAAAAAATGTGTAAAATTTTGCTGTCTCTATCTTATCCCACATTGATGGACATTATGTAAAATTTTCAGATTACGATAAATGAATTTTTAACATACGTGCTTCAGTGTATACAAATTTTCCAGTTGCAGTTGACATGTTTTTCAAAATTAAAATTATAAGAAGGTACAGTTGAATATTTTGCAAAAAAAATGTTTTCTCGACCTCATTATACGACTTTCAATCTCGTAATAGTTTGAGAAAGTATAATAATTAAAATACTTTAGGCATTTTTTTAAAAGAGTGTATCCGTAAATCCATCAAAGAAAATGAGAAATCTGAGATGAAAGAAAAACGATGTTATTGTTACTGTGCGTTTCAGTGCTGAACATGTCGATCTGTTAGGAGAAATTATTCTCATTTACGGGGCTCATGACCATTTTGAGTATACAATTACAGTGTAAGGTTGATAGTAGTTTGTGTAAAGTGTAGTGCTTTGCTTTATTAATGTCGGTGAAGTGAGTCTCATCACTATTCTTGATTAATACAGAATTGTTTCCAGGCACTTGTTCCTTGGCTCTATCTTGATTTATGCCTGACAGCTGATCATAAACACCAATCCTGCTTAGTTCTTGTTTCAATTGAACGGATGATACCGAAGTAATTAGGCCACTTGCTTATAAGTAGAATAGATTGTGTTGTATATAAATACATTTGATATTTCACCGAATTTAAATAAAGATCAAGATTGCATTCTCAAAAATTGAACTAAATTTTAATTATGAAAATATTCAGCCTTTTATCGCGATGAAGGTTGGCTTTAGGATTTTTATGGAAATGAATGATGTGAAAATAATGAATTTGGAATGCTTGTCATTTATATCTTGCTCAGTTAAAAACTCAGTACTGAATTTTTATAATGTGTTGAGAACTCTGAATTTTTTAAATTTTAATTGTCCTAGAATTGGTGCTCTGAAATTTCTTTTGAGTTACTGATAAAATATTTTGGGCACTGGGTGAATGTTATTACTCTTTTTGTGAATGTTATCACTCTGTGTTATTTGGTTTTGGCTGATTATTCTCCTGGTCTAGTACATGGTTGAATATTGAATGTTTTAAAGTATAAGTATTAAAATGCATTGTAAATTATCTGTCTTCACAAAAATAAAGGTAATTCACATAAATGGTCAACAATTTGCCAAAAAAAAACCAACTTTGAAAGTTATTTTGAGTTATGCTAATCTTGTTTATCTGATATTTTTATGGAGTTTACTAAATGTAATACTTGTTTTCAATGTATGACTATAGCAAATACAGCAAGTGCTGCAAAATTTTTAGCTGATTTTATTAGTGTATTCATATTTGTTAAGAATGTTAAATGAAGTTTTTACTTTTTACTTTTACAAGTAATAACTAGACAGTTTGATAGAAGAAAAATTACAGATTGCAAATAAATAATTTTCTTGAAATCTTTTTGACTGATAATAATTTTTTTGACCAATGAGTGGAAGTTGCATGCAGATTCCTAATTTTAGGACTGCCTCTTTTCAAATTTCAAAAATTTTGAACTGAAATATTTTTCCTTTATTTAAAGGTTGCAAGCTAAATGTGAAATAGGCCTCCCTATTGTAGAAAAAGTCAAGGCATATAAACATAAGCATATTTAAATTGTCCATAAAATTTTATTGCGTGAAAAATAGGATACGAGATACAAGTTGTATCTTCACATTCTAAATAGAAGCTGTTTAAATGCCATCCTTGATGCATTGGAGGTTGCTCACCTTGATGCATTGGAGTTTGATGGTTGCTCACCTTGATGCATTGGAGGTTGCTCACCTTGATGCATTGGAGTTTGATGGTTGCTCACCTTGATGCATTGGAGGTTGCTCACCTTGATGCATTGGAGTTTGATGGTTGCTCACCTTGATGCATTGGAGTTTGATGGTTGCTCACCTTGATGCATTGGATTCTAGCCCTGTCAAGGACTGCTGCCTTGATATATGAAGCTTGAGGGTTGTGTCAAGAAATCTTTGTGAGTTGAGCACAAACTGAATCCTGCTTGTTTCAATGAGGTCACAGTAATTTCTTACATCGTGATAGCTGAATCTACATGAAACTGCATCCAGTTACCTCCAATGAATAGTTGCACCAACAGATAGAAAAGTATTAGAAGGTCTCCAATAAAGCATACCGAGCATTCCATTAGTCCTTTTAATTGAAATGAGTTATGGAAACAGATTGTTTTTTTGATACAACTATTACAAAACCTGGCTTTGGCCTTCAATTATATTTCTCACATGATAAAAGTCCTAAAATAAAGTAAATAGGGAAAATTTCATGTACAAACATTTATGATGTTACTGACTCGATAGAATGTCAATTCAAGGACAGTAATAGTATTCGTAGCATTGAGGTAACGGTTTCATATCAAGTTATGTTGTATAGTTTGTATGTAAGAAGTTTGAACAATTTACTCCTCACTTGCACTATATCACTAACAATACTACTCAAAATGGTTAAATTGGGCAAGGTAAAATTTAAGTACTTTTGGACTTGAAAAATTTTAGGGACTTATGACTTCTTACCGAAACATTCTAGATTATTTTATGTCATTCAATCTAAAATCAAAAATAAAAATATAAACCCTAGTATACTGAAAAGTAGAAATCAGAACTCTACTCTTTAATTCTTTTTGCATTTCCATTTCAGGTTAAAGTTTTGCTATTGAACAGTGGCACCACCAGTAGTCAATTGATTTGGCAGTGAGCTGAGCTGTTCAAAAATGGACTTGCTGCACCACTGCTCCCTTGAGTGACGGCAGCCTAGCAAGCTGCATGTGGTGCCAACATAGCAAGAGCATTTGCATCTCAAAGTCACAAATTTATTAATTAGTTTCACCTTGAATTTTGTGAGTCAACTCCCTAGTGTTATTCTTCATGAGGAACATTCATCTTTTTTAGATTTCACATGTAGTTTAGCGTGATACGTGTTACAAATTAGCTGTTGGCTATCCAGTTCCAATTGGCTTTAAAATCTAGTGTAACAAGTGCTACATGTTGTGCGACTCTTAAGACTCAATTGCTGCGTCACAAATAGTAGCAGTGTCCCAGGCTGCAGTATCGTGATGTTGTCCCTGAGTGCCTTGTGACGCTGCCATTCTCCTGCTCTTGAAGCGTGATTGGCATCCACAGCCTGCCCTCGTCTTCCTGCCATGGCGTCCAGCCAGGACTACCAGTGGTGAGTTGTTACCTTCTCTTTATGTGGCTCTTTTGGTCTGCACACCTTGATTCTGTCATTATTAGGCATCTGGTGGTTAGTTGTTGCTTTCTCTTTACTTTGCTCTGTTGGTCTGCATGCCTTGATGTTGCCATCCACAGACAGCTGGTGGTGAGTTGTTACTTTCTCTTTGTGTTGCGCTCCACTATCTGTTGGTCTGAACAATTTAATGTTGCCATCATCAGTCAGCGGTTGGTGAGTTGTTCTATTCTATTTTTTGGTTTGCACACCTTAATGTTATCATCCTCAGGCAGCTGGTGGTGAGTTGTTACATTCTCTTTACTCAATACTATCTGTTGGTCTGCATACCTTGATATTGTCATCCTCAGGCAGCTGATAATGGGTTGTTCATTTTTCTTTACTATACTTTATTATTTGTTGGTCTGCATACCTTGATGTTGCCCACAAAAAGCCATGGTGAGTTGCTGCTTTACCTTATTATCTGTTGGTCTAAGAAACAGCCAATGACCTTGAAGAAATGTTGCTTAGAAACATTTGCTGCTTATGTTATCTTATCTGTTGGTCTACCCACCTTAAGGTTGCCAAGGAACAGCTGGTGGTAAGTTACTGTTTTCATTTTCTCCCATTATTATCTGTTGGTCTGTACTCAGTCGTCTCAAGTTTATTGGAAGTATTAGGACCCATGCCAATAGAAGATAAGTGAAAATCCTTTAGGAGGCAGTGCTTTATTGCACTTGTTTACATGTATTTGAAACTTTTCTAACATGCCCATGTTCACGTGTTGTTTAGCGTGGTACGTGCTACAAATTAGCTGCTGGATATTCAGTTCCAGTAGGCTTTTTTAACTGTTTTTAAATTGCTTTCTCATATTTTACCATTTCCCCTGCTTTTATTTACTAAATTTTGGTATTCACCAAAAAAACGTCGATTTATTACGCACAATACTTTGAATCCTGAATAATATTTGATATACAATTGTTTTTTTTTCAATATGTACAGTATTTCATTCCTTTCAAGGTGTATTTTAAGTTCATTTATAACTCTTTTTACTTTTTGTTCATGCTGAACAATGCTTATTTTTTCACTAAAATTTTGACTACATCGGAAATTTGAACATTTCTGTATATGGCAGCTTCCTGTGATTTAGTGGGAATTCCAGTGATTAAAATACGTGCCCAGTGGCGTACAAAAAATAAGAGATGAAGTATATAAATAACATTTAACTTATTCATAAACCAACAAATTAAAATAAGCAGTAGACTCTGCTTTGCTAGCATAGTTTCTGACATTCATGTCAAATTTTGTTGAACAATACTGGCTAATGAGAAAGTTGTGGTAATGTAAAATGTTGCGACTATTTTGGAATATCGTTAAGCGAAATTTAAAGAATGGCTGCCTAAAATCAGTCAAGAGCTAGGTTTTGGGAAGTGGCTTCACTTGGCTTTGGACTGAGTTCCACTGTCAGTTGCTAGATTAGACGCTGGGCTCTGTATTGTTACAAAATCTGCAAGAGAACGCATGTAGGTATTCATCTTGGTAGAATCTCTCTCTTTCTTCAATTTCTAAAAAATTCAACGCTCAAATATGTATTTTCAAGGATTCTTGAACTAAATGAATGATGGAACATCATTTCTAAAAAAAAACATGATTTACTAAGTAAGACTAATAGGCTTGAGTTTAAATTTTAAATCTTCCTTCATTCGTACATATAGCAGGAGTGGATGACTGGGAGCCACCTGAATCGTGGAAGAGAATAACTTTTAAAATGGTGATTCGCGCCTGCCATCAAAATGAGATTATGGTCGCTGCTCAATGCTCCCTGAACACTAGAAACAATCGGGCATGAACTAGAGAATTGCAATGAAGACTACGGGGCTACGAGGAGACTAAATTTCCCCAAACTGTCATGGAATTCGGATGCGTTTCCTCAGAGGGTGATGTGATGAACACAAATCCCAATGTTTGGCCTCCAAACTCCCTTGATTTTAACCCGATGGAATATTATGCATGAGGGCGCTTTCGAGAAAGATACCAATCGCTGTGCCTGTGCTACTAGAGACCAGTTAATCGATAGAAATATTAAATTTTGAGGGATTTCCCAGAGAATGTGTAAAATCAGCTAGCTCCATGCTCCGGGCCCGGATTGAGGCTTCAACACTCGCTAATGCATTATGAAAATCCCCTCCGTGTTAACGGATGGCGCACGTTGTAGTCAAACTAGCAATTGTGGTACCTTTGTATACTGCTTTCGCGGTGCATAAGTTGAGTGATAATTATAATTATTCAACTGCATGTGTACATTCTCTTATTCGAACGGATACAGAATTTGCTAACTTTCATGGCGGGGTTCGTTGCTGGAAGCACACAAGAATGTGAAGAAAGGGTCAAACCACGGAGCTGGGTACTGAACTCTACAATGCGAGTGTCGCTCATGTTTGGTTGCGGAGACGGGCTTATTCGTCGTTAGTTTTCACTTCTTTTGCCGCGATTGTTACTCAACTCTACCTGCGCGAAGTTCATCGTACGTTTTTGTCTATTTCGTAAAGGTTTCTCACAAGCAGACTTGAATTTTATATCAAGAGTAACGACGAACTCGAGGGATGTTTTTTTCCGTCCCCCGCCTGAGAATCATGGCATCGACTTGCTTTGAAAAAGCCTTCACAGAGTTGGCTAATTTGAAGCGCGTTGTATGCAAGTGGCGGGCATTGCTTACCATGAGCTGTTACTGCAGGCGGTCATTGGGCGCTTGACAGCTTGATTAATTCAACCGGCAGCGTGTGTGTGTGTGCAGTGTCTGCTGCAGCGTGTGTGCAGTATCTACTGAGCACCCAACGCACACTCTCCCATCATAGTATGATCGATCGTGCCAGTATCTGTGGCTGCAAAAAAGTATAGAAATACACGTGGCTGCAATCAAACGAGCTCTCTACAAACCGATCGAGTCGCGTAATTTCCCTCCCATTTCACTGAGCGAAGAAATCTGGGCCCTGTTTTTCTAATCATTTTGCGTCGTTGTAGTCAATTTCTCCAGTTGATTTAGCAACGCCATGTGCTTTTTCTGCTCAAAGTTAAGATTGTCTTTTCAAATAAATATTCAATAATTTTAACTTGAAACAGCACGTTGTATCACCAAATCAACGAGAAAACTTCTGCTTTCAGTTGTTGGAGAACGTAAACTGCGTGAATATCCGGACCTTGCCTCCGCATCTGGTCTGCATGCGTTAAAGTCGTGAGGACATTCCTTTGTGCCGACGTCGCTTGATTTGATGGCTGGCTGGCCGAGGTCTCTGGTGCCATGTTTGTCCTGCCTGCTGTTTGTGTTGCCGCCTTTGGTGCTGCCGAGCGCACCGC
The DNA here is from genome assembly GCA_030386875.1 of Morinoia aosen. Taxonomy (NCBI): domain Eukaryota; kingdom Metazoa; phylum Arthropoda; class Malacostraca; order Amphipoda; family Talitridae; genus Morinoia; species Morinoia aosen. The sequence goes on along the minus strand of CM059569.1, from coordinate 28,522,150 downwards.
GTAACTTGTGCGTCTCATGCCCACACCACGACGTGTTTAGGCCGGCCCGCCAACTGATGCGATTCGATGCGATGCGATACGCCTCAATCGGCAGTGAGTTAGGTAACACAATGCTATTCCTACGGTGCTACAAATGAACCGTGCGATTTCGCAAGGCGTCGCACCAATAGAATCGCATCAGTGGGCGGGCGGCCTTACACGCTGCTTGCGATGCGACCCATCGCTGGTGCTGAGGAGATTTTCAGAATGCTGCTGACTGACCTGCAGTCACCAACTCGATTTTTACAAGTACTTCATCGAAGCTAAATGAAGCAACGACTTTGTTAGTGCTTGCTGTTTTTGAAATTGATAATTATAAATAACTTCAAAGTTAGGTTGAAGGTTGAACTTTAGTTCAACGCCATCATAAGCAACGCTAACACGCTGCTTGCGATGGGACCCATCGATGGTCACTGTGGGGATTTTCAGAATGTTGTTTGCCGCCCTGCAGTCACCAACTCAATTTTTATGAATACTTACTCGAAGCTAAATGGAGCCACGATCCAGTTTATGATTACTTTTATGAAACTGATGATTATAATTGAATATTGAACTTCAGTTTAACACCATCGCAGAAAACGTTACCACGTTGCTTGCCATACGACCCACCGGTGGTCACTGAGGGAATTTTCAGAAATTAAGAACGTCGCTGACAGACCTGCAGTCACCAACTCTATTTTTATAAGTACTTAATCGAAGCTCAGTGAAGACGTGATCCAGGTAATGTTTGCTTCTATGAAACTGTTCATTCTAATTGACTTCAAATTTGAATTGAATATTGAACTTCAGCTTAACCCCATTTTAGGTAACGATTCCACCCACCCTCCGGTGGTAGCTGAGAGGATCTTCATAATGCTGCTCACCGAGCTGCAGTCACCAACTCAATTTTTATGAATTCTTAATCGATGCTAAATTAACCATCCCACGATTCAGTTAATGTTTGCTGTTTTTGAAATTGTTAACTATAATTGTCTTCAAACTTAAATTGAAACTTGAACTTCAGTTTAACCCCATCGCAGGTAACGTTGACACGTTGCTTGCGATACAACCTATCGATGACTCTTAAAAAATTTCAAACAATTTTTTTTAATTGATGGTATTTAATGGACCCAGTTAATGTTTGGTATTTATATAATTGCTTACAACTTTTGACTTTAAATTTGAGTTGAATATTGAACTTCAGTTTAACTCATCACAGTCAACGTATTGACTTACGCGTGCGTTCTTGTGTTTCTAGTTCCTCTGTTTGTGTCATGAGTTCCAGACTTGGGGGTGATGTGTCAGCGGACTATAAGATTAGATTATGAGTTAGCCTTCCTAATCTCATGAAAGCTTGGCACCATTCTGTGTAAATTTATGGAATGTACGCAGGAACGGGATCGGCGAATCTACGCGCAAGGTAGAGGGATGGTTATGAAACAAGCTAGAAGTTCATGGAGAACAAAGTACATACTAAAACAATGACTGTGAACTCAAAAATGATGGTCCGTGTCAAAACAAAAAAATTATTCTAGCACACTGAACGCTTGCTTAACTTCCATCTCGGGACTTCACATCATCGCTCTGGAAGCGCCAATTCCCATAGGTACAATAATAATTGTATCCCTCGGAAGCAGATACGTAAACATCCAGTAATGTACTCGTATACTGCGAATTAATTGGTAAACTTTACTCAGTTATTTATTTGATGAGGTTTGGCTGGTAGATTCTACGTTTTAATTAAAGGTGCAGATTTTTTTTTTGCGAGGGTCATTGCTCGAAGCACGCAAAGATGGTGAAGAAAGGGCCAAACCTCTCAGCCAGTTAACAATTGTTCCTCCCCTTCTTCGCCTCACGCTTCTTACATGCTATTTCTCGTTAGATAATCGCATTTGATTGCTGTTTTTGTTTGACGTCCCTGTGGAATCTTTTTTTCTGTTTTTCGGGTTTAGTGTTGTTTGTGCGTGGAAAATTTGATTACATTTTGTTTAACCGAGCTCCGTTTCTACTGAACAACGCTGTATTATGTAGAATGATTTCATGTGCTTAGGAACCAGACTGGTACTTGAAGTCGACACCTCCACCAGTGCAGAAGTAAAATTTGAAGAAATTGTACGTGTAGAAATGAATTTAGAAACAATATAGTGCGCTTCGTAAATAAATCCAATCCTTTAATCATTCTTTGACCTGTTCTTTTATTATGTGGTATGAAATATACAGTTCGTTACATGTAGGCAAAAGTATAAGTAACCTAATTTTAAAATGACCATACCCGGCAACCGAATGGTCGTCGAGAAATGGGGGCATTGCTCGCATGCGCAACGCACTGCCAGTACTGCAGCATGCATTGTCATAGTACAATTCAAGTCGTCGTACTGCTAGCTGCCTAAGTTTTCCTGGTGACGTGGCTACCTTATTTTCTATTTTCCTGGCCTAAGTTCTCATGGTATAGATTTTGTCTAAATAACTCAAAGCTCAGGCAAGTCAACTGAAGAACTTTAGCCGCTGGTTGTACCGTCACGATGACGCAACTTAGATAGCAAAATTTAAGGCCAGAATTAAGCAAACTTCGGCCTGACAATGGAGTTCACGAGTCTCGCTAATTGTTTAAATTGCGAGAGACAGTTACTAACGAAGGCTAAACGGTATTTCGTTAGCTTTGTCGTCTTGGAAAACATTGAATTCTCGATTCTGTCCCTCGCACTGAAAAGTTTACCCTTTGTTATTCTGTTGACGTGGCTGCGCTATTTTCCTGGCCAAAGTTCTCATGGTTGAGATTTTCTCAAAATAACCCAAAGCTCGGGCAAGTCGACAGAATCGAAGTAACGTCAACACTTTGAACGCAATAGGTTAAACTTGAGTTCAAAACTCAATTCGAATATGAAGTCAATTGTTGTTAACAACTTTTAAAATAGCAAACATTCACTGGATCGTGCCCTTATTTAGCTTCAGTTAAGTATTTATGGAAATTGAATTTTTGTTTACTGGTCGACCAGCAGCAATATGTCAATCCCCTCCGTGGCCACCGGTGACGCACGTTGCGGTCAAAGTGTCAAGTAACGAAGAATGTAACGTTCTAGCGCTAGTGCTCGGCTGTAATAATCTTACCATGGACTACAGGCCGCATACCGTGTAGCACAGTGCTGTAAACTGCAGGCATCACACCGTGCAGCACATGGCCGTAAACTACAGGCATCACACCGTGCAGCACAGTGCCGTAAACTACAGGCATCACAGTGCCGTAAGCTACAGGCATCACACCGTGCAGCACAGTGCTGTAAACTGCAGGCATTACACCGTGCAGCACATGGCCGTAAACTACAGGCATCACACCGTGCAGCACAGTGCCGTAAACTACAGGCATCACAGTGCCGTAAGCTACAGGCATCACACCGTGCAGCACAGTGCTGTAAACTGCGAGCATCACACCGTGCAGCACATTGCTGTAAACTGCGAGCATCACACCGTGCAGCACAGTGCCGTAAACTACAGGCTTCACACCGTGCAGCACAGTGCCGTAAACTACAGGCATCACAGTGCCGTAAGCTACAGGCATCACACCGTGCAACACAGTGCTGTAAACTGCAGGCATCACACCGTGCAGCACATGGCCGTAAACTACAGGCATCACACCATGCAGCACAGTGCCGTAAACTACAGGCATCACAGTGCCGTAAGCTACAGGCATCACACCGTGCAGCACAGTGTTGTAAACTGCAGGCATCACATCGTGCAGCACATGGCCGTAAACTACAGGCATCACACCGTGCAGCACAGTGCCGTAAACTACAGGCATCACACCGTGCAGCACAGTGCCGTAAACTACAGGCATCACTCCGTGCAGCAGTGCCGTAAACTATAAGCATCAATGCCTGCGAATCTACCAAGGAGTTCGCCTCCTACAAAACAAGGCGCTCTCTCCCTGCCCGCAGCAGCCCCAGGGCTATGCCGACCTTGGACGCATTGCACATGGCCCTTGCTCTGCTCTGCACTTCGGCCATCTCGCTCAATCTCTCATGCCTTGCGTAGAATTTGCTCTGCAGCTTTTTTTCGCTGTTCGTATTTTCCTACGTTTTGCGGCGCAGTTCGCATTGTAAGTTCTTTTAACACTTCGACTGCGACGTGAGCCGTATTTGGTCTCTGAGGGGGTTTTCATTATGCTGCTGACAACCAACACTAGTCACTAGTTGAATTTTTGGCAACCCTTAATCAAAATTAAATGAATGCATGGTCAAGTAAATGTCAAGTTTCCCGCGTATTGGGCCACATGTGTACCAACAGGTGAATTGCCCATGTACGTGCCGGTATAAATGCTCGACATTTTATCCGTTTTGCGACATGTTGTAAAAAATTATTATTATGCGAGGTGAAATGTTATCGTACAATTGTGTTTTCCATACTCATTAGGAAGAACTAAATTTATTTAAGCTGAAAATCGATTTCCCTATTCTGCTACCTAGAACCTAACCAAACCAACCGTTAACAACCGCGGAATCGCGGAGAACGTGTCAAGTAGAATTGAGCTACAACTAAGTGAGGTCTCTTAGTGCGTAGCGTGGCCAAGTCTGCTTAGAAAAACGTTGCCAGGTGTACCTTCGCGACGACGCAAATTGTTCGAAAATCCGCTCTAAGACAAACATATTCTCTTGAAACCTGAAATATTTCAGTGGCTGGTTTTAACTGTTCAAGTTGATGTTGATGTAGTTGAAGTTGATGAATTAGTAGTTAATGGTTGCAGTGTGCAAGATAGGATGCAACTGGTGAAAGCAGTTGAAGAATACTGGGAGGACATTGGTGGAATGAATGAGCAGGTTACAGATAATGCACCCATAAATTTTCTGATTGATGAACGTGAACTGCAAATGGAAGACGAAATCACTTGTGAAGAGATTGTAAGTTTTTTGAAGAAAGTGAAAAATGGAAAGGCATGTGGCCCTGATAAGATCCCATATGAGTTTTATAAATTTGGAGGAGAGAGTGTGGTCAGTATGTTGAAATGTTTATTTGATGAGATATGGAAGAGTGAAAGAGTACCGGATGACTGGAACAAGTGTAATGTAGTTCTGTTGCATAAGGGTGGACATAAGAGTATGAAAGAACTTAAAAATTACAGACCAATTGCACTAGGTGACACTGTATGTAAGATATTTTGTGGTATTTTGAATGAGAGAATGAAAAATTTAGTTGAGGAATTAGGAGTCCTAGGTGAAGAACAGAATGGTTTTAGGCAAGATAGACGTGGGGAAGATAATCTGTTTGTAGTGAGTGAAATAATTGAGCGAATGAGGAAGGATGATAAGAAGGTTTATTTAGCATTCCTGGATATTGAAAAAGCGTATGACAGAGTGGATCGGGTTAGGCTCTTTGAAGTTTTGAGAAAAGTTGGGTTTAGCAGAAAAATAGTAAAAATTGTACAAAGTCTGTATGAGAACACAAGCGCTATATACAGGTTAGGAAATTTGGAAACGGGGCAAGTGAGGAGTGTTAGAGGAGTGAGACAGGGCTGTACTCTGTCTCCCCTGTTGTTTGGATTGTACACAGAAGAATTAGCAGTTCGACTGAGAAGGAGTGGCTTAGGACTGAAAGTTGGTAATGAGAGACTGAGCTGTTTGTTGTATGCTGATGATGTGGTTGTGGTTAGTGGATGTGGACATGAACTGCAAAGGATGCTTGACATTGTGAACGGATATAGTACAGATTTCAAGATGAACTTCGGTGCTGACAAAAGCAAGGTTATGGTTATAAATAGTGATGAGACTGATAGAGACAGACTGTGGAATATTGGAGAAATCAGAATAGGTAGAACAAAAGAATACAAATATCTAGGTTGTATGATAAGTGAAGATGGATGCACTAGAACTAAGGGTGAGAAAGTGGCAAAAGCTATGCAGTGGAGTGGACGATTAAGTAGCGTGGCCAGATACAGAGCAAACAAGTATGAATGTGTGAGAGGAATGTGGAAGTATGTTGCTGTACCTAGTGTCATGTATGGTATGAGTGCTCTTGCCTGGAATGGAAGTGATCTTGAAAAGCTGGATGTAATACAAAATAAGGTAGGACGGTTAGCATTGGGTGCTCCAAAATGGACAGCTACAGAAGCCATTAGAGGTGACCTTGGGTGGAGCCTATTTTCAGAAAGAATGATGAAGGCGGTGCTGAATTATAAGGTGAGAATTGAAAGAATGCAGAATAGCAGATGGGTAAAGCGAATTTTTGAATGGAATCTGAGTGTAAGCTATTGGGAGAAAGTGTGTTGGGGGCATGCAAGGAAGCTTAGTATGCAAAAGATTATTCATGTTAGAATTGGGAGACCTGTGGATGACTGGAGTTTAATAAATCCTGGAGGTGTAGGGCCTGAGTGGGACTGCAAGAGGTGGAAGAAAGAGATTGAGAGGAAAACAAAAGAGTATGGATTGAATAAGTGGAGGCTTAGCATGGTGCGGAAGCCTACACTTGAGTGGTATATGAAAAAAGAAGCACCTAAGTTTGAGATGTTCTATGATGGTAGTTTTGGAAGTCAACTCCTGTTTGCTGTGAGATGTAAGTCATTGAGTGTGAACAGACGTACATGGAGGTGGAATGAGAATAATAACAGATTATGTCGGCAGTGTATTAGTGGAGTGGAGGAAACAATTGAGCATTTTGTGCTGGAATGTAGTAAGTATGAGCAAGAGAGAGAAAGTTTTATGAATGTGGTGCTTGAGCAGTATGGAGAGAATGAGTGGTATGCCAGATGTGCTGAAGATGATTGCGGTATGAGCTGTCTTGCTGGATTGGATCAGGAGTGCAATTTGAGTATCATTGAAGCTATGAAATTGTTTCTTGTGCGTGCCTGGAGTAAGAGACAGTGACTGGAATGAGCCAGTCAGGTAGAATGGTCAGTAATGACCCAATATGCCTGGGGATGGTGTTTTGACGCACTGGCTATCCCAGTGACGCCATCCAATGGCAGCTTGTGACAAGGATTGGTAAATCCTGAGTAGTTTAGTGGACAAGTCTGGTACCAGGCGCTGAACTCTTTGTGTGATAACTGTGGAGGGAATTGCAGGCCGTTACAAAGGCCCCGACGCTGTCGGCCCTCAATTTCAAGTTCAAGTTCAAGTTCAACTCTTTGTCGTTCACATCGCAACGTTTTCGCTGTGCTTTGCACTCCCAAGGAATAATATTAGGTCCCTAGTTAGAAGTTACGTAAGCCTTTCTTGTTGCGGCAGAATAGATTTTTTGTTAAGAACTATAATTTTTTCAGTTCACTATTGTCTTGTATTTCAGTACGTCTTACATTCTTCAATTTTTTATCGTGTTTCATTAACTTTTTCTCGATTAAATGTTTCTATTCACAGGGGATATTGTGTGGGAACACACCTTGTGCATAGATTCCGCACTATATGACCTTTCGAAATAGTGTCTTTATCCCTCTTCTCTTAGGAATACCTTTCTTGTGGTTTCGGAAGCCTACACTAACCTATAAGCTAATCACTGTGCTTCAGAGGTGCATTTTCGAATTATTTATCATTTCCAACAGTAGATTTTAACTTGGAAATTCAATTGCGTGTGTTGGATTGTTCAAGTTTTTTCGTGTCTGTATTGTTTTCGTTCTCGTAATTTTCGGTTTCAAAGCTGACGAATTCCACTGCTCTCCTTGGCAATGTGTTCTCATCACTCTGATCTTGCTGTAGTGGCCACAATTTATGTAACTTATCAGTTGGTCTTATCGAAAGTGTTATTAAACCTGATTGACTGCATCTCTATTTATTTGGGAAAGTGAAGCATCATGCCGTGACTGTTGGGCAAGATTTGATGATGCAAAATAATAAGCAAAAAAAACGGTTGTTACATTCTAAAGTTAACACGTGAATTTAAAAGATCCGTTCTGAGAACGGATTCAAGCAATTTTCTTCTAGATTTAAGGACGGTTGAAAATCACTCAAACATCTCAGATCTGTACAATTGTACTTTATCTTGCATTGCAGATGCAAGGTTTCTACCAAATTGCATTGACCTTTCAAAACCTTTATAATCATCACACACCTATTCATCACTATTCAGAGAGAACTTTATCGTTCAATATCAAGGTAACCAAATGAGCAGCTTATTTGTGAAGTTCAGACTGCTCACCTGCGTTCCTGGGGAGGTTGTTCAACCTGCTGTCATGTTAACCCCCTCATGTTGCTGCTAATGTATATCTGCATTCACATCATCTTTCAGTGACTCATTGTTGCTTCAAAATAGCTTTGATGGTACCGCAATATCACCTCATAATTTCTCGCTTCGATAAATACTTAACACTTTGACTGCGATCGATGTGTGCCCCCGGTGTGCATAGAGGTAATTTTTCGTCAAAGCTTAATGAAGGGACGATCCATTAAATGCTTACTTTTTTACAATTGCTCCCTTCAATTTGAGTCGAATATTATACTTCAGTTTTACCTGCACCAGTCAAAGTGTTAATTCACACTTTGACTGCGACTACTAAATATTAGTTAAATACCAAGTGAACTATTTTGAAAAAAGCCAACATGAACTGGATCTTGCCTTCGTTTAGCTTTGATTAAGTATTTTATGAAAATTGACTTTGCGACTACTGGTCGGTCAGCAGCATTATGAAAATCACCTCCGTGTACCACCAGTGACACACGTCGCAATCTAAGTGTCAAGTATTTCATAAACAGGAGATTCGGGGTTACTCAGGGCGCTTTCCGTTAGGGCTCCCTGCACACTTGCACAAGTGGCTAGTTCATATGCTGGTATTTACCGAGGCTCCTCCCCTTCTGCTGCTTAGTTTCCTTCGTGTTTGTGTTTCTGTAAGTACGAGTCAATTCCTGAAAATCATAAATTAGTAAGACAACACTTCAGCTGCGATTGGTCCCCTCAGGGGGATGTTTACCGCGGCTCCTCCCCTTCTGCTGCTTAGTTTCTTTCGTGTTTGTGTTTCTGTAAATGCGAGTTAATTCCTTAAAATACTACATTATTATAACTGAACACTTCAACTGCGACGGGTCCCCTCAGGGGGATGCAACTATTGTATCTATGGGAATTTGAGCTCCCAGATAGAATATGTGAGGTCCTGTGCTAAAGGTTCGATAGGCCTTCTTTTTGTTGAAATAGAATAGTTTTTTTCGTTGTTAAAGACCATCTTTTTTTGGTCACTATTGTCCTGTTTTTCAGCACCTACTACTTTCTTCTTCAACTTTTTTTCTTGCTTCATAAACTTCTTTCTTATCTCACTGTTCTATGTACCTTGTTCATAGATTCCGCGTTCCCTCAACTCTTTACTAAATGGTTCCTTTCTACTTCCTCTCTTTGGTACGTCTTAGCTGCGGTTAGGGAGGCTTAAACTAACATCTAATCTAATCTAATCTACGCAGTCTGTATACAACCTTGGCAGTGAACCTACTTGACACTACGGACAAAGAATATCTAATTTGTATGTAGCTTGAAGTTTCAAAACATGTGGCGTGAAGCATTAAATTTGACGAACCTAAATAGACGCAAATGTAAGTATGTTGAAGTTGACTTAGTGATGGATAGTCCAGTACAGGTCAAACAGACGTTCCTTATAATTTTTCTAGTTTAAAAATTGGTCTCGATAGATGGTATACTAGCTGTCATTTCGCACGTAAGAAATATGAAATAAGGCATAAAGGAGTAAATAATGATATTGACTTAGTGATGGGTAGTCCAATTCAGTTCAAACAGACGTTCCTTTTTCTTACGCTAATTTAACTATTGGCCACTATAGATCGTCTACTAGCTGTCACTTCCGATAAGAGCATCTCGTCCCTGCACTTCTTTATGCTATTTTTATTATTTCCTAATTGTATTGGGTAAATCATAAATACCTTCATCTTTAGAATTTACCTTAACTAATGAACGCTCAAATGAATTAACTCATTTGAGCTCTTTGAAGGCTCCTATCAGATACGAGTATGATATTTTTCGTACTTTTTATTTCAGTTGTTGATCTACGGATAAGTGTCATTGATCTTAGTGTAATATCGTTAGCAATTGTGGCCATTGTCTTCACGAGCTATACATGTACGCTTGTAGTGGTATCGTGCGCGTTGCAGACTGGTTTCCGATCAAATCGTGGAGGATTTATCGCTTCCTTCTAAGTCGGAAAAAATTCTCTTGAGCTGCACGTTTTTGTTACTCACGCCCTATGTCTGATAAGTCATCAGAAAAAATGAACAAACCTCAAAGTAGTGGATAATTCAGGGACTTAAGGGTTAAATGTGGGATAGGTTAGCGAGACGCTAGCCTACAGGGTTCACTGAGCCTGCTACTAATTTGCAGTGTTGGAATCGTGTGAGGATGAAAAATATCAAATACGTTTTGGTGTTCTGCTATGCTTGTTGATGCTCTTAGAGCTGTACGTATTGAAATCAATTAGCTATATAATTATGGACGTTATAATGTAATTAATTATATATTTATAGCTATATAATTACGGACGTTATAATATAATTAATTATATAGCTATATAATTACGGACGTACATTCCTGCTGTTGATGATTACATCGACTCCGCCGAACGGAGCTTTTCCAAGTCAGAACTTTTCTATCCCTGTTTTGATTTAGATCGGACTAGTTTTTTTGTATGTGCTTCAGAGTTGATAAGGACCCAGAATGTTGAAGTGTGCAAAAATAGTTTTACTCTTAGGCTTTCCTTTTGAAGCCCATTTGCACGCTCAAGTCAGTTTTGTTACAGGATAGACCTATTCTTTTGCACGCCTCATTCGATTGCTGGAATGCTCCATGACAAGCTGATATTAATAACTGCGATGGGTTGAACTGGAGTTCAATATTCAACTCAAATTTTAATTTAAAAGTTGTTAGCCATTTTATAAGTACCAAATATTAACTGGGTCCATCAAATACCATTTATTTTGAAAGATTGTTAAAATTTTCCAAACGCCCCATCGATGGGTCGTATTGCAAGCAACGCGTTGAGCCGCACACTCATACACTGGACTGAGAGTGGACTCATGTTGCATTCGGTCGGTCACACTACACTCATCGCACTTCCTTCCCAGCAGTGAGCCTGGAACGGTTATGCATATTACTAACTAAATAACAGCTTACCATGTTAGCAGAAATGTCACTTGGTGATCAGTAACCGTAGAGCGCTCGTTACTAGGAACTTTGAAAAACATTTTATCGCCGCTGTTTGGTAACTCTTCCAAGTATTTTTGTACATCACAGGTACGGTGTTCTTCCTACATCGTTATTCTTCGCATCCAAACGTATTATCTCACATCATTACGTTGTTCATTTCTCATTGCATGAATGATCATAGCGTGCACGATTGATGACAACGGTAGCACGCGACTTGATAAGACGCCTGTCGTCGCACTGGATACACGTTGCCGGATTTGAAATGTATCCGCGCAGTCGTAGCGGTGCAGCTGGTGCAATGCAAGTGCAAAGCTGACTTGGGTGTTGTCTTTCATGTTGAAAACGCAACGTATTGTTAACAAGTCCACTTAGAAGAGGCTTGGGTGCTGTCTTTAAAGTTGAAAATGCGATGTATTGAACACAAGTCCATGAGAGGAGTCTTGGTCCTCTTGGATGCTGTCTTTCAAAGTTGAATACGCGATGTATTGTAAACGAGTCTACTTAGAGGAGGCTTGGGGGCTGTCTTTCAAGTTGATTACGCAACGTAGTGTTAAGAAGTCCACTTGGAAGACCTTACACTTCAAAGTACTCAACTATCTGATGATGTAAACTTCAGAATCAGCCCGTGGTCGGGATGTTCGCACGCATCTTGCGAGAAGCCTTCGCTCTCCCGCAACTTTCACTGCGTCGCGACGCTTTCACTTGTGGCGGCAGAGGTGGTAGTCAGTCCCCGTTCTGCCGAGCTTGTCTTCGATACGCTCTTTTTGTTGCTGTTAAAGGAGGCTTAAACTAACGTATAATTTAATCTAATCTTAACTTTACTTCCATTTAGGTCTGTAATTTTCTACCTTAGTATCATTCAACTCCGACTATTGGACAACTTAAGTATTTATGAAAATTGAATTTGTGGGAACTGGTTGCTCAGTAGCATTATGAAAATCTGCTCCAAACTATGCCGTAACAGGATTGAGCCCAGCTGTCCTCTCTCGGGCTGTTACTCAAGTCACATATCGTCAGACACCAATCAGACGCGTCAGACACCGGCGTGAACAAAGAAGAAGGCTTGTTCACAGTGATAGGTATACAAACGCCATTCGTATACAAACGCCAGTACATCCGTTTAAACGTAATAGATCATTATCACGGCCAGGGCGTTTTGATTATTTTGCCATGAGGCTCTTATTTTACCATCGTTCGGCTTTATCTTTTCTCGGCTTCAATATTATTCAGCTCTATTTGCAGTTCATTTGCTGTGATTTCACTTCGTGGTTATCTGTCATTGCTATTGTTTACATTTTTGTTTTAAATTCAACATGATTTCGCTATGGGACCATTTGTCCTTGTTATTGTTTTGTATTTACGTCTTAATTTCGCTCGGTGAGCATTTGTCGTTGTTACTGTTCTGTATTTTCGTTTTAATTTTGCTCGGTGAGCATTTGTCGTTGTTACTGTTCTGTATTTTCGTTTTAATTTTGCTCGGTGAGCATTTGTCGTTGTTATTGTTCTGTATTTACGTTTTAATTTCGCTCGGTGACCATTTGTCGTTGTTATTGTTTTGTATTTACGTTTTAATTTCGCTCGGTGACCATTTTTCGTTGTTATTGTTCTGTATTTTCGTTTTAATTTCGCTCGGTGACCATTTCTCGTTGTTATTGTTCTGTATTTACGTTTTAATTTCGCTCGGTGACCATTTCTCGTTGTTATTGTCCTGTATTTTCGTTCTAATTTCGCTCGGGGACCATTGGTCGTTGTTATTGTTCTGTATTTTCGTTTTAATTTCGTTCGGTGACCATTTGTCGCTGCTATGCACGGTTTAGCATTTACGTTTTAGATCCTCTATAATTCCGCTCGCTGATCATTTGTCATTGCTATTGTACGACACTTGCGTTTTAGGCTCAAAATAATTTCACTCGGTGACCATTTATCGTTGGAATGATTCAGAATTCACGTTTTAGATCCTCTATAATTTTGCTCGATGTCTTTAAGCATGGCTGTCATGCAGCTGTGCAACCGACCATTGAGCTCCACATCCTCATGTTTAACTCACCAACTGTGTGAGGATTGCTCCTCTTCGGAACGTAGCGTACTCAGTTCAAAACAAAGCAATGCGTGATTTTCTGGGTAATTTTCTGTGCGAAGATGAAAGATATTGTGCATGTGAGGGTCCGAGCTGAAGGTTAGGTAGGCTTCCTTTTTGTTGTAATAAAATAGGTTTTTGTTTGGTTACGGATCATCTTTTTTCGGTTCACTGCTGTGCTGTTTTTCAGCAGCTACTACTTTCTTCTTCAACTTTTTCTTGTTTCATGAACTTATTTCCTAGCTTATTGTTTCTGTGCACCTTGTGCATAGATACCGCATTCCCTCAACTCCATACTAAATGGTGCCTTCCTCTTTCCTTTCTTCGATACGTTTTTTTTTAGCGATTGGGGAGGCTTAAACCAACGTATAGTTCAATCTAATCCTTGATTGTTTCGTCGCAATTTTCAACTCCTCACTTGCAGCGCATCACATTGTAGTACCTCCTTCACAACCTGCCTTTGGTCAAGATGCTGCTCTCAAGCCCACTGAGTGCTAATTCTGGTGCCATGTTACTGCGGTCGCATCCTTGTTACCTCAAAGCATCGCAGTCACACACTCCATCAGGGATATACGACTATTGTGTCTATGGGAATTAACGACTATGTGAGGGCCCGAGCTAAAGGTTAGATAGGCTTGCTTTTTGTTGAAATAGACTAGGTTTTTGTTTTGTTACGGGCCATCTTTTTTCGGTTCACTGCTGTCCTGTTCTTCAGCAGCTACCACTGTATTCTTCAACTTTTTCTTGTTTCATGAACTTCTTTCCTAGCTTACTGTTTCTATGCACCTTGTGTATAGATTCCGCGTTCCCTCAACTCCATACTAAATGGTGCCTTCATCCTTCCTCTCTTCGAACATCTTTGGCGTGGCAAAGGGAGGCTTAGACTTTCTTATATAATAATAATAATAACAAAGCAGTCATGCAAACGCCTGATCTTGGCGGTTCCTATCCTTTACAGTTGCAAAAAGTTTTGAACAATTTATTTAAGAGTGAGACAGGAGTAGATTGTTTTTTAAGTCTAGTACAATGGTCATATTTTGTTCCGTTATTGTGAGGTAGTTGCGTTCTTTTTGCCTCAAATCACCGGGATTATATGAGATGTCGTACGCCGTTCCCGTTTGTCTGTCTGTTAATATTTTTCGCACCTTGTATGCTATTAAGAACTTCATTATTATCGGATGTCATTGTTGTTTGAATCTGCAATTAAGTGAAGCAGTTTGCGAGGTGTGGACTTACTGTTGGTGATTTATGCTGGCAAAAAAGTTATTTTTCGCTCTTACCGCATATAGAGTATGCCGCTCGCCTGCCTTTCTCTTGCTATCCTGAAGATGATACTCAGCTTAGAGTTCTATATTCAATGCAACTTTTAAAGCATGTTACTACAGTACCAGAGAACCCATGTGTGAGAGCTGTTTTGAAAATCTGTAGAAAGTGTGCGGGTGCTCAGAATGGATGAAAAATTGGACGATTTAATTGATCTGTTGTATTCACTCACGCTAAATACCTAGTTCCTTTTAACAGACAGTGGAAATTTTCTATCTGCACATCTGTGCTGTCTGCGCAGGTGGTTGGAAATCGATTTCTGGAGGAATATATCGGATGATATCGACCCGAGTCTGGGAAAGAAACTCAGGCCATCACACACGCCGCTGTACCTCCTTTATAGTGGGATATGGTACCTTTCTCATCTCACAGGAATTCTGGTGATCCTGAGCATTGTGTGGGTTTTGTATGGGCAAGTCTCATTTTTTGTTGCTTAGCAGCGTTTTGTGAAGAGTTCGGATGCTTCCTCCTGTGCAGCGTTTTATGGAAAGTTCAGATCATTCCTCGTGTGAAGCGTATTATGTATGAATACTTCAGATGCTTCCACATGAGTAGCGTTTGAAGAAAACTTCAGATGCTTCCACGTGATTCATTCTGGCTAGCTGGAGGTTGAAGAATTAACTTGATGTACGACTAAAATACGAGGTGCGTGCGCTGGTTCAGACCGGTGTCCTCGTGAAGAGACTAGCTGTGTGTGTGTTCCAGTTGTTCCAAGTCCAGCATTTCCGCGTTTGAAACCAGCGTCGCTCATATCACGCGAGTTCTCTGCAAGGTTTGGTATTTTGGCTTTGAGTGAGGCGTGATTAGGGGCGCTTGTTCGTGAGTGAACTAGTGAACACTTGTTTGTCAGGAAATGTCTCCTGCTTGGGTGTGGGCTACACGTGGACGTTGCCGACCAAAATTGCGAGACGCGTTTCAAATATTTGAGTTTGGTTTTTGGTGAAACTTTTGTAAGTGATTCTTAATGCCACTTTAATATACTGTGTAAATTTCAAATATCAGGTAAGTGTAGAAAAATATGAGTTATGAATTTAGTTTTAGTAACGAAAACAAGTCCAGAATTATGTGACAAAAACCAAAATAGTTGCCTAAGTATTTTACAATAGTTATAAGTTGAATATTTTACTATGAAACTATTAAATATTGATTGAACAGACCCTTATTCTCTATCACAGCGGCACATCTCCTGCTGCAAGAGTTAATGAGATATAAACATTGTGCTGGAGTGGTTTTCGACTTCTCTTGTTGAAGTCTGTACCACAAATCTTGTGTATTTGCTGGATTTTTTAGCCATAACGCGCGTGTCCCCAGAGTGTGCCGGAGGTTCTCAATCGGATTCAGATCTGGACTCTAGGCTGGCCGATCCATAACTTCCAAATTTTGTTTTTTATGTGTTCCGTAACTAACTTTGCTCTGTGGCAGGGGTATGATCCTGAATAATAATAGGATTTTCATATATTAAGTGGTGAATTATTGGAATAAAATAATCTTGAAGCCTCTTTTAGTAAATTGCTGCATTTACCCTTGTATTCAATCGGACAGGAAGAGTCGTTCTTTGTCTGGAAAACATTAAAAAAATACATGACAATATCGCCACCAAACACACTTGCTCGATAATATTTCACCATTTCTCCTTTTTATAAATGTTTAACCATCGGAGCCAAATAAGGTGAACTAACTTTCGTCACTAAATAAGATATTTGATCAGTTATCAAGACTCCACATGTCATGCTTATTGACGAATCCAGTCTCAATTTGTTATTTTTGTTGATGAGTGGTTTCTACAAAGGTGATCTACGAATAAGCCTACTTCATTTAAACGTCTATTTACAGTATTCCTAGGCACATTCATGCCATTTTTGGTATGAACTTCACTAGGAATACTAGGTACGGTTTTAAATGTCTTTTGGAGCCAGTCTTCTTATGATTCTGCCCTCATTACAGGTTGACTTTCTTGGTCTACGAGCTTTATTTTGTGAGAAAAATTTATTCAGTTCAATTCTATTTTTAACAGATTTAACCATTACGGAACACTTTGGCATTGTGGTAGGCCATGCTGTGCTAACTTACTAGCTGAAACAATCTGCTTATTCTTTAGCCAAACAGCTCACTACATCGGATTATCAGTAATTTATAGCTCTAAATTGCGGATTTTTCTCCCTCTGTCCTATAGTTTTGTCGAGTTTGTTTTCGTTTTTAAAATTAATTTTCTTATATTTTTTTCTATCCTTATCTAACATCGGAAATTTAAGCATTATGTTAGGAAGGGCATAACAAATCATTTATGAAAGTTTCACCTATCACTAAATTCAAATATGCGAGCAATTTTGAGTGTCCCACATTTTTACCAGTAATGTATAATGAAAGCTTTCAGCTCAACTGATGAAAAAAACGAAAAAATCGAACCTTAGCTAGAAGCTAAAACTGTTTCCACCGTCATAAGTTCTGTGTGAATGTAGCGAGTAGAGATTTTGTCCGTCCGTTGTCCGCTATATTTTAATTCATTTGTTACGACTTTTTTCGTATAAAATGTTTACAGTTCAAAGTTTTAATGATATGTCTCGCGCTTACATGTTTTTTCCGGTCTTTAGTGTTTTTTGAAGCTAAAGTTTATTGTGGGATTGTTTTCACCTTGAATCGGATTTGGTTTTCCATTCAGCGGTTTCTATCTTTGAAAGGTTTGAGAAGCTCAGTTTTTTTGTCAGGCACACGACAATCCTGTGCTTTTTATCTTTTGTGATCGGAAAAATCCACATATTGTAATGAACGTTGAAATTCCAATTTCGTGTATTAGCTTAAGTTCATGATTTTGAAACTAAAAAGATATTGATGGGCGTGCATAAAACTATTAAAAAAAGTTTCGATGGTACACGTACGCGCTGGAAACCCAATTTGTTCTCGCATACTTAGCGCCGCGGTAGAGGAAACAAAGTAGGGCCAAACCAGTCTTTTTTTCCGTCGACTGTGTGGGTTTGCTGACGTCACGGCAACGAACCAATAACAGCGCTCATATTGCACCTGGTAATACTGCTACCCCCAAATCTGGCTCCACTATTGGCCAAACAAGCAACATGGCGTTTCGGTGTCGTCATAATGTTTGTTTGAAATAAAGCCTTTCTATTGGCTAGCCGAACAAGAAGAAGTGTATTTTCTCCCATAGAAATGACCCTTCCTTGTTTCCTCTACCGTGATTCTCACTCGTAAACGTTCAGCTGAGATGTGATGGAATTGATGAACTTTCTCATCTTTATGAAGCGACAACGAACTGCTAAGAATCTACCGCAGAGTTTTCTTTGTGGACAGATGACGAAAGCACGAAAAATACAAGGGTTCAGCTGGCTGATATCCAAGAAAATTTCTCCGTAATAAGCACCCGGATTTAGAACTCGCACCAGATGATGTGTCCTGAATTTTGTCTGTACTTTTCGTAGTATCCGTCCC
The DNA here is from genome assembly GCA_030386875.1 of Morinoia aosen. Lineage (NCBI taxonomy): Eukaryota > Metazoa > Arthropoda > Malacostraca > Amphipoda > Talitridae > Morinoia > Morinoia aosen. Next base: position 28,504,176 of record CM059569.1, on the reverse strand, counting down.
TAATGCCAATTTTACAGTTATTTTTGCAACAATTCAGCCAATATTGAGAATATCGGTAAGCGGTAAAAAACATCGATTTGGTCTGTATTGATGAACGCGCGGAGCATCGCGTCACTAGCTGTCATCACGTCCAGAAATGTTAGGAGCAAAAGAACCAGAACTCGCAGTGACATGTGTCAGAGCCCGCCACTCGCAGTCATCTCTTGTCAAAATTCGTCACCAGTAGCCCTATTTTACGCAAGCTTTCTGTGCGTTCTAGCTAGTTACGCCTTCACGAACGTAAATTGGAGTTATGTGATGACAAGGTTGCATTGCACTGCAGTGTGGGGCGATGATTACCGTCGTAATTCCTATGACCTGCTGACTCTGGCGTAATCGTTAAATGGTACCGTGAACGGTACATTTATTTCATTCGGTCCAACTCAACCTGAGAATGTCGCTTTCGTATATTCACATTTGGAGGAAGGTTATTGTACTTTGGCGCGGATGAAACGTGAGGAAATATTGAATCCCCTTGACTTTGTTTTAACTTCTCTCCAAAAGCGCTGTTTCGGTGACGCTTTGCTCCGTTTCCATGAATACATTTTATGGATTGTATTAGGTAGCTATTTCCCGTAATTGGCATGTATACGTATCAGTTGTGTAACGTACATTTAGTGTGTGACCACGGTGTTCTGAACACTGACCGTAACGTGCGCCACCGGTGGCCATGGAGGGGATTTTCATAATACTACTGAATGACCAGTAGTCACAAGCTCTATTTTCATAAATACTTGATCGAAGCCAAATGAAAGCTAGATCCAGTTAACGTTAGCTGCTTTCAAAATTACTTAATTCAATTATTTTTAAATTTCACTTGAAAATGGAACTTTAGTTTAATCAATAACAGTCCAAGTGTTGAATTTGGAGCCGAGCCTGTTCGTTCTCAGTGTGACCTAAGCCACACACAATTCCCACAAGGGAAGGTCGCATCATATTCCCAGTCCAACTTTTTCGCCGTCTGCATGCATGTTTTTCGTCGCCCATGTTTTTTAATCCCCTGGGCGGCGAAAAACATGCATGCTCCTGCGAAAATTTAGACTGGGTTTGTGTGCATGACTTGAGCAGTACGAGCACTCACGGCCCGCACGATTACAGCACCTCCTCCAGGACGCGCAGTCGCCTCCTGCGCACCTAAGTGAAAGTGTTCAGAACTTCGGACTCCGGCCACCTTCCCGACAATAGCGTCTGCGACAGCTGCCGTCTCTTCGGCGTGGCGGGCCTTGATGTTGGTTGCCAGGTGTATTTCAAGGCAACGCAATTATACATTCAACAAAACCTTGCATGTTTCCATGCGTTTGGGATCGAGGAAAAGAAGTATAGTGACCACTTTATGTTTAACGGATTTGTAGATGTGAGGTTCCCACCTGAAGATTGGGTGGACTATGCTTCTGTTAAAATAGAATGTTTTCTATTTTGTTAAGGATGATATATTTTTCTGTTCATTGTCCTTTTTTCGATACATATTTTCTTCGTCCGCTTTTATCTTGTTGCATAAATTCTTTTTAATTCTCCCATCCCTATTTGCATGCCTTCTTGAACATTGATTTTCCGTTCTCTTCATTCCATGATCACTTCTGTCTCCCACCCTTTTTTCTTAGGAACATTTTTTACGCTGTTATAGGGAGGCTCGAACTAACGTATAATCTTACCTAACTATTTTTCTTCCCTTTAGATAAAAGAATTTTCTTTAATTTTTTTGTGCGTATAATTGAATAATTGCTCAACGAGTCCACCTTGCCTCATTACTCAGGGAAATTAAAGATCTCTCTTGGTCAGAGTACGCTTACATGCAAACTTGAATGCAGTGGAGTTCAGTGTGATCTACGGGGTGAAGGGAAGCTCGAAAGGCGTAATCTGTCTGTGTTTCTTTGTTTACGCTCGAGAGAAGTTAAAAGCGATGTTGTTGGCGGGAGTGTGCTTTGTTCCTTGAACTCTCAACACCTCGTGCTAAATCTTCCCTAGGTGCACATCATGGAGCAGGTCTGTTCTTCTATGTACACTTGTGCTCTTGCATAATATATGCCAAATTGATCTCGCCTCTGATGACTGTGTTAACCATGGTGGACTCTTCAAAGCATTGTGGACTTGTTTTCTGATGTCGGCCAGTTGAGCATGATCGAGTAGGTGTGTTAGTCATGCGTGTCTCAGTACAGCATTGTTGAGTTGTGTTATGCGTGTCTCAGTTGAGAAATATCGATGAATGATGAAAATTCAGACCCTGAGTTGAGCATTTCCCGGCTCTGCTCTGTGACTTTCCCCGTTGGGTAAAGGGAGAACTCAAGCACAATTCCTCACTCTGCCCAGGTGTCAAAAATGGGTACCTGCTTGACCGGGGGGCACAGACTCCAATCTCGCAGGATTTCTACTCCGCCCAGCCCTCTCCCTCCACCTCCGTGTTGCTACATGAAGTTGCCATTCGCGCCAATTATTTAACTATGTAATAATTCTGAGGTTTATTAACCTATCTGTTCGTTATGCAGTTATTATTAATCACTGCATTATAAACACTACAAGTACTTAGTAAGTAGATACTACAGCGAAATACCAAAGTTAACCTGTATTAAATCATTAAAATAAGTTTTTACAGCGACCGCTGGTGTTTGGCTATTCGACCCTCCATCTCGGCACGCAAAACGCATTTTTAAACTTTTTGCAGTTAACCTTAAACTAACTGAACTTGGCCTAACCTAACCCAACCTTACCTAACTTAACCTAACCTCTTAACCTAACTTAACTTAACCTAACCTAAATTAATTTAACCTAACATTTCTGTAGCTGCTTGGAGGTGGTGCTGTAGCTGCTTGGAGGTGGAGGGAGAGGGCTGGGTGGGGTAGATATCCTGCGAGATTGGAGTCTGTGCGACCGGGGGTAACCGTCATGGCGTCCTGGTGTTAGTTATAATGCATTGAAAAATCTATGTACATGATGGTATGTATCAAGCTTGATTGACTGGAATAAAGCATCTTTAATAGAATGATGTAGTGTTCGTTTTTCATAGTGGACTCAATTAACCGTTATAGTTTAACACGTTTCCTGCGATGGTTTAAACTGAAGTTCGGTGTTCAATTCAAATTCCAAGTCAATTGTAGTAAGAAATTTCGAAAATAGCAAACATTAACTGGATGATGCCTTCACTTGACTGACTTTCATTAAGTATTTATAAAAATTGAGTTAGTGACAGCAGCTCTGTCAGCAGCATTATAAAATCACCTCAGTGACACCGGTGGCTTGTATCGCAGAAAACGCGTTAATCATGGCAGAGCAACAACACATTATATACCAGTCACACTAATCGTGATGAACCCAATCAGGCACCGTGAACTTGGCTAGTCATGTTGAGTAGTTATAGTTATGGCAGTCTTGCAAATGCTTACCAGATTTACGGTCATGTTGACTACGAAGCAATAAATCGTGTGCATTGGATATGTCATCTTGACCATCATGGACTCGATCATTGTTGGAAAAGCAACCATGTTAACAAAGACTACCTTAATCAAACGTAACGGACCTAAAGTTCGTGTTAATTTTGTGCGATTCGAGCGTTATGGGCGCTGAGGCTGGGAGTTCGTTTTACGAATGACGCGTCAAGTGTTCGAAGTAACTGGATTAGGTATTGTTTAAACGTACGGTGTAGGGAAACAGATGCTGCAAATTTTAGAGCTCAGTTTCATCCTCAGTGGCACGCACATTTTAAGACATGGAGCTTCTTCACTCGAGTTCGTATTCATAGTTGCAGTTGAGTTCGTGTTGATAAGTTCATGTTCGTAGTTGCATAGTTTCACATAATTCGTGTTCATATTATAGTCAGTGAAAATACCGGGAAGCCAATAATGCGCCGACCTGTGTCGAGAAAAATGACTTCTAGTTGAATTTTTAGGTATTGGTACTGCAAGGAATTGAAATGTAGTGTGTAACAGACCATTCTAACGTTTCGTCCACTTAATTGAACACAATGAACGGGCGCTAGCTTTCGGAGGGTGTGCGTAGAATTGCCTCGCCTTCTCGAAAACAAAGTATTATTTTCATGGAATATTATGGGATGCATCTGTTGCATTGCTGCTCGCTGAGATGTTTTTAACTTGGAAATCACTTGCAACCATACTGTGGGAGTTTACGCAAAATGTAGCAACCACTGAAGATAATGTCTTCGCTGAGATATTGTTAACTTGGAAATCACTGGAAACCATGCGTGCAAATTAAACAAAAGGTAGCAGCGACTGAAGGTAATGTCCTCGCTGAGATATTTTTAACTTGGAAAGCACTTGAAACCATGCTGTTGGAGTTAAGCAAAATATTGCATCGACTGAAGGTCCTGTCAAGTGAAAACGAGAGTGCGAACGAGTCAAGGGAAAGTAATATTTGCTCAGAGGTGTCGACAACGGACGTTTCCCGCTCCCTGTGTTCTAAGAAAGTGCAGCTCGCTCGAACTTCTCGGCCAGCGCTGCCATTACTGTCTTCAAATATACTTAGTTTTAGAGAAATTGTATCCTGGATCTCTCGTGCGTACCTTGTGCATAGATTCTGCGTTCTCTTTACTCCATACTAAATAGCACCTTCCTCTTTGGAACGCCCGTATTGTGATGAGGTGAGACTTGAATGAACATCTAATCTAAGCTCTCATGTGTTGCTGATACCTGCATTCTACATTTCTACCAGTATCCGAGTCGATGTCTTCATTCTGTATCTGTACCTCATCCTGTATCTGTATCACTAACGCTTTCAGAAATCGATGTTTACAGTACTACCTCCCTCGGATCAGGTTGTCAATATCGGTACCAGGTCCTCATGTCGGTACCGGTGTAATACATCATTACCAGAGTCCTATAACATTACGGGTGTTCCATGACATCACCAGTCCTATGACATTACCGGAATCCTGTAGCATTACCGAAATCCTGTAGCATTACCGAAATCCTGTAGCATTGCCAAAATCCCATAACAGTATCGGAAACCTATAACATCACCAGAGTCTTATAACTTTACTGATGTCTGGTACCAGGTCCTACATTAGCATCTGTGACTCACGTCAACCAATTTTTTTTACCGATGCCGTAAAAATGAGGGGAACTCGCCAGTGTTCATGCGTGTACCGTGACGCCATTTCTGCACTCGCGGATACTGACTGACAGCAACCAGCCCCAAACTTGTTTCTGACTCCATGCATGGAGAACGTCAAGGCAGAACACCGCTCATGCTCACCCAGTGTTGATGTGAGACAACTCAACTTATGCAATGCACTTTGTACGAAAGGCAGAGCGGGAAATGAATTCACAGGTCTTTACAGCGGCCATAAGATGATCGAGGTCTATTCAAACACGCAAGCGAATTCGTTGAATTTACCCTCGTTATCGTTGCCTCCTTTAATCACGTGCTCTACGTTTTAATGAAGTTTGGTTTCCCACAGCATCCCCGTTCAAGGAGCTTCAATTATTGTATCTATGGGGATCTGGCGCTTCCAGGGGGAATATGTGAGGTCCCGAGTAAAGGTTAGGCAGGCCTTTTTTGTGGAGATATAAGTTTTTTGTTTTGTTACGAACCATTAGCACTCCCAGGGGGAAAATATGTGAGGGCCCAACTGTGCGTTAGGTAGGCTTTTTTTATTGAAATGAATTTTTTTGTTTTATGAAAGACCACCTTTTTTGGTTCACTGCTTTCCTGTTTTTTTTAGCATCTCCTTCTTTCTTCTTGAACTTATATTTTGTTTTCTAAACTCCTTTCCCAACTTTCCGTTGCCATGCACTTGGTGCAGAGATTCTGGGTTCCCTCAAGCCCATACGAGATGTTGCCTTTCTCCTTCCTCTCTTTGGGACGTCAATGTTGCTGTTAGGAACGCTTGAACTAACTGATTTAATATTCTACAGCATCGTCTCAGACCATGGGTCACTGGTCAGATGAAAGATTACGTGACTGAACCTCCGGGCAGTTTTATCGTTTGTCTTGAAATGAACACTTTGACTGTTGCAACTAAATATTAAGTTCAACACCAAACTCAAATTTAATATCAATTGTAGTACGCTGTTTGTAAAATACCAAACATGAACTGCATCGAGTATTTTTGAAAATTGAGTTTGTGACGACTGGCCGATCTGAAGCATTATGAAAATCCCCTCCGTGACCACCGGTAGCTCAGGTTGCGGTGAAAAGTTAACGCTTCAAGAGAAGCAGCATTTCACGCAGTGATTTCAGTATTAAGCCTTAACACGTTAACAACGATGGGTTAAACTGAAGTTCAATATTCAATTCAAATTTAAAGTCAATTGTGGTAATCAACTATCAAAATAGCAAACATTAACTGGGTCGGGCTTTTATTTAGCTTTCATTAAGTATTTTAAAAAATGAGTTGGCGACTGCAGGTGGGTCAGTAGCACTATGAAAATCATCTCAGTGACCACCGGTGGGTCACTTCGCTGGAAATGTGTTAGGCCAGTAGATGAGAGTACCAAATGCGGTGCGAGGAGCGCCGCTTTCGTCTGCGTGCGGTGAATGTTCGTCACGGAATTGTTTTGTGTTCACAACAAACGAGGCTCGGTGTGCGGGAACGCGTTGTGCTACGCAGGCGGAGCGTGACCCACTCATTCATAGTCACGAACTCGCCGTTCTGAACCGACCGACGCTTCGCAGACGCTAACCGATTTTGTAACATTTCTTCATTTGTAACTATCTCTCTCTCTCTCTCTCTTCCTGTCATCCGCGTTGCTAACTAAAAAAATAATTTACACACGCGTGTTTCGTTCTTGTGAACTGACGTTTCGCCGAAGCCGAGCCATTTTGTAACACTTCTTCGATTGTAACTATCTCTCGTCCCATCACCAGCGTACTTACTAGAAAATGTCTTACATGTGCGTGTATATTTCGTTGAGGTTTGCGCCGATTTCTATTTAGGGCTAATTTATTTGCGCGTAATCTAAAATTGTACATCAAGTATCTTTCAGACCCAATAAGCATCTCGGAGACACCAGCCATGTGGCCGAAAACGATGAGCCCTGCAACGTACCTAGAAACCTGTTTTGCCCTGGCGTGTGCCTCATCTCTTGCTGGAGATTTCCCCTCGGTTTAGTGACTCATTCGTGTGCAAGCGTACGAGTGAGTACTTTTTGCGCGTGTGGAAAGTTCATACCACGACTGAATGACAGATTGCTGCGGCTGGAGTTGGCTGCTTGTGCAGGAAGTGAACTGTTGCTGTTGAAAGTAGACCACTGGTGTTGGAAGAAGATAGCTCGGGTTGGGAGTAGACTCGTGGTACTGAGGTAGAATGCAGATAGGAGCGAAGTAGACTGCTGTTTTTAACGCTTTGACTGCTGCAAACTAAATGTTAAGTTCAACACCAAACTCAAATTTAAAGTCAATTGTAGTAAGCCATTTTGAAAATACCAAGTATAAACTGGATCTTGTCTTCATTTAGCTTTGATTAAGTATTTATGAAAATTGAGTTTGCGACTACTGGTCGGTCAGCAGAATTATGAAAATTAGCTCCATGTACCACCGGCGGCGCACGTCGCAATCAAAGTGTTGAGGAAAATATTCACTGAAAGGCCATGAATAGGTTTTACTTTTGCTCGATGATGCATTTACGGAGAGATAGCCACCCTGTTGATTTTCGGCTATTTTATTCGGATGGAACATTACTCGGATGGTACGCTCTCTGGTAGCAGTCGGACTGTCTGTATGCCACATGTTCAGAAGCTGATAGAATATTTATCATAACTGCTGATTGGACAATTCGACGACGAGTTGGCCCTGTTCTCAAGAAACCAAGTGTGACGGGTCGTACGTTTGCAGGAAGTTAGATTTGACAGTCACGAAAGTGCATCGATTTGCAGTTGTTTCGGTGAAAACGTGGGTCGGTCGATGCAAGCACGCAAGTCTCGTGTGTGTCCTTATCCATACAAGTGTTGTATATCCGCTTCATGAAACTCCTGTCTACCATAATAAACCACTTCCATGAGTGGTTCTGTTGGTACATAGAATTACCTAGTTGTGTTGTGGAACCATACTTGTGTTTCATGCTGCAAGGTTACCTTGTCAGTGTTCAAAACTTAGGATGAGAAGTGTTGCTCCAAAAAACTTGACATAGAAACTGCGAGTATAAATTCATTTTAACTTACGAAAAATTAAACTTTTGTTGAAACATTTTCTTCGGTCTTGGTGACATGGTGGCCGCGCCTCTCCAGCATCGTAGAGACGGCTGCTCAATTCCGGACATCGAGAATCCTCATCGCTGAATTGAAGTTCGAGTCTAATATTCAAGCTTTCGATAGTCGTCCCTCCAATTTATTCTGCGTGACTGGATGGAAATCACTATTGGAAAAAAGGTTTCGCTTCTCCGCGCTGCGCAGTTATCACCGTAACTGCATGCTGTGCGCGCGTTATTTTCATGAGGGATGGCTGAACATTTCCTTCTTTACGGAGAGCTGACTGGATCAGATTTAATTTGAGCGGCTATTGTAGGAGTTCCACTTTCTGCCATACGCCTGAGCGTCACTTTAGCTGGCGGTGCCTGGTGTAGAATTTGAGCCTTGGGAACAAGTGCGGTCTGTCTTTGTATTATGCGATAACATCGTATGTGAACAGTAAATTATTCGTCTAGAAATTAGTCACAGTTATTCAGTCCCCTCTTCCCTCAGGGGGATACAACTGTTGTATGAATTAACACTCCCAGGGAGAAAATGTGAGGTCCGAGTGAATAAGTAGTCATTTGCTAACTTTTTCGAATATTTATTTATGACTTATTTTGTGCACCTAATAAATTTTTGAGATCTGAAATAATAGAAACTTGGTAACTTATAGTTTTCAAAAAGTTCTGTCAATTTTTTCTTGTTTGTTTCAGGTTGGATAATTAGGTTTGGCCTGCTTAGTGCTACACTGTTTTTCTTTTTTGGCTAGGAATTTTCTTTTTTGGCTAGGAATCAAAAGCAAACTGTAAAACTCCCAGTAATATCCTCTATGCCCTTCTGGAGTTTTCTGTCACTGCTGTCCGGTTTTTTAGCACCTTATACCTTCTTTATCAACTTTTATCTTGTTTCACAAACTTCTTCCTTAGCTTACTGTTTTTGTGCACCTTGTGCGTAGATTCCGCGTTCCCTTTAACGCCATACTAAATGGTGCCTTCATCCTTTATCTCTTTGAACATCTACGTCGTGATAAAGGAAGCTAAAACTTTCTTAAAATCAATCAATCAGAACGATGCGTTGATATCCACAGGATGGAACCATGTCAATCAAATCACACGGCAGCTCTAAAATATAAGAGCATCTATGTCGTGATTGATCATGTTTGATAAAAGTTCTTGGACATGAAAAAGGGCATTGAACAGATGCACATTTTAGTTACGATAAAAAGAATTAAGTACGCTGAGGACTCAGCGTACTAAGCAGATAACCAACCAACACCTGCATCTTGCTGGAGTTCCTTGCTCCCGTATTTCAGCCAAGCGTTCGTTGACTCCTAACGCTAGACACTGTGTCGTGACGTAACACGGAGGACCATGGACTCTTCGCGAATGTACGTCTTTTGCATATCGAGACTTACGTCACACCTACGTCTGGTGCAACACTTGACATTCTCGGCCCCAAAATGTGTCTTGGGAACCGCACAAGGAATGTGCTCCTAGGCATTAATTCGAGTCGCGTCCAGGCACCATGTTCTTAATTAAGTAGAACTCGGGATCTCATCTATCGCATATCATATTATCAAGGTTCAATGTGCGTGGACTCTGCGAAAGTCTTCTCTATGTACAGAGCATTTCAGTTAGACCTAACGCTTGTGGCCTCATGTGCTGTGGAGTAAGTGGGTGTTTTTTTTCGTGCTATCGAGTAGCATCTCGTTGCACTGTCAATCTTACTGAACATACAACTGTTAGCGAATGGCCGAATGCAACGCGCTCAATACGGTAATGCTGCCTTTTATTATTACCGAGGCCACAGTTTGCGTTGCTTATAAGACGAACTAGGTTACTGCTCTTTTTACCATTATATCTAGCAATTTATTTTTAGATATACTATCTGTGAGCAAGATTGTAATAACTGAATGTTGAGTTTCGATTGTTTTCTTCTTTTTCTTGAGTGTTTCAAGCTCGACAATGAAAATAACATTCAAATCTTGTGTTTTGTTCGTTGATGTAAAAATACCTTCCATATTGAGGTTAGCCTGTGTTAAAGCTTAATTTCAGGCTTAATTCATTTTGCCTCGTTTTCTTTTTTCACGCGTACGAGATGCGTGCATCAGCCTTCTATCATGTCGGCAAAAGGTTACTGACCCTGCAGCCCGTTTTCTGTGTCAGATGAGCTGAAGTTAATTGAAAAAGTTCTGGGGTGTATTGTCTTCCACACAGAATGGTGCTGCCAGATAAATGAGAAAAGAATTTCATCTCTGAACTCCACTTCGCTAATGCACTTCCTCTGATGTTGAAAACCTTGCGCTCGTTCAAATCTTTTTGTGCAGTCGTAGGCGTGAAAACCTTCGTGTTCCTGCTACCTTCAAATGAGTGACCTCATTCCCCGGGTAAAAATATTCGCGAAGTAGGCAAAGCCGTTGATGAACTTTGCGCTGTGAGAATTTTCCGAAAGGCACAGATTTTCTCTAATGAAATAGAACAAGTACGCAATCAGCAGGGCAGTAGGCGCTGCGAGACTGCCATTTATCGATTGCGGCGGCGAAGCGAGCTCTTGCGCTCTAATTTAAGAAGATGGTTCATCATTCAGCTCTACGAACTATCTTCAATTTTGTGAGTGAATTTATTGTATGCGATTCCAATTTGCGCAATGTGTTTCGAGTGTCAGCTATTGACTTTCTTGTTGCCAACTAGGCTACTGTCGAACATTTTATGCCTACTGGTAATTCTTGAAATTCGCGTATGTGTGGTGAGGGCTCGAGCTCAGAGTTAGGTAGGCCTTCTTTTGTAGAAATAAAATGCTTTTGTTATGTTAAGAGCCATCTTTTTTCGGTTCACTGCTGTCCAGTTTTTTTAACGCCTACTACTTTCTTCTTCAACTTTGATCTTGTTTCATGTACTTCTTTCTCATCTTACTGTTTCAATGCCCTTTCTGCATAGATTCTGCGTTCCCTTAACTCCATACTAAATGGTGTCTTCTTCCTTCCTCTCTTTGGATCGCCTTTGTTGTGGATAAGGAGGCTTAAACTGACTAATAATCTAATCTAATCTTGCGTGTGGGTGTGTATACGCGCGTGAGATACGCATAAAGTGAAAATGCTGGTGACTTATTTGACCAGCAATAATTTGTCGATGAAGGCCAATGCTCCGAGTAAAAGTAGATCATTTAAGAACGATTGAGTTATTGCGTGTGTAATACCTGAACACGTCCCAAGATACGTTTGAATGTTGGAAGTGCGTTTCATCGCGTCGATGACTAAATTTTGCTGAACATCAAAGCGATGGAATCGGTGCCAGGAGAAATTTCGTTCTCGGGCTATTATTTTGCGGGCCAATTTTTTTCGTACAACGTGATCACAAAAACCGTGATAAGACGTACACTGGCTTCAGGTTGTCACCATCAGAAAGAGAAACTAACTGCCGCTCAGAATTGAACTTCAAAGGTCACGTTCGATCTGAATTGAACAAGCAATAGCATGTATCCGAAGCAGATTTTTAAATGTTTAACTTCACATGGGGCCGGATTTTTAACCAAGTTACGTCGTAGCAGCTCTTTGCTTCTGACAACGTTTATATCAAATTGACTATGCTACAAGCTGTCTAACTACATGCAACTACATATTTATGAGCAGCTGCAACTACGCATTTATGTGGTTGGGATGCAACTACATATTTATTGTATGTGGGAATAAGGACTCCTTGAGGAAATTCTGAAGTCCTGAGCTGAAGGTTGGGTATGCTTTCTCTTTGTTGAAATCCAATAGGATTTGGTTTTGTTCAAGACCATCTGTTTTCGGTTCACTGCTGTCCTGTTTTTCAGCACATACTACTTTCTTATTCAAGTTTTATCGTGTTTCATAAACTTCTTTCTTTATTTACTGCTTTTGTACATAGATTCTGGGTTACCGTAATTCCATAATAAAAGGTGCTTTCCTCCTTACTCTCTCTTTGGAACGCCAATGCTGCGGTTAGGGAAGCTTGAACATAAAAGTTTTGTTAGGGACGCTTGATTAGTTGCAAATAACTAATCCCTGTTATTTGTAACTCGAATCAAACTTCATGTTAGGTGAATAACGTGGACTGATCTTTATCCCTATAAGCTAAGGCTCGGGTCAACCGTACATTGCAATATTCGAAATCTCGATTGCCTGTGAAACGGAGAGTCACTGCTTATTAGTCATGCTCTGCCCTCAGCTGTGTGGAGGTGCCCCGGTGGCTGCAGCAGCGGGCGCCGTGCCGCGTTCCCTTTCTCTGCAGCTGCTAATGGTGGTGGTGGTTGTGTTTGGTGGTTATGGTTGTGACAGTGGTCGGTCGTTGTATTTGTTACATTTGTTGGTGGTTGTGGCTGTTACTGTGGCTTTTGGTTGCGGTTGTTACTGTGGCTTTTGGTTGTGGTTGATACTGTGGCTGGTGGTTATAGTTGTGGCGGTGGTAAACTATGGGTATAGTGGGAGTTGTTGGTGATTTGTAGCCTGTGGTGAAGTGCTAGTTGTTAGTAAATTTTAGGGACAGTGGTAGGATGGTGAATTGTGGGTGAAACAGTAATTGGTGTTAAACTATAGGTGTGGTGTCTGTGAGTGAGGGCCTGTTGCTATGGCAAGTGATGTTCGGGATTTTGGCGAGTGTAGGTGATGACAAGTGTTTGTGTGTATAGTGATGATAGGTGACACTTGAGGTACTGGTGGTGGGTAATGGTATTTTGGTTGGTAACATGTGATGCTTTTAGTAACAGTGGGTATTAGATGGTGTTTATAGTGAAGCTAGGTGATATTTGAGGTAGTGGTGGGTATATTATTAATTACGTTGGTAACATGTGATGCGTTAGGTATCAGAAGATGACAGATGTTAAAGGCTTTAGAGGTTAAGCTAACCTGGAGCACACAACACCTGGAAGCTCCAGCTGAGCGCACCCTGACACGAGCCTGACCTTTTGACGGCAGCGAAGTGTGCTGCTGTTCAGCTACCTTTCCTCGAGTGTGTTTGTGTACCTCTGCGTATTGCTAAGGCTCGTGGGTTGGCACAGATGCCTATCTAAGTGAGGACAATCACGATGAATGTGTTACTTCTATGTTGGAAACTTGAGCTCTACCGTGGTTTACAGTGCATTGCTACGCGTTTATTCATGTAGTGTTATATTCGCTTCTGAAGGCCATACTTATACTTCTATCCTGTTTTCTATATAATAACCAAATATTGTTTTATTGGTTTCGGCGTGCGAGTCCGAATTTTCTTTCTCTCTGGAGCATTTATGATTTTAGCCGCCCGAGCATAGCCTATGCACTGAGCGGCTAAAATCCAGGTGCTCTGACGAAAAATTTTAACTGGTATTCATACTGAATTGTATACAGCAGGCATATTGACAGTGAACTTGGTGGTTGTGCTGAGAAGCGGAAACAGTCAAAAATATCTTGTAACTTCTGGGCGCTAAAATAAACTTCAGTATTTGATAATTACCGAGTGACTGCGTCCGTTTGAATCGTATTACTGCACAGATGCTAAATAAATTTCAGCACATGTAAAGATGTCACGTACCGCACTTGTTGACTAGTAATGATTTCCTTCGCTGCACTGATGGGGAGTTTCTTGCAGCGTTGAAACGAGGGATTCGAATTTTATCTCATCTACTCATATAACACACTTTTTAGGCGAGTAATTCAGAGTCAAACATGTCGCGACTAACAAATATACACGCTTCTATGAATAGCCACACGCAGTAGTAGATTCTATTATGTTGTCTACTGTGCCTGATATCTTGCTCACCACTCTCGTGCTCACTAGCAGCCCTTGCTAGAATTTTATTTCAGAATTTTATAAACTTGAGGACATGCGAGACGGCTCACGTTCAATTCCTGATGCTGAGCAGGTGCAAGTCTGCTATGTCTAGAGTGCGGTAATTACTGCTACTGGTTTGATGAGCATTATGACATGCATGCAATTTTTAGACCTATCATTAATTCTAAAAAACAGCTGCTTAGGGACCGGTTATGTCTACAGAGTACTTTTGAGTAAGCAACTTGAAACATGAACATTCGACCTGGTCGAAGATAAGGAAGCATATTTGTCCTTACATCGAGCGTTGCAATGACGGAAACCTCGCTTTCCTCTCAGGCTTTTTTAGGGTAGATTCAAGTTTGAACTTTCAGGACGCGCGTAGAGCAAAGCGCAATGACGTTTTTGCATTATAATTGAATAAATTTTTACAAGTCCTGCATTGAATGTAGGACGATGCACTGAGACAAATTTGTCTTGTATTGTGCGACTGAAATCTTGGAAATAAATAGGATTACCTAGCCCTTCTTCTGTGCTGTCCATTTAGTACTTGTCTCTTCGGTCTTGTCATTCCAGTTGCCTCGAGTCTTTGAGCTGAACTTTATTGCAGACTTGATAACTCCCAGGGGGAAAATGTCAGGTCACGAGTTAAGAGTTGCTTAGGCCTTCTTTTTGTAGAAATAGTATAGGTTTTTGTTTTGTTCAGCACCGCCTTCTTCGGTTCCCTGATGTCCTATTTTCCTCACCACTTACTTTCTTTGTTTAAAAACGGATCTTGTTTCTTACCTTCATTCTTAACTTACTGCTTCTATGCGCACGGGTTCTTGTGTGGAAAAGCACGCCCTGTCATTTGATTCCCCGTTCTCTTAACTCCATGCTAGATGGTGGCTTCATCCTTCTTAACACCTTTGTTGTGGTTAGGAAGGCTTAAATTAACTTATCAAATCTCCCTGTTTAATCTAACTTTTAACGTCCCACAGGACTATACGCTCCTTTTTTTAAATAACTTCACTATATTGTATTTCATGTTAGGTTTGTTCCCCAATGTGTTCTTTGACGTTCACTGCCGAGTGGCAGTTCCATCCTCGATCTGATGTCGATGCCACCCTGATGCCAGTGCCCCTCTAATGGCGGCGGTTGTGATTACGATAATTTGAGTGCAAAAATACCGACGTTGACGGGCCAAACGAATATTAATGAGCTTTCGACTTGTTGCAACGCTTTTTTGTCAGAGTTGAGAGTGTACAAGTTCAGTCTCCATAATGGAACGTGGGATTTCCCTTGTACCCTACCGGCTCATTTAATCTTTCACTGCACTGCACAGCGTACCCAGCATGCTACAACTTCCTGAGATGGTACTGTCTTCCTGCCACAATACCTAAAAATAAGTTAAGTTAGGCGATCAAACTGGACTGCACAATGAAGGATTCGCAGCATTTTGCCCATCGGAACTGACGTGCAGATGCGTCGTGTCGGGCAACTCCTGTATGATCACATCTCGATTTCTGTGGTTAGATTATTCCTCCATTTTCGATCACGACATTGTTTTCGAACTGCCTGCATTAAAGCCTCAGAGTGTTGTAATAATAGTTATGATGATCACGAGGTTTTCGAACTGCCTGCATTAAAGCTCCGAATTGTTGTAGTAACAATTGTTGAGATGTTAATATAATAGCAGAAGGCAATACATGGATGCTAAACTCGTACTCGTCACGAACAACCATGTCGAGTCACCGACGCGTTTCATGTCGTCAAGATTTGATCAGCTGATTGCTGTTCGTTCCGCTTCAGCCCGCCTAATGACTTCATCGCTCTGTAATGTGCGGTGGAGCTGAACTTAAATTTTCACCGGGATTTTCTGTCATAAAATCCTCTGAGCATTTGTTCTTAACGCTTAAGAAGATGTCCTGAGTGTGTAAGCATGTGTGAATGCTTAGACATACATAATGCAATGATTTTAGAACTGGTACCGGGATTGGGCTCAAACTCACTTGCATTAGTGTGAACAAAAATTCCCCGAGAGAAAGTAAATTCCTGGCTTTCTGCCTCATGTTTCTTGGATTTGTTTAATTCTGCATGTTTGAGTCCCATCTCTCTTTGCAGCTGTCACTTACTGGCCAGATATAACCGATGTGCTGGGTTCATCCATCCCTTTCTCCAGCCTTAAGTTGTGCTGTGGAACATAATGTGGAATTTGAATTTTTAAAGTTAATCATTTTTGTTTTTGGCCGTAATCTTATACCGCCATCTATCTTTAAGAACATAAACGGCACGGGTATTCACTCATTGATTGCATGTTCTGACATTCCTACGTAACAAAGATGTATTTGTTTCTTTCTGCGGCGTTGCGTATGTTTCTTTATTATCTTTTTTAAAAGTTAACCCTTTTTGGCTAGATTTTTTAACCTAAAGTGAAACAAATGTGTCAGCTTTGAAAGATTTGATGCTTAAGAAAAGTACATTTGAAAAACAAACTTTATTCAGTTGTTTTCATTCTGTACGGGTCAAGTGTGTCATTGCTAGTACATCACTGTGAAGTAGAAACCTTTTCTTGCACTCTTTGCCAAATCCGAGTCAGCTCTTCAAATTTCAAGGGTTGATATTACTAACATCTGCTCAAAATCTGGTTGCGACAGTTCCCTCCAGGGGATAAAACTAATATAACAATGAGAATTAACGCTCCTAGGGAAAAATATAAAGTTTCAAGCTGAGTGTTAGGTACGCCACCTCTTTGTTGAAACCAAAGAGATTTTTTGTTGTGTTGACCTACTTTTTTCAGTTCACTGTTCTGTTGTATTTCAGCTTCTGCTACTTTTTTCTTTTTTGTCTCCTAAACTTCTTTTCTAACTCACTGTTTATATTAGCAGGGGTTCTTATGTGTGAACGCCGTGCACAGGCTTAACGTTCTTTTAACTCCATACTAATCTAATGGCGCCTCCATCATTCCTCTCATTGAAATGCTTTCGTTGTGGGTTAGGAGGCTTAACCCTTTAACGCCTAAGTGGACTGTACGGACCTCCTTCGAAAATAGCCTCAATACATTGTATTTCTCGTAAATTTAGTTCCCTGATGTGTTTTTTGGACTGCACTGTCGAGTGGCAGTTCCTTCCTCATCGTTAAATCGATAAATATCTGATGCCGGTACCAGTTTAATGATGGTGGTTGTGATAACGGTAACATGAGTAGAAAATGTGGACGTTAAAGGGTTAAACTAACGTATAATCAAATCCTTTAGCTCGATATATAGTAAATGGTGCCTTCCTCCTTCCTTTCTTCGGAAACACCGTTGTGGTTCGGGACGCTTGGACTAATTTGTAATCTAATCTGGTTGTGGTTATCGCCTTGAGGTTGCCAAATTTCATTTCCGTCATTTAGGTGCGACTGGAAATCTACAGCTCTGACATTTAGTTTGCAAACAGGGCTACCAAAGTAATGCTGATTCTTACATTTGTCCACTGGCCGTGAGTGCGAGTTTGACTTGAACTAAACTGGATCGTTCATGGTCGACGTACATCGCTCGTCGTCCAGGAACCGGATTTTGGAGAATAGCGGTACACCTATTATATTATATAAAGTCATAGCGGTACACCTGGCAGCGTAAGTTCTTGTAAGTGCGCATAGCTTTTATACGAGTTGTAAAAGAACCTGGGCTGCTTGCTCTACGACAACGTAATTTGCTTGAAAATCAGAGCAGTTTGTCTGGAGTAAGGAATACCGTGTTGAGCATTTAAGACAGCTCAGCAAATCTGTTGTAGGATTCAAGTTGTCCGTCACTTCACTCCGGCATCACCTTGATAAATTATTACAAGAGATGCTTATTTTAAAGTCTCGTATTATCACTTTTATCCACATTCATGAAATTTTCCTTTAAATGCTATGACGTGCGCGGTCGGTGAGCGCAGTTCGTTTTTCGCCATCAGCTCACGCCGTGCATCAATGGTTTAACTGATATTGGCATGCCTGAGCTGCAATTTGGGCCTATAGCAATGCGCCGGCTGTGTGTGCTTGTCTATCTATTCTTGACGAAGTCGCCCGCGAAGAATTCGGTCACGCTTGATCTATAGAAGCTCCACCGGACTATTCTTTTCCTCAGCATAGGGACGGATCGATAGCGCAGTGTCAGAGCTTACCTGCTAAGGTTCGCCTCAAAATCAAGTGTGAACTTGAATTTTGTTCGTTGAGTTTCTATAGGGGATTTGGTTATAGCGATACTGTGCGCGTTGCGTCAGGGAGCAGCTAAGAGAGTTTGCTTCGTTTATAGGAAGGCTTTGGCTTAACTGGTCAACTTTCACTTGAAGCATCGGTGGTCAGTTTTGCTACATCATCCAAGAACGTGAAAGTGATTGTGCTTTACTGGATATGTACGGCGCTAATCTGTGTAGTGCAGCGCTTTGAATTCGAATATTTAACTTCTTGAAATGCGTCAGAAATAGCTGCTGATAGCTAGATGGAAATTTCACCTCTCAGTATGACGTCATTCAGCCCTCGGGCGAACGATAACTCAAGTTGCGTTCGTGCAATGAGGTGAATTACTCATCAATTCTATATTCTAGTCTAGTGACCGCATCGTATAATTTTATAGACCATTTATCTTAGGCCACAATTGATACTCTTCACCGTCACGGCGCACTGCACTTGTATGGAGCTCTTGCACTGTCCGGGGCCAATTGTCTTGCAAATATGCAGCTCCCTTGTGCGTGTTATTTATTCGTTTATTCGCACATGTCATTCATTTCTTTCGAGTTTCCTGTATCTTGGTGTTAGATACGCGTCCTTCGCAGTGAGTAGCTACCTCCCTTATGGCTGGCTGTATCTCCAGTCATGTCATTGCTGTCAAACTCGTTGTACCATCAATACGCACCCTTTCGGAGAATTGAAACGACGCTCTTGCCTAGTGGTTGAGAATGCTCTTACTTCGTGTGGAGAGTTAAGAGGGTTTGAAACCCCTCATAGAGGGTTTGAACGCCCTTATAGATGGTTTGAAAGCCCTCATAGAGGGTTTGAACGCCCTGATAGATGGTTTGAACGCCCTGATAGATGGTTTGAACGCCCTCATAGATGGTTTGAAAGCCCTCATAAAGGGTTTGAAAGCCCTCATAGAGGGTTTGAAAGCCCTCATAGAGGGTGTGAAAGCCCTCATAGACGCTTTGAAACTCCTCGTAGACGCTTTGAAACTCCTCGTAGACGCTTTGAAACTCCTCGTAGACGCTTTGAAACTCCTCGTAGACGCTTTGAAACTCCTCATAGAGGGTTTGAAACTCCTCATAGAGGGTTTGAAACTCCTCTTAGAGGGTTTGAAACTCCTCTTAGACGGTTTGAAACTCCTCATAGAGGGTTTGAAACTCCTCATAGAGGGTTTGAAACTCCTCATAGACCGTTTGAAAGCCCTCATATACCGTTTGAAAGCCCTCTTGGACCGTTTGAAATCCCTCATGAAACCCCCCCTCAGGGGGATACAACTATTGTATCTATGGGAATTAGCGCTCCCAGGGAGACTAAGTGAGGGCCTGAGCTAAAGGTTAGGTAGGCTTTGTTTTTGTTGAAATAGAATAGGTTTTTATTTTGTTACGAACCATCTTTTTTTCGGTTCACTGCTGTCCTGTTTTTCAGCACCTACTACTTTCTTCTTCAACTTTGATCTTGTTTCATGAACTTCTTTCTCATCTTACTGTTTCTGTGTCCTTTCTGCATAGATTCCACGTTCCCTAAACTCCATACTAAATGGTGCCTTCTTCTTTCCTCTCTTTGGATCGCCTTTGTTGCGGATAGGGAGGCTTAAACTAACTAATAATTTAATCTAATCCCTCATAAAATCCCTTCTCGTTGCGGAAGCCCCAATTCCTCTTCTTACTCAAGGGCAATGAACCTAAGCAATATCGCTCCTTTGACTATAATGTGATAAGCTCGTTTTTTTTTTGTGATTATTTCCACCATTTGTACGGACTGGAGAGAGGCCCTCAGTCACAGGTGTGCCTTCTGACACCTGTCAGACACGTGCACGGTCATTGCCGCCCAGTGGATAATGATGTGCTTGCTGTGAAAAATTAGAAGTTTTTGATTCATTCGGTTCATCTTTAGGTTGATAATGACCAAGGAGGTTGAAACGTTCAGAATATTTTTATTCGTTGAATTTCTTTAATATAACAATGATCTCATGATAGACGTGTTTGTTTGCAGTTTTATTTATAATTCATTTCTAGCAGCCTCTCAGGGGAGGTGATTATTGTATCTATGAGAATGAACGCTCCTAAGAGTAAAACATTAGGTTCAAACTTGAGGGTTCGGTAGGCCTTCTTTTTGTTGAAGCAGAATAGGTTTTTTGTTTTGTCCTGAACCCTTTTTATTGCGGATCGCCGGCGTCATTTTTTTAACTCGGCGTGGAATTGTTAAAATTATCTGTTGAAGATGATTATCTTAGAAAAGTGTTCCTTAGTTCGGTTTTTACATTTAAAATTGGCTACAAATTAAGTTAGCAAAAAAATTTGAGCTGATTACTTCTTTTTTTTTTATCTGCTAAATCGGATCGTGCATTTTTTTCTACTTCATAAAAGCTCCGAAAAAAGCTTTTATCGTGTCGATATCTTTCAGTACCTGATAGTTCATATCTTAGTTATCAGTCAATTTCAAGTTCAAGCTGCTGTACGTAGGTGAGTCAAGTTCACGCCTCAGTGGGATACAATTATTGTATCTATGGGAATTAGCACTTTAGATGGATATTGCGAGGTCCCGAGCTGAGAGTTGAGTAGGCTTTTTTTTAAATAAAATAGGCTTTTAGTTTTGTTAAGGACTATTATTTCCGGGTCACTGCTGTGCTATTTTCCATCATCTTTTCTTCAACTTATACCCTAGTTCCTAGCCTTCCTTCTCATCTTACTGTTTCTATGCCCAGGGGATTCTGAACGAGAACACACCTCGTGCATAGATTCTGCGTTCCCTTCATCCTAAATGGTGCCTGCATCCTTCCTCTCCTAAATGGTGCCATCTTCCTTCCTCTCTTTGGATCGCATTTGTTGCGGGTAGGGAGGCTTAAAATAATAATCTAATTAAATCTAATCCTTCCTCTCCTTTGAACGTCTTTGTTGCTGTTAAGGAGGTTAAGCAAACTTCTCTAATCTAAGTCAAGGTTCAGGTCATCCTTCCAAAGCACATTTCATCACCGAACTAGTTCTTCAGCTGTGAACTGAATGCCTTGAATTCTTTGCGTGCAGTCCCCTCAGGAGGATACAACTATTGTATCTATGGGAATTAGCGCTCCCAGGGAGAAATGTGTGAGGGCTCGAGCTGAGAGGTTGGTCTTTTTTTTGATGAAATAGAAAAGGTTTTTGTTGTGTTACTGACCATCTTTTTTCGGTTCACTGCAGTCCTGGTTTTCAGCACCTACTACTTTCTTCTTTAACTTATATCTTGTTTCATGAACTTCTTTCTTAGCTTACTGTTTCTATGTACCTTGTGCGTAGATTCCGCGTTCCCTCTAACTCCAAAATATATGGTGCCTTCAAATTTCCTCTCTTTGAACATCTTTGTTAGGGTAAAGGGAGGCTAAAACTTTCGTATAATCAATTAATCAATCACATACCTGACACCAACCTAAAAACTGTTCTAGAAATAAAAACGCTTGGAATAAATTCCCATAAACATGGTTTCCTCCGCGGTAAGGTGTATTTGCCTGCCATTGGCTCGTGGCAGGCGGGGCGACCTAACGCTGCTTTCCCTGGCCAAGGTTGCCGTGGCTGCTGGAGGTCGTCTGTTACTTATCTGCTGCTCCGCGCATGTACAGGGTGTCCCCAAATGTACCTGCTCCGCGCATGTACAGGGTGTCCCCTAATGTACCTGCTCCACTCATGTACAGGGTGTCCCCAAATGTACCTGCTCCTCTCATGTACAGGGTGTCCCCAAATGTACCTGCTCCTCTCATGTACAGGGTGTCCTCAAATTTACCTGCTCCCCTCATGTACAGGGTGTCCCCAAATGTACCTGCTCCTCTCATGTACAGGGTGTCCCCAAATGTACCTGCTCCCCTCATGTACAGGGTGTCCCCAAATGTACCTGCTCCTCTCATGTACAGGGTGTCCTCAAATGTACCTGCTCCCCTCATGTGCAGGGTGTCCCCAAATGTACCTGCTCCCCTCATGTACAGGGTGTCCCCAAATGTACCTGCTCCCCTCATGTACAAGGTGTCCTCAAATGTACCTGCTCCCCTCATGTATAGGGTGTCCCCAAATGTACCTGCTCCTCTCATGTACAGGATGTCCCCAAATGTACCTGCTCCCCTCATGTACAGGGTGTCCTCAAATGTACCTGCTCCCCTCATGTACAGGGTGTCCTCAAATGTACCTGCTCCCCTTATGTACAGGGTGTCCCCAAATGTACCTGCTCCTTTCATGTACAGGGTGTCCCCAAATGTACCTGCTCCTCTCATGTACAGGGTGTCCCCAAATGTACCTGCTCCTCTCATGTACAGGGTGTCCCCAAATGTACCTGCTCCTCTCATGTACAGGGTGTCCCCAAATGTACCTGCTCCCCTCATGTATAGGGTGTCCCCAAATGTACCTGCTCCTCTCATGTACAGGATGTCCCCAAATGTACCTGCTCCCCTCATGTACAGGGTGTCCTCAAATGTACCTGCTCCCCTCATGTACAGGGTGTCCTCAAATGTACCTGCTCCCCTCATGTACAGGGTGTCCCCAAATGTACCTGCTCCTTTCATGTACAGGGTGTCCCCAAATGTACCTGCTCCTCTCATGTACAGGGTGTCCCCAAATGTACCTGCTCTCATGTACAGGGTGTCTCCAAATGTACCTGCTCCCCTCATGTAGAGGGTGTCCCCAAATGTACCTGCTCCTCTCATGTACAGGGTGTCCCAAAAAATGTACTCGTGTTAAGACTGACGCATACTGATGCGTTTTTTGTGTAAGATGCAGCTAAGTTTTCTGTTGTAAATTTTTTTAGATTTAATGCTCTTTCATTTAAGTTAACCTGCTACACTGGTCTCTGTCAATAAACTCCCACATCAAAACAATACTTGAGTGCTGAGCAGTCAAAGAATGATTGCATTTTTTGGGACATTCTGTATTGGCCGAGCCAAACATGCCTCAGATTTGTTGATAGCAGTTTCTGAGTTGAAACTAATGTATTGGCCGAGCCAAACATGCCTCAGATTCATTGAAAGTGATATCTGAGCTAAAAAAATGGCTTGAACTGATGTATTGGTTGAGCCAAGCATGCTTGAGATTATTGATAGTAGTTTGAGTTGAAATAACTTGAATATGAAATAAAAATGATAGTAAAGAGATAGCTGATTTAAAAATCATTTTAATTAGTGAACGTTTCGGCTTCAAGCTCAAGCCATTATCAACGCACGTATAAGGTAATTGAAATGCAGAAAATAAGACATGGCTAAAAGGCAAAAAGAAAACAGCTCAAAATAGTACAAAAAAAGAAATGGAGAGATTATAGTACAATAAAAAATTTTCAAATCAGGTTATTTCTAACTGGAATGATGACAACATTGAATATAGAGCTGGTTTCAATTGTTTAATGTAAAGAGATTCTAATATATGTAGGTCGTTTTTATTTGTACAGAAACTTAAAATTGAAAAATCAGATTTGCTTACTATTACACTACACTGCTCAGCGTGATCCCTAATGGCTGAAGAAGATGGCTTAGCTAAAACTCTACCCGTTCTGGATCTCCTAAATCACAGCTCCACAGCTGATTAAAACAGCTATCTTAAACTATCATTTTTATTTTAAAACTGACACGAGCGCTCCAACCTAATTTAATCAAACTTGAATATAGCTGTGTTTATCACCTCCCATTTCCTTAAAAGTTTTAGTTTATCAATGAATATCTATATTCAATGTTGTTGCTTAATATATTTATGAAATTGGGTGAATTTTAAGTGTATCGTGTATTTTCCTTAGATGTACCTGACCTTCATAAAAATGAAGGTCATGAAGGGGGGGGGGGGGGGGGGGGGAGAGGAGGGAGGTAAGGGGACAAAAGTCTATTGTATTCTTGAGTACGAATAAAGTAATTGGGTCAGCAGCTGAACTGACATGACCAGCTGACCTCTCTCAAGTACCTCGTGTAAACCTCGCTATGAATGGTCAAACCATTTCAGGAGGTGCATGTCGGAAGTTATGCTGTGAGACTGATCGTGCAATCGTTCGCTTTTGTTTGTACTCTCTGGCGGGGTGTCCAACTTCTGCACGAATCTGTGTCGATTAGTTTTCTCTCGTTCCTTAGCGTTCTTGTTGGGAACTTTCAGTTTGGGTTAACAAAACTCTGTTCACTGAAAGTAGAAAAAGAATGCAGCTTTAGTTTCACGTGAACTTGGTTGACATGTTTTTTTTAAGTTAGGATTGCTTCGAATGGGCTTTCGGAACTACATATAATACGATATTCTATCATTAGATTTCGTTATGAATTTGGTGGTAATTGTACTCGAGCAAGGTCATTCTGCTCTTTTTGTGGACAAATTTTTATCAACACGTCTTGTCCTTTTCTTCAGACTTCGTTTATCAATTGTTTCATTGATGCGAGTAAAAACGAGGAACATCTAATTTTAGTTACGTCGATATTCGGTAAGAAATGTCACGATATATTTATGCCTGAAATTCATGCTTCTAACATTTTTAAACGAGTGCCAAGTATTGTTCCTATTCGATTATTAGTGTTTCCGTTCAGTTCATATTAATGCACGAGCTGGCATTTGATGGCATTGGCGTGCTGGCAATGAGTTAAAATAGAGATTCAGAACGTAATTATATCAGTACGTTATATGACAACTCTGTCTCCACAAATATTTCTTAAAAATGATCCACTTTCATATTAGGGAAGCTGGTAGTTATAGTACTTAAATCAAGCAAATTCCAATTTTAAAATATGTAGATTACTTCCCAGCATTGATACATTCAGTATTTCATTCAATTCGAACCGTATCAAAAAGCAGAATTCGTAATATTTCCTCCCATTCTCAAGTGATTTGAAAAACAAGTTAATTACTTCACAGCATTACAACATTCCGTATCTCTTTCAATTCCAACTTCATTCATAAACATAATTCCTAATATTTCCCTCCTAGTCTAAAGTAAGTTGAAAAACAAGCTTGCAAAGTAGGCAACGAGACGTCGTTGTGTAAACGATCAGCTGCTGCTACGCTTCGTTTGCGCCACTGGCCCTGCGGCGCCTGCCCTCGGTGCGACCGTGGCATTTAGGGCAGCGTCGCTCCTTAGCATTGGGTGCTGCTGTTTGTGTGTGTCCTGTGCTGGGGGTCTGGTGCTGTGATGTGTGGTGTTGTGCTGTGGAGCTGTGATACTAGGAGGTTTGGAGCTCTGATGCTTGTGGTGTGATGTGTGCTGTGGAGCTGGCGATGTGTGCTGGGATTTGTGCTGTGAATGTTAGCAATGTGAGCTGTGAAGTTCGCCCCAAAAATTCACTCCACGGTCTGTGAGCGTCTCTGTAGTGTAGCGAAATGAGCAATATCATGTGAACTATCGTCTCCACTCAATGTGTTTTATGGCGAGTCCAGCTGCGCTGAACCTTTTTCAGTTGTCGCGATGCCTTTTATCGATCTGCGAGGAAGTAGAATTTACACCGTAACCCCAAACTCTTTTTTGTTAGCTAATAAACTTTGATACAATGTCTTGATTTTAGGGCGACTTGGTGAAACCTTTGTTGGGTGAAGTGGAGCCCATTGTATCGCATTTATGCGATGGACAACCTTGCGGTTTAACTGTCATGTCTGATGAAAATTTGTGATATCTTGACAGCTGTGTAATAAATAATTTATTCAGACAGTTGTTGCTATCCAAAACTTAGCGTCAAGTTCATATAGCATTTGGTTTGGAAGAGTATTTCTGAATCTAACCTGTTGGTACGATGCATCACAAGCGATACCTTCCTCATGTCTTTTTACCTAAACTTCCCTCAACCAAAGCGAGCAGTTTCTGGCTGAAGGTAGTGTATTGTAGAATACAACTTTAGTTGTCGAGTCGTTCAGGACTTGTTTGATTTGCGGAAGTCGAGCTCTATACATTACCCGTTTCAGGGACAGTACAAACGATAACATCTGGAATATTTTTTGACGGACTTGAATGCGATGGAGCGTGTTTGGATTCTTTCGTTGAAAATGATCATACGTTTAAGTTATCAATAGGTTCAGTCTTTTTATTCTTATGGTTGTGTATGCGCAGGTGCATTTTGTAACGCGAACACATTTACGAGTTTCAGTGAATCAAAAGAGCCATTATTTCTGTCCAACTCGGACCTTGACCTGCTCTTCAGTTTATTTCAACTACCGCATATAGAAAGTAACGCATAATGACGTTCGGAAGTAGGTCATTTTTTTCCACTTCTTGTAGCTGTGTCACACGTATCCGAACGTCATCACAGGGTGACCCTTCATAGTTTGAGTTTTTAGATGATTGTCCCCTTTAAGCACACCTTAGCACTTCGGCTAAAGGTTCATGAAATGTGTTCGTTCCCTTCAGGGGGATACAACTATTGTATCAGTGGGAATTAGCACTCCCAGGTTAATGTGTGGGAGCCCGAGCTGACAGTTAGGTATGCCCTCTTTTTGTTGAAATAATTTTTTTTGTTATGTTAAGGACCACCTTTTTTCGGTTCAGTGCTGTCCTGTTTTTAAGCATCTACTACTTCCTTCTTCAGCTTTTATCTTGTTTCATGAACTTCTTTCTCAACTTATTGTTTCTGTGCCACTTCTGCATAGAATCCGCATTCCCTTATTTCCATACTAAATAGGGCCTTCTTCCTTCCCCTCTTCGATACGTTTTTTTTGCAGCGATTAGGGAGGCTTAAACTAACATAAAATCTAATCTAATATTCGGCTAAAAGTCCCTGAAATGTGTTCGTGTGTTGATGGTGTCAGTGCTTTTCCACTACTTGTGTTCCTCTCGTCTTTTGCGGTTGACGGTTCCTTTTACTCACACCTTAGCACCTCTGCGAAAAGTTCATGAAATAGGTTCATGGGCTGATGTCATTCCATTCCATGACCGTTGCGGTTCGTTGGGTTCACCGAATCTAGGGCTAAGTTCAGCTGTATGCCACGCACGTTCATTGCTGTTTCTTCCCTGACATGCTCTCTCTCATGGAGAAAGTTGAGTTGCCTCGTGCCCTGTCTCATGCATTATGCATTCACTTCGCCTCTGAAACTCGTGGTTTTCTATCTAAGCGGTGGTGCACTAAAGCTCTGTGCTAATATAGCCCTGTGTACTGTTCGAAATTATTGGCTCGCGCTATGTAAGCATTGGAAAATAGTTAAAGAATTTGAATCATTTTTTCATTCATCAAGGTTGAAGTTTAATATTTGGTTTTGACGCTCAGAAAAAGGATATTCCGTTTGTCTCAAGTTCTATTTGCGTTTAACCATAGTATTTCTTCTACTGAAGTTGCAACTTTTGCTTACATGTACTCCAAAAACATTCCAATCTTCTCTGACATGATACCCAAAAGAAATGTATCCACTGATTTTAAATATTAATCACATTATGTATCTGTGACACCGTACAATGGTTTGTGATGAAAATTCGAAATGTTTATTAGGCTGCATATTAAAAAGGTCGAAGCTTAATAAATATCGTCATTAAACCGTTTTACATTATTCTGGGTGTATAATTTATTATTTAAAATATGTTAGAACATATTTCGTCAACACCCTTGTTTACCGAGTGCAGTCCGTAAAGGAAATCAGTGGGTTACCCTGAACTCGTCAGTAGGTTCTTGATTTGGGTGTAATTTGATCCGTGCCGAACGAGTTCGACTTTGTATAGTGTCTTTATACGGTTTTTGTGTGCTGTACAATTTGCACTACAACACAATCTAGTTGCGTGTGTGTATAAATGATAAACGTTTCCGGCTTGAGTTACCGTAACCTACCTAGCAAAGGCCTTATGTTCTTCCTGTCGAGTCACCTGAGAGCTTCAGGGTTGCAGAGTTGGCGTTTTGGGAGCTAAAATCGGGAAATTTTTTATCTTTTCAAAATGAAACTCGGTCATTAGAGGGCTAACTTTGATAATTTGGGCGATGAAAAATACATTTCGTTGGTCCTTTTCTCCACTGAACAGTTCCCCGAAGTGAGGTCATTTTTGAAAGTCACCCTCTTTAATAGTTGAACATAAACACTCGGGGAAATTTCGACATTTGTGCGAGTCATATGGTTTTATTCGGAGAAATTTCCGTGTATCGCCTTTGGCTAGTCCAACTTTTTCGCCGCCTGCATGCATGTTTTTCGCCGCCCCAGTAATTAAATCGCTTGGGTTGCGAAAAACATGCATGCTCCGGCGAAAAAGTTAGACTGGGTGGCCATGTTTCCGAGCGATTGGTGAAGTTTTGTCACCTATTCACGTTTCATATTAGGAGAAATTCTTCGTTAAAAAATAAGCAGTCTTTAGAATTTTTAATTTAGTTTAATCGTCTTTAGATGTTTAAAATTTCTCATGTTTTTACATTGTTAGGTATTGTCAGTCAATAACAGTGTTCACAGACTGGTTTGATAGTGTAAAGCGTTATAAGAAATAGTGTATAATTTTGAATGTGTAATATTTAAGATACATGTGTGTCGTGTGAGCCCACAAAATTGTGTCGCATACCTCGATTAATGTTGCATATTGATTGTACAATGTTTGTGACGGTTTTCTAACAAGTTGACAACACTCAAAGGTGTCAAGGTTTTATGACAAATTTTTCTCAGTGTTTCATTTTTTATTCCGGGCGGCGAGGCTAAAATCGAATCCCTGTTCTCACCACCTCTACGGGAAACCCAGAATATATCACTGAAAGTAGCAGATAATTCTCAAGGTTTGCTTAAGTATTATCTCATTTTGAATTTTTATCTTGAGTTTCTTGAATTATTTTCTCGTGTTTCCCGTTTCGAATTTATTTGATCATCAAGAAACGCAGGTGCAAAATGATATAAGAACAAATTTGAAGTGATTTTCTGCACCTCATGTGTTTCATGTAAACCAAAACGAGGAACTTCAAACGTCCTGTGTAAATCAAAGCTGCTCAACTCAACGCAGTATCGTTTCAAACACTTTGCGCCGAGCACCAAGTCAAATGAAGTGGAGATCAACTGCGGTACTAGGACACTTGGTTCTCTCCATCATTGAAATGAGCAGCAGGCCAGCAGCGCCGCTTTGGCTGCTGAAGACTTAATTTTGAAAACGACCTCACTCAGCTCAGTATCATCAGTAAGCTCAGTTGCTACCTCGACGTGGTCGTGAGGGGAGGAGTGCGCTGGCGACGCTCTACCTGCACCCATTCACGCGTTCTCACATTCTCGGCCTAAATGCACTGTGAGGTGCTGAAAATATTCGGTGTTTACTGGTTCGAGTGGTGCTTGATATATGAATTGAAAGGGTAACCCACAGCTGAAAATGATTTACCGATGAAAAGGACCTGAAAAGATTTCATGATGAAAGGGCCAGTGTTTTTAGGAGAAAAATAAATTATATTGAATGTGACTGGCATCAACTGTGAGATACGTTACTTCTTATTGCTTCAGTTAATGCTCAATTATTTGGTATTTTTGCGACTAAAATGTGTGACCGCTGAACTGGAAGCTCTGTATTTTTCACTCTCTGCGATTTTTATGTTGCATTACGTGGGCAAAGGTATTGTAGAGATCTCCCTAGTATCGTCTGGGTGCCGCCATCTGCCTGCGCTGTGGCGCTGTGTTTCCAGTGATCTCGTGGAAATGTATCTTGTTCATAAAATGTGTCATGCGAGGTTCTTGAAATGTATCCCATGGAGTTGTTGAAATACACTGTCACGCCATGAAAATGTTCCCGTGAAGTTAGAAGAATACATCCACTGGGGTATAAGGTATATCCACTGAGGGTATAAGATATATCCACTAGGGGGTATATGGTATATCCACTGAGTGCATATGGTATATCCACTGAGGGTATAAGATATATCCACTGGGGGTATAAGATACATCCACTCCCTTCAGGGGAATACAACTATCATATCTATGGGAATTAGCGCTCCCAAGGGAATTTTGTGAGGGCCCGAGCTAAAGGTTAGGTAGGCTTCCTTTTTATTCAAATAGAATCAAATAGAATAGGTTTTTGTTTTGTTACGGACCAGCTTTTTTCGGTTCACTGCTGTCCTGTTTTTTCATCACCTGCTACTTTCTTCTTCAACTTTTTTCTTGTTTCATGAACTTCTTTCTTAGCTTACTGTTTCTATGCACTTTGTGCATAGATTCCGCGTTCCCTCAACTCCATACTAAATGGTGCCTTCATCCTTCCTCTCTTAGAACATTTTTGTCATGGTAAAGGGAGGCTAAAACTTTCTTATATATAAGATACATCCACTGAGGGTATAAGATATATCCACTGAGGGTATATGGTATATCCACTGAGGGTATAAGATATATCCATTGAGGGTACAAGGTACATCCACTGAGGGTATATGGTATATCCACTGGGGGTATAAGATACATCCATTGAAGGTATATGGTATATCCACTGGGGGTATAAGATACATCCACTGAGGGTATATGGTATATCCACTGAGGGTATAAGATACATCCACTGAGGGTCTATGGTATATCCACTGAGGGTATAAGATACATCCACTGAAGGTATAAGATACATCCACTGAAGGTATAAGATACATCCACTGAAGGTATAAGATACATCCACTGAAGGTATAAGATACATCCACTGAAGGTATAAGATACATCCACTGAAGGTATAAGATACATCCACTGAAGGCATAAGATACACCCACTGAGGGTATAAGATATATCCACTGAGGTATATGGTATATACACTGTGGGTATAGGGTATATACACTGTGGGTATAAGGTATATCCACAGAGGGTATAAGGTATATCTACTGAGGGTATAAAGTCTATCCGCAGAAATATTCAAGTATGTCCACTCAAGTTATTAAAACATAACACTCATGGTGTTAAAACGTATCCACTAAAGTTTTAAACATATATCCAGTGATGTTATTCAATAATGTATTTAGCACGTTTGAGTGCGGCGTGACCCACCGGTGGTCACTGAGGGATTTTCATAATGCTACTGAGACCGGCAGTCACTGGCTCAATTTCATAAAAACTGAATGAATGCTAAATGAAGGCTTGATCCAGTTAATGTTTGCTATTTTCAAAGTTTGATACCACACCCCTCAGGGGGATACAAGTATTGTATCTATGGGAATTAGCGCTCCCAGGGGAACCATGTGAGGGCCCGAGCTAAAGGTTAGGTAGGCTTCCTTTTTGTTGTAATAAAATAGGTTTTTGTTTTGTTACGGACCATCTTTTTTCGGTTCACTGCTGTCCTGTTTTTCAGCACCTACTACTTTCTTCTTCAACTTTTTTCTTGTTTCATGAACTTCTTTCCTAGCTTACTGTTTCTGTGCACCTTGTGCATAGGTTCCGCGTTCCCTAAACTCCATACTAAATGGTGCCTTCCTTTTTCCTCTCTTGGAACATCTTTGTCGTGGTTAAGGGAGGCTAAAACTTTCTTATAAAATAATAATAATAATGATAATTTGTTACTACAATGGACTCTAAATTTGAGTTCGATATTGAACTTCTGTTGAACACTTAACGTGTTAGTAAAGTTTCAAAAATACGTTCAATGATGTCATAAAATATGTCCAATGAAGTATAAAAAATATCAAATGGCATTATGGAAATGCGTCTAAAATGATCGTAAAAATAAATAAAAAATGACATGACATTTTATTTTCAAGTAATAACGGCTCCATTGAAATCATTATAACGTTGTTTGTGGTAATTACCTATGCAATGAAGTAATATAAAACTCAATGACGCAGCGAAAACAAATTCCATGTCATGATAATATCCAAATGAGGTCATGGCGAGAAATTCTGGGAGGTCGTGAAAACTTGCGCGACCTCAAATGAAGAAATCAGAATTTTTTTTAGGGAAAATTTAGAACCAAAAAAATTTAGAATTTCAAAATCTTTATTCAATTACATGTACATTGCATTCATACCACTTTGAAATTTGGTTTGTTTTTGCGTTACAATCTGAAATTGTTTTTCTACCTTTGGTACTCGGCGGTCTAGTAAGCACCTCCTCAATTAAGCTTCTCTCTCTTTTCTATATCAATTTGGCTCACTCGAACATCATTTGAGGAGAGTTCACGCGTCATCAGGCTTTGAATAGCTCACGTGAGGGAGGAATCGGCAGATTTTGTATAATCGATGTATAAGTGAAACATCGAATGCGACGGTGAAATATCGCTGTAGCGTGATTTGCTTTGACCGTCTTGCAGCTATTCGACGAGTAACGTGCACATGTGTGAATGTAGAGAGAGAAAGGGTTACGGAACGTTTTCGCTATTAACGAAATGTTTCTTCTTAACAAATATCTTCCAGGTGACTGGCATCTTTCCACTTGACGGACATCTTCCCGCTTGACGGACACATTCCCACTTGACGGGCATCTTCCCGCTTGACGGACACATTCCCACTTGACGGACACCTTCCCACTTGACGGACACCTTCCCACTGGACGGACACCTTCCCACTGGACGGACACCTTCCCACTTGACGGACACCTTCCCACTTGACGGACACCTTCCCACTTGACGGACACCTTCCCACTTGACACACACCTTCCCACTGGACGGACACCTTCCCACTTGACGCACACCTTCCCACTTGACACACACCTTCCCACTGGACGGACACCTTCCCACTGGACGGACACCTTCCCACTGGACGGACACCTTCCCACTGGACGGACACCTTCCCACTGGACGGACACCTTCCCACTGGACGGACACCTTCCCACTGGACGGACACCTTCCCACTGGACGGACACCTTCCCACTGGACGGACACCTTCCCACTGGACGGACACCTTCCCACTGGACGGACACCTTCCCACTGGACGGACACATTCCCACTTGGCGGACACATTCCCACTTGGCGGACACATTCCCACTTGGCGGACACATTCCCACTTGGCGGACACATTCCCACTTGGCGGACACCATCCCACTTGACGGACACCTTCCCACTTGACGGACACCTTCCCACTTGACACACACCTTCCCACTTGACACACACCTTCCCACTTGACACACACCTTCCCACTTGACACACACCTTCCCACTTGACACACGCCTTCCCACTTGACACACGCCTTCCCACTTGACACACGCCTTCCCACTTGACACACACCTTCCCACTTGACACACACCTTCCCACTTGACACACACCTTCCCACTTGACACACACCTTCCCACTTGACACACACCTTCCCACTTGACACACACCTTCCCACTTGACACACACCTTCCCACTTGACACACACCTTCCCACTTGACGGACACCTTCCCACTTGACGGACACCTTCCCACTTGACGGACACCTTCCCACTTGACGGACACCTTCCCACTGGACGGACACCTTCCCACTGGACGGACACATTCCCACTTGACGCACACCTTCCCACTTGACGCACACCTTCCCACTTTACGCACACCTTCCCACTTGACGCACACCTTCCCACTTGACACACACCTGCCCACTTGACACACACCTTCCCACTTGACACACACCTTCCCACTTGACGCACACCTTCCCACTTGACGCACACCTTCCCACTTGACACACACCTTCCCACTTGACACACACCTTCCCACTTGACACACACCTTCCCACTTGACACACACCTTCCCACTTGACACACACCTTCCCACTTGACACACACCTTCCCACTTGACACACACCTTCCCACTTGACACACACCTTCCCACTTGACACACACCTTCCCACTTGACGCACACCTTCCCACTTGACGCACACCTTCCCACTTGACGCACACCTTCCCACTTTACGCACACCTTCCCACTTTACGCACACCTTCCCACTTGACGCACACCTTCCCACTTGACGCACACCTTTCCACTTGACACACACCTTCCCACTTGACGGACACAATCCCACTTGACGCACACCTAACCCGCCAATAAGCACCATCCCAGCTAACGACTGGCATTTCGCACTATGCTCAAAAATAAGACGTGAATCACCGTGCGATGACCAACGTAACACCTCGTTGTGCATGTACGGCAGGCCTTGAAATCGCCGCATCCCGGTAGTAGTTTTCCACAATAAACGTATTTATTCCTCGGTGAGTTTCTGGAAGTGGCGTCATGGGTGCGAGATTGCGTCTCCCAGGCCTGTATTTCAGAATTTTTTCGTCAATGAGTCACCATTTCACAGTGTTATTCTCTGAAGGTTTGTGAGGTGTCTGATTTTTGTTTGAATTTAGTTTCCAGTTGGTTGCTGCGTTTGAAGTTATTTTATTTTTTTTTTGACTTCTTAATGTGTGGAGTCCTTCGGATTAAACTTCGTCATTTCTTGACGTGTTTCTCAATATCATGCATGTCATTTTTATAATTTTCTACTTGGCCTCCAGACTGCATTTTTCTTTTTTGGTGTGGAAAACTCGCGTCATCCTCTTAGAATTTTTGCTAAGTTCAGTTGGAAACCTCGCGTTGTTTTTCGATTTATTTTTGTTTTGCGCTCGGTATTTTTGTGTTTCACGTCTGACCTCACCATTGTCTCCGTCTGATGTTTTATCGGCTTGGGAAATTTTTCTTGCTGCATACATGACTGCGCGCGATGTTTTTCGTGGACGAAAGTCAGAGCGTAATGGTGTTTTAGTGGATTGTTGCTTCTTGTTGTCACTCGTGAGTTTTTATCTTTACATTAAAACTTTTGAAGCAGTCTTGTTATTTTTGTTCTAAGTCCGTTTAAAATTTGCCTTTGAAATCAGGATTTCTAGCATTACATAGTCATTTTCTCATGCGACTTAAATGATTTTTTTTCTTTAGGCTGAAATTCCATTTTAGGGCTGAATTTACCTTTTAACCTCCTCTTGTCTAGCCCACCAATAAGCAACCCACATTCCTTCAAAATATAACAAAATCGTGGCGCGCTATCAGCCCTATGCAGGACACTCGTACTGTGAATATTGCTTTTCTCCGAAACTGCATCGAATCAAAATAGGGAACGGAGAATGAGGTTGTATTTAATTCCCTCATATAAGGACCGTATGTTTCACTGGCTCTGTGTCTCTTAATTAGACTATTGATTCGGCAACTACAGATCGAGGTTAGATAAGTGGTAGTCTAATATTGTGTTGTTATCGACTTAACGAAAGTAGCTTGTGGTAGAGCGCCGTATTGCTGCACAGCCGAACGGCAAATGAGAACAATGTGTCAGTTCTGGCCTTGAGTTTCCTTGGCATACTTGTTTTTACAGCTCACTTCTACCTTGAGGTGGCCCAGCCCGGGCGGTGAAGATACCGAGAATGCGAAGCAAAATGTCTGTTCCATACCGTATTTTTCAGCCATCGTTTAATACGTGCAGATTTGACGTTGAGGTCTTCAGGAAGCTGTGTAAGCGCTTAGAACAGTAAGCTAAGTAGAAATGCTATTTGAGAAAGTTTAGGCACCAATTCAGACGACGCCGAGAATGTGAAGTGCAATATCCGTTTCTTACCGTATTTTCCAGCCGTCTCTTTTTACGTGCAGAATTGAGGTTGAAGCTCTGTAAACGCTTATAATAGTAAGCTGAGTAGAACTGTTATATGAGAAAGTTTAAATTCACCAATTAACAAGTAGACTTGTGTTATCTAAATCCTCAACTTTGGTTCTCGGATTGTGCTAGAGGCCTAGTTTCTAATTATACTTGTAAATCATCATCGCTAGCCTTCGGTCGAACTCGCCTACACCCTTTTGCGCCGTACGCGTATTTAAATAGTCTCAGCAGTGTGTGCGTGTCTCACTCGTATCTGAGAAGTCTCAATTCTGCTACACACGCATGGACACCTGGTGGGACTTTTTCAAAGGGAGAATGTTAGCTTATATTGAGAAATTCGTGCTTGATTTTCCAAAGCAAAGAACCGCCTTGTTTTCTTATATTGAGAAATTCGCGCTTTATTTTCCAAAGTAAAGAACCGCCTTGTTTTCTTATATTGAGAAATTCGCGCTTGATTTTCCAAAGTAAAGAACCGCCTTGTTTTCTTATATTGAGAAATTCGCGCTTGATTTTCTAAAGTAAAGAACCGCCTGAGAACCGTGCGACCAGTTGTTGCAATGTGTGTGTATTCAGTGCGAGCTTTGCTGTCCAAATACAAAACTTGAATATGTGGGAATGATTCGCTTACTTTTGATGAGTAACTCATAGAGGCAGGTAAAAAATATTATCCTGCCCCTGTCCTGCACGAACGGAGTCCCTGAGATCGACCATCTCGAGTTCCTGGATTGCACTTTTTGTGGAAAAATTTTCCGTCAAAGGTGTATTGGTCGGTCTACTATGTTCCAAAAATAACTTTCAATTTCATTTTAATCCCACGAATTGATGCTATGAGCTACTTAGTAACTCGTTAAACGTGTGGCATGAAAATCGTTAATTACAGCATTGGGTAGGGAGGGATTGAACACATCTCGTACCCAAACTTTTTCGCCGGAGCATGCATGTTTTTGCCGCCTGAGCGATTATTTGGGCGGCGTAAAACATGCATGCATGCGACGAAAAAGTTAGACTGGTGTAGCTGGCAACACGATGGCTTCATGGCTATCTTAAATAGTTGGACATGTAGATTTTTTGCCCTTAACACGTTGACTGCGATGGGTTAAACTGAAGTTCAATGTTCAACTCAAATTTAAAGATGAAAACTGTTCGCAATTTTATAAATATCTAACATAAACTGGGTCCATTAATTAAATGCCATTAATTTGAAAAGCTCGTTAAAATTTTTCGAACGACCCAGCGATGGATTGCAGCGGAGCAGGAAAAACTTAAAGACACGTCCCATCTATGGGTCGTATCACAAGAAACGTGCTAAGTCTGTACCAGTGCCTCTTAAAGAGCGTGTCGCGCATCTTCGAGAGCGATTGGTTAGGGACTGTGATATCGAGATGTGTAAGAATATAATACTGATAACCGAGGTGTCATTCGCGTATCGTCTTCAATGACGAGTGTCCATTACATTGCATTGATGCGAAGAAAACTTTCTATAGTGCCTACCAACCTGATTGTCGGTCTAAACCCTGTAACGTATAACGTTTAACGATCGATCGCTTTCCTTTCGATTATTTAATCTACTCTAATCGATATGTTGTGTGGCAGCGTCTGCCAATGAAATGTGGGGAGGGAACTCGGTTCATGTGTGCATGAATTGGATAAGATTCTACTCGTGAGGATGCAACTATTATTTTTGTTGTAAGCGGTGCTCGTAGAGAGCAGATGCAAGGTCCCGAACAAAATATTTGGTAAGCCTTCGTTTGCTTCAAATAGCGTAGGTTTTTGTTTTGTTAAGTATTTTTTTCGGTTGTGTGCAGTCCTTTTCTTCCAGCACCTATTACTGTTTTCAACAATTTCGATCTTGTTATATTCCAGTGCGCAGGTCATAGAGTAGTTAGTCGTTCAAGTTTCAACTGTTCAACATTGGTCGATGCAAATACATTTATGCTGTAAAATTATCTCCAGCATTAAGACGTTCAATGACTGGCTTTGTGCTAGGACACAGAATGCCTCGGGGCTTTCATTTGTGATGTTTCCAGTTTGCGGTGTTATTAGCCTTTATGTGGGGTTTACCCCTGGTGAGTTACAGGTGTTTGGTTGTGATAAGATCGCATGATACATTTACATAATTCCTGCTGGAGCGCTGTTAACATCTCAGTCAGTTTTTATATGTTCTGCAATACGGAAATGATATAATAATAATGATAAATGGCGATGAGGAAATTATAATTATAACGATGTAAAAAAGTTACAATAAGCATTGATGTATCGGTCTTCAGTGGCGTTTCTCGCAACCCGTTCGGAAGTCAGTAGCGCACTTAATAATAGCCTGCTTCAGATTAACTGTGGTTGCTAAGATTTACATTTTAAGTTTTTCTGCTGCCACGGATCGTCCAACCGATGTCTCGTTGCACTGTGAGTGAGTGTCAGTCTGTTTCTGCGTTTCGTCTTTCACTGACAGTAGCTTAACTGGTGTGTTAATTAACCAAGTCCCAGGAACTTACGCCTGTGCCGTGTCCTGTCAACTGTATTTCTGGCAGCTTATGGTTATTGGGATTAATCTGACTGGGTAAATAATATGGTGAGTATGAAATCACATGCAAATTTCCCCCATTGACCGTTATCAGTGCATATTAATTTTAATAGTTCCAGTAACATTAGATGGCAGAATTCTAATGGGTGTTGAGAATAGTTGGTTTCCAAAGTTGATGTCTCTTCAATGTCAGACAATACTGGCGCACCGTCGTGAAAAAAACGTGTCCGTTGTTCGTCTGAGCGGATGCGTTGTTTTGTTTCTTGATAGACCTAGTAAAATTTTATTTGACGGAGATGCGTGACCAAGACTTGTGTTGCGGTTGCGGAAACGGCGTGTTTTTGTTGCCTTTCTTGGGTCGATCATATGGTATACTAGTTCCGTCTCGTGCGTAAGTATATTGACTAATTTTATTTCAAAATTGCAATTTAAAGTATGACGTAAAAACGAAATTTGTTCTTTCTTGAGTGTAGAAGTTGTCGATTTGAACTTCCTTTAAGTGGAACTGGCGTCATGCATCGCTTCTATGATGTGATCCGAATAGGATAAAAAATGAATTGACTTGTCAGGTATTTATCTGTGAGTATTTTATGGATGGTTGTTCAGTGTACCTTCCAGTATTTCCATTATTTATGGTGTGGTTTACTTAGCACTTCACTGAAAAAGTTAGGTAGGCCTTCTTTTTGTTGAAATAATTTTTGTTTTGTTAAGAACCACTTTTTTTCGGTTCACTGCTGTCCTGTTTTTCAGCACCTCTGACTTTCTTCTTCAACTTTTATCTTATTTCATGAACTACTTTCTCAACTTATTGTTTCTGTGCCTTTTTTTCATAGATTCCTCATTCTCTCATCTCCATACTTAATCGTCCTTTCCTCCTTTCTCTCTTCGATACGCTCTTTTGCGTAGCGGTTAGGGAGGCTCAAACTAACTTAAAATCTAATCTAATCCACTGAAAAAGTAGTCATCTTTTACCACACATTAGGTGCCTTATTCAATAATAAAAAAAATAGCTCCATCCACATTTTCAAGTACTTGCAAGTTTTTGATGTGACTTATCGACATTTGCTTTAATTTGTCTTACGAATTAAAAAAAACAATATTTAGCAAAACTGCGCACCTACACGTGTTCCGAGTCTCTCTTCGGTATTATAAGAGCTTATTTCGACTCATCGGAGGGTTTCATTCTATTTTAATTCTCTTTTACGGTGATTCATAACTTGAGCAAGTGTGCTAGCGCATTTTTGTAGGAACTAATTGGGGTCAAATGGTACCTCTCACTTTTAATGCATATTTTTTTATTAAACGATGAATATCTATTTTTTGCGAATTGAGTTAGTGATGAAAGCGATGAAATAGATCGAATCTGTGAAGTTTTTAATTTATTCGCGTTTTATTTATTCGAATCTAAAAAGTAAGAATTACACATTTGAACGAAACCTGCTTGAAACATTACCGTGCGCATCACATCCCTTAACAAGTTGACTGGAAGATCGATTTTCTGTTGTCGTTGTATCGTTGAATTTTAATAGTTGTTTAGCTGGGGATTATTTTTGTCCGTGTATCGAGATTCCTGAATGCGAAGGTCAGAATTTAAAAGGGATTGTTTTTTGACGTGTCTCTAGAACTCGACATTCCTCTGAAGTGTAGTAAGGCGTTGTGGGGGCCGTGTTTTCTGACAATTTACTTCGTGGCGGGGATGCAGCTAGCGATGGAAATTGTTCTGAGTAAACTTCACTCCTTGAAGGTAAAATGTGAGGGCCCGAACTGAGGCCTTCTTTTTGTTGAAAGAAAATGTCTTCTATTATGTTGAGGACCATCTTTTTTCGGTTCACTGCTGTCCTGTTTTTCAGCATCTACTACTTTATTCTTCAACTTTTATCGTTTTTTAAACTTCTTTTTCAACTTACGGTTTCTATGCCCTACTGCATAGATTCCGCGTTCGTTATCTCCATACTAATTGGTGCCTTCTTCCTTCCTCTCTTCGGAACGTTTTTTTTTCTTTTAGCGGTTAGGGAAGCTTAAACAAAAATCTGATTTAATCTGAGTAGACTTACGCTGCCAGCTTTGCTGCTGCAGCGACGTAAATGTTTTAAAAAAAGTCACACGTATTATGTGCACGAGCGAATGCAGTGGTACTGAATTATTTCAAAAGTTGTTGTATATTCCATCTAGTCTCAACACCTCCTTAAGAATGCTGATAACAAGCCTCGTCTGCTTACTTTGGGGAATCTGTATTCTTAAGTAGTGAGTAATCAGCAACTCACTGCAACGTAGATTGCTTGCATGAGGCCACTGTGAGTTTGGATTCGCTGGGCTGCGGGTGTTTTTTTTTTCAACTCCCCTTTTCTCTGTTGTCGATTTTACGAGCGCATTTCCTGCGAACGTTTTTTATAATCAGCTAAAAAAAATTTATTTTCTGTTTCATTGTAGCTCCGGTGGCGATTATTTTAATGATATTTGAAGTCGATACTATGCTGTAGATTAACTTCTTTGCTAGTATACAGACGTATCATAAGGTAGACAGAGAAAAGTTATATCTACGATCCCGCTTGCG
Organism: Morinoia aosen; assembly: GCA_030386875.1. Classification (NCBI taxonomy): domain Eukaryota; kingdom Metazoa; phylum Arthropoda; class Malacostraca; order Amphipoda; family Talitridae; genus Morinoia; species Morinoia aosen. Next base: position 28,463,610 of record CM059569.1, on the reverse strand, counting down.
CGTTGATGTGTGGTTTTTAGCACAACATAACTCGTTGAATACAATGATTGCAGTGACGTGCTTCTCATTGAAGATAAGACAAATGCGACGCGCTCACGTATCTGTTAACGAAGCAGCGCTGTCGTCGCTGTGCGCGAGCGCGCGTCAGAACCTGCTGTTGAGGAAAGAAAGTAGACGGTCCGCCCCTCACCTCCTCCTCGTCCGCTGAAAGTGAAACTTGCGGCTCTTCCTCGTCTTGCCGCGAGCTTCACTCGTTACTTTCACTGCGCCCTGTGGGATGAATGGATGCACGCTGCGGTGGAGAATAAGACAACCTGCCAGTAGAAAAAGTGGGTTCAAAAAGACGCAGTTGTCTGAGAGGAGCATTCTGTAATGAAGTGTTCGTGTGTTGAATAATGGGTTTGCTTTGCTTTTGAGAGTTTTCTCTCTAGCACAATGAGGATATGTTGTTGTGATGTGAAATTGGCGGCTTGCTGTTCAATGAGAGTACGTATCCAAATAGTAATTAGATTTACTAGTAATTCACGAAGATCAGTCATTTGGCAAACTCGCGAGCTGCATTCATTACATTGTCCGAGTCTGGGTCTAAATAATTTATAAGTTATAGGATTTTGTTTGTGATATTCAAGGTTAATTCAGTATATTCTTCCAGTGAATGCATGCGTCCGTTCTTTTACAGTTCGTCTCCCAGTGTGTCATAAAATTTATTCTCATAAAATTTATTCTCATAAAATTTATTCTCATAAAATTTATTCTCATAAAATTCATTCTCATAAAATTTATTCTCGTAAAATTCATTCTCATAAAATTTATTCTCATAAAATTTATTCTCATAAAATTTATTCTCATAAAATTTATTCTCATAAAATTTATTCTCATAAAATTTATTCTCATAAAATTTATTCTCATAAAATTTATTCTCATAAAATTTATTCTCATAAAATTTATTCTCATAAAATTTATTCTCATATAATTTATTCTCATAAATTTATTTAAAATTTATTTTCAGCGCTCCCATGGGGGAAATTTAAGATCCTTAGCTAAGAGTTAGGTATGCCTTCTTTTCGTTGAAATTAAATGTTTTTGTTATGTTACACACGATCTTTTTTCGGTTTGTTGCTGTCCTGTTTTTCAGCGTCTCCGGCTTTCTTCTTAAACTTTCATCTTATTTCATTACCTTCCCTCTTATCTTATTGTTTCTATGCGCACGGGAGCCTTTGCGGGAACACCCCCCCTCAGGGGGATACGGGTATTGTATCTATGGGAATTAGCGCTCCTAGGGGGACTATGTGAGGGCCTGAGCTAAAGGTTAGGTAGGCTTCCTTTTGTTGTAATAAAATAGGTTTTTGTTTTGTTACGGACCATCTTTTTTCGGTCCACTGCTGTCCTGTTTTTCAGCACCTACTACTTTCTTCTTCAACTTTTTTCTTGTTTCATGAACTTCTTTCCTAGCTAACTGTTTCTGTGCACCTTGTGCATAGATTCCGCGTTCCCTCAACTCCATACTAAATGGTGCCTTCCTCTTTCCTCTCTTGGAACATCTTTGTCGTGGTTAAGGGAGGCTAAAACTTTCTTATATAATAATAATAATAATAATAATAATAATAATGCGGGAACACCCTTTGTGCGTAATTCCTCGTTTCCCTAACTCCGTAATAATTGGTGCCTTTATCCTTCCTCTCATTGAACATCTGCTTTGATGTAGTAAAGGGATGCTAAAACTAATTTGTTATCAATCAATCAATCACATACTGTAAAATCATAAAATTTTGGATGTGAACTTCGCATCGTAAATATTTCAGAACAAGAATCTCTCAAATAAATGCAACTTTATGGGGTACCCATGTTAACCCTTAATAATTAATACTCTTGACAGTAGTGCAAAATGTGGCTGATCCATAAGTAGTGCAGATGAATAATAGTGCGCACGAATGTGCACTATTGCCTTTGCCTATTGAGATATTAATCCAAATCTGATGCGAAAAAAATGCGTGTAATGAACGTGGTGATCGCAAACTGGCATTTTGCTTGCAGTTTTCAACAAGAACGTCTATCTCACGAACTACAAAACTTTTGCAAAATTTTAAATTGAAGCTGATGTTTTGTAAGTACATCGTTACAAGGATATCACTCTACAGCCCCTAGCGCTATTTTCTTTGGAATCCTGCCGTTTTTGGCTATATTTGCCGTGCATTATCGTTGTCGAAGGTCTTAAATTGAGTAAGATAAAAGACTGTTAAACAAAATGCAATGCTTCCGATATTGTTTGTGGAATATGTAAGTATTAAATGCACGAGTGAATACAACGGTACTGAATTACATTTCAAAAATTGTAGTAAATTCCCTCTAGTTTTAACTCATTCTAAGTTTCATGTTGGAGAGCCGCCGAGCTAGAACCAGAACCCCTCCTTTTCAGTTGATAAATTTAGTTATGTTTTGACGATTAGAGATCATGATCCCTTGGTCAGCATCTGTTCCCCCTCACCTATCACAGCCATCACGTACATCCACCACCAGCGTACGCACTTCCAGTGCGCCTACTACTCTCTTTTCCAAATTTTGTCTATGTTCCTGAACTTATTTCTCATCTCACTGTATATTTGCACCGTGTGCATAGATTGCGCGTTCCCTCATCTCCACACTAAATGATGCATTTCTCTTTGGATCACCTTTGTTGGTGATAAGGAGGCTTAGACTAACATCGAATCTAAAATCATCACCATCACCGCCATGGAGCGATAATTCGCCCTGGCCACCGACGCGTGAAGCGAATTAATTACACAACGCGTCGGTATCTCATCCATCCACCTGCCGCCGCGCTCGCTATCTGGCGTGCTGTCTTGTATTCATCGTCCACTGCGGGTCTCTCCTAGCGTCTAGGCCTAATTCTGCACCTGGTGCTCGTGTTCCTGCCTTGTGAAATGTGTAATTGCTTGTGTAGCAGGTGCAAAGTGTGCTCGTGTGCCGCTACTTTGTTAGGTATATACTTATGTAGTAGGTACAAAGTGTGCTCGTGTTGCTGTTGTGGCTACATATTCCTTTTTTGATGCCTGGATTCGTGTTATTTTTTGGAATTGCTGGATTATTCTCTTGAAAAGTTTTGGTACTATTGGAAGTCTATAATAAAAAAAAAATTATCACTCAGAAGTGACCTACTCATCAAATGTGAAATCCTGTGAATTTTTTCGTGTGTGCGCCATTTATCGGTCTCAAACCCTCACATTTCGAGGAGTTCTAAGAAGTTCAATTCTACAAAATTTGTGCCCCTCAGGGGGATACAACTATTGTATCTATGGGAATTAGCGCTCCCAGGGGAAAAATGTGAGGGCCCGAGCTGAGAGTTAGGTAGGCCTTCTTTTTGTTGAAATAAAATGTTTTTTGTTATGTTAAGGACCACCTTTTTTCGGTTCACTACTGTCCTGTTTTTCAGCACCTCTGACTTTCTTCTTCAACTTTTATCTTATTTCATGAACTTCTTTCCCATCTTACTGTTTCTATGCCCTTTCTGCATAGATTCCTCATTTTCTTATCTCCATACTAAATGGTGCCTTCCTCCTTCCTCTCTTTGATACGCTCTATTTTTGCAGCGGTTAGGGAGGCTTAAACTAACTTATAATCTAATCTAATCTACAAAATTTGTGATCAAATACAAAGAGAGTCCTGTACTTGAACAATTCACCATTACTGACGCGGAGAGCCTCAGTTAAAGCATTTGTATCTTGAAATTTATCCTTCAATTTGCAGCGGACGCTTTGCACTTCCTAGTGAAAACTTTGAAGCTTTAGTGCACCCTTGCCATCACTCTTGTGCAACTTACAAGCTCGAGTTTTGAAACGAGGTGTGAGTGAAGGCTCTGTGTGATGACCTGTGGGTCGACTCGCTGTTTCGAACTTGATTCTGAGTGCTAGCTGCTGGATTTTTCTCAAGAAATTAGGGAGGCTTAAACTAACATATAGTCTAACCTTTTCTCAAGAAGTACGATATAAACGTGCCGAACTTTTGGTGTCACAAGTGAGATAATTTTCGTTTGCACTTCCATTGGTTGGTTTCTGTTGTTGGTACCTTCACTTTTACTCAAATTAGATGCTGAAATACACCGCTTACTTAAAAAAAAGATGTCATGCAGCTTGTATATTATTAACACATTGACTCCGAAGTGTTACATATGTGTACCACTAGGTAGGTAAATTGTTCATTTACGTACCGGAACATGCAAATAACATTTCAACTATTTTGCTACCTTTTCCGGAATAAATTTTAGAGTAAAAGGTAACACATTATGGTTCAAGGGTATTCTTTACACTTTTCAAAAAGGTTAGAAATGTATTAGAGCAGAAAAGCTGGTTTTTCAAAACGACTTCTTCTAGCCTGACCAAACTGACCGTGAGCAACTGCACAACCGGAGTCAACGTGTCAACATTCAATTAAAGCATGAATATGCTTCAGAGTTTAACCAACAAACCTATGAAAATGCATGGAGCATTTGAAGGTGTGCGACTTTTTTTGTAAAGCTCCGTGCGCCAAGTCATGCAGTCCAGTTCCCTTGAACCTTGCGGAGCCTGCGCGCCACTGCGAGCAGAGCTTGATCTTCTTATAGCACACGGGATCCAGCGGGCGTTAAGGAGCTTGTGTTGTTGGTCTTACATGCAGCATCTGACAGGCTGAGTGCCATCGATGTCTGTGTTTATCAGCGTGTTGGTTTGCGGTGTAAGGACACGCAGTCCTACGGCAATGCTTCATTTTGAAGTAATCGTGGCGCTCAAAACGTATGGTATGATCCGAGTACGAGTGGTACTTGAATGAGTGATACTTCTGTGAGTTATATATTGTTGATCCTTACAGGGTCATCTAATTCGGAGTGTTGTCTCAAAGTGGGTTCTTGCTAGCGATTTTTGTTTTTTTCCGTGAGGCATTTAAATTCGTCTTACTTGTAAAATTAATTTGATTTACATTTTTTAAGTGATGATTTACTTTTTTTCGACCAGTCCATTGGTGCAACTTGTGATGCGATGAATAGGAGTAAAATGTTTTATGAAAATTTATTTTTTCCTTTGAAAGCCTACCTTTTTTCCAAAACCCCATACTGAATGGTGCCTTCATCCTTCCTCTTCTTAGAACACCTTCGTTCTGGCTAGGGAGGTTTAAAACCTAAATAATTATCTAATCTAAAGAAATCTTATAAATCTCTTTTATAGTTTGCCTTGAATAAGGCAGAAAAGCTCGGCCACCTCTTTTTCTAAAATGTATATACGTGTAGTGCTTGTTCTTGTGGTCAAGGTTCCTGTGACTGCGGCACACCGGTTTGTTTTTACCGCTTTTTGTACTTAAGCCGGCACTGTTGAAAGCTGTAATTATTGTAAATCTCGGCAAAAATGCAGTGAAATGCTGCGTCAAAATATTATTCGAATGAATGTGAATTTGAATGTTGGCATGAAGTGAAATTTTTCTTGGATATTATGTTTTAAATACGTTTAGTTGCACAATTGAAAATGCTTGGAGCAATTTAAGGTGTGCGTCTTTTTTGTGAGGCTCCGTATGTATATACATACGTATAGTATATTGAATACGTATACACATAGGCAGGTGAAAGCAAGGAGCGGTAAAGTGATTGTCGACAAAGCCTAAAAGAAAATTTCTTAGTAAAAGAAGCTTTGAAAGCAGCGTTGTGTTTACATACGCGGAGGTTGCTCCTTCAGTGGTGTTTGGTTCTGAGACGTGGAAAGTGAGAGTAAGAACTACGAAAACACTAAACATGCTGGCGTTTTTATACCATTCAAAATACGTTGTGGCATTGACGCTATTTTACGGTAGGAGGATGAGGCAGGTGAGAAGAATGACGTGTGTTGTGATGGCAGAAAGTGTTAGGTATGATGTTATTTCAACATGAGGTGAGAAAGAGTGAGTAACGTGCGAGTGTTGTCATGAATAGAAAGGGGGAAAAGTACCTTTAAGGAGGTCGAGGAATTACAACAATATTAATAATAATAATAATAAAGAAATAATAATAGGATAAAGTGAGAGGACAGGCAGGGTAAGGAGGTATATTCGCCGACATTGTATGAGTGCATGACCGCATCAGTTCAGACGGGCATAGGAGTGTCAGTTAGGACGCATACACGCATTAGTGAGACGCGTAGCCATATCAGTTAGGACGCATACACGCATTAAAGAGACGCATAGGCGTATCAGTTAGGACGCATACACGCATTAAAGAGACGCATAGGCGTATCAGTTAGGACGCATACACTCATTATAGTGAGACGCGTAGCCATATCAGTTGGGACGCATACACGCATTAAAGAGACGCATAGGCATATCAGTTAGGACGCATACACTCATTATAGTGAGACGCGTAGCCATATCAGTTGGGACGCATACACGCATTAAAGAGACGCATAGGAGTATCAGTTAGGACGCATACACGCATTAAAGAGACGCATAGGCGTATCAGTTAGGACGCATACACGCATTAAAGAGACGCATAGGCGTATCAGTTAGGACGCATACACGCATTAAAGAGACGCATAGGCGTATCAGTTAGGACGCATACACGCATTATAGTGAGACGCGTAGCCATATCAGTTGGGACGCATACACGCATTAAAGAGACGCATAGGCGTATTAGTTAGGACGCATACACGCATTAAAGAGACGCATAGGCGTATCAGTTAGGACGCATACACTCATTATAGTGAGACGCGTAGCCATATCAGTTGGGACGCATACACGCATTAAAGAGACGCATAGGCGTATCAGTTAGGACGCATACACGCATTAAAGAGACGCATAGGCGTATCAGTTAGGACGCATACACGCATTAAAGAGACGCATAGGCGTATCAGTTAGGACGCATACACGCATTAAAGAGACGCATAGGCGTATCAGTTAGGACGCATACACTCATTATAGTGAGACGCGTAGCCATATCAGTTGGGACGCATACACGCATTAAAGAGACGCATAGGCGTATCAGTTAGGACGCATACACGCATTAAAGAGACGCATAGGCGTATCAGTTAGGACGCATACACTCATTATAGTGAGACGCGTAGCCATATCAGTTGGGACGCATACACGCATTAAAGAGACGCATAGGCGTATCAGTTAGGACGCATACACTCATTATAGTGAGACGCGTAGCCATATCAGTTGGGACGCATACACGCATTAAAGAGACGCATAGGCATATCAGTTAGGACGCATACACGCATTATAGTGAGACGCGTAGCCATATCAGTTGGGACGCATACACGCATTAAAGAGACGCATAGGCATATCAGTTAGGACGCATACACGCATTATAGTGAGACGCGTAGCCATATCAGTTGGGACGCATACACGCATTAAAGAGACGCATAGGCATATCAGTTAGGACGCATACACGCATTATAGTGAGACGCGTAGCCATATCAGTTGGGACGCATACACGCATTAAAGAGACGCATAGGCATATCAGTTAGGACGCATACACGCATTATAGTGAGACGCGTAGCCATATCAGTTGGGACGCATACACGCATTAAAGAGACGCATAGGCATATCAGTTAGGACGCATACACGCATTATAGTGAGACGCGTAGCCATATCAGTTGGGACGCATACACGCATTATAGTGAGACGCGTAGCCATATCAGTTGGGACGCATACACGCATTATAGTGAGACGCGTAGCCATATCAGTTAGGACGCATACACGCATTATAGTGAGACGCGTAGCCATATCAGTTGGGACGCATACACGCATTAAAGAGACGCATAGGCATATCAGTTAGGACGCATACACGCATTATAGTGAGACGCGTAGCCATATCAGTTGGGACGCATACACGCATTAAAGAGACGCATAGGCATATCAGTTAGGACGCATACACGCATTAAAGAGACGCATAGGCGTATCAGTTAGGACGCATACACGCATTATAGTGAGACGCGTAGCCATATCAGTTGGGACGCATACACGCATTAAAGAGACGCATAGGCGTATCAGTTAGGACGCATACACGCATTAAAGAGACGCATAGGCGTATCAGTTAGGACGCATACACTCATTATAGTGAGACGCGTAGCCATATCAGTTGGGACGCATACACGCATTAAGGAGACGCATAGGCGTATCAGTTAGGACGCATACACGCATTAAAGAGACGCATAGGCGTATCAGTTAGGACGCATACACGCATTAAAGAGACGCATAGGCATATCAGTTAGGACGCATACACGCATTATAGTGAGACGCGTAGCCATATCAGTTAGGACGCATACACGCATTAAAGAGACGCATAGGCGTATCAGTTAGGACGCATACACGCATTAAAGAGACGCATAGGCGTATCAGTTAGGACGCATACACTCATTATAGTGAGACGCGTAGCCATATCAGTTGGGACGCATACACGCATTAAAGAGACGCATAGGCATATCAGTTAGGACGCATACACGCATTAAAGAGACGCATAGGCATATCAGTTAGGACGCATACACGCATTAAAGAGACGCATAGGCGTATCAGTTAAGACGCATACACGCATTAAAGAGACGCATAGGCATATCAGTTAGGACGCATACACGCATTATAGTGAGACGCGTAGCCATATCAGTTGGGACGCATACACGCATTAAAGAGACGCATAGGCATATCAGTTAGGACGCATACACGCATTATAGTGAGACGCGTAGCCATATCAGTTGGGACGCATACACGCATTAAAGAGACGCATAGGCATATCAGTTAGGACGCATACACGCATTATAGTGAGACGCGTAGCCATATCAGTTGGGACGCATACACGCATTAAAGAGACGCATAGGCATATCAGTTAGGACGCATACACGCATTATAGTGAGACGCGTAGCCATATCAGTTGGGACGCATACACGCATTAAAGAGACGCATAGGCATATCAGTTAGGACGCATACACGCATTATAGTGAGACGCGTAGCCATATCAGTTAGGACGCATACACGCATTAAAGAGACGCATAGGCATATCAGTTAGGACGCATACACGCATTATAGTGAGACGCGTAGCCATATCAGTTGGGACGCATACACGCATTAAAGAGACGCATAGGCATATCAGTTAGGACGCATACACGCATTAAAGAGACGCATAGGCATATCAGTTAGGACGCATACACGCATTATAGTGAGACGCGTAGCCATATCAGTTGGGACGCATACACGCATTAAAGAGACGCATAGGCATATCAGTTAGGACGCATACACGCATTAAAGAGACGCATAGGCATATCAGTTAGGACGCATACACGCATTAAAGAGACGCATAGGCATATCAGTTAGGACGCATACACGCATTATAGTGAGACGCGTAGCCATATCAGTTGGGACGCATACACGCATTAAAGAGACGCATAGCCATATCAGTTAGGACGCATACACGCATTATAGTGAGACGCGTAGCCATATCAGTTGGGACGCATACACGCATTAAAGAGACGCATAGCCATATCAGTTAGGACGCATACACGCATTATAGTGAGACGCGTAGCCATATCAGTTGGGACGCATACACGCATTAAAGAGACGCATAGCCATATCAGTTAGGAGGCATACACGCATTATAGTGAGACGCGTAGCCATATCAGTTAGGACGCATACACGCATTAAAGAGACGCGTAGCCATATCAGTTAGGACGCATACACGCATTATAGTGAGACGCGTAGCCATATCAGTTAGGACGCATACACGCATTATAGTGAGACGCGTAGCCATATCAGTTGGGACGCATACACGCATTAAAGAGACGCATAGCCATATCAGTTAGGACGCATACACGCATTATAGTGAGACGCGTAGCCATATCAGTTAGGACGCATACACGCATTAAAGAGACGCGTAGCCATATCAGTTAGGACGCATACACGCATTATAGTGAGACGCGTAGCCATATCAGTTAGGACGCATACACGCATTATAGTGAGACGCGTAGCCATATCAGTTGGGACGCATACACGCATTAAAGAGACGCATAGCCATATCAGTTAGGACGCATACACGCATTATAGTGAGACGCGTAGCCATATCAGTTAGGACGCATACACGCATTAAAGAGACGCGTAGCCATATCAGTTAGGACGCATACACGCATTATAGTGAGACGCGTAGCCATATCAGTTAGGACGCATACACTCATTATAGAGCGACGCGTAGCCATATCAGTTGGGACGCATACACGCATTATAGTGAGACGCGTAGCCATATCAGTTGGGACGCATACACGCATTAAAGAGACGCATAGGCGTATCAGTTAGGACGCATACACGCATTATAGTGAGACGCGTAGCCATATCAGTTAGGACGCATACACGCATTAAAGAGACGCGTAGCCATATCAGTTGGGACGCATACACGCATTATAGTGAGACGCGTAGCCATATCAGTTAGGACGCATACACGCATTAAAGAGACGCGTAGCCATATCAGTTGGGACGCATACACGCATTATAGTGAGACGCGTAGCCATATCAGTTAGGACGCATACACGCATTAAAGAGACGCGTAGCCATATCAGTTGGGACGCATACACGCATTATAGTGAGACGCGTAGCCATATCAGTTAGGACGCATACACTCATTATAGAGCGACGCGTAGCCATATCAGTTGGGACGCATACACGCATTATAGTGAGACGCGTAGCCATATCAGTTAGGACGCATACACTCATTATAGAGCGACGCGTAGCCATATCAGTTAGGACGCATACACTCATTATAGAGCGACGCGTAGCCATATCAGTTGGGACGCATACACGCATTATAGTGAGACGCGTAGCCATATCAGTTGGGACGCATACACTCATTATAGAGCGACGCGTAGCCATATCAGTTGGGACGCATACACGCATTATAGTGAGACGCGTAGCCATATCAGTTAGGACGCATACACGCATTATAGTGAGACGCGTAGCCATATCAGTTGGGACGCATACACTCATTATAGAGCGACGCGTAGCCATATCAGTTGGGACGCATACACGCATTATAGAGCGACGCGTAGCCATATCAGTTGGGACGCATACACTCATTATAGAGCGACGCGTAGCCATATCAGTTGGGACGCATACACGCATTATAGTGAGACGCGTAGCCATATCAGTTAGGACGCATACACGCATTATAGTGAGACGCGTAGCCATATCAGTTGGGACGCATACACGCATTATAGTGAGACGCGTAGCCATATCAGTTAGGACGCATACACGCATTATAGTGAGACGCGTAGCCATATCAGTTGGGACGCATACACTCATTATAGAGCGACGCGTAGCCATATCAGTTGGGACGCATACACGCATTATAGAGCGACGCGTAGCCATATCAGTTGGGACGCATACTCATTATAGAGCGACGCGTAGCCATATCAGTTGGGACGCATACACGCATTATAGTGAGACGCGTAGCCATATCAGTTAGGACGCATACACGCATTATAGTGAGACGCGTAGCCATATCAGTTGGGACGCATACACGCATTATAGAGCGACGCGTAGCCATATCAGTTAGGACGCATACACGCATTATAGAGCGACGCGTAGCCATATCAGTTGGGACGCATACACGCATTATAGAGCGACGCGTAGCCATATCAGTTAGGACGCATACACTCATTATAGTGAGACGCGTAGCCATATCAGTTGGGACGCATACACTCATTATAGTGAGACGCGTAGCCATATCAGTTGGGACGCATACACGCATTATAGAGCGACGCGTAGCCATATCAGTTGGGACGCATACACGCATTATAGAGCGACGCGTAGCCATATCAGTTGGGACGCATACACTCATTATAGTGAGACGCGTAGCCATATCAGTTAGGACGCATACACTCATTATAGTGAGACGCGTAGCCATATCAGTTGGGACGCATACACGCATTATAGAGCGACGCGTAGCCATATCAGTTGGGACGCATACACGCATTATAGAGCGACGCGTAGCCATATCAGTTGGGACGCATACACTCATTATAGTGAGACGCGTAGCCATATCAGTTGGGACGCATACACTCATTATAGTGAGACGCGTAGCCATATCAGTTGGGACGCATACACGCATTATAGAGCGACGCGTAGCCATATCAGTTGGGACGCATACACGCATTATAGAGCGACGCGTAGCCATATCAGTTGGGACGCATACACTCATTATAGTGAGACGCGTAGCCATATCAGTTAGGACGCATACACTCATTATAGTGAGACGCGTAGCCATATCAGTTGGGACGCATACACGCATTATAGAGCGACGCGTAGCCATATCAGTTGGGACGCATACACGCATTATAGAGCGACGCGTAGCCATATCAGTTGGGACGCATACACTCATTATAGTGAGACGCGTAGCCATATCAGTTGGGACGCATACACGCATTATAGAGCGACGCGTAGCCATATCAGTTAGGACGCATACACGCATTATAGAGCGACGCGTAGCCATATCAGTTGGGACGCATACACGCATTATAGAGCGACGCGTAGCCATATCAGTTGGGACGCATACACGCATTATAGAGCGACGCGTAGCCATATCAGTTGGGACGCATACACGCATTATAGAGCGACGCGTAGCCATATCAGTTGGGACGCATACACGCATTATAGTGAGACGCGTAGCCATATCAGTTGGGACGCATACACGCATTATAGAGCGACGCGTAGCCATATCAGTTGGGACGCATACACGCATTATAGTGAGACGCGTAGCCATATCAGTTGGGACGCATACACGCATTATAGTGAGACGCGTAGCCATATCAGTTGGGACGCATACACGCATTATAGTGAGACGCGTAGCCATATCAGTTGGGACGCATACACGCATTATAGTGAGACGCGTAGCCATATCAGTTGGGACGCATACACGCATTATAGTGAGACGCGTAGCCATATCAGTTGGGACGCATACACGCATTATAGAGCGACGCGTAGCCATATCAGTTGGGACGCATACACGCATTATAGAGCGACGCGTAGCCATATCAGTTGGGCCGCATACACGCATTATAGTGAGACGCGTAGCCATATCAGTTGGGACGCATACACACATTATAGAGCGACGCGTAGCCATATCAGTTGGGACGCATACACGCATTATAGAGCGACGCGTAGCCATATCAGTTGGGACGCATACACGCATTATAGTGAGACGCGTAGCCATATCAGTTGGGACGCATACACGCATTATAGAGCGACGCGTAGCCATATCAGTTGGGACGCATACACGCATTATAGTGAGACGCGTAGCCATATCAGTTGGGACGCATACACGCATTATAGTGAGACGCGTAGCCATATCAGTTGGGACGCATACACGCATTATAGAGCGACGCGTAGCCATATCAGTTGGGACGCATACACGCATTATAGAGCGACGCGTAGCCATATCAGTTGGGACGCATACACGCATTATAGAGCGACGCGTAGCCATATCAGTTGGGACGCATACACGCATTATAGTGAGACGCGTAGCCATATCAGTTGGGACGCATACACGCATTATAGTGAGACGCGTAGCCATATCAGTTGGGACGCATACACGCATTATAGTGAGACGCGTAGCCATATCAGTTGGGACGCATACACGCATTAAAGAGACGCATAGCCATATCAGTTAGGACGCATACACGCATTATAGTGAGACGCGTAGCCATATCAGTTAGGACGCATACACGCATTAAAGAGACGCGTAGCCATATCAGTTGGGACGCATACACGCATTATAGTGAGACGCATAGCCATATCAGTTGGGACGCATACACGCATTATAGTGAGACGCATAGCCATATCAGTTAGGACGCATACACGCATTATAGTGAGACGCGTAGCCATATCAGTTAGGACGCATACACGCATTAAAGAGACGCGTAGCCATATCAGTTGGGACGCATACACGCATTATAGTGAGACGCATAGCCATATCAGTTGGGACGCATACACGCATTAAAGAGACGCGTAGCCATATCAGTTGGGACGCATACACGCATTATAGTGAGACGCGTAGCCATATCAGTTAGGACGCATACACGCATTAAAGAGACGCGTAGCCATATCAGTTGGGACGCATACACGCATTATAGTGAGACGCGTAGCCATATCAGTTGGGACGCATACACGCATTATAGTGAGACGCGTAGCCATGTCAGTTGGGACGCATACACGCATTATAGAGCGACGCGTAGCCATATCAGTTGGGACGCATACACGCATTATAGTGAGACGCGTAGCCATATCAGTTGGGACGCATACACGCATTATAGAGCGACGCGTAGCCATATCAGTTAGGACGCATACACGCATTATAGAGCGACGCGTAGCCATATCAGTTGGGACGCATACACGCATTATAGTGAGACGCGTAGCCATATCAGTTGGGACGCATACACGCATTATAGAGCGACGCGTAGCCATATCAGTTAGGACGCATACACGCATTATAGAGCGACGCGTAGCCATATCAGTTGGGACGCATACACGCATTATAGTGAGACGCGTAGCCATATCAGTTGGGACGCATACACACATTATAGTGAGACGCGTAGCCATATCAGTTGGGACGCATACACGCATTATAGTGAGACGCGTAGCCATATCAGTTGGGACGCATACACGCATTATAGTGAGACGCGTAGCCATATCAGTTGGGACGCATACACGCATTATAGAGCGACGCGTAGCCATATCAGTTGGGACGCATACACACATTATAGTGAGACGCGTAGCCATATCAGTTGGGACGCATACACGCATTATAGTGAGACGCGTAGCCATATCAGTTGGGACGCATACACGCATTATAGTGAGACGCGTAGCCATATCAGTTGGGACGCATACACGCATTATAGAGCGACGCGTAGCCATATCAGTTGGGACGCATACACGCATTATAGTGAGACGCGTAGCCATATCAGTTGGGACGCATACACGCATTATAGTGAGACGCGTAGCCATATCAGTTGGGACGCATACACGCATTATAGTGAGACGCGTAGCCATATCAGTTGGGACGCATACACGCATTATAGTGAGACGCGTAGCCATATCAGTTGGGACGCATACACGCATTATAGTGAGACGCGTAGCCATATCAGTTGGGACGCATACACACATTATAGTGAGACGCGTAGCCATATCAGTTAGGACGCATACACGCATTATAGTGAGACGCGTAGCCATATCAGTTGGGACGCATACACGCATTATAGTGAGACGCGTAGCCATATCAGTTGGGACGCATACACGCATTATAGAGCGACGCGTAGCCATATCAGTTGGGACGCATACACGCATTATAGTGAGACGCGTAGCCATATCAGTTGGGACGCATACACGCATTATAGTGAGACGCGTAGCCATATCAGTTGGGACGCATACACGCATTATAGAGCGACGCGTAGCCATATCAGTTGGGACGCATACACGCATTATAGTGAGACGCGTAGCCATATCAGTTGGGACGCATACACGCATTATAGAGCGACGCGTAGCCATATCAGTTAGGACGCATACACGCATTATAGAGCGACGCGTAGCCATATCAGTTAGGACGCATACACTCATTATAGTGAGACGCGTAGCCATATCAGTTAGGACGCATACACGCATTATAGAGCGACGCGTAGCCATATCAGTTAGGACGCATACACTCATTATAGAGCGACGCGTAGCCATATCAGTTAGGACGCATACACGCATTATAGAGCGACGCGTAGCCATATCAGTTAGGACGCATACACGCATTATAGAGCGACGCGTAGCCATATCAGTTAGGACGCATACACTCATTATAGAGCGACGCGTAGCCATATCAGTTGGGACGCATACACGCATTATAGAGCGACGCGTAGCCATATCAGTTAGGACGCATACACGCATTATAGAGCGACGCGTAGCCATATCAGTTAGGACGCATACACTCATTATAGAGCGACGCGTAGCCATATCAGTTAGGACGCATACACGCATTATAGTGAGACGCGTAGCCATATCAGTAAGCCCTGCATCTAATTCAGAACTTGTCACGCACGTTGCCCATTTTAGAGTGGTGGATGAGTGAGAGAATTACCATCAGTACATAAGTATATGTTTGCACGTGTGTTACAGCATATTCGTTTACCAGCGATAGCAGCCAGACTCAGTAGGGCATATCCTTCGGGCTCTCATCTCACCCAGTTGCTGGAGTCTACCTGGCGACGGGAGAGGAACTATCTCTAAAAATTAGGATTTTTTTCATTCCATCTGCCTCCTGAGGAGAATATAACCATTATATCTATAGGAGTTAGTGCTCCCAGGAGAGATGGGAGGTACAGAGGTTAAGGTTAAGTAGTCCTTTTTTGAGTAGAGTAAGTTTTTTGGTTTTGTTGAGGACTTTTTTCTTCTCAGCTCTCTGCTGTTTTTTTTGCTAACATTTGTTACTTCGTGATTTTCATCTTGTTTTACAAACTTTTCACGATCTTCCTGGTTCTTTACAGATACTTTATGTGTAGATTCCCTCTTCCTTTTATTCCATAGGAAATGGTGCCTTACTCCTTCCTCTCTTGAAAATTCCTTCGTTGGGGGTTAGAAACGCTTGAAATTATTTGAATCTAACCTCAAAATCTTTTTTCTGAACGCAAGAAAATCAGAGCACTTATTTCCTATGTAGGTTTCTCATTAGATTTATGTGTATTTCTCTGGACGATGCCGGAAAAAACAAGTGTTTAAATTTTAGTTCTCATTTTTTCATTTCTCCTGCACCTGCTGCCGTGTCAAGTGAAAAGGTATCGAGCTCCATTGAACTGTAGCTCCAAGATCACCGCACAGTATTTAAAGACACTGATTTATTTACTAGAAGCTCCATTGTATCGAGCTCCATTGAACTGTAGCTCTAAGATCACCGCACAGTATTTAAAGACACTGATTTATTTACTAGAAGCTCCATTGTATCGAGCTCCATTGAACTGTAGCTCTAAGATCACCGCACAGTATTTAAAGACACTGATTTATTTACTAGAAGCTCCATTGTATCGAGCTCCATTGAACTGTAGCTCTAAGATCACCGCACAGTATTTAAAGACACTGATTTATTTACTAGAAGCTCCATTGTATCGAGCTCCATTGAACTGTAGCTCTAAGATCACCGCACAGTATTTGAAGACACTGATTTATTTACTAGAAGCTCCATTGTATCGAGCTCCATTGAACTGTAGCTCTAAGATCACCGCACAGTATTTAAAGACACTGATTTATTTACTAGAAGCTCCATTGTATCGAGCTCCATTGAACTGTAGCTCTAAGATCACCGCACAGTATTTAAAGACACTGATTTATTTACTAGAAGCTCTAATTTCGGGTCTATTTCAGCCCTCAAACTAACGTTACAGCATTTGTTGATTTTTAAGCTTCCTAGTTCTTACCATTCAATTGTGCTCCAAATGAATAAAGAACATTTTTTTATTTGATAACGTTAGTATGGTAAGGATCAAGGTGCCTCACTCGTGAAGATCTTGCTTGTAGCTCAAGGAAGGGGCTGTGTGTGTAATACCATTTCTGGGTCCTAGCTTTTGCTCTTTCGCAGACCTGCGAATGTGTGTTTTATGATGCCAACATGAGCGTTAAACTTTACCATTTCCATGTGCGTGACCTTGTTTCCTTATTTCAGGAGACGATACGAAGTGAAATGGCGAACATGACGTTAGGAACTGAAGAGAAGACAGTTTATAGTGTTGCCGTGCCAAGTTACGTGATGGTTGTTTTTAGTACGCAACGTTAGGAACTGAAGAGAAGACAGTTTATAGTGTTGCCTTTCCAAGTTGCTGGATGGTTGTTTTTAGCGTGCGGTTTCAATTGGCCCCTGAACGAAGCGTTCATTGTTCTCAGGGTCTTTTGTTTCCTGCATGGCGATCTTGCTTACGGTGGACCAGTTTTCTACCAGGAGTATGTGTATCTAAGATGCTCGAATGCTCCATTTGCAGCAGGGTCGTGTTTTTATCGTGGAACCAACTTTCTTTAGAGGTATTCAATGTTGTTTGTTCGCCGTCGAAACTTCTAAAAACCCGCTCGATCCCGTGTGCTGGGTATCGTTTGCGGTATTGAGTGATATTTGAAGTGAAAGTCAAACATTTATTCGGTTTGAAAAGCACTCCCTGAGGGAAAATGTGAGGTCTTGAGCTGAGAGTTGGGTAGCCCTTATTTATGTTGGAAAAACAAGTTTTTTGTTTTTGTTAAAAATCTTTTTTCCGTTTACTGCTGTCCTGTTTTTCAGCACCTACTATTTTCTTCTTGAACTTTTATCATGTTTCATAAACTTATTTCTCAACTTGCTATTTCTGTGCACCATGTGCATAGATTCCGCGTTCCCTCGACTCCATGCTAAATGGTTCCTTCCTCTCTCTTGAACGTCTTGGTTGAGCGTAGGGATGCTTAAGCTGACTTCTTATCTAATATTCGCTTTGGAATAAGGCGTTGATTCAGTGGTGGTCAACCGCAAGAGCCTTCTTGAGATAGTTGCGTGCTGACAGTGTTGGTCATTGGAGGGCACCGGACATCTGCTTTGTAAAATGCAAATATTTAGGCATCGTGACGTGTGTTGTCTGCATTCACGCTGTGCGCTGTAAAGAGATGTGCGTCCTGACACAAGCTCAAAACGTACTTGGTATTGGCAGTTGATTTCGCTTGTGACGCTCGTTCTTCTTTCATTCATGCCGCGAAGTATATCTTCTTCCACTCAACGAGCAGAAACATGCTGAAGTGAAACTCCTCTTGACCCTGTGTGACACGATTAACTTGGTAAGCTGCCGGGTCATTTGGAATTGACATATTGGTGTCGAAAACCGTCAGGGAACTGAAGCCTACGAAATGAAAACCAACGAGCAAGAGGAGCTATTCGATATATTCATATTATACTCCACTTAACCCTTTAACGTCCGAATTTTTGTACTCATATTACCGTTAACACAACCACCGTCACTAAACTGGCGCTGACATCAGGCAGTCACCAATATCAGGGTGGGATAGGAACTGCCACCCGGCAGAGAACTTCAAAGAACACATTAGGGAACTAGTTGAACAAGAAATACAATATATTGAGGGTATTTTTGAAAGAGGACACCGGTGTCCTCTGGGGCGTTAAAGGGTTAAATGTTCAATGTTGCTTATCTTGCTCTCGTATTTCTGTGTGGCTATTATGTGAAGATATAATTAAAGCCTACTTGTACTTCGAGGAAAGTCGACGGTCACATGTCATTCAATTTTTTATCTGCTAAGCTAATGGCAGGGCGTAGGCTGAAATTAGTCCCTTGAGAGACATTACTTTTGGCTAAGAAAATGCTTGATAATTATAACCAAGAAGGAGGCGCGATCACACCGGCGTGATGGTAATATTTTTTGAGGGCTCGCAGTTTTTATGAAGATTATATCCATTAATACGGACACGATCAATAATATCTCCCACGCTTGCTGGGTTATTGATTTAAATGGAGATATTAGTTGTTCGTGTTAACTATTTCCATTATAAAATTATGTGCAACTTAAAGATACAAGATCGATTACTTCGTATTGACACCATATTTTGATACGCGATGCAGCTTGATGTAAGAAGTAGTGGTGTCCTGTTAGAAGACATTATACGTCAACAGCCTCAATTGCTATGTGTACTGATTTTGCCTTGATTGTTACGTGTACATATTTCCCCTCAGTGGGAATACAACTGTTGTATCTATGGGAATTTGCACTCCCGGCCCGGGGGAAAATGTGGGGGCCCTGGCTGAGAGTTAGGTAGGCCTTCTTTTTGTTTAAATAAAATCTTTTTATGTTAAGGACCATCTTTTTTGGCTCACTGCTGTTCTGTTTTTTTTTCGGCCCCTACTACTTTCTTCTTCAACTTTTATCTCGTTTCATAATCTTCTTTTTCAACTCACTGTCCCCTCAGGGGGATACAACTATTGTATCTATGGGAATTGGCGCTCCCAGGGGGACTATGTGAGGGCCTGAGCTAGAGGTTAGGTAGGCTTCCTTTTTCTTGTAATAAAATAGGTTTTTGTTTGGTTACGGACCATCTTTTTTCGGTTCACTGCTGTCCTGTTTTTCAGCACCTACTACTTTCTTCTTCAACTTTTTCTTGTTTCATGAACTTCTTTCCTAGCTTACTGTTTCTGTGCACCTTGTGCATAGATTCCGCGTTCCCTCAACTCCATACTAAATGGTGCCTTCCTCTTTCCTCTCTTGGCACATCTTTGTCGTGGTTAAGGGAGGCTAAAACTTTCTTATATAATAATAATAATAATAATTCAACTCACTGTTTCTATACCCTTTCTGCATAGATTCCGCGTTCCCTTGACCCCATACTAAATGGTGCTTTTCTTCCTTTCTCTCTTTGGATAGCCTTTGTTGCGGATAGGGAGGCTTCAACTAACTAATAATAATCTGTGTACATATTTGGCCTTAATTGTCATGGAAAGTTTACTTTATCAGTTATCTGCGGTTTTCTGATCTTGGAAGCCTCTTCGATTTTACATATCTCGCTGATTCTGTAATTAATCGCGTCATAAACGATGCGGTCTTATAGTTAGGCGTACTCTTAATCGATGAACAAGACGATCTGTAATCGGAACCCTAGTGTGATATACAGATACCGAGATCTTACAGCTCGTCTTTGTGGCTTTTGTTTTGTGTTGTTGGTAGTGGAGATATGTCGTGGTAATGCGGTGTTACTGACAAGCATGTGATGAAATATTGTGCATTTTTGAGCAGCTTCTTGCCCTATATTATTGAGAATAAGTAGCATTTCCCAGTTGGGATGTTGTATCAAGTCAGAAACGTATCGGTTTGAATCGGGCGAGAACTTCTCATAAGTTTGATACTGTTCTCTGCAAGACCACCGTTTACTTTTTATTTTCAGGCTTTTCAATTAATTATTTTCACACTTTTGCAGTACTACCGGCTGTACTGCTTTGAAATTGTGGTAGTGTTTTTAGAAATTTTCAGGCGGGATGTTCAGCATACCGGATTTCCCTCTCATTTGTTGACGCTTTCAGGGTAGATTTACACCATCCGTATTTTATTTATACCTATGACATAAAAACTCAAATCATCATCGTTAGGTGCTGTTTTCCAGCTGACACTTGAAATCACGC
The DNA here is from genome assembly GCA_030386875.1 of Morinoia aosen. Taxonomy (NCBI): domain Eukaryota; kingdom Metazoa; phylum Arthropoda; class Malacostraca; order Amphipoda; family Talitridae; genus Morinoia; species Morinoia aosen. The sequence goes on along the minus strand of CM059569.1, from coordinate 28,442,479 downwards.
GTTACATTTTCATTATGCCAAATTAATGTTTCGAATAGGGTTAGTGCTCATTGCTAATCCAAATTCCTCTTGGTCTTGTTATTGGCGTTCTGAATGCAGTTCACGTACAGTACACCACACGAATATTTAATGACTTCCTTGTTATTTGATCGAACCTAATAATGAGGATGACAGTCTTGAGTTCATTAATTAAGTGCTGCGTCGCACTGTTGTTGTGAGACGTCCGTTGTGACTCAGCGCCTACTGCATTCTGTTTGCGTCGTGACGGAAGTTGCTTCATTGGACATTCTGTCGCTATCCCTTTAGCGCCCGAGAGGACTCTACAGTCCTCTTTTAAAATAACCTCAATATATTGTATTTCTAGTTAAATTAGTTCCCTAATGTATTCTTTATGGTTCACTGTCGAGTGGCAGTTCCTTCCTCATCCTGATATCGGTGACTGCCTCATGCCGGTGCCAGTTTATGTTGTGATAACGGTACAAAAATTGCGACGTTAAAGGGTTAAACTTGTGCTGGTAAAGAACTCCTATGAGTTATAATCGTGCTCATTACTGCGGTGTCGCTACCCTGGCACTTTGTAATAATGATTTGTAACGTCAGCGTGACATCAGTGTCTCCTGATGCAAGTGAGTCGTGGGGCCTGCATCGACTACAGTGAAGTTAAATATCGACTGAGATATGCGTGTGAAGTTAGTATTATATATTACGTTTGATTTTTAACTTAGTGTACTTGTGAGTAGTGTGAATTTTTACTCATTTAAACTCATCAGATAGCGCGATGAATTTGATGCTGTAGTACGTTTAATATTATCCGTTCATTAATTAACCTATTTATAATGCAACTTGTTGAAATTTTTACTCGTGCCCGCTGAGTACTGATGTGGAACTATTGGTTTGTGATCTCACTCTGTTGAATTATCTTACCTTCAGTTCTGTTAATTGACTACCAAACCTCGACTCATGATGACGCGGTAACCTTGAAGGCAATTGTTGTTGTTTTCTGATGTGTCCAAGAGAGTGGCTGGATATTAGACTCTTTGTTATGCCGGGCTTACGGGAAGGCCTTCTTCCTTCAACACATTCAGGCCAAACTGCAAGTCGGACGCACGTAGTCATATTTTGTTTGTCCACTGATGGCTTTTTTATGCTTGGCGTCATCTGGTGACCATTTCCTCAACCATGACTCGTAAAAATGTGTATTATTTTTCAGTAGGAGTCTTTTGCAGGCGCACCACACGTTGTTGAGCGTGTGGAGGAGGAAGTGCGTCCTTCTTTTGTGACACGACTCGTGCCTGGTGAACTGGTTCCATGTTCATGAGTTCTGTTTTTGTTTATGGTGGTGTTATGGTTTGCTGATTCTTGTTAGAATGTTTCTCCTTGGGGGATACAATTACTGTATCTATGGGAATTAATAATCCCAGGGAGAAAATGTGTGAGGGCCCGAGCTGAGAGTTAGGTAGGCCATCTTTTTGTTCAAATTAGATGTTTTTTTTGCTATGTTAAGGACCATCTTTTTTCGGTTCACTGTTGTCCTGTTTTCCTGCCCCTACTACTTTCTTCTTCAACTTTTGTCTTTCTTCATGGACTTCTTTCTCTACTTACTGTTTCTGTGCACCATCTGCATATATTCCGCGTTCCCTTATCTCCATACAAATAGTGCCTTCCTCTCTTCGGAACACTAAGTGAGGGCCCGAGCTAAAGGTTAGGTAGGCTTCTTTTTTGTTAGAATAGAATAGGTTTTTGTTTTGTTACGAACCATCTTTTTTCGGTTCACTGCTGTTGTGTTTTTCAGCACCTACTACTTTCTTCTTCAACTTTTTCTTGTTTCATGAACTTCTTTCTTAGCTTACTGTTTCTGTGCACCTTGTGCATAGATTCCGCGTTCCCTCAACTCCATACTGAATGGTGCCTTCCTCCTTCTTCTCTTAGAACATTTTTGTCGTGGTTAAGGGAGGCTAAAACTTTCTTATATATAATAACTCTCTTCGGAACGCCGTTTTTACGGTTTAGGAGGCTTAAAGTAACATTTAATCTAAATGGAGGCTGAATTTTTCGTTTTCTTGTCTTTCCACGAGTTAATTGGAGGTGTGATTGTTGTATGAAGCAGCACCATATAAGGTTAAAAAGTCGTCGCAGTAGTCCCCAATATCTGCTAATTAAATTCTATGTTTTCTTGCCTTTTTTTCTTAGAGGGTTGCACAGTTCAACTAGTCTTCCGGGTAAAATTGATTCTGTTTCAATAACACCCAATTTCTTTCTAAAAATAAACATGTACTGCATTTGTACATTCAACACGTGTTCCAGTGCTGGTTTTTGCACAGATGTGCAAATATTGCCAGGTAAATAATCTCCGTGACACTCCACACTCGTTTGTTTCAGCATTGAGTAAAAATAGACTTCGTTCACAGGGACTTGCTCCTCTGGGGGATACAACTATTGTAGGTATGGGAATTAGCGCTCCCAGGGGGAACTGTGTGAGGGCCCGAGCTGAGAGTTAGGTAGGCCTTCTTTTTATTGAAATAATTTTTTTTGCTATGTTAAGGACCATCTTTTTCGGTTCACTGCTGTCCTGTCAGCACATACTATCTTCTTCTACTTTTATCTTGTTTCGTGAACTTATTTCTCAAATTACTGTTTCTATTCCCCCTTCTGCATAGATTCCGCATTCCCTATCTCAATACTAAATGGTGCCTCCTCCTTCCTCTCTTCGCTACGCTCTTTTTTTGAAGCGGTTAGGGAGGCTTAAACTAACATATAATCTCAAAGGGTATTTGTGTGTTTGAAATTTCATCTCAATCAGTCACAGGCGCTTGATATCAGCAACAGAGTGTGCAACTGCACATGCTTTATCATCATAACGCTTCTTCTATTCGTTAGAAGTACTAAAATTTCCTTGTGTTTAATGTTAAGTTTAATGTTAATTAATCGTTATTAACTGAACTATCCCTTCCTCCCAATGTTGGCAAAATTCTCTCCCTCTTCCCTCGCTTAGGAAGCTTTCTCTACAAGTTCCTTTTTTTAATTTTTATTTTGAACTCGTACCTCTACTCATGAGCTGGAATTTTACGTTTCCTCGTCAGCTACAATATACTTTTGAGCTGCTACTTGACTTCCACTCTTGAGCTACTATTTTTGAATTCGTACTTCACTATTTTTGAGCTCCTTTAACCTTTCACCGTCACAGTGGATTTCAAAATCCACTTTCATAAACAGCTCTAATATATTTTATTCCTTGTGAAATTTGTGCCCTAATGTGTTCTTCGAAGTTCATTTTCGAGGGGCAATTTTTCCTCATCCTAATATCTGTGACTACTTGATGCAGGTGCCAGTTAAATGATAGTAGTTGTGATAACGGTAATACGAGTACAAAATTCTCACGTTGAAGGGTTAACCTGATTTTTAAGCTCTTATTCTTGAGCTATTACTTTTGACAACATTCTTCACTTCTTTCGATTTCCTATTTCAGTCCGTCTGAACTCCTACTTCATTCGTACTCTGGCGCTCTTACTTTACTCCTTACCGCATGAAACTTGAATGTAAACCTGACAACACTCCAGCGGGTTTATCCCAATTGACAAATTTTTTAACTGCTTTTAAGGTAGCTAAATGAACGATTTCTGTATACTTCAATGCCTCGTAAAATCGCATGACGTTTTTCTTTACCTCATGGACAAATTAATAAATAGTGGAGTGGAAGAGAAGACTGTGGACCAATGTCACGAGACCATAAGGCGGAGCGTGGAGGTATAAATTCCACGTTCGAATAACTTCCATTCAAATTTTGATTGGCTTGACTTGTTACACGAACCGAACTTTATAATCGCCGAGCTGTGTCGTTGTGTGCGTGGTCACTGCATTTTGCAGAGATATTTATGTTCAAATTTGACCGAAAGTCGGTGAAAAATATTGGGAAAATATACATCGTTCTCTTTCATCTCATGTTTCTTTTGCGGAAGACATTACGACTCGGTAATAGGAATGATCGCACATTGAAGAATGGACATCGTTGAAGGTCTTTTTAACTTCCTGGTCTTGAATTTTAATAAATAATTTCAATTTTATGAGCTTACAAAAAATTTTCTGGGGAAAGTTCAGTTTTCCATGTGTCTTATACGGTTTGATAAAAATAAATAAAAATTAAATATGTGTACGCTTGATGTTACTCAATAGTTCAGCAGTGAGTGCTGTAAGTGAAATGGGCTTGTGCAGATAATTAAAAATTAATCGAGTACATATTTGTACTCGAGAATGAGCATAAGATCTGGTTTAGTTTTTACTGCGGCATCGCGTACCTGCTTTTATCTATAATCGATCATCGAACATAATTCCATCATAAATTCATTCCGCTATTCAGCAAATAATTTCAAGGCAGTTACGGTTGCACACATCGTGAGAACATTCCCCCCTCAGGGGGATACAACTATTGTATCTATGGGAATTAGCGCTCCCAGGGGGACTATGTAAGGGCCTGAGCTAAAGGTTAGGTAGGCTTTATTTTTGTTGAAATAGAATAGGTTTTTATTTGTTACAGACCATCTTTTTTCGGTTCACTGCTGTCCTGTTTTTCATCACCTACTACTTTCTTCTTCAACTTTGATCTTGTTTCATGAACTTCTTTCTCATCTTACTGTGTCTGTGCCCTTTCTGCATAGATTCCACGTTCCCTTAACTCCATACTAAATGGTGCCTTCTACTTTCCTCTCTTTGCCTTTGTTGCGGATAGGGAGGCTTAAACTAACTAATAATCTAATCTAATCGTGAGAACATTTTTCTCCTGCTAATGGCGCCCGTAGAGAGGAGCAGGAAAGGACTCGGATTAGTGCTTCAATGTTGAGTTTATCAATACCCTTCAACATTGTAATTGTTATTATTGCTAAAGGCATCGCGTTGTATTATATATTATTATTGCACATTTTTTCTATTTTTTTCTTCCACTGTGACTCTACGAGTGAATTATTTAACACGTTGACTGCCCATTGGGGCATGAGAGTACCACTAGGTAAATTGCTCATTTACGTGTCGGTGTGAATAAACAGCATTTCAATTATTTCAACTTCTTTTTTATCTAGAAAAAATTTAAGCATACGAGGTAAAATATCATACTAATACATTTTCACGCTTCTGAGGAAAGATGCAATTTTTTCCGAGCAGTAAAATAAATTTTTAAATTACGCTCCTTACAACTTTACGTAACATGAGACCGCTGGACGCACATGTGGCAGTGCACCTGTTTAAGTCGCGTTATAGAACGTGAGCTCTGCGCTCAAATTTACCTTAAATATGCTTACCGAGCGCCTTGCTCGGCTTGAAAAGTGCGGCCTCGAACGTTTCAAGAGGTATCGACTGAACGGTTTCCTTTAAAGAACCGCCCAAGTCGCGACTTCGCGCGAATTATTCTGCTTTTTAGGGCGATTTATATTGACTGCTTTACATCCTGTCCTTATGTATGGATTGCATGACGCGTACTAAAAGCATATTTGGAGCGTAGCTATTGTGCTGGGGTATGAAGTTAGCTGATGACTTTTGATTCAAAGGTCTGCTTCGGTGTTCGTGTGCCGTAAAGTACATTGCGTCAGTGAGGGTTAGTGTTTTCTGTTATGTGAATTTCTCTATGAAATACAATTATTGTCAGTGGTTGTGATAGATGGAATTGTCTTTTAATGCTTCTTGACGCTGTGCTTAGTTGTTTTAATGAGATGCAGTAGCTTCTGTAATGGAGCCACTAATGTGCCCGATACGACTGTACTAGCTTAACACTATGGCCACAACGTGCGCCACCGGTGGCCACGGAGGGAATTTTCATAATGCTGCTGACTGACCAGTAGTCACATATTTCCACAAATAAACTTCATTAAAATGAAGTGAATGCACGGTCCAGTGAATGTTTGCTATTTTCAAAATTACTCGCTACAATTGACTTCAAATTTCAATTTAATATTGAACTTCATTTTAACCAATTGCGGTCTAAGTGTTAAGGGATTTTCGGCGTCTCCGATGCATCCAAGCTGTCCAGTCCTGAGTCAACAGCCTGAATGCGGCGACTTGCGAAGATTTATTGCTCATTAGCATGGGCGTAACGCCGGGCTACCTTTTACCCTGTCTAACTTTTTCGCCGCCTGCATGCATGTTTGACGCCGCCTTAGCGATTTAATCGCTTAAATCGCTTAGGCGGCGAAAAACATGCATGCAGGCGGCGAAAAAGTTTGACTGGGCTTTGAATTCTCTTTTGTTTGTTGCGTGTCAGACTGAGAGACATCGAAGGTGAAGTGAATCAGATATTGTTCGATTGTTGAGAAAATTCCTTGCGTGCTCTGAGTATGAAGTTCAAGACTCGCCTAATTATTTTTGTTTTGCTGCATTCATGCGTTCTTCACTGTTTGACGATTATGCGTTTCGAGTGTTCTTCTTGTCGTTCACGCTCGTCTGCATGCTTCTCAAGTCCTCGGTACTGGCCTATATTTTTGTGTTCATTTGCTGACGTCCGCAAAAATTTGAATTTTTGTTTTATTTATATGTATTTTCTTCATTTGTAGAGGTGTCCTCGATAATATATTTTGCGTTATTGTGTGAGGACATGCAAAATTTTAATGACCTGTTTGATATTTTTTATAACCTAACTTGGCTTTTGTTGTTCGTGTACAGGAAATAAAATTTTATCGTATTCCTAAGCTATGTTACAGCTCTTCTTTCCACATAGCGTGCGTGCTGCGGGTATCCTCGTAACTTCCTTCTATCATATTCATTTCCCGTGTAAGGAATGGAGACAAACCTGCATTGTTTTAGCTCCCATTTGAGGTTAAAGTTGACTTTATGTCCTCAAGTTGAGACAAAACGAAATATTCAAGAACTGCACGCACAGCTTAAGCTCTACTCACTGCACCTTGAGATTCATTATTGTGGAAAGAAATTGTTGAAAGTTAACAAATCGTCCTATTTTGTGGAGTGTTCCCCCCACTACACTGCCTCAATGCTCAATCTAGTATCCATGGCGCTCCCCCGCTTTGCGAAAGTGAAGGCATTCTTTGCTATGAGTCGAGCACGCCGTCTCGGTGAATGCTCGCTCTTCTCTTACTTGGTAGTGGGAGAAGAAGGCCTTTGTGAGCGCGTAATTGAAAACGTGGTCGGCTAAAGTTCTTCGTTTCGTGGTGAATGTTCAAACGCTTCGCTCTGTGTGCGTGTGTGGTTTTACAGTTTTCTGGGCGAGTGCGTAACACGGAGTTGAACTGTTACGCGAAGATTATCTTCAATGTTCTTTGAAAATTAATGTCATAATGTAAAAGTAGTTTCGTTGTTACGTTCGAAATCTTATAAACTTCTTGTTGTCTATGTTCTGTTATAGAGGTGCTTTTAGGTGTATGTTCCTACAATTTTTGTAGTTCTTAATGGTCAGATCAAAGGACCTATTTTGAGACAAGAATTAACGTGTTAAATAATATTCCTTTGGAGAATTTTTCAACTGGTGAAATATTTCCTCATAAAAAAAATTCCTTTGGCAAGAATTTGTCACTGAAAAGGTTGACATGTGAAGAGAAGTATTAGCGAAAATCACGATCTCTTCACGATTTCATTTTCATAGTGAAGTATTGCTTTTTTCGCATTTATATTTAAATTTTTGCGTGATAACTGATACTTTTAATGATACTTTTTGGAATTTCAGATCTATTAAATCCAGTGTATCATATATCTACGTTTCAATCATTTATATCATCAAGTGTTCAACATTTTCAGTAATTACGTATGGAAAACTTATGATGCAAGGAATCTGAACTTTGCTGGTAACGCTATTACGGTCACAGATGCCTCTCCTTGGGTGAATGGAAAATGTATGATTAGGTTATGACAGAGCAGGTCAAATTACAATAGATTAAGATAGGATAGGTTAGGCTAGGTCAAGACAGGAGAGGAACGTTGGGATCGATTTTTCAAGTTGATGGGAAATAACCATGGACATCAGGGAAAAGTCCATCTAGTTTAGATTGTTGCCCCTTTTTGGAAATGTTAGATGTGCAAGACATTCACAATGCCGCCTCAGCATTCTACTATTGCAGCGGCCTGGTGCCTCTTGAGCGTGTCGCCGGCACACTCAGCATTGATCAAATGTTTGTGACTGGCCAGATTGTGCTCAGCAACACGTGTGTTGTGAAGTTGTTACATTGTAAAGCCTGTGACTATCATTTGTAAATTCGTACAGCTCACTTGACCGCTACACTTCGTTTTCTGGTGAGGTGTGTTCCGTTAATACTGCAATCATTCTGCCTGGTATCTTTATAAATTTGTTTTTTCACAATGACGTTACACTCGCACATTACTTGCGATGCTCAAGTATTGAATGAGCTTGTTAGTGAGTCGAGTTAGGTTAGTGCACTTCTACAGTTGTCCGAGACAGGCTAACCACTGTGCAGGTTTTACGTGGTAAGTAAAATCTCCTTCAGAGCGTCCCTTGGAGCGGGAGTTTTATGGGTCCAATTTAGTGGGTGATACCATGAAACGCCGTCGTGTTTCCGTTCTCACTTGATTCCTCCTTCACATGAGGCATGTATCATACAGTTGTGACTTGTGTATGTCATTGAGTGTCTTCATCAGCCTTCCCTCATCAGTTTTCCATTCCCATAAATAATTATAATTCATGCAGTGAAGGGTTATACTGAGACAACGAACGAAATAATGTATCTATGAGGTCACGTTTTCGTGTAGATCATGCCGCTGGTTTTGTCCAGTTCCTCGTGCACTGGCCCAGCTGTGCGGACACAAATGCTTGGTAACGAGTCATTGAGTACCACCAGGCTGGTGCAGCGTGAACTTCAGGGCTGCGCGAGGGTCCAGTTCAAACTCGCCTTATGGCAAGTTACGTAATCGGATGTGAGAAGCAACATAGATTTAATCCTTTCAAAAATTTACTTACGAACTATTTTCGAATCAATTTTTCAAATGTAATGTAACACGTTGCTTGCGCTACGACACGCCGGTGGGTAGTGCTCAAGTTTTTCCTGCTCCGAAACGACCCATCGATACGTGGTTATTGTTTGTTATTTATATTTTTTTTCAACACTTTGACTGCGATGTGCGCCACCGGTGGTACACGGAAGTAATTTTCACAATGCTGCTGACCTACCAGTAGTTGCAAATTAAATTTTCATAAATACTTGAGATCAGTGCTAAATGAAGACACGAACCAGTTCATGTTTGGTATTTTCAAAATAGTTTCCTACAATTGACTTTAAATTTGAGTTTGGCTTTAAACCTTATATTTAGTTGTCGCAGTCAAAGTGTTTACGACTTTTGATTTGAAATTTAAGTTGAATATTGAACTCCCCTCAGGGGGGTACGACTAATGTACCTATAAGAATTAGCACTCCCTGGGGGACAATTTGAGGGCCTGGACTGAGAGATTGGTAGACTTTTTTTTTGTTGAAATAAAAAATTCTTGTCATGTTAGGGTATATCTTCTTTCGTTTTACTAATTTTCTGTTTTTCAGCACTTACTACTTTCTTCTTCAACTTTGACCATGTTTCATAATCTTCTTTCTCAACTTCCTGTTTCTCTATGCCCTTTCTGCATAGGTTCCGCGTTTCCTTAACTCCATACTAAAGGGTGCCTTCCTCCTTCCTCTCTTTGGATCGCCTTCGTTGCGGGTAGAAAGGCTGGAACTAATTAATACTCTAATCTAATTTGAATAGAAATATTTATCAACAGTTTAGCCCATAGCAGTCAACGTGGTAAAGATGTCTACCGAGTAGGCGTTGTTCAAAGAATGAGAAAACTGATAATTTAACTCTGATGTGTGATTCATCGTTATCGTGAGGTACGCATTACGTGACTCAGCCTTAACAAGTGTTTTCTCCGAATAGACTCCCAAGCTGAACGTAAGTCAAGTATAACCTACGAAACTTAGCGTGTAACTGTGTTCCGTTAATGAGCCCTTGAAATGTTCCATGCCTGAAATTCACATTACATTTGAAAAGTTGATTCGAAAATAGTTCATCAGTCAATTTTTAAAGGATTAAATCTATGTTGCTTCTGTCATTCGTAAATTCGTACAGATCACTTGCCCGCCACACTTCGTTTTCTGGTCAGGTGTTCCATTAATACTGCAATCATTCTCTCTGGTATCTTGACTGCAGCATAAAAACTGATGAATTTTAATTTTATTCCTAGGTAATCGTAAGTTATCTTGCTACTATGACATTAACGGAAATTACTTGCATTAATGTCATGTTCCTCAGAGGAAGAAAATAGTCCCTCCAATATGGATAAATGATAATTTTACTTGCTTATCTCCTCCCTTTACACTTGCAAAGCTGAAATCCACTATAAGAGCGACGTACATGTTCAGTCACTTTTTAAAAAATGCAGTCGAAAGTTTACTACTTTGAAATTTACTGCTTGTTCACAACCTACTAATATTCAAATGCAAGTATTAGAGCCTAAGGTATTTTGGAAAGCCAAGAAAGAAAAAAGTAAGTACTTGACACTTTGACTGCGACTGCTAGATATTAATTTCAATGCCAAATTCAAATTTAAAGCCAATTGTAGTAAACTATTTTGAAAATACCAAACATGACCTGGATCATGCCTTCATGGTTTTGATTAGGTATTTCTGAAAATTGAGTTGGCGACTACTGCCCGGTCAGAAGCATTATGAAAATTAACTCCGTGTACCACCGGTGGCGCACGTCGTAGTCAAAGTGTTAAGTGTACAGTGCAGCTTGCAACCTTGCACAACTAACTGCTGACCAACCCTGCTGTTTTAACTAACGATCTACCCTACGCTTTTCTAACTGGCTAACAACGTCATGCAATTTTGACTAGCCACGGATGCTTCGTTCATTGACTTGGGCAGACCTGATCGCCATATGACCAGATTTCTCTTTAACTGTTTGTTTTACAAAGCGTATACTGATCAGAAATGCAGTGTTTGTTCCCTAGAGACCAAGAATAATTTGGAGCCTTTTGAGAGCGCAGAGACGACACTTGAGTATTCAGAAGTCCGAGATAATGATTTGGACTGCACGGCGAAGCGGCAGCAGCCCGAGCTCGGAAACGGTAAGAACAAACGAGCGGGGAGCTTTCAGCGAAATGAGTCTTTGAGTGCGTCTCCAATGACGGAATCTCGGAAACCGCCCGACGGCCGTCGAAAAGTGCTCCCTGTTTCTTTCGCTGGGAGATGTGAACCGAGTGTAACTGCACGCTTAATTTACTAGTTGTGGTTTTCTAATTTTCGAACATGGCTTGCCAATTTGGAATATATTGTGCGAGAGGGTTACGAAGACCCCCTTTTTTAAGGGAGTTTAAAGGTATGCCTCGCTTGACAATGTCCGCTTCACTGAGAAGTTGAGAAGTTGGCCTTTGATATTTTTCCATTTGAGTTAATTGACGATAAAATCATACTTTTTGCACTCTAACATGCCGCGCCAACAGACATGTTCAGGATTTACTATACCATTAGAAACGGATCTTGTATAGCAGTGTTGTAGAATTGTAGTTGAAAATGAAACCGATTATTTGTGTGATGCTGCAGACTTCATTAGGTTTCAGAGTTGTTGGAATCCGTAGACTTGGCAGGGCTTTGTGAGTAGAACCTGAAGCAGTTCGATGTTTCATGTTTCTGATGAGATTCCGGAGGTGTTTTGTTCTGATAAGGAAACTTCAAGTATGAGCGTTGAAGAGATTGTATAAAGTTTGTGACTAACATATCTTCAAGTAAGGACGCAGTTATTTTCAGTCTGTTAAAATAATTGCTTCTTTTAAGAGCTCTGTCGCCCAAGAACATCCCATAAATAGATGCGTAGGTAAAGAAGAATTCGTGATTTGTAAACATGGCATTTCTGCTTGCTACCGAAAAGTTACTGCAAACATTTGCAATATACTCGTAGGTAAGGCGCTATATTTGCCTGTAACTTCATATTGAGATATTGAGCTTGTCTATCCCTACTGTAAATACTTGAAATCCATCCGGAATTCCTTTTTGAATTAGTTTTGGTGTACACTTCACTTATTCTGCACAATTACTTTTCGGAAGATCTGCAGCTCGGCCCTGTAACAACCGGCCATTTTTGGTCCATAACGCGGCAACTCTCGCTGTCGTTCGCGTTTTTATCATCAGTGATGGTGAGCCTTCGAAGTGTCTCATTTAAAGTGAACTGCTTCAATTTCCCCTGCGGTACAATATACCTTGACTCGAGTGGTCGAGGTATAACTACCTTCATCAGTGCGCTCAAAATGAACTCATTTGCAACGAATCACCCTGACTTTGAATCATTTTAATATGAAGTATGCATGAGCTGTGGTAAGAATTTATTTCATCAATCTTAGTTCGTTCCGAGCCGTTGGAGGGCCTATGTGTAGCTATAAATTTGTTCAACGCAGTCCCAGCGCAGACATCGTTAGTGGAACCTGAATTTTTCCATTTTCTTGAAGGTAACACAACATGCATATTCTTAGTCTTTACCCACGTGCTGGTAAATCTCAGTCGAGATTGAATTCGCTAATTCGTAGTGGTCAGGTCATGGTGCTTGTATTAACAACTTTGTCAACTTCCACTTGAAAGACACCTTCAAAAACGGGAACCGATTTCATCATAAAACTTAAACCATGTCGTGACAAATAGAACATCTTTTATGACCGACCGGGAGGTGTTTCCAACTTACCGCGGAACTCGTCGAGGAAAAGAAGCGCTGCAACCGTGATCGTGCGGTGGTTCTGCTCACGCGAGCGAGCGTGAGTGAAGGGCCAGGCTAGGCAGGCTTCTTCACCGCATGTGTGGCGCGCGGTCGCTTGCGCAACGCGCACCTTGCAACGACAGCACCTGTTCGGTGCGTTAAGTGGACCTTGCAATCTGCTCATGCAGCTCGTCAAAAAGAACTTGAACCTTGAGCTCTTCCTCTTCCCCCTCTCGCTGGAACGAGGCTTTTGAACGTTCGTGACCCCATGACCGAACCTGTTCTTGGGTGTCATGGGCGTTGTCATTCATAGTGAAATTCTACATTGCAACTTTGTTTGCAAGTATGAGTTGAGAGTGATGTCCTTTTACGGTTGCTGGTGAGACTTTGAAACACGTTTGTCTGTGGCAGTCGAACCCGTATTTTCGACTGCTTCTCAGCCTATCAACCCACGCTGTTGGAGGCTCCAGCCCAGCTGTGCTGTCTGTGTGCAAGTCCAGCCAATGCAATCCGAGAAAGCGAGTTTGTTTTAAGGAGGCGTGCTTTTTCGCATAATGAAGCTAGAAGGGGCATCTTTATTCATTGGGTGCTATTTTGCCCAATCTCCCTCGGAGAGATACAATTATTGTATCTATGGGAATTAGCACTCCCAGGGGGAAAATGTGAGGGCCCAAGCTGAGAGTTCGGTAAGCCTTCTTTTTGTTGAAATAAAATGCTTTTAGGTTAAGGACCACCTTTTTTTCGGTTCACTGCTGGTCTGTTTTTCAGCATCTACTACTTTCCTCTTCGACTTTGATCTTGTTTCATAATCTTCTTTCTCCACCTACCGTTTCTATGCCCTTTCTGCATAGATTCCGCGTTCCCTTAACTCCATGCTGAATGATGCCTTCCTCCATCCCCTATTTGGATCGCCTTTGTGGCGGATAGGGAGGCTTAAACTAACTAATGATCTAATCTAATCTTTTCTCAACCTACCATGCTGCATGGTTTAGTTTAAATACTCGGCTGCATGTGTTCTCTATTTAAAGCTGAAAATGATACGATCGCAAGCGAGAAAAACTGAAGGTGATATTTTTGGCATGTTTTTATGGACGATAGTGCGAAATATATTAAAAGAATAGAAGAAGAATGTAGAGAAACCCTGCCCAGCTAAGCTGCTGGCAAAAACTGGTTCACATGAGAACTGGTTGGTGGTTATCTGTGGCACATTGCGTGTGTCTCCCTAGCGTTGGTTGTGGCAGAAACAGTCTTCCTGTTTTTTGTTGGTACTTGATTTCTAACAGCTTTCGGTAGAAATTACTCTTACACTACAGTCGATCTTGGTCCTGAGCTGAATGCTAGGTCGGCCTTCTTTTTGTGGAAATAAATGTTTTGTGTTTTGTTAAGGACCACCTTTTTTTTTGTTCACTGCTGTCCTGTTTTTCAACAGCTCTAACTTTCATCTTCAACTTTTATCATGTTCCTTAACCTTCCTTCTTATCTAACTGTTTCTATGTGCACGAGATACTTAGCAGGAATATCTTTTGTGCATAGATTCCACGTTCCCTTAACTCCATACTAAATGGTGCCTTCACCCTTCCTCTCTTTGAACATATTTGTGGTGGTAAGGGAGGCTAAAACTTCATCATCAATCATTACAGTCAACGTTGTCTATTGTGAATGTATAATGTAAAACATAAGAGGTGGTGTCTGAATTTTTTCAGTCGTGCCTGTCAAATGGAATCAAGTGCTTTGAGATCTTGCCGTTATCACCTGGATATAATAATTATTCATAGTTAGGTATGCGTTTAAATTACCTGCGTTTTTGAGAGCATTGACAGAATATTATAATGCATCCCGTTGAGTGCCAAAGTTTTTTGTTATCGTGTTCCGTGTGTTTCAGATTTTTTTGAGCGTGCCTTCTTGAGGTTTCTACAGGTTAAATAAGCATAATTTGGAGGGGGCATCCAAAAATGTTGTCAGGAAGTTACAGAAATATGAAATGCTGGAAGATCGGCATCCAAACCGCTGGATTGGTCGTGGCGGGCTACTATCTTAGCCACCCAGTCTCCTGACATACCGTCTATAGACTTCTTACTTTGTAGACATCTAAAGAATTCAGTGCACGGAATACCAGTTTCGTCCGAAGGTTTGCGGAAGGGTCGCAGAAACTCCTAGTGTCTTAGCACCGCGGTTTGGCAATCATTCAGCGTGCGTCTCCCATGCATGCACCGCGGCAGATGGGCGGTATTTCGAACACCTATTTGGACTACTAACCTAACTTGGGACTCGGAATCCTGCAAAGTAAACTACATTCGGGATTTCATTTTTCATTTGCTCCACGACACGTCTCACTTAGAAGTCTTTATCTCATAAACTTGGCATTTTTAGATTTCCCTTAATGGAATAAATTATGCTTATTTAATCAACAGAAACCTTAGTTTATAGTTTTCTCAAAGAGATCTGAAACAACCTGTATTCACTTAGCACCACTGCCAATAAACTATAACAATAGAATGTGCGCGAGGCCGCGTACGGAATCTCGTGTTGTAATTTGAAAACCAACAGTCCGATTCGGTTCGTGCTCCAGTTTCGTTCTCGCCGTGGAAGTTTTTAAGCGTCTTCCGTGCATGAGAAATAATTGCCCTAAAGTGAAACCGTTGCTTCGTGCTCGAAAAGTTTCGTTTATCTCGTTATTGTGGAGAGACGTACACGCTTGCGCGATAACCCGCACGTATTTTCTATGGAATAAGATTTCTTGAGACTTATTAGGACGTAAGACTTATTTCTTACGTACATAGGGCTTTAGATTTTTAAAACATTAAGCTTTTTAAAACTCATATCACCGTTATCCCAACCCCTCAGGGGGATACAACTATTGTATCTATGGGAATTAGCGCTTCCAGGGGAAAAATGTGAGGGCCCGAGCTGAGAGTTAGGTAGGCCTTCATTTTGTTGAAATAAAATGTTTTTTTGTTACGTTAAGGACCTCCTTTTTTCGGTTCACTACTGTCCTGTTTTTCAGCACCTCTGACTTACTTCGTCAACTTTTATCTTATTTCATGAACTTCTTTCCCATCTTACTGTTTCTATGCCCTTTCTGCATAGATTCCTCATTTTCTTATCTCCATACTAAATGGTGCTTTCCTCCTTCCTCTCTTCGATACGCTCTATTTTTGCAGCGGTTAGGGAGGCTTAAACAAACTTATAATCTAATCTACCGTTATCCCAAAAACTGTCATTAGATCGGCACTGGTATCAGTTTGTCACTAACATTGGATTGAGGAACTACCAGTCGGCAGTGAACTTTGCAAAACACTTTAATGGAGAAATTTAACAAGAAATACAAAATATCAAGACAGTTTTTTAAAAAAGTAAGAACATTAAAAACCTCTGAGACATTGAAAAGTTAATGCTTCAGGAAGTTCAACGCCAAGTCGATTTATTTTGCACGTTGCAAATATTTTTGTGAACTAACTGAATCAGTTTAAAGAAGACTTTGTGACTGAATCAGTTTAAAGAAGACTTTTTGACTGAATCAGTTTAAAGAAGACTTAACTTTGAAAAACTCTCATAAAAATCTCCTCAGTTTCAATCCTACTATCTTCTAGCTGCGTTTTCTACGGCAACATTAAACTACTACTTTTTTCTAAAAAAAAACTTCCTCACCCTAAAAAATGAGGAGTCGACTGGTAATGCGACTTATCTCAGTCTACCACTTTTCGGAAAAAACTCGTCTGCTTTCGAAGCGATTCGAGCTTGAGGAGCCTGGTGCAACTCCGCTCCAGACACGAGTAGAAAGCGCAGCCGCAGCGCTAGCCAAGCATCGCACAGCACAAAAACGGACTGCGCGCTCCGCTGCAGCGCGAATAATGAGTTTCGCCTTTTGGGTCTCCTGTGATGTTCTTATTAGGAGATGTGTGTGTTCACATGAAAGTTTCGAATCGGGTGATTGTGATGACGTAGAATGTGGGTGAAATTTTTTATTTTGAATCGAGTGATTGGGATGACTTAGAATGCGGGTGAAATTTTTGATTTTGAATCGGGTGATTGTGATGACGTAGAATGTGGGTGAAATTTTTTATTTTGAAACGGGTGATTGTGACTTAGAATGTAGGTGATATTTTTAATTTTGAATCGAGCCATTGGGATGACATAGAATGTAGATGAAAAATCTAGTTTTGAATCGAGGCTAACTCTCTTGGTTTAACGTAGTGTAAATGTTTCAGTGGACTGTGAATATCTTTGGTCAGTTGGCTGTAGGGTTGTTTATACGAATGTGGTCCATTTTTATATTTTGGAATTTTTTTAATAGTTGTATAATTGTTTCCAAATATGAGGCCCCGTAATACAGACGTTGAGCATGATTTCTAATGCAAGAATTTCGTTGAGCATGCAATAATTTCATCCCTGCATTTCCCGTGGCAAATTGCCATCAAGTTCGTGAATTATCATTCAACATGCAAGATTCCAAACGAAAGCAGACTAAGAAAGGGAATAAGAACACGAATCTGTAATAATTTTAGTGCAGTGGAATTAGAGCACGAATCTGGAATAATTTTGGTGCAGTACTGAAGATGGTTTCATTTCGCGTCGACCATTTTTGCTACCATCGTTTGACGTGTGCCACTTCAGGCGACTGCGATTGAGATGCCATTCTGTTACCTGACGTCATCCATACAAAATAGCGTGCGTCTTCGACACGGGATTAGTGGAGCATCAACGATGCCCCAATATGGGCGTCCAACTTGGCATCTGTGCTGCCAGTACCTTTCGAAACTCAGGAATGTCCCAGGCTAAATCCTGGGGAAGCCTTTACGTCTGGCAGTTTCTCTTATTCGACAAAGGCGATGCTCGTGTCAATATTTTAAGTCCCATCTGAACTGGCCTTGTAGTTTCTCCTCTCGACTGGAGAGAGGGTTCCTACTTTTCAAGACACGAATCGACTTAAGGGACAACTCAAGTCATATTATTAAGCTACTTAGTACGAAAACATTAAGTACTTAATTAAGGCCAACGTAGGAACATTTGCAAGAATTACATGTTCACATTCAAAAACGGAACATAATGTTTGTGGTTAGACTAAACCAAGGAATCACACGTGTTAAATTAATGTTTCCACGATTGTAATAAATATGAGCGTCATTTTACTGTAAGTAATGTAACGTTAATTGTTATTATTCATCTTCATTGTCGTCATTGCCTCCGTGAAAACATGGTAAACAATGCTAATAATATTCATTGTGCGTCCGGTTGTCAGGTGTTCGGTTGTCAGGAACTCTACTGTAATACGAAACTACTTTAAAAGTAAATTAAATCGTATTATTATATAACTTAATACGGAAATACTTAATAGGAAACTTAAGTCGTATTAGTAACTTGATATTACGAAACTACTTGAAACTCGGAAATACGTTGGAGCGGCTCTCTATGTACCATGAACGCTGTTGCTAAGCTGGCTGTCAGCATGACCAATGACCATGTAGTAGGCGATAAGGGAAATGTATCGGGTACAGTATTGCTAGCTGCTCGAGGCTGAGAGGTGCGAGGTCGGTGATGAAAAGACAAACTTTTAATTCTCAGATTCGAAATTGGAATGGCGATTGCGATTAGTAAGACCACGGTGGATCATAATAGCATTTTTTTAAAAGAAAGCATAAGGTTTGCATATAATTGGCGCGAGCTACGCGCTAGGTTTGTGTTGAAGAAAAACCTTGTAATTGAACTCCTTCAAATAATCAGATGCTAGTTTATATTGCGTACTTCTAATTCTCGTTTCCAAAAATTTGCCACTAGTAAATCTGTCTCGATGATATAAAATTCAATAAGTAAATGTTGGAAACGTTTATGCCCACATTGCATCATTTTAAGATACCATATCTCTAATTTTGATGAGCAACCCATGACAAAGTTAACTCTCAAACATAATTTTGCTTTCACTCGGGCGTCCGAGCATATGAAGTGCAGAGTTTCTAGTTCAGCCAAATTTGCTCAACTCGGCAGCTGGCAGGAAGTTAAATCGGTCAGGAGCACAAGGCTCCTCAAATATAGTCTCAAGTGTCCAAGACTTGACATTTCGAGAGGTGGTACTACATACGATTCCTGTGATGCGCGATCGACGTAGTTCGAAAGCGCGTCCTGGGCTGTTTGCGCGATCGACGGAATTGATGATCGAGTCCTGGTTAACACGTTCCTCGCGTGTTGGGCCATATGGACACCATTCAGTAAATTGCTCATTCACCTACCGGTATAAGTAAATGGCATTTCATCTGCATCGCCATCTTTTAAAAAAATTAATGTTATCGTTTCAGGTGACATGTCATCATGCGATGTTGTTTTCATATTCCTTAGCCAGAAAAGAAAAAATGTATTCGAGCAGTGAAGTCTATATCCCAATTCTGCTACTTACAACTTAACCAAATCAGTCGTTAACGACCGCGGACACGCGGTGAACGTACAAGATACAAGTGCCGTGCCCCTCTGACCAGACTGCCTCGGAAATCAACCCTAATTCTACTCTATTTCAATCTGATTGAGTTGAAATGAGTTGGGCGGAAGTACGCAAAAACATAAATGTTACTTACGTACGTAAGTTGAAGGTTGAGTGTATGTCCACCGAGCGGTGTGGTCTGTTCGATCAAATTTCACGCTGTTTCTGAAGCATGAATTGACGGTAGATTGTTGTGTCTTTTCCGAGAAAGCTCGTGCATAAATCGTCATAATCGAGTCCAATGGGTGTCCTCGTGTGGGGCCAGCGCTGGCCATTGTTGCAGAGGCCCTGCTGTACTCGACCAACTTCAGGTCGCTTTGCTATGCGCACGTTCGGCAAAACATCCTGTTAGCTGCTGGTCTCTGTTTCAAATTGCGCAGAAAACAATTATGGACTCGCATAAAGGTCACCTTCCTGTAGAATGCCTTACTTAGCAAGATGCAGTGTTGTGGATTCAGTCTACTTTAACTCCAGTACGTACAAAGAGATGCATGCGTGTTGGTTTTCTCAGATTGGAATGTTCTTCTGCAATAATTACATTGGAATAATTGTAATTGTCTATTCAAAATAAATTGCGCTGTGAAAAGTTAGGAACAACACCTATACTGTAAAAGTTTAGCGCTCATGAAGTGTGCCCCGACCAATTCCTAGTCAGTTGAATTTATTAGAGTCTAGTTTAGCTTAGCAAACTCGGAGAGAACAGTCAGCAAATCTTGGTCTTCTGGACGTAAATATAACTACAATCGTGTACTCTTTTGAGCCCCGTCCAAATAACTAATGGTTAATACCTTCATTGGTGAATACCTAAGGTAAATCCAGATCTCGTATCAGCTCCACTGATTATTGAGGTTTTTTTTTTGGGGGGGGGGGGGGGGGGTAAGTTTTCTTTCATTCAACTCCTCACTTAAGGTTGTTGGGAAGTCGTTGTTACTATAATGCGTAAAAGATATGTACTATGTTAAAGTTACCTATGGGGACTGGCACTCACTGGAATATACTATTAGGTAACCTCAGCTATAGATAGGCCTTCCAGGCTTTCTATCTTCCCCCTCAGAGGGACATGACTATTATTTCTATGGGAATTAGTGCTCCCAATAGGAAGATGTATGGTCCCAAGCTGAACGTTTAGCAAGTCTTTCTCTTGTTCAAATGACATGTTTTTATTTATTATTTTTTCTTATTTTTTTAATTATATCGTGTTTCAATGATTTCTTCTTTAACTTACTGTTATTATGCGCCGATTTTTTTCAGTGGAAACACTTCTTTTGTATAGATTCCTCGTTCCCTAAACTTTACACTATAAAATTGGTGCTGTCCTCCTTTACTCTGACATATTTCTCGTAGCTGAAGATGCTTAAATCAACCTATCTAATCGTATCTTCTTACCGATTGTATCCTCTTATATCATCCCAGTTTTTATACCATTTTTGCTATGTCTTCTTTATCGTTGAATCCTTTCTCCCTTATTTGCTATTTATATGTTCGGGGCATCCTATGTGGGGATACCCCTTGCGCATAGACTCCCCGTGTTCTACAGTCCATATTAAATGGTCCAATTTCGTTACCTTCATAAGATCACCGTTGCTGTGATATTAATAATTCACAACTAACAACACGAACCTTTAAGTATACAAATTCCCGTCATTAAACCAGCGTGCACTTCTAACAACATCTGAAGCAAGGAAGTCGCCCCACAGCAACCAAAGGGATACTCCCTTTGAACCGTAGCAAGCATAGGTTATTCTCCCTTTATGCATGTGCAGCGAGCACTGAACTTCAGCAGTGAGAGTTACCCGCATGCTGCCCCGCCGTGTAAAAGTCCTAGTGCCCACGGATGCTCCTTCATGAAGAGCGTCCGTTCTTGTGCATCGTCGCTACAGCTCTAATTCACATCGCGTCGTGTGGTGCTTGTCCAGTGTCTCGTGGTGTCAAACTATAAACTTTTTATCTTGTTGCTGTGTAGTGGATTTTAATTTTAGGGTTGTTTGGGAGTTATTAATATTATTTTAGGGATTTTGAAAGAAGTTTGTTTTAAGGTTGTTCGAGCCAACGATGCCTGTCTTGCTCAGCCTCTTTAGCCCGAATGAGGTGTTGTCTTAGTGTATAAATAAACCCGTTATCATCGCAAGAGAGACGGGATTCTGCATCATTCTAATGACACCGTGGCCGTATCGCGTTCTGAGGGACAGTCATTTGAGTTCCGCAATAGAAGGGAGAAAAGAGGAGGCCAGGGCTCTATTGTAATGTACTGTTTCCTCAGCACATAGCTCCATACTGGAAGACGTATCCCTGCCTGGAGCTTCTTGACTTTAGTTTTGGTGTTCTAGTTCTATTGAAGTTCTAGTTCTATTGAAGTTCTGGGAACAAAACGCAGCTTGTGTGACAGTTAACCTGGTAAGGAAATGGAGGATGCAATAGTGCGACCTCTTCTGCGACCTCTTATGGACTGACTTGCCCAGTTTTTGTGTGCGTTTTTATGTTCTGTGATTTGTATAATTATCAAGCTAGTGTAACCACTTTTCTGACGTCTGTTTTTCCATTACAACGGTGATGTCAGAACAGTTTTCTCCTTGCCTCATTCCCGTTGGCGCGTATCGCATGGAATCTCACGCATTTCCTCCGGATAACGCCAGCTTAACACTTTGACTGCGACTACTAAATGTCAAGTTCAACACCAAACTCAAATTTAATGTCAATTGTAGTAAGCTATTTTGAAAATACCAAACATGAAGTAGATCGCGCCTTTATTTAGCTTTGATTAAATATTCATGAAAATTGAGTGTGCGGCTACTGGCCGGTCAGCAGCATAATGAAAATTACCTCCGTGTACCACCGGTGGCGCACGTCGCAATCACAGTGTTAACACGTGCCGTGTTACTCGTAATTCAGAAAAATAGGTCAACCCTTGGATGGCGGGCATTATCCTCTAAACTGCGGTTTGCCTTATAAGACACGCGTGCAACTTTTTGTCTCCAAGCTATGTGTGTTCCTCGTCGTGTGAATGATCTCACGGTAACCACGCGAAATGTCTCGTGTGTAAAGAGATAAACCACATCACTCTGTTTTAATTTTCCTTGTTTGTATTAACGTGTAAGAGGTATAGAATTGAATCATGAGAAAGTCTTGATATTAATAAGTGTATATGACATACCTTAGCATTGTGCTGCTGCACGAGCAGTTTTACGTATTTCTGTTTTATCTTGTACTGTGAAGTTTTTGCTCGTTTCTTATATTTAAATGAATTATTTTTTTTTCTTCCAGGTCCTTGTAGGTTGCTAAAAAATTTATGTAAGATGTTGTTTTCTGTGCGAACAACTTTTGTATGATTGTAATATCGCCCATCATAATTACAGTGCTATTTACATTGGAAAACCTCTGAGTGTTCGCTGCACAAGGTGTTTAGTTTTAATCTTCGTTAAACTTCCTGTCAAGTCAGAGGAAGTTCTAACACGAGGAGAAAATCAGAACAGAATTTCCCTGTTTAATATCGGATTAATGTAATAATATTAATGGGTGCCCATCGGTGAATGTGTTTATTTTCTGTGGAGTAGCTTCTCGAAACCAAATACCCTTACTTTTTTAACCAATTCTTTCGTAAATGTCCTTTTAGTGCCTACCCAATCCAGTGAGATCCTGGAGCCCATCTCATCAGCTTGCTTAGCCGAGCAATTTATCAAGAAGAAGGAATGCTGTTGATTGTCTGTATAGTGTTTCTAACTGTGATCGCGATTTGACCTCATAACTGCAAAGCTATTTACCCGAGTACATAAGTTTCTTGATATGTGACTGATTTTCTACTGAATTTTTCAGCTTATTGGATTTCAGTAGGTAGTTCTTTAATGACACTAGTTTTTTAGACGCCACTGCTGAAATAATATTACGACAAAAAAACCTGACCTGTTCTTCCTTATAAACTCAGGCCCTCCAAAACAGCATACTCCTGCTGTCTTAGAGCTTCCATTCCCGGTTTTTCGAGCTGTATTACTCTGTTCAACGAATTTTTACATCCTATAAAATACGTGATAAACAGAAATTCGTTCGTCTCACTCGTACATAGTTGCATTTTTAACTTTTTTCTTGAGAGTAAAAGCCTTTTCTACCTTTGTTGCTGAAAATTGATCATTTTCAGTTGATTACAATGGTAACTTTGACATTTGTTGTCGTGTGTGTGTATTAATATACGTTACACGCATAGACCTAACTGCAGGCCTTTGTGACGCTTCGATAATTTTCAATAAAATACTCCAAGTTTAATTTATTTCAATTTTATGAATCTCTATGCGTTGAAGAATTTTTACGTTTTTAACATCATAGGTTTAACTTTATAACAAAGCTTTCCTACGACGATGCGACTGATCACACGACTGCTCTGAACTGAGACGACCCTCTCTTACTTTTTCTATTACCGACTGTGATACGTATCGTATTGTTGCTGACAAGTGTGAACTATAGCTCTTGATGTGGTGCGTTAAGTCTCAAGTGCCTTTTGAGAGATAAGCTTCATCAGTCGACTTCTTCTCTTGTGTGTTGAGCGGAGGTCGCGCTCTTCGTTGAGATGCCTGTCGAACTCCAGC
Organism: Morinoia aosen; assembly: GCA_030386875.1. Classification (NCBI taxonomy): domain Eukaryota; kingdom Metazoa; phylum Arthropoda; class Malacostraca; order Amphipoda; family Talitridae; genus Morinoia; species Morinoia aosen. The sequence goes on along the minus strand of CM059569.1, from coordinate 28,418,776 downwards.
CTCCCATTGCCCTCATGTAAGTATGGCTCTTCACTTTTTTTTCTCCACCGTCTCGAGAAATTGATCTTGTGATGCATAATCTTGCTTAGGTATGGGATTGTAACATTGAAATATTGATTTCTTATGAACATGAATAACTTGCACATTAATACCTAATGCTTAGTGTTATGGTTTCATTGGTGAGAAATGTACTTTTAGTGAGAGTTATGTAATCGAACATCAGCTCCGTGTGCAAAAAAAAACCTCATACGCAGTCCATAAAAGCCTTTTTAATAATCGTTGCGACGACAAATACAACTATTGACAAATACAAGAACTATTGTCTGTCGCTACAACCATTATAAAAAGGTCTTTTATGAACTGGGGACAAGTTTTTTATATGAATGTTGGAGCTGGCGTTAGGTTACATTTGGAAGCGTGGTTGTGTGACCCTGCCTGGCTTCTCAAATGCGCGCCAGGATGGCGTTGTTAGCGAAGGAGAGCTGTAAAGTTTCATGTTACAGCGGTATTCCATCGTAGAAAGAGAATAGCGGAGGGTGATGTACGCGGAACGAACCGTGGGATTTTTTACGCATAGTTAATTTTTGACCCGTGGGAGAAGATGGCATCGACGATGACTGCATTCGCTAGTTGCTACTAATGGCGCACAGTGATATTGAATGTGAGCATTGAAGGACTCGTTGTATTAAGCATGATATTAATTTATTCAAGAATGTATTGTGAACATAAACTGAACGATAACAAGAGTGACAAATTTGTGGTGTTTTGAGGAATAGCGCCAGCATTGGAGGAATAGCGCCAGCAAGTATTTCCGAAAATTGAGTTTGCGACTACTGGTCGGTCAGCAGCATTGTGAAAATACCTCCGTGTACCACCGGTGGCGCACGTCGCAGACAAAGTGTTGAGTTTGTCTTACAACGTTGGTGCTCATAGATGGTTAGTAAGGCATTGGCTACGAAACTCAAGGGGAAAAAATTGACCCAGAGAGCGACTTTCCAGGCTGTTTCGTACGCTGGAGAGACAATTGTTGAGCAACAGACAGCATATGAATAAACGAATTGGGAAATATTTTTCGCAAGATTTTTTATGGATGTTTCTAAACACACCATAGGAGAAAATCAATGTTATTAGGCAGTGTGAAGGTCAAGTGGGATAAGATTTTTGAATATGAGGTGTTATGGAGCTTTGAACTAGTTTGACCTTGCAGCAAAAGATTAGCAGCCTCAAGTAGAAGTAGTCCCGGAAGATGAAATTAAGAAAAAAAACGTGTGCAAGATAGAACGGAATTTGAATTTATGGATTAATGAAGGCTGTGGGCAGGATTTTAAGCCTGACTCCGATGTAGATGCGTGTGTGCAAGCAAGTATTTTTGAAAATAACTGATGAAATGAGTCTCTCACTCGAGCTCTTTTTATATCATTCATTGTAAGGAGAACAGAACCCTCTGCGATGAGCGTAAGAGGTTTAAAACCCTTAGCCTGAAAACATTAATCGAGAGTTCGAAACATTGGTTTTGTCAAAAGGAGGCGGAACCTGTGTGACGGTGGGCCAAGCTTCCACTATTTTCTGGTGCTATGAATGATAAAGTGCCTTGCCGAGAACCATCTGAATATACCACCCATTTACTTGACCAGTATTGCATGGCGGTGTCAATGGAGTGGCCCCCAGTCCTCCACCGATATGTGAGTGGGTGACCGAGTGCCAAAATTTCGTGGTCAGCTCAATATAAAATATAAAGTTATTACTCCACGTGCTGAAAAGTTAATTATCTCAACGTTCTTCTGTTTTCGGTTAGAAATCAGTCGGCCTACTGAAAAAAAGCCGGAACGCAAAAGCAATAACTTCTTGTTCGCAAAATTGGGAAGTATTAATTAAGACATAGTGTAAAAATTAGGTGTGGAAAGCGTCCTAATTCACTGGCTTGTGTCCGATGTAGGTCACATCGAATAATAAGAATAATCTGTGCTCGCCACTCGTATTGAATTGTTTGCTATCTTATTTTACGGTGACGTTAACCCATAACGACTGCTGTCGAAACTAAGCCAGTTGAAAATCTTGAAACTTCGTTTATATTTTTGGCATCAATTTTAATTTCGCTCGTAGGAAATAAATAATAAATTACTCACCGCATCTCCTGCATGGCAAATAAATTTAGACGTTCTGGGGGTTAATTTGCGGCTGTAAACCTCAGCTTGGCCTTGCCAGCTCCTCCTCGTCGGCTGCGGCGTTGAAGGTCATTAACGTCTCAAGCGCCGGGGAACGAGATTCGTGACTAAGATATTGCATTTATGATATAAACTGCTTCACATCTAGGGAGATGATAACGTGTTAAGTGATTTGCTTAACAATTTTATCTTTGGATATTAGTGCTCCTAGTAATGTGGGAAGATGTGAAGTCCCAAGCTAGATAGGCCTTCCTTTTGTTAAAATAGAATAGATTTTTGTTTTGTTACGGAGCATCTGTTTTAGTGCACTGCTGTTTTTTTCCCCGCACTCGTTATTTTCTTCTTCAATTTTTATTATTATTCATAATCTTTCAATCTAATTTCTATGTACGGGATCTGAGGGTATACCTTAAGCATAGATACTCAGTTCCCTAAATATTACGTTAAACGGTACCTCCCTCTGTTGGGAACATCTTTGACGTAATTAGGAAGGCTCAAAGTAAACTGAACTCAAATCTAATTTGATTGCATTTTCGTGAATATTGCTACTTCGTTTAAACACAGCTGTCTATATTCACTGCAGTATTTACTTGACATTAAGGCAAAGAAACTAGAGTTGAACCGATGCTGATTTGAGGGCAAGAACTCGGCTGGGACCGTGACCATATTGATTGGTTCTTCCATGCGTCATGAACTCCAGCTGAAGCATTTGAAAGCTCGGTTTCGGCTAGTTTGCACTGGTTTGGGTTCGTTTGAACGTGTTTCTCAGGACATGGGGATGCAGTTCATGTTTTTCGAAACCTGCTCTTTTTTTATTAGCAGTAAACGCAGATAAGGTGCGCCAGTTCGCACCGGTGAGTTAAGCAAAAAGTAGGGTAATTTTACATGAATCGTGAACCAAATCAGGTCAGCTCATGGCGGCAAATGCATGTATACTCGTGTGGGGAAACGTATAACTCTTTGATATTGAATTGGTCAGTGGTTTAAAGTTTCCCATTTAAATTTGTGTAGTTCGGAAAAGTATAAATAACCTTCAAATATATTCCTGCTTGGTTTCAAGAGAACATTATGTGATACCCTTAGGCGGATAAATTCTAGTATCACATTGATCAGAATACACATTTGAGTGAGGAGCACTGCATGCACTTGTTCTATGCATGAGAAAGTCAGAGAGACAGGCTGTCACTCGTGTGTACATTGTTTCTTGTATTGAATTGAAGACGTGCATAATGTTTATGTTCAGTTTAACATGCAATCATTTCGTTTAGAACTGTTGAATAGAAGCGAGTTTTTGAGTTGAATGATCACGAGCTTCAGGAGCGGGTATTATAGTTGATGAATTGAGATGAATGATAAGGCATTTTCTCATCGATTAGGACATTGTGAGTGTCATTATGGCGTTCGTGACTGCGCACTTGTATTGAAATTAGGCGCACTTCATCACGTTTCTGGATATCAGTTCCGTGGAGGTAATACTCTACATATTGTATTCAGTCGAATCTATAAACTTTTCATCCAATCGAACTCAGCAACTTGAGAGAGGAAGTCCTTTCATTCTATATTTGAGAATCAACGAGACGGATGTTTGTGTGAGCGTGCGTTCTAAAGCTGAATTTGAAAGTTCCATTTCCTACCCATTTCATTTGGCCTCTCGGGAAAAATTTATTCTGCGGCTGTAAAAAGAAGTGCGAATTTTATATAGCTCATGGGATACAACTATTGAATCTATGGAAATTAGCGCTTCCAGGGAGAATATATGAAGTCCCGAGCTGAAGGTTAGGTAGGCCTTCCTTTTGTTAAAATAAAGGAAATTTTGGTTTTGTTACGGCCCATCTTTTTTCAGTTCACTGCTGTCCTGTTTTACAGCCCCTACTAATTTCTTCTTCAACTTCTATCTTGTATCATGAGCTTTTTTCTCAGCATACTGTTTTTATGCACTTTGGGCATAGATTCCGCGTTCCCTTAACTTCCTCTCTTTAGAATACCTATGTTGTTGCGGTTAGGGAGGCTTAAACTAACATCTAATCTAATTTACGAATTTTACAACTAGTATGACTGTTGATTTCGTTTCACCTGATCTGGAACGTTTAGTTGATAATTAAACGAGTACAAGTTCAGCGTCTTGCCTTGTAATGCACCACTGCGGGACCCGAGTATGCTTGCAGGTTCGGCACCCATCACGGAATGCCAACGAAAAATTGCATACTCGTGGGCTAGAAATTTTTTAAAGGGCCTGCGACAGTAGTACAATCTCAAAAACTTGATTATTCAGCCTCACGAGATGAGAAAAATGAGGTAAAATTGCATAATTAATCCTATGATATAAACCAGTGTGTTCTCAGGTTAAATGCCTGAGTCTTTTTGAGCTGGTGCAGGCATTCGGTCATGCTCCGATGCGACTCATGGGAACTGTGCTCGTGTGAAAGTTCTGCATTGTTCTCGCTGTGCTCAGGAATGTTTACAGTTCTTTGTTAGTGTGGTAGTTGGTAGGAGACTTGATTCCTAATGAAGCTTCCTTACAAAGTTTAGTAGAGTGTGTGCGCGTGCGTTACCATAAGAAAGTTTACAGTTCTTTGTTAGTGAGTTAGTTGGTATAGATACTTGAATCTTAATGAAGCTTCCTTACAAAGTTTAGTAGAGTGTGTGCGCGTGCGTTACCATAAGAAAGTTTACAGTTCTTTGTTAGTGAGTTAGTTGGTATAGAGACTTGAATCTTAATGAAGCTTCCTTACAAAGTTTAGAAGTTGGTATAGAGACTTGAATCTTAATGAACTTTCCTTACAAAGTTGAGGAGAGTGTGTGCACGTTCGTTACCGTGTGTATGCTTTAAATGAAATCTTTGATCACAAGCGTGAGCGTGGCAATGCCTGGAAGAACTACAATCTCGCTGTAGGATACATAGTTCTGTGGGGGACCTGCACCGGAGTATATTTCTATACATTACAGTACTTCATAATTTTAGTGTTACTTACGATGCTCTATTTTTTATTCCTAAATGCGACTATTCTTGATAGCTTCTATACTTCTATAGGTCTAGGAACTATTTGTGTGATGTTAACCATGTGAAGTATATTGCTTCTCAATATTTTAGAACATTTTTGCAATATCGTGTGCTACTTTTGTTTTTAGGAAAAACGGGTAATGTTCAAGTTTAATGTTTTATATATATTTATTAATTGATGTGCACCTTTATATCTGGCGCAGTTATACTGCTAGATTATAATCTAGTAGTGATCATAAATATTAATAAAAAATTGTCATAGGTGTGAATTTAAGGCCATGGAAAAATTATTTCTCCGTCTAGCCTGAAATTCACACATGTAGCACCTTTTTGCGTTACTTGGTTGTAATATTGTCACTTTTACTCCACCGAGGAATGTAAATTTTGAGATATTATCTCGTCAAACTTCGGTCTTCTTGATCATTTTATTAGTCGTCTGGGGTGTGCTCGTGGACCTGCACACCTGTAGCGATCTGCCTGCTGTCCAACTTATGAATTTTCAACTTTTGTACGTACTTGCAATTTTATGTCTTGGTATTTTTACACTTCAATTTCTATATGTTTTTGCTTTTTTACACTTCAACTTGAATGTATTTTTGTATTTTTACACTAGAATTGTTGTACATTTTTATATTTTTATAGTTATTTCTATGTATTTCTGTACTGCAATTTCTATTTATTTTACATTATTACCCTTCAACTTCTAAATATTTATATATTTTTACACTTCAATTTCTGTGACTGCTACCTTTAATATTCCTAAAAAAGGCTTATATGTAGAAGCATCAAAAAATTAATAACCACTGAAACACGGATTCATCTAGCGTTATGAATTTTCTTCCAACGCGAAAAAAATTAGAAAGATTCTAACGACAGGGAAATAAGGTTGCAAAATACAAAAGCGGAACATGAAAGTTTTGAAATAGGAGTGTGGTGTGTGAGTCACTTGTAATAGAATATGTTACGAAAAATTCTCCTCAGTGTTCAGGTCCTGAGTGTGCATTTTCTCTCAAGGACTTTTCTTTAACACGTGAACTGCGGCGGGTTAAACTGAAGTGCATTATTTCACTTGAATTAGAGCTTGTTTAAGTGATCAATTTTGAAAATAACAAATCGTACATAGTTCATGCCTGAATTTAGTTGTCAATCAGGTATTTATAAATATATAAATATTGAGTTTGTGGCTGCTGGTCGGTCAGCAGCAACATGAAAACCTCCTCAGTCATCGACCACCTGATTGTCGCGTCGCAGTTTGTGTTAAAACACTACTTCTATGCAGAATATAAATTATTCATTGTTTAATAACTCTTAGTTCTTTTATAGATTTACTTACTATGTGATTGACTCTGCTAGTGTATTAAAATTACCTTGGTTCGTCCCAGCAATATTTCAGAGTTCAACCATTTGTAAACTTCTCGTTGTCAAGCGTTCGTTTATTTCATCGTCCTTTCCCTACTGCAATTTTAAATTTTTCAATATTGTGACGTCGCTTTTTCCACCACGTCGAAATTGAAAAATGCCTTTACATGTTGTTAATCTCTCTTGAATTTGCTAACATTTCATTTTAGGTGTTCATGCTGAGACACACGTACTGTAGTTATAATTGTTGCTTTGTTACAGCCTTGAACATTCTAGTAGGTGAAACTTTCTTCTTTTATATTTAATGATTATCACATTTTCAACTCAAGAGAGTAAGATATTTATGCATATCATTACATTAGTACTTCAGTATTTACCCCTGGCAAAGTATTCAATACAACAGCTTTTAAGTCGTCTTGTTATTACTGTTAATTTGTGTGTTTTACATTCACGATGTTATATCACAGTAAGACGTTTTTGCTCTTTGCCTGAAAGCTTCAGGGTTTAGCATACATTAATGTCTACCTAAATCCTAGGTAGTGGAGGCAGCCTGACTGAAAAATTTCTAAATTATGTCTCAGGTGTTTACGAGAACAGAACTAGAAATACATGCATAGACACTCGGAATGCCGACTTTGCATAAAAATGACAATTTAGTGCTTCTTCTCTGAGAGTGTCTTTTGGAGCTGGAAATCATTTGCAAGGTTTCGGCTCCGCTTATAAATTACGCGCGTTATTTGGGACATCAAACTGAGAAGCGATACATATTCTTTGTGCTCGGCATTCTTGCCCTATCATTTTCTTTGAAAGCACACGACTGCACCAGCGAAGATGGAAGTGCCTTAGGCGGGGCATTGACTGTTTAAAAATAGCTCAAAAATGGGTTTATAATTCGTGCAATATCATCGAAATTTGTCGCCCACATTTCATATCCTTTTTTTCGAGAAAGACTTGGAATTCATTCATTAATGTTGTACTGCACGGTTCATTTCTGTACTCTCATACTGTCTACAAATGAATGATTTTTGCGATCATATTTCTAAGAATCTATTTTTCGTATAAAAATCATGAAGATTGTGTTAGCCCCAAAACGTGGCCGTCACTGATGCATAAGTTTGGATATCATCACTATGATGGAATATGTGTGACATTACTGTTGCTTAAGTTCAAGCTAATTCAACCGATATCAGTATGACCGTTAGTGATAGTGTGTGATGCCAATGTACTACCACCGTATGTTATAGGAAACATCAATAATAGTTGAAATTTAAGTTTGGTTTGATAACTGGATAACACTAGAATTTGACGGAATTTCAGAAATCCATTGTTTCAGTAATCTTCCCGAATCTTTTTCTATTTCTTATAAGTTTTTCTAGGATTAACTTTTTGAATGAGTCAGTGTTCACCTTTTTCATTTTTGTGTCATAGAACACCTCTTCGTACGATTTCATTGTTCCCTATTTTCATCTTGCTAAATTCTATCCCAGTTCTTACATCAAAGTACGAGTTTTCTCGTATGTTTTTCCTTTATTACTTCTTATGCCAAGTCACCTGATTGGCCCTCTTTTCGGTCAAAGTTCTCAAATTCGGCTAAAGTCTAGGCCAAAGGACCCAAATTTAAGTCTTTCAACCGCGCAAGAGAAGAAAAAGAACCTCGCAAACCGTGCACTCTTTTGGTCGCGAGATTGCAGCACGTGTTTTTGATCGTTTTGTTGACACACTTCGGACTAGAATTATCTTGATCCTATCTGCCTTTCACCGCATTGATTGCGAATAAAAATTGTTTCGCTTTTATAGGTTGAAACGATCGCTAAATTGGGTCATTTCATCGCACTTCAGCAAACTCTTATCTCTCGTTTGAAAGCGAGGGCAGCTACTGAATTGGCCAATTCATTGAATTTAGGTCACGCATTTTTTTCCCCTGAGATATTATGAAAAATAGAGAAAAGATTCAGTTCGCACTCGTGTGAAGAAGCTTCAAGCTAAGGTCAGATTATCACACACTTTTTCTCGGTTAGAATTCTAAAAGTATTTATTCGGTGCTTGTAATCATTAGAAACCAGGTTCGGATTATTGAGAATATCAGGAGCAATAAAAATCTTGGTCAATTTTGAGACTTGAGACTAGGTTTTGTGTATTTTGACGCTCAAATTTCGCTATTGCCACATGATCTTGGATTTCCAAGCTCTCATGGAATCGCTGATGTACGGATACTGCGAATATTTTTTTTATCCTAATTGGTGTTAAATATTTCACTTAAAGGGACCCTACAACACTTGGTGACAAATACGTTCAAAACATAGGTGTAGAGTTTGCTAGACTCAATATTTCGTTCCAGAACTTTTGTGTTTGTTAGAGATAGGCTACGTTTTAGTGTGGAGTCGATCCCCTATATAAAGTCTTCTGTGGCTGCGAGAATTAGCGTTCGTTCCTACAGAGGAAGATCTAAGGTCTCGAGCTGAAGGTTAGGTAGGCCCTATTATGTTGAAATAGAATATCTCTTCTGTTTTGATAAAGATAATCGCGTTTTGGCTCCCTGCTGCTTTTTAATTCAGTACCTATTAATTTTTTCTTCATCTTTTATCTGGTTTCATAACTCTCATAATTTTGCTGTTTCTGTGCGTGCGCAGTGTAGGGGGACACACCTTGGTTAAACATTCTCTATTACCTTGACTTTCATTTCATACTAAATGGTTCCACCTTCCTCTCTTAGGAACACCATTGTTGGCCTACGGAGGCCTAAACTAACTCATAACATAATCGTCTTTTACCCTATTTTTATATTTTTGTTGTAGATGTTGATCGTCGGTCGAGGGATGGGTGCACTTTGAAATTTATTGCTCCAAAGTGATATTTTATCTCCATTTTGAAGTATTAACGTTTTAGCTGGACTATAGTGGCTTGGTTTGGCGTTTACCCTCGTCACTGTTATCGATTCAGCCTTAAATAGAATGATATAGATTTAATTTTGATGCAGCACGCAACGCGTGTCCTAGTGCAATTAAAAACAATTGACAAACATACACACTTTTTCGTGTATTATTTATAGTGGATTCATATCTCGTATCGCTTTTTTTTAAGCCAATCAGGGAAATGTTTGTACTGTAGTACATTGTGCCATGGCTTGCTCAATTGCGAAAAGTGCTAATTTTTCAAATGTTAAGTACTAGTGTTTACGAATGTAGGCAGCCTTACTCGTACATTCAGTACGTTCTGCGGTTTGATTTCCGAAATCTTTGCGTGATCGTTACGGCTCAAACTTCAGGGGAAGCTCTTCTCTTTCGACTTAGCTATGCTACCTGCTGTAGCGTGTAGTCCACTGATTGAGGAGAACTTACGCTACCAACTAATGACGATCTGATTCGTCTGAATTCTCAGTTCCTGGTGGACAGAAAAGCTCTTGACCAAGGAAAAATATGCTGGAGGATATACCCCGTCATCGTATGTACCCGGGTCACCCCTTCCCTAGACCATCTATCTCCCTTCTGTCTTGATCGATTATTATTTACGATTTCCAAACGGCGTATTTGTTATCAATTAGTGCCCACATGTCGCTTGCGGGTGTCGTTTGCAGGTGCAGTGTATCTAGGAACGATATACTTGTTTATGACCACACTAAATTGGGTTAGTGCGCCACTACGAAGTGTTTGCGTTCTCGTGGCGGTGTGACGCACCTCCGTGTTCGTGATCATGGCCCCTGAGGGGGATACAACTACTGTATCTAAGGGAATTTGCATTCCAGGAGGAAAGTGTGTTAGGGCCCGAGCTGAGGATTAGGTAGGCCCATTTTTTCTTGTAATAAAATATTTTTTGTTATGTTAAGGACCACAATTTTTCGGTTCACTGCTGTCCTGTTTTTCAGCACCTACTACTTTCTACTTCAACTTTTATTTTGTTTCATGAACTTCTTTCTCAACTTACTGTTTCTATGCTCCTTCTGCATACATTCCCCATTCTCTCATCTCCATTACTAAATTGTGCCTTCCTCCTTCCTCTCTTCAATACGCTCTTTTTTGTAGCGGTTAGGGAGGCTTAAACTAACCTATAATCTATAATCGAGTCTTGAGTGTTGAGCTTTATAAATACTGATTTGAGACTTCGGGAAGAAGAGTCGAGTGTTATCGAGATTTATTTGTGTTTGGCTGAGGCATGAAATCATTTATGCGACATACAGGCCTCATAACTAATTGTTCGCTCCAGAAAACTTTTGCGTGGTCCGATAATATCGAAAATTTCTGTAGGAAAGAGAAATTGTTTTTCGCTCTCGTGGTATGGATTTTCGCAACCTGCCTTGTCTCGCGTGTGAAGTATGTATATCGGTTGCCACTTTGCAAAGAAATTTAATTTTGGATCCCAGGGGACTATGTGAGGTACCGACCTAATGTCGGGTAGACCTTCTTTTTGTTGAAATAGATAGAATAGGTTTTTTGTTTTGTTTCAGACCATCTTTTTTCTGTTCACTGCTCTCCTGTTTTTCAGCACCCATTACTTTCTTCTTCAACTTTTTCCATGTTTCATGAACTTCTTTCTTAGCTTACTATTTCTGTGCCCCTTGTGCATCGATTCCGCGTTCCCTTAACTCCATGCTAAATGGTGCTTTCATCCTTCCTCTCTTTGAACATCTTTGTCGTATTAAAGAGAGGCTAAAACTTTCTTATAATGAATTAATCAATCATTTAGCTTTAAAAACTCATTTTCGTCGGCTTCAGTACGTAATATTTATTCTGATGCTCTGAGAGTTAATGTTACTCAAAGTATCATTATCTGTGCGTGTCAATTGTTGATACAGCGGTGGCAAGCGCAGCTGGCACGCACTCGAGGCAAGGCTGGACAGTGTTAGCATTATTCGCTGACTTTTAACACTTCACCTGAGCAGCGGTGAATTACTCGCGTGGCGGTGTATATGAATAGCATTTCAATCATTTCACTACATTTTTAAGAATAGATTTTAGTGTAGAACTTGGGAGTATTATCGCGCAGCTATATTTCTCTTACTTCATAGAAAGGTTGAAAATGCAAATGAATTTATTTTTCAATTCTTATTCTAATTTATCCAACCGCGCAAACGCTGTCAAGGTGTCAAGCTGCCCGGGCGCTTGCTCATTCTGTTCTTCAACACTTATTGCGGCAAGTCAAACTGAAGTTCAATATTCAACTCACTTTCAAAGGCAATTGAAGTAAGCTATGTTGAAAATAGCAAACCTTAACTGAATCGCGCTATCATTTAGCTTTGATTAAGTATTTATGTAATTCGAGTTCGTGACTACATGGTCGGTCAGCAGCGTTACAAAAACTCCCCCAGTGACCACCGGTACCGGTGGCTCACGTCGCAGTCAGAGCGCTGAACAGCCGTGCGTGGTGAGCACTTCGTGCAGTCCGGTTGTGACGTGGTCTGGGGTTGCTGAATTGCTAGGCTTGCAATATTTAGTTAGATGTCTCTTCACTGAGTGGAGTTACGCAACCGCGTTGTGATAAAATAATTCATTAGATGTCTGTTCACTGAGTGGAGACACTACCGCGTTGTGAAACAATATTTAATGGTCTGCAATATTTATTTGTCTGTTCACTAAGTGGAGTTACACTACCGCTTTGTGATACAATAATTCATTAGATGTCTGTTCACTGAGTGGAGACACTACCGCGTGGTGATACAATAATGCAATAATTTGATTCAAAAATTCCCTGAGGGGAGTTACGCAAAAATTTCTCGTTTCTTTCAAGCATGTTTCATGTTCGTAGCTCCCATCTGTTGCTGTAATTTATGTAATTTGCCTCCTAATCTACATTTTACCATTTCTCTAGTAACCTTAAAAATCTCTTACAATTGTGGTCGTTGCACATACGCAGTAAGAAAATTGAAAATAAGAAATTCATAAAACTTGAGCCCTTTTTTTAGAATACCTCATATTTAACGTTTAAAGAGTTTAAACTGTTCGAATATCAGCGGTAAGTGTCTTGAATCTTACGTTTGAATGCATCTCGTTCTTGAAAATCGTTTCTTATTTTCCACAGAAATTCATCAACCATTTCAAAAAGATTGACAGTTTGTTTATCGACAGCATGAAAAGCTGTGACTATATGTACGCACTTAGTAGAGCTTGGTTTTGTATCCTGCTTTACTGTTGAGGGAGGCACCTTACGCCTTATGGCTGTGAAGTCTTCCTGCGAAGTCACCTTTTCCGTGTATACTCATCCCTCCAGATACAGTTAGTACCTTCAGAAGATATTTCGAAGAAATCATCGAAATGAAAATGTATTCGCATTATTAAAAAGTCTCATTATTATGAAAATTAAACGGAGAATATCAAGGTAGCGTTCTGTTACATTTTCCAAGGCTTTCTTTTCTTCTATAAAATGCTATTAATGCGTCATAATGGAGTGGCATCGCTCGCCTTGACCGTGACATAAATTCGTATCTCCCTAAAAAGTCAGCGCCACTTTCTACTCAGCTCCCTCCTCTGTGCTGCGGTCCTGCAACTAAAAACTCGTCATAATTTGCTTTTTAATTCTCGGCCGCGCAAGAATCAAGTCTTTGTGCAGTTTTTTGGAGCTGAAATTGTGCTGCTTAACGCACTCGGTGCTAATTCTGACGTCCTCACTTAAAGTGTTTCTGTGCTTTAAGTGCGGCTTTGCTAATCTTTGTAGCTGTTGAGACTGCCCTTATGTTCTTATTGTCCATATATTCCGTTGGCGGAAATGAGCTCTCTAAGAGATGTGCACTGAAGAATATTTGGCTCACACTATACAAACTGCATGCGATGCGTGGTACATCCGCTCACGTGTGTTGAGAATGTTAGTTCATGTACTGGCTAATATTACTTCATATCCAGCTGCCTTTCTTCAAGGATGCAAAGTTTGGATTGCAACCGTATTGCACATTTCGCGTCCGTCCATTGTTCTTGTACATTTACTCGTACCCTGTGATGTTACCAAGCGTCTGCTGAACGTAAAGAATGCGCTTATGAAGAGCGCAACGACACGTGCTGCCAAAAATCTAAAAACAGGAAGAATTGATTTGGCCTAGATAATCCGTTCAGCCCCTTGGGATAGTTTGGGATCGCCCAAAACAGAAAACTTTCTGACAAACCTGATATATTTTCGCGTCGGCCCAGGAAAGAAACACGGATTTCATTTCAAACCCGCATAAAGATCTCATTTGGTTTTAGTATAGGTTGCAATGAGTAGAATCCGAAGCACATGCTATTTGTTTTTATGGTTGCGAAACATTTGAAGTTCACTCCGAACAAGCTTCGACATTTAAGATTTGGCATTAACTCTATAGTTATAGACCTGGAAGTTTTGATAATAAATTAGCGCAAGGTCCCGAGCTAAAGGTTAAGTAGGCCTTCTTATGGTTAAAATAGATTAAGTTTTTTGTTAAGTTACACGGAACATTTTTTCCGGTTCACTTCTGTACTATTTGAGCACATACTACTTCTTCACAAGCTATCTCCTTTCATAAACTTCATTCTCGAGTTACTGTTTCTATGCACCTTGTGCATAAATTCCGCTTTCCCTCAAATCTCTTCCAAATGGTGCCTTCTTCTTTCCCCTGTACCCGCTTAACTTGCTGCTACAGAGGCTTGAACTAACTTATCTAATCTAATTAATTGAGTTCACTGATTTTTTACATGTTCATAGTTAAATTTTTATACGTATTGACAGAACTTATTATTTGTTTGCTACGTGTTGAGCAGCAAGTAGGTATGGGAATTTGTTCTGGTTACTTGGCTGCTTAGCACCATCAACTGCAATCACTCTACCGTCTATCTTTTTGCGCTTTGTTTCGATTGTGATTGCTTTTTCTGATAATTACTATTCATGTTTTTAACCCAAGGCTAGATATCTCATTCGTGATGCATAAATATCTCATGTGAGGTGCTCAAATCTCTAATGCGTGATGCGTAAATATCTTATGTGAGATGCATAAATATCTCATTCGTAATGCAAAAATTTCTCATTCATGATGCATAAATATCTCATTCGTGATGCATAAATATCTCATTCGTGATGCATAAATATCTCATTCGTGATGCATAAATATCTCATTCGTGATGCATAAATATCTCATTCGTGATGCATAAATATCTCATTCGTGATGCATAAATATCTCATTCGTAATGCAAAAATTTCTCATTCATGATGCATAAATATCTCATTCATGATGCATAAATATCTCATTCATGATGCATAAATATCTCATTCGTGATGCATAAATATCTCATTCGTGATGCATAAATATCTCATTCGTGATGCATAAATATCTCATTCGTAATGCATAAATATCTCACTCGTGATGCATAAATATCTCACTCGTGATGCATAAATATCTCACTCGTGATGCATAAATACCTCATTCGTGATGCATAAATATCTCATTCGTGATGCACAAATATCTCATTTGAGATACATAAATGTCTTATTTTTATGTTTATGAATTTACCGAGCTTATATTGTTGCAGGGCGTACTCCATTGTGGACTCTTCGCGGGTCTCTACCTTTCTCATCTCCATTCTCCTCATCGTCTACGGCAGCTTCAGGTGCGTCCTGTTGTCGATTGGTTGGTTCACACCAGCGAGTGCCGGCCGCAGCTGCTACTGGAATTCTGCGCTTGAATTTTGCTTTTTGATCTCGTCCAACCTTTTCGCCATTGCTTCTATAATTGTTACCAGTGCTTCTCTCATTTCCGCAGTTTCTTCTGTATTTTTAACCGTTCTTTCCACAATTTTTGCCGTTGCTTTGATAAGTTTCGCCGTTGCTTCTGTAATTTTGGCCAGCCTATGCAGAAGCTATACTTGGACGGCTAAAATCATAGATACCCTGGCAAAAAAGGGGAACCTTGATGCTTGTTTACGATAATCAATTCGTGTTAGGTAACTGAATGCTGGACTTTCAAGGAACTAACTACGTCGTACACGTACAGCCGGTAACGTAAGTTTTGCTAAGTCAATTTGGCTACGCTATTATGCTGTCAGCTGGGCTACGATGACGTAGGTATATTGTTTGAAAGTCAAGTCTGGTATAAATAAAGTTTTTGATTTTGATATGAAGTCATGTTTTTTGTTTTTGAAATGTAGTTAAGTTTTGGTTTTGGAATCCCTGTGTAGTATCTATAATCACGTCGCCATCGATGTTGCTTGTGATGTGTGGGTCATGAAGAAAATCAGTGTACGGAAATCACGTTGATAATTTTTCTGAGCAGGACTGTTAAGTTCTGAAAAATGAATTTTGAAAGTTCGCCCTTCCAGTCAAAAAATACGTAGTTTCTGAAACGAGACGAATATTGGTAGTGCTTTGCATATAATGCGAACATCAATATATTAGCGAAAACTTCATTGCTTTCATGTGCTGCTATTTTGTGGACAGTCTACTATTAGGACTTTAAAATCTCAATGACATTCAATAATTCTTTTGTACTCGAGTTGTGAAACTTTTTCAAGTGTAGCGTTTAGAACGCTTCTATAGAGATACACCGAACGATGAGGTTGTGAAATGGTTTATAATAATAACAGCAATGAAAGTAATTACAGTTGTGTAATCACTGTTATGTAATTAATTACAGTTGTGTAATCACTGTTATGTAATTAATTACTGTTGTGTAATCACAGCTATGAAAATAATTACAGTTATGTGTTCGTTCACATGCGTAGTGCTATCATTAATCGCAATTTAACTCGTTTTTCATCTCAAAACGCATCCAGTCAATGACGTGAAGATTTGAGGAACATTATTGTCATTCGAGCGCTCCCAAGGGGACTATATGTGAGGGCCTGAGCTAAAGGTTAGGTAGGCTTTCTTTTTGTTGTAATAAAATAGGTTTTTTTTTTGTTACGGACCATCTTTTTTTTCGGTTCACTGGTCTCCTGTTTTTCACCACCTACTACTTTCTTCTTCAACTTTCTCTTGCTTCATGAACTTCTTTCCTAGCTTACTGTTTCTGTGCACCTTGTGCATAGATTCCGCGTTCCCTCAACTCCATACTAAATGGTGCCTTCCTCTTTCCTCTCTTGGAACATCTTTGTCGTGGTTAAGGGAGGCTAAAACTCTCTTATATAATAATAATAATAATAATAATAATAATAATAAGTGTCATTCGAGTAAAATTGCACACTTAATTTTCACCCCTATTTCACACTATAGTACACCCCTATTTAACTTTTTATCCATAATTATTTGCCGATCTTGATGTGTCTATTGTAGCCTTATATATTTTGCTTGCCCTTGATACTGCGTATTTTGCCCGCCCTGCCTACCGTTTATTTTACCTTTTCCATGATCTTGGCGTTGGTTAAAAGCCCCACGCGTCTCAATTAGAAAGCGCGTGAATGCTAAGGGTCGTGTTTTCCCTGTCACTTTTTGGCTGAGACCCATGACGTGCTGACGCTGGCTTGTTGCAGATCCCTGAACATGGAGCAGGAGGCGAGAGAGAGGGAGAAAGAGAAGGAGAGGCATAAACTTCTAGGGCTCCCCTCTCCGGCTGCTCCTGAAAACAGTGAGACATCTTCTCCAACCCCATCCTTTCCTTGTTCTCTTCGAGGGAAGTCATGCCCTTTCTTCGTCGTTAATGAACTTGGTAGTTTCTTTCTAGATATTGCTGAGTTTGGAGCTTGTTGGTAGAGTGACTTTCGGGTTTTGATAGCAATATAAGCTTGAATGAAAAGGAATTATTTTCAATTCACAGTAGTTGGGTTCAAATTAGAAGACTAGCGGAAATTTATTGACTCTTAAATTTTTTGTGTGTAGTTAGACCGTTTTTGACGGAACATTTTCAAGTTTCTTGAATTCCAAATGATGAAAAATGGTTCTCTCTCATTGACTATGAACTTTACATGACTAGACTGAAGTTTCAAATTATTTTATATTCTGTCACTCAGGTGCATAGGATTAGGCGATAGGTTTAGGTTAGAAACGTTTGTCCATCATGTTCTGTGGAGACTGGTGCCCCTAGAGGGAGGGGGAAGGATACTGTTAGGTAACCAAAGCTATAAATTAGCCATAGGGACTCAAAATTAGCCATTAGCCAAAGCTATAAATTTGCCATGTCTTGTTCGCTTTCTGTACTTTATAGTTTCTTCCTTTTCCTTCTTAACTTGCGATTTCTGTGCACAGGATATCTTGTGTGGGAACACACCTTGTGCATTGATTCCATGTTGTCTGTAGTCCACACTGAATAATTCTTGCTCTTTGCCCTCTTGAGATCACTCTTTTAGTGGCCTAGAGTGGTTCACTAATTAATAATATTTTATCCGATGAATGTGTGATTCAGTTTTCTGTAAAAATATTTTTACATGATGAATTTGAAGGACGAGGATAGACAAACTAGTTGTGCGATTCGTGAGATGACCTTACAATTTTTTTTTCAAATAAAATTTTTTTAGTGCGAGTAGGGCGGGAGTTAGCTCATGTCTGGTGACCCGCAATGTAATCTTGAATATTTTGCGTAAAGCAAAGCTCACCAATTCACATTGCTGCCCAGTAGAACATGGCGTTCTAATGTAACTCAGGTCCATCATCAAATTTCTCATTGAACTGCTTTCTGGGCGCAGTAGATGATCTCTGATGAATTATGAAGTAGATGATCTCTGAGGTAGTTTTAATGGTAGCATAGCTGTGAAAATGATGAAGTGGAATAAGAGCTTTACTGTACTTGTATCCGTTCCAATGCACTGAGAGTAATACCCTGAAATTTGAATAATGTTGTTTACCGAAGAAATGGATCGTGAAATTTTCGCTTAAGAATCGATGAAGGATGGGCTTAGTCAGTGCCAAAATGTGTAAGGTAAAGAAGGAACCAACCGAATATATTTCAAATGAATTAAAATAATATAGTTCACAAGTAAAATTGAGAACTAAGTAAAATCGAACATTCACTGCTATCGAGGGTGTGAAAAGTTTGATTCAAATTTTCTTGTCCGGCAGGAGAAAGACGAGTATTTCCGTTTTTAAAACTTCGCAGTCTGAATAGGTGAATTCGTAACGGAGTTGGTCCACGTATGGTAATTTCTGATATTAATATCTGAAAACGAGACTCGTCAGCTCAACACCATTGTATTCTGAAAAACATAAGTTAAGAGCTTCACAACACTCGAGAATATGATGTGCTGTGTCGAGTTGCTCAGAATACAAATGGAGTATTTAGGTGTTCTTGTATGCAGCAGGCCATAGTGCACTCTCTGAAATATTACTCTGCGTGTAGTCAGTTTGTCAGTGGCAGAATCATATTAATCATTTATTTTATTGAAATAATTTTCTTCGTGTGGTTCCTGATAAAATATACCACAAAGTCGGGCTTTTCATTACAGTTGCGAGGAATATAACTAAATAAAATGAAGCACGACAAAGCTATCTTTCAAGCAACGCGTGTGATGTATTATGCATTGTTATATATACGATATAGCTCCGATCAAGTGTTCCTCACAGACGTACAGACCCTGGACAGTTTACAAGCGATGTGTCTACCGCTGGGAGCATCCGTCTCGCTGCTCGTCATGTTCTTCTTCTTCGACTCCATGCAAATGTTATTTGCTGTCTGCACTGCTAGTGAGTACCGTGTGTTGTGTTCTATTTATTTAACGTTTGCACAAATGCCCCACTTGCGCATTTTTGTGTGTGTTTTATTTGCTTGAAAGATGCACTGCCGACTGACGCAGGATATTTCCTCGCCTACAACTTTTGTTGTACGTGGTGTGCATCTAAATATATGGAGTCTATCTACTGAAAGCTTCGCGCAAGGGTAGCTGGACATGCTGACGATAGCAGTCATAGAACTTGTTTATCCTTTTTTACTCATCACACTCTAGCAATAGGCAGCGTCGCTCAAATGGTTCGTATCAAGGGATAATCTCAAATAAATTAAATTAGGCAAACTCGTGTACGATACCGGTAATTTTCATCTAGGCGTTGCAGATTTTCTGCATGCTTATGTAAATTAAGAACTTATGTTAATGAAAGGCAAAATACTTACTTCTCAAAACATGAAATCACTGAATTCTGTGTTCTTCTCAAAGGAGCATACTAGAATAGGTTTAGGTTAGTTAGGTTTGTTTTGGAGGCTAGCGCCTCCAGGGGGACAACGTTAGGTTATCTCTGTTATAGATAGACCAACACTTCTGTCTTTTGTGCCCACTTGATTTCTTTCAGTTTTTCTGCCTTCTTCACCGTCTCTCTTGTGCATACTTCCCCTTCCTTTTTAACTTGCTTTTTTTATGCGCTTCAAATCTTGTGTGGGAGCACACCTTGTGCATAGATAGCACGTTTTTTACTGCCCATCCTAAATGGTCATGTTTTTTGCTCTCTGAGATCACCTTTGTTGTGGCTTGAGAGTCTTGAACTGACTAATGTAATGATAAACGAGAGATCCATATTTACTGTTTTATCCTTCATTTTCCATTTTTTCTATTAAAGCCGTTGCTGAACAATTTACAGGAACATGATTCGTAAAACACTTGGTTTTATTTCAATTCCCAGATTACATGTTGTAAATGGGCTGAGGACCCAAAGTATAAATTTTAAAATACCTAGCATTTTTTATAGCTCTTCTATTCGTACCCGTTTTAAAGCAAGGCGCTAACTTTACTTCGATATAGCATGTTTTTTGCTTTGTTTATATTTTCTTGCTTATCGACACAATTTCCACTCTATTGGTATTATTGTTCTCTACAAGGCATTACTGTTGTATAAGTACTTAAAGCAACTCACTATGAATGAGATATGAATGAGAGCTGTGGTGCTGAGAGATTCTGTTGATCTATCTATACATCCTCTGTAATGTAAATGTATATGGGTTACTGTAATGTTAACTTGATTCGGAGCTCGTTATGTAGACGAGTCCAAAGTGGCCTTAGTGCCAGTTAGTGGTCGAGGAAGCTATGCACTGACTGAGCTGTAGACAAACTTACTTGTAGACTCTGACAAACTTACCTTTGTCAGAGACCCACTTGGTACATTGAGCTTCACTGTGAACGCGGTCTTGAGACTCTACAGCTTGCGCGTCGTAGAGATACAGGACACGTTCTTCTACTGATTATTTAGTTCATTTCTTCTCAATAACGACATTCCTAGCCTAGATGAATATCTAAATTTACATTTCAAATTTTAAAATTTTGTTTGAAGGATTTCATTGTTCTCTCGGATATAGAGGGCACATGCCAATGAAAGTTCAATTCTGAAAGTTCTATTTTTTGTGAAATAGATACTTAGACATACTCGTACATCAAAGGACTCATTCCCGGTGTGATATGCTGTTGCACTAGAGCTTCTTAAGAAATAAAATTTGTGTCTGCGTGGAAGTTACGATATTTTGTACCATCATTATACTCTATCAAATCTCGTACCGGAGGCATGGTTGGATTAGGGAATTTCTGGATAAAACATGAGTGTGCAGCGACCTGAGACTTTATTTAGGTGAGGGACACTATCGTATTTGTGACGGTGTCTCGTATTGATCAGACAGACTCTATGGCTTTACAGGGAAAGTTAGAGTTCGCGCGCTGCTCTTGCTAAACTTGCAAGGGTTCACTAGAGTTAAGCAGGTGTGTTTCTGGACACAAGCCGGTCTCTTGTACTTCTGTAAACTGGTCAAGCTGCCTCGTACAGGAGTCTATGTTCAATACTCTTCCAAGTGTGCGAGATGGAAATAGTTGTGCGTTCTGTGCGTCTCTCAGAGTGCACTTAGCAGGTTTACTCGGTATTGCATTGTTGAAGAATGCCTTTACTCAAGGTTGCGGTCTTCGCTCGTGAAGGATTTGGGATAAATATTTCCTTCATTTCTTGTTTCTTGTATTACACTATATACGAAGGAAATATATTTCATTGAAATGGTGCCTTACTCTAGGTGGCTGTCTTCCCTCGTGAATGATTAGTTAAATATTTCATCAATTTTTCATTTTATGTTGCGCTATGTACGAAGGGAATATATTTCATTGAAATGGTGGAACTGGGATAAAAGCATTACATCCCTTTTGCTGTCACGATTTTTTTGCCTTAGTCCTTTACTCAAGCTTTTTGGAATGGCATGTGGCTTTACCCCTTGCTTTATTTGAAATGAACCGCTTACGTTACTTCCTATGTTTCAATCGACCTGTCCGAAGTGATCATAAATGTCAGTTCCTTTCCCCTCAGGGGGATACAACTATTGTATTTATGGGAATTAGCGCTCCCAGGGGGACAATGTGAGGGCCCGAGCTAAAGGTTAGGTTAGGTAGGCTTTCTTTTTCCTAAAATAGCATAGGTTTTTGTTTTGTTCAGACCATCATTTTTTCGGCTCAGTGCTGTCCTTTTTTTCATCACCTACTACTTTATTCTTCAACTTTGATCTTGTTTCATGAACTTCTTTCTCATCTTGCTGTTTCTATTCCCTGACTGCATAGATTCCACGTTCCCTTACCTCCATACTAAATAGTGCCTTCTTCCTTCCTCTCTTTGGATCTCATTTGTTGAGGATAGGGAGGCTTAAACTAACTAATAATCTAATCTCATCTGTCAGTTCCTTTTTCTCTGGCTGCGTATATATGCCATGTGCGCGGAGGAAGTGCATCTTGCAATGATTCTAGAGGTGCAATTTTTATCCAGCGATTATGTTGAAGAAATTGCGTGTTTAAGGAGATCATCCGAGGCCCCTGTCGCTCCGGGGGTCATTTCTCATGTGTTTGTTGGGAAAGGACCCTTAGTTTGTGGACTATTCGGTCCTAACATTTTATGGCGCTACGGACAATAAATCACCCCCCCCCCCCCCGGGTGAGGAGTTTGAGCCCATATAAAAAGAGAACTAATGGGAAATGGGAAAAAAGCTCATTTGAGTTTGTTAGAAATGTTCTAAGGATTCTAAAACTGTCTTTGGTTTTGTTCTAGCATCAAAACTCAATGAGGAGATACGTCTTGAATTATCAATATCAGTGAAATATCAATACGTAAAAACCAATATGTCAATTTTTTTTCAAAAACTAAGGCCTAAATCAAAAAAACGAATGGAATAAATTGTGATTCTTTTCGAAAGATACACATCATAGTCAAATTTCATAAGAATAAGACTAAAAAAAATATATAAAAATAAGTAAAAAAATTTTTCTTTTTTATTTTGGAAATCACAATTAACAGTGTGAATATGAAGTTATGTATGGAAGTTATCGAAATAAAAATTAAAACTGCATTCAGTTACATAAATTGTTCATTATATTACACTTCAACAAAAAATTTTGTTATGCCTTGTAACCAAAATAAAAAACTTTCGACATTCAAACCGTATCTCCTCATTGAGTTTTGATGTTAGAACAAAACCAAAGACAGTTTTGTAATCCTTGAAACATTTCTAACAAGCTCACGTTGTTTTTTTTTTTAATTCGAATGTTTTGAAAAATATTTATAGCTTTAAACCCAAAAATTTGTTGATTTCAGAAATAAATAAAAAATTGAAAAATCGAAAAATTTGAATTTGAAGAAAAGGCTGACGTGAGCTTGTTAGAAATGTTCAAAGGATTCTAAAACTGTCTTTTGCTTTGTTCTAGCATCAAAACTCAATGAGGAGATACGTCTTGAAATATGCTTAAAAATATACCAAAAACCAATTTTTCGTACAAAAAATAAGGCCTAAATCGAAAAAATGACAGGAGTAAAAAAGGTTTATTTTCATAAAATACATATACTGGCCAATTTTCAAACGAATCGGACGAAAAAAGTTCTCGGATGATCTCCTTAACCGCGCTTAGTAGCGCAGCGTCTGCGTTTTTTGTGTCTGGTAGGTAACAAGGTAACATTCAAATCATACAGTAGTTCCGAAATTATGAGATTTCTTTCATTTTGAGGCAATTAAACAGAGACCATTTAGTACTGGTTTGATCATGCAAGAGCGAATGTTATTTGTTAATGGGGCTTCCTGTGAAGTTTAATATATTATTTTCATGTAATTTATTCGTTCTTATATTAGTCGAAAAAATATTGACGATGCTGTGCATATTTTACCTTCATGTGCTTGTTCATGATCTAGTGATTATTCATTGATTCTTGATTGCTATCCTAATAACAGTGAATCGCATTTTGTATAAAATTCCTTTAATTTCTTGTTAATTTGATCTGCTATGCACAGTTTTGATTCTGTGCCTTTTATCTTTACCTGCCTATGATCAATCTCCTTTTCAGCGCAAGGATTCATGACTTTGTTTCTTAAATTCTAGTACTTTCCTGTATTTTACCCACGCGAGCTAACGCTTTGAGTTTATGCCCTATTTGTAATGGTTCATTCATCATGTTGCTGCGGGCATGTCCGCTATTGCATTACAAATCACGTTCACTTGTTCAAATTTCCTTTTTTTGCTGCAAAGCCATTCTTAAACTACACTTCAATTAATATTTAACCCTATTTTTTACCAGGCGTAAACACGTAGCCTTGCTACGACTGATCAATCAATGTTGTTGCGATTGCAGTTATCGCGACGGTCGCGCTGGCGTTCCTGCTGCTGCCCATGTGCCAGTACATCATCAGGCCCTGCACTGACAACAAAAAGTGAGATCTTAGCACTCTTCTCTCTTGCTTGAGTCCCATCAACACGCTCAATGCTTGCTTCATGGCTCAGTTTTGCCAGATGTTCATGTGTGTGTTCAAGTGTGATGCGTAAGCTGAGAAACTTTTGTCATTCAGCGTTGACAGAGTAGACTCGTGATTCTATCTGGAATTATTCATGATATGTTCCTGAATAGATCACTTACTCCACAAGGTTTAGATTACTTAGGCTCATCTATCCTATGCTATATATACTGACGCTCTCACGGTAAAAACCGTGACTGTGGGTTACCTCTGCTAGGCCTTTGGAACTTCTGGCTTTCATGCCCACTTTGCTTCTTTTAGTTCACATTCCTTTTCGTCTACCTCTTCTTATTTTTACGCTTTCTTCCTTCTTATCCTGTTGTTTCGCGTAGGGTATCCTGTGTGGCAGCACACCTTGTGCATCGATTTCCGCTTTCTATGGTCTATACTAAATAGTCCCTTCTTTTCGCTCTCTTGGTATCTTTGTTGGGGCTAGAGAGTTTGAATTAAACAAACTGATATAATGTAATAAAAATTCTTCAATAGATTTCAAATGTGTTCAGCGCTGGCGTTCAAACAAGGAAACTTTTTATGCAGGGAATTTGCGTTTTACGCATGGAATTTTTCATCGTTGTTTAAATCCCCGAAAATTCAGAGAAGTGTGATGCTCGAGCATTCCATAAAGACGAAGTTGTTCATTCGTTCCCCACAAGTGGGTACAGCTCTGGTTTCTATTAAAATTAGCGACTCTACAGGGATAATCTGAGGTCTTGATTTGAAGGTTGAGTAGGCCTCCTTTTTGTTGAAATAGATTTTTTTATACTGGCATTTCTTCGATTCGCTGTTTGTTTTCAGTAACTATTACTTTTTTCTTCGAATTTCAGTTGTTTTATAAACGTCTTTCAATCTTGTTGTTTCTGTGAGTAAGCTGTGGAGACATACCTTGTATATAGATTCCTTCCCCATTCCCTCAATTCCCTACTAAATGGTGCCTTCCCACTGTTGGCACCACCTTTCTTGTGGTTAGGTAGGCTTAAACTAACTCAGTTCCTTAGGCTTCCTAACTCAAAATATAGTAATCCGTTCCGTAGGCTTCCATAGCTTCCTAACTCAAAATATAGTAATCCGTTCCCTAGGCTTCCATAGCTTCATAACTCAAAATATAATAATCCGTTCCCTAGGCTTTCTTACCATCCTAACTCATAAAATAATAATCCGTTCTATAGCCTTCCTTGCATTGAATCCCCGATTGTAGGTAGACTATAAGAACTTGTCAGCCTTCTGCTATTTCACTTTCTATGCTTCGTTGTATAAGCAAAGCTGGTCACGAGAGATAACTGGATTGAGATTGTTCTTTAACTTAATAGCCTTCCTCGTTCAAAACCTCTTTAACTGTTCACGTGAAGTCTACATAACTTGACTTACTCTCTGAACCACCTCTCGAGTGAGTTTTACCCATGGTAAATAATTTTAAAAATTGATTGAGATAAAACATTATTCGTCCTGGAATACATCCATGTGTTGCCTGTATTCTAGATTTATGGACTGCTCATGCTTTGGTCTTCTCGATTGCTTCATTGCGTTGTGTGTCTTTGTTAGGAGGCAGATCCATACGTCTCGGTTCTTTTTAAATCCATGCGTGAGTGACGTTATGTCATGGCGCGGTGCGTGCCAAGGTCATCACGTTGAACAATTGAGGTGAGGATCAATTTTTTAGGAGTAAAAAATTCTCTTCCATAATTTATTTGCTCGTTTTCTTTGCACATTATTTCGATTTTTGTTGTCTTTTTCAGGATTTCGTTCGGTGTGTGCGGCAGATTCACAGGTGCCGAAATATTATCCTTCTGCTTATCAGTGACGATCGTCTGCATCTGGGTGCTGACGGGACACTGGCTTCTCATGGACGGTAAGTCGGTCCAAGTGGTGGGAGAAAATGTACCCTTGCAATTTGTACATCCTATGCTTGGAAGGTATACTCCGTTCAGAAGTATTGCTTGTATCAAAATATGAATGGCTTCTTTATCCCTCTTGTATCTGCAAGCATTGGGCATGTATGCGTGTACGATTGTAGGATTTTGCGTTAAATTTCTTTAAATTTGTCTTCTTTCTTGAACAAAATCACCTCATAATGGGATCAGAATTGTTTGAATATAGGAGCACTTATAATTTGTGATTTACAAAAAGCGGGGTAAGCAGTTCTTGGTAGATGATAGGTTCAGATTAGCAGTATGAATCGATGTTGAAGAAATCCTAGTAGTATAGTGCATAAGTAAGGGATAAATTTGAATATAGGACGAGAAAATCCTGCTATTATGCAGATTACTTATACTTTTATTCAAAGCACCTGATCCAATTTACTAACGTGATCAAAGTGATATTTTTAACTGACTTTTTCTTTTTACTTTGTTTTATAAACACACCTCCAATTTATTATTTCGGTAGCTTTGAAAAATGTGCTTACATACGCAGCTATGGGCATGGGTCTGTGTGTGGCGTTCATTGCGTTCGTGCGACTACCCAGCCTCAAGGTGTCAACGCTCCTGCTCATGGGACTGCTTGTCTACGATGTCTTCTGGGTCTTCTTCTCCTCGTACATCTTCAACGCCAATGTCATGGTCAAGGTGAGGGATGTTATCCCAGTGCAGTGTGTAGCTCAGCTCGTTAGAGATTGTTTCTATTGATTACGCTGTCTTCTTCAACTCCTCGCGCATCTGCGTTGCGTCAAGCCAAGTGTGTTTGTTCTGTGCGTAAATGAGGACGCTTGTAATTATAATTGGTGGTTACCCTGTCTTTTTCTCGTTCGTCTTCATTACCAGCGTCATGGTCAAGGTGATGACTCTAATCTTCTGAGTGCCTAGGCGGTACTAGCGTGATTGTTTTTCTGGATTGCTCTTAGTTACAGCGAAGGGAAACATCTCTGCAAACAATACAGTACACCGACGTTATGCTCTGCTTCATTGGTGTTGGTGTCGCGTCTGTAACGCGACTTTCCAAGCCAAGATTTAAATATCCATAAAGATAACAACTTGTCCTAGTCCCGACTTCTTTGTAAATTGAAGACTACGTAGTGTTGGTATTCCCCATAAGTATGTTCAACACCAGCAACCATGCATAGGCATAAGTACGTGTAACATCAAAATGGTTAGATTGAATATTGGTCTTGGGACCTGAAACGTTTTCTTATTTAACGTCTGTGTAATTTGGTGTATTTAGTAATCAATTGTTTGTCTTTTCCCATTCAGAGTCACGTATTAGATAATAATTTTCAAGCATTGGTGTTGTATTCATGTGGCGGGATAATATTCCATAAGAACAACGATTGGGTAATTTCATCTATTTGAGATGCCATTCGGTAACCCTGATACCAACCTCTGGAGTGTTTGATCAGCTGTTAACGCTTGCTATTTTTGGTTGGTGTTTGTTGCCTTCTCAGGATTTCAAGATTGTTTTCGCAACAATCCTGACAACAAAAACAAAATTATACGCAACAGGTAGCGACACGGCCTGCCGAGAACCCTGTGGGCGTGATGGCCCGTAAACTTCACCTAGGCAGCATGGCGAGAGATGTGCCCAAGCTCTCCTTGCCTGGCAAGCTCGTCTTCCCTTCCATGCAGCACACCGGCCACTTCAGCATGCTGGGGCTCGGTGACGTGGTCAGTTCCATTTTAGTATTCCTTCAGCAGGTGACAACCAAATGTAGAGTTTATAAGGAGTATGCTGCTACAGCTATTTTGTGGTCAGTCGCATTTTATTTCTCCCTTCAGCAGGTGACCACAAGAGTAAAGTCTATAATGAGGATACTGCTAATGAGTCGCATTTTTTTATCCTATCAGCGGGTGACCACAAAAAAGTAGGGCTTATAATAAGTATACTGTTGAAGCTATTTTGTGGTCAGTCGCACTTTTTCCCTTCAGCGGGTGACAAAAAAAGAGGAAGAGTTCATAATGAGTATGAAAGCTATTTTGAACTGGGTTTCTTATTGAAGCGGTTGAGTTTGTTTTTATATTTCTTTATTTTTTAATCGTGTAGACGTTTTTCCTAGAGAAGAATTTTTAATTTTTACTTTTATATAACTACTTCGTTTGTTGGGTTTCCGGCCATTTGAGATACGCTTTGAATTTTCAACATGCTCAACTGGCTACTGGCATACATCACAAGCTGCTATTTATTTTATGTTGCTTAGAAACTCCATTATAGATGAAACATATTATTGACCTAGCCTGCTGTTGTTCAATCTGAGGTCCTTCCAACTCCCTAGAGTATGAATCCAGTTTCCTCTAGAAAATAGATTCATGTAAATCCACACTGCAGGTGATGCCTGGCCTGCTCTTATGCTTTGTGCTCCGCTACGACGCTTACAAGAAGGCGCAGCTGCTATCTACAGAGGCCGGAGTGCCTGTTCCGCCCTCACACATGAACAAAATCAGGTGATCTTATGGTTCATGTCATGGTAGAAAAAACAAGGTGGGTTCAGACCAGTTATTTCGTTGACCATGTGGCAATGGTGACGTCATGGTTACGAACCAATAGCAGCGCTCAGATTGCATCTGGTAACACTGCTAGCCCCAAATCTGGCGCTACTATTGGCCTTACGAAATATCGCAATCGTGACGGCGTATAGTTTATTTGAAATAGAGCCGTTATATTAGCCAGCCGAATAAGAAGAGGTGTACTTTCCCCCGTAGAAATGACTCTACCGTGATTCATATTGAACGAGACTTTGTTCCTTTTACAAATCAGTTCTCGTTGGTGCTCCCTCAAAGGTTATTTGTAATTAGTTTTGTCATGAATAATAATAGTTTTGTCCTATAATAGTAAGCCTGCCAGTGTACGTTTGATATCCGTTTGGAAATGACCTATATTGATGTCATGACAGGTGTGTATATGAAGTTGGAATTGGGTAGCTGGCCAAGTTAACATAATTGTGATCCATCAGAAAATTCAAGATTAAGTTTACTCGAGCTGCTGATCTGCCGTGTCAATCGACAAGTGTGTGGTAGACGAGCAAAAGTGTGCTCTTATGTTCAATAACTAGAACAGTGACTTGAAAAAATTGCACAGTGTGTTCGGTCTTGATAAGAGAAACTGTTTATATTTTACTTGAGTAGGATGGAGATATTGGTGTTTCTTATTAATTGTATGACAAGATCAGCGCTAAGGTTGTTAGAACTGTATGTTCAGTGATAACAGCGTTTCTATGTAAACCTTACACGCATGCACATGGTGCCCATTCCAACATTACCGCCTGACTCTTGCGTGTCCAGTAACGGGTTGTCTGTGCCGCAGCTACTTCCACTGCTCTCTGATCGGCTACTTTCTGGGCCTGCTGACGGCGACGGTGTCCAGCGAGGTGTTCAAGGCTGCGCAACCCGCGCTCCTCTACCTCGTGCCCTTCACACTGCTGCCGCTCCTCACCATGGCTTACCTCAAGGTCCTAGCAGTCTCATGATGTCATTTCGCCAGCTACTTAAGTGTTTTTACTGTTCATAGAAATTTCGTTTCATAGATTATTCGTCTAATACGAAATGATGAAATATTTCGTCTGTAAAATTTTCTTTTTGTCTCCATTCGATGTTAGTTTCGTGGTTGTGATCATGAAATCAACTCATTTGTGGTAACAAAAATTTCTGACGGAACAACATAGCAATAGCTCTCTCCCTGTTGATAATTCTGCCTCGCTCTTAGAGCTCCCGTGTCATACGTTGTGCTACGTGAATAAGTTCGAAACAATACTTATTAGCTCACGAATTGACTGTAGAGATGGATGAATATTAATTTGCGAATAGTTATTAAATACGTTCAATTGTAATTTTAAACTCTTAGTAGTTGATTGTATTTGGCGCTACGTCTGGAGGTGAATTTAACTTAGCAACGAACTAATGTCGAATGATTATTTTCTATCTATCCACGGTTATTTTTTGAAGTGCGAAGGCATAGGTACTCAAATTTCTTTGGTGGAAACAGTCATTGAATGCTTTAGAGTAAAGTATGTATAGCCAGTCTCAATTACTTAGTTCTACTCGTGTAAAATATTAAAATTTGTTTAATATTTGTGTACTATTATCTATGCAAATGAAATTTAAATTGTTGTTTTTTTCGCGCTGAGAGTATCTACATTGCCTTGCATATTTTTTCCGTAATTTAATGGTGACGATCGTCACCATTAAATGGTGCCTGCCACATTCTTGAAAATGCCAAAGCGGTACGTTTTGTTCAATTTATAATATTTTTCATTTGTATCCATAACAGCGAATTAATTACGTGAAAGGTATATGACACAATGCCAATTTTTTTCTCGCACTGAAAGTATCTACATCTACATTTACATTATCTTACCCATTTTTCTGCATTGACAGGGGGACTTGAGAAGAATGTGGAGCGAGCCTTTCATCAACACAAGCCCGAGCAAGCACCAGGATGTGTGACCCCCAGCCTCACCCCATCACCCTCTCTACATGGTCTCTTATCACTCATTTCAACTGAACTGCCTGTATTACTTCCCACGTTTCATCCTCCCGACGTGACCATACCAGACGTGCGCTTCTCTCATCTTCACTTGCGGTGTCTGCCACGAACGCTGTTGTGTGCGGAAATGTATTCGGGTAGTGTTTTAAAATGTGACAAAATAATCTTCGCTGTACAGAAGGAAAAATTGCGTGTGGTACACAATGTTAGTGCGTGCGTATGTTCATTTTCGTATAGGTTGCAATATTCAAGGTACGCGAGTCATCATTACCTGTGTTTGTTGTACAAAATGAGAGAAATTGTTGGTGTTGACTGCCGTCACGTAGAATTGCAACAGTGTGACTACGTGCATTTCTTCTTGTACGAGTTAAACGTTACAGTGTTCAAATGTGACTATTGTTGTCGTTGTACAGAGCAAAAATGGCGTATTTTACAGCGTTTACTGTAAATGAACTTAACATAGTGAATAATGACATTATTAATGTTTTTAATTCACTTCAGAAACCTTGTTAAAGGTTGGTGTAGACTTATTCGCATCCCTCGAAATTCGTAGAATTTTTGCGTTCCCGCAGATTGATTGAGAAGAAATAAATTTGATGCGAATCTAACAAGACGATTTAATTATTAGTTATAGTGTTCCTATTTTTAAACAACAAATAAGGTGCAGAGTAGCTAGGTGCATGCGAATGAAAAATCCACATAAATTAAATTTCAAGAAAACGTGGATGATTAATCTTCAATGATCTCTCTGGTTATCTTAAAGCAATGCATATGTTATTTTCTATTTCATGACGGTAACGATGAAAACCACCATTCATAAATTTTGAATAAGTGAGGACTCCCTAAAAGTGTTAAAGTTAATATTATATCGTATTTAGAGGTACACTATTATCTTCGTGAATCATATAGGAACTCACTAGTTGGTTGGGAATACTTGAGACCCATACACAAACCAAACACGTCAGAAGAATCTATTGTTGTGTGAAAGAAGAAAACTCGTATTGATATTATTTTGTACCTTGATTGCGCAATGTTCGCTGAGTTTGTCACTGGACTGAGACTTTTTGAAGCCTAGCAGTTACGGCGACCATGACGTTTTCCACTAATGAAATGCACTCTCCTGGGCATAGTGTAATTCCAACTAGTTTGTGTTGATTATTAATCCCTTTTATGAGTGAAATACATACAGTATGACACGGTGTTAAAGCGTCTTCGTCCGGCCGCCGTTATGAATATTGTCTGAGTAGTCTTTTAATAATATCCAGTATATAAACTTGCCTAAAAATTGTATCGTATCGTTGCTGCTTGTCGAGTTCAAAAACCTTGTGTGGCCTCGAACATTGTAGTATCATTTCTGGTCGTACTGTTGCTAGCAATTTAGTTCCATAGATTATTCATCGTAGAATCAACTCTTTTGTGGTCAAAGATATATCTGACGGAACGTGTTCCACCACGAATGCTGCTGTCGCTCATTTTCCATGTGCCACTATCTACATGGTTCGTCCCATCATTCACTGGGAATGCTCATCTATGTTGCTTAGGAACTTGGAAGCGTCACAAACGTCAGATATCATAAGCCGACTTGTTTTATCTAATTAGTTTCTCATTCTTCGATAAGCAACTTACCTGAATTCTGCTTCCAGTCCCTCTGTTACTGCGTAAGTTTCCTCTTTGATCTGGTTCGTTGTTCAATAATATTTTAAATGCTTCAGTGAAATTTTTAGGCCCCATTTCTTGTTGCAAACACCCTTTTAGCTGTCTAATAAACGTGATTTTCTAGTCTACATACTTAGGTTAAATTTCTACCCCAGAGAGTTTTTATTCTAATGTACCTTAGCGCTGGTAAGTTTTTTGAAGCATTTCTTTGTTAAAGGACATATTTTAACGATAACTTGCAGAAACTATCGGAATCCTTAATGGCATGGGAACATCTTGCCTTTTCCCGTTATTTTTTTGTGAATGTAGCTATAACTATCAACTGTTGAGAGGAACTGTGCAATGATCATTCTTTTTCCTAATACATCAAGAAAGACTTTCACGTCTCAAACGAAATTTAATGCCTACCACATTCGGGAAAATGCCAAAGCGACATGTTATGTTCAACTTATAAAAATAGTGTATATTTTTATCCATAGCAATGAATTTTGTGGAAGAAATGACACTGTGAATTTATTATCGCACTATCACTACACATCTTTAGCTCTCTGTGCTTCAAGAGGCGGTCAAACTTTAGGCCTCATCACATGGATCAACAGAGAATTCCAATACACATGAGGATATTTCTTGTCTACTGTGCAAACATTCTACAGAACACCAACACTTCTGAACAATAGGCTATAGACTCCAGGAATAGCACAGCGAAGGTGTTATCTCACACGAGTCCTGATAGGGCTTGTTTTATTGGACTTAAATGCTAAACTTCGGGAACAAATGCGTTAATTTCATTCATTTTTGTTTGTCTAGTATTTAAGGCCATCATTTTTGCTGTGTAATGTCATGTGTGAAATGTCATTTACCTTTACCTACTCTCGCATGGTTAACATAACTTTGTAGGTACTTATCAATGTACGTCGTAGCTGTTGTTTCATTAGCATTTTATCAAATTCCAATAATTTTTATGGCTTAAAAAAATGAGTTTCAGAATATAGATTTTCGTTACAGTATTCTTGCTGAATTTTTACGTGGATGAAACTTTATCCTGCCATTTTAAGGCAAATGAAATAATATAATATAGAGGCGCAAGTTGAGAATCCCTATTCTCTTCAGTTTCATCACCCCCGCGCTGGGCCCGAATGATTCCAGTTTTCGCTGCCTCGTCAGATTGACCCACTGTAACTTTGGCTTTGTTTTAGTATAGTAGTTCTCTAGGAAGCTGCACGTTTTAAAACCTCATTGTATGATGAAAAACACTCTCAATCGGATCGGATTACTATGTTCGACAATGAGTTACTGTGTGATGTTTGATAATCTTCGATGAGATGCCCAAATTGAATCCTGGACTCCTATCATCATAAATCAACTCGCGTGGATTATTTGTTTACATTTAATTTAGTAAGAGGAGTAAAGTATTTTAAGTTTGTCTTATTTTCTTGCAGAATATCATCAAAGATAATGTTCAGCGTTGGTGTATGTGCGTACGTTTTTATATTTAGAGGACTCAGCCTCTTTACTGTAACCTGAGAAGAATCATTTCCTGTTAAGCTTCCCAGCTTTATCTTTGGCTCTCGCACCCCACGCTACAATACTCATTAAGAGGATAAATTTTGCACTATGCTACCTGAGAGGGAACGCACTGAATTTATCGCGAAGAGTTAGTCCATTGTGTATTTTCGTTCTGAAGTGTGTGTAAGCCAAACTTTTTACGTGTGTGAGCGCAATTATCTGGCCACATTTCCAGCATCGAATAAGCATGCCGAGAACTGATGATTTATCTTCGGGGTAATCTAATATAGTGGTGTGAACGACCATGTTCTTTCACGAAAGAAATTCTCGTCAACATAAAAGTGCATGACACCAATCGATTTTGAAAGGAAAGTCATTCCGTGAAACCCTTTTATTAGTAGGGAAGACTCTGAAATTAATTGTGCTCTTAAATTACTATTTCCGAGTATGACGTGAAGGTTACTGGTTGTGTGGGTGTTTTTCCTCGTTTCCCTGCATTCCTGTGATAAAATTCACACTTCTACTGTTCAAAAGATTCATTTGCGCTTTGCATGATGTGTGAATGTAGTATGCATTTCTCACTCAAGAGCGTAGTTCATAATTTTGGAGCTCATTTATCAGAAATACAATATGAGTACCCTTTGAAAAATTTTGTAGTGTTCACACATTTACGCTCGGCGAGAAACCACTAGGGATATAGATGTACTGTAAGTGTAGTATGCAACGAACAGCGAGAAACGCTATGTTGGTGTCTCCAAAAACGATCCCGTCCTGTAGCTTGTCCACCAACTGAACACTTCCCAAATGCTTTGCTAACTTTTTTTGCGGTGTCATGTTATAGTACTTGAAACCTTATATTTCTTCACTCAATCGGGTCAGAGATCAGAGAAAGTCCCTCCGGTGAAATGCTTTGAAGGGAACTGTCTATCAGTGTATCTTGGACATTTCGCTCTTTGAGGTATGAATGAAGTTTCTCGAGTTGAGTTTCCTTAATTTATTATTTTGAGTTCTTTTTGGAATTGTACTAATGTTGCTTGCAATCGTACGCCTAGAGGAACTAGTGATTCTCAATAGGAACCCTAGGAATTCGCTGGACAATCAGCTGAATTTATTATTTTTGAAAGCTGTGTATTGAGGATTTAGTTGAACAGTTGTTAATATTTTTCTTTTGTTCCTATTTCTCTTCCACATTCGAATCGCTGTGCCCCATGCAGCAGATATTGTGCTCGAATATCTTCTACTCCTGCAAAATTCGCTCGTCTTGAATTTTTCGATTTTTTTTCACTTCTCGCTTCGGTTACTTTTTGCTCCGTTCAAAAACTAGTTGTGATTCAAATCGTAGGGTTTTGGGAACACTTGAAGTCAACATGATTGGGAGTAGAACGTAGAACCAGGTGCTTTAGTTTTTACTACTAATTCTCAGCTCCTTCAATCATTGAAAGAAAGTAGAATCGCCGCACGCAACTTGTTGCAGTGTAACTTTAAAATGCACGTATTTTTTGCATTTGAAGCCCAAGCACTTGTGTCTTCGACTTAGATTAGATGTGTTTTACAGCAACGATTGGCTTCCTCGAATAAGAACATACTGAATTGAATAAAAATAAGTAGCTAGTTACCACACTTAGTGTCTTGAAGTAACAAGCTCGAAGCAACTATTGTAGATGCACTTATGCGACCTGCACGCTTTTTTTTCATTGTGTTCTCTTATTCTGCAGCAATTGCTTTCTTCACTAGTGCTTTATATCCATTCATTTACAAATACTTTTGCTCAAAAAGTATTTAGAGCAAACTTAATACTTCTTTGCCATCGCTAGGAATAAAAGCTCTTATATTTTGACACCGTGCACTGAGCGTTCAAAAATAACTACTTGAGATAAAAAATTTCGTCAAATTTTTACTACAAATGCTATGCTATAGAATGTACATACCGATGATTTACTGCTCGCTTCTAAGGTTGCTGTACTCGAAAAGATGGTCCCTATCCACTTCACTTGCTGATAAGGGTTATGTTGAATGTTACGTGGAACTGTCTAGGGTAGTTGATATACAAGTGATTTTAAAAAGCAAACATGATACACAGTCGCTTATTCAGGTCCCGTTATCAGCTTACTGGTCTAAATCTAATGCGTAATTTATGCGGTAATACGTTAGTTTCTATTGTCTCCCTAGCAATTGTTTCTATTAGGCTGCAGTGAAGTTAGAAAAGTGTAATGGCCATTGGCTTTCTACCCCCACCTCACAATTAGCGAAGGGTGAGCAATAAGTTTAGGTTGGTCAAGTTCGTCAAGCCTGTGCTATGAGTACTGGGTGTGGTGCTGTTAGGTTATCTCAGCTAAAGGTAGGCTTTTCGGGACTTCTATCTTTCGTGCTCACATTGCTTCTCTCAGTTTTCCTGTCTAGTCGCTCTCTTTTTATTCTTTTCTTCCTTTTCCGTTCTAACATTTTGTTGGGCTAAGAAAGGCTTTAGGCTATCTCATAATCTAATCCAATCTGGCATTCTTACATGGTTTTTTGTAATATTTAGAGAACTCCGGCTGAGGGTACTTAGTCGTTTGTCTCTACGAATTTGTACGAGCCTAACCTCAAATTGTTGTAAAAATAAATTCTTGGCTGTTTTCCAGCAGGTCTTGGTTGAATATATTCTAACGGATTAGTGTGGAATCTACTGTCTGCACTCATAAACATGTCTCCTAGTTCTTGACGTACCTTAGAGAATTGCATCACATTCTTCACCGCGCTCTCTGAAATAACTCATTTAGTGAAAGAAAATTTTGTTTATTTTGAGATGTGGCTAGTTTTTATCTTGCATGTTTTGTTCTTTTCCGTTTTAAGACAAATTCATGCATTAGCTTCTTGTTGGATCGTCCAAGCTTCTGTTCACTCTTTTCTCAAGATACGTGCATCGTTTGATTCTGCCCGGTTAGCAATCAGTGGTCTAAAATTATACGCCCTTCTCTGTACTTCAGGGCATGGATTTTACGA
The DNA here is from genome assembly GCA_030386875.1 of Morinoia aosen. Taxonomy (NCBI): domain Eukaryota; kingdom Metazoa; phylum Arthropoda; class Malacostraca; order Amphipoda; family Talitridae; genus Morinoia; species Morinoia aosen. Next base: position 28,382,124 of record CM059569.1, on the reverse strand, counting down.
CAAAATATACTGTAACTGAAAAATTAGATAGAAGTTAGATACCTTGAATTTCAAGTGATCAAACAATCTTTTTCGTTTTACCGAGCGGCTTTTTGTAGTACCGTTGATCATGATACAGTTGAAGCTAATGTGAACTATTCACATTTAAACAGATTTATCATCAAATATAGATACATAAGGTACCCTAGTTTTTTAACTTTGTTCTAAACCGGTTTCATTTGAATTTTCACTTCCTGGTCTTGGCATTTAACTGTATTGAAGTATCTGAATTTTTCTTGGAGAAGAAATAGTTTACGAGTTTCTTTGAAATTATAGAGTATGAAATGCTAGCTTTGGAATTTCTTAGTGGTACCATGAATTATCGCTTCTTTACTTATTTCGATGTCTTTTACCTGGGTGAAATGCACCTGTTTTATCTACGGAAATAAGCACTTCCCGCAGGGAGACAAGATGTGAGATTCCTAGCTGGTTGGGCAAGACTTATGTTGAAATGGATAAGTTCTATGATTTCTTACGAACCATATATTTTTTGGTTCCTTTTTTAGCTCCTACTACTTGCTCCAGTTTTCACTTTGTTCGATGAACTTCTTTCAATCCTACTTTTTCTATGCTCAGGGTGTGAGGACACATAGTGCATAAATTATACGCTCCCTAATTCCTGTCTAAATGCTGCCTTTCTCTCATAGAAGTACTTTCGTTGTAGTTAGGCAGGCCTGAGTTAAATTCTAATCGTATGCATTATATCTTCTTTTTTTTTTAAGGTTGGTGTAGTAGCTTTCAGTCATTAAATGACTGAAGTGAGATAACTTGTGAACCTTACTCTGTAGAAAGAAGAGGCTGTTCAAGAGTAATACACTCTAGGTATGACCCAGTCAGTAACATCTACGTGGCAGATTTTAGCTGCGGACGCTTCATTTCGCAGTTTTTTTCCTACATTCATTCTCGCCTTTGGAGTACTCTTTATATTGAAAGATTTTGACATTTAAGAATGTAATTCACAAGAATTATTATGCCCTTTTCATGAAGCGTATACTCCGTGAAATAGCGCGGCACCATTGTACCGAACTATTGTGACTGTACTATTTGCAATCACAGTATACTACTGGCCCACCAAACGCATAATGGTCTTCTTAAAGAAAGCTACATCAAATGAAATTTTAAGCATTACCGAAATCGTCTCGTTTACTAATATTGTAAAAATTGGTTCAATTTATCTACAACGTTGCATAATAATTGATATCGCTATATTTGCGGGACTATTATGAATAAAAGATGTAAAGAAAAAAATTAATGAATCAACGTTTCGCAAAGGCGCGCAATTGCGATCAAGAGCTTCCGATTTCACAAACATTTTAATACCAAAACAAGCAAATATTGTTCTGATTACATGTGACCTTTTGAAAATTGATGACTAACTAATAAATTTACATGTTAAAGGTAATATTCTGATACGTAGATTTTCGTACACAATGTGTATGATTGTAATTAAATTTATTAATACAAAATGGGATTAGTTATATTAACTATATTTTTATTTATATTAAAAATCATGTCCTTGTCGAGTATTTGGTTTCTTCGCCGTGCTGGAAAAACTTTGGTGGCCAGAGGTCGAAGTTGAATAATAAAGGAACCCTTCAACAATGACTGTCATAAAAATAAAAGTGTGATGCATTGCTATTATAGCCGTACTTGTGCAACCTTATGCTAACGAGATTACTTGAAAGGAATGTGCAATTCTTCGTGTTTGTATGTAAGGGTGTATTTTGTATTATAGTATCCTGCAGAACTGTTGCAGAATTTCACATTTTATAACAACATCGACGGTCGAATGACGTTTCTAATAGCTCTCTGTAGTCATAGTGTACCGTGCAACGGTAAAAAAAACTTGTTTCTTCGCAACGCGCGTGAGGAACATCAGAGCATCCCTAAAGAACAGACACGAAATATATCCGATGAATTCTACCCAAACCTTGTTCTTGTAAGAATTTCTCCCCTCAGGGGGGATACAACTATTGTATCTATGGGAATTAGCGCTCCCAGGGGGACAATGTGAGGGCCCGAGCTAAAGGTTAGGTAGGCTTTCTTTTTGTTAAAATAGAATAGGTTTTTGTTGTGTTACGGACCATCTTTTTTCGGTTCACTGCTGTCCTGTTTTTCACCGCCTACTACTTTCTTCTTCAACTTTTTCTTGTTTCATGAACTTCTTTCTTAGCTTTCTGTTTCTGTGCCCTTTCTGCATAGATTCCACGTTCCCTTAGCTCCATACTAAATGGTGCCTTCTTCCTTCCTCTCTTTACATCTCATTTGTTGAGGATAGGGAGGCTTAAACTAATAAACTAATAAACTGTAGGAATTTCTAGATGTTTGACATACTTGTGATTCGAGCTAATCATCTTAGGTTCCATAGGGAACTTTCATTTGTTTTGTGTACGAGTCTAGTAGGTCTAATCACGAGCTCATACGTATAGAATCTCCCAATTAGCAATATTGCATTATTGTATCATTGCTGTCAAGATTCGTCATCGGTAAAATGGTGATATTTCGATTTTCGACGTGGTCTGTCTTGAACATTCGATAAAATGCAGTGAGGGTGAAACCATGAAAAATTATTTAGTGATTACGAGTGGTGTGCGAAACGTCAGTTCATTCAGTTTCTTAACGGAGGATATCAGTCGATAATTGTGAAATAGGTGAAGAATCCCATGCAACAAGTTCCTTTACTAAATAGCCACACAATTTCGGTTGTATTGAAGACGCTCTTTTTATACGATAATTAAAAAATACTTAATTTGTGTTAGGACCGTTTTCGATTGCAGATGTGAAGCACAGTTCCCGAGTTGTGTGTGCGTGCAGTATGTGCTAGTGGTTTGAGTTTAGGCAATCTGCCCAAAAAAGTTTATTAAATGAAAAGTGCATATATTATTTGGTCCCTGTTAAAGTGACTATCATAATTACTCACTAGAAACGTCACCTATGAAATCTACTCCGCAAAGTACGCGGGTTTTATCATCCATATTTATTCAGATTGAAAAGATGGTATGATCTCTAAGTTCATGTGTGTGGTCTGTGTGAGATGTCCATGTTATTGTCAATGTTTTTAGGTGATGAAATAAGTTCCTTTGTGTCCCTCCACTTCTCAGGTGTTGTTGTAAAATGTGAACTACTGCCTCGTCAATCATGAACAAAAATGGGCACAGAAATGTGAATAAAATAACGAAGATCGTTTGATTGATTTTTTACCTTGACAGTTTTATCGACTACACTTCAATGTTGATTGTATCAATACCTCTCACTTTTATTATTACCATTAATCGACTGAAGAATAGAGTAACAGGAAAAATGTACTTCTATATTTTATAGCTATTTCATGTCATGTGTCAGAGGTTGGTTTTTACGACACGAATCGTCAGATTTACATTATACGCTAAAGAAATTTTACATTTAGGCTATGTAAGAACCAGTAACATAAGCCATTAATAAATTCAATTCAAGTATTCTAAACCAGAAACTTGACGATGAATGATAGAATATTACGCTTTAATAAAACTTGGCAAACTAAATATCCATTCTACTGATTTAGCTTTCTTTGGCACTGTATTACCTACGAGTCTGCATTCTGCAATTCAAAAACATACAAATGATGAGCGAATAAGGTATTAATAAGAGTAAAAAAATGCATGGATACAAGTCGAATAAAATACTACAAACGCTCAAATCTCCAAACACAATCCTCTTAGCTATATTTCGACGCTTACACAGTGAGAAATGGAATTCTTCGTCAAACCCAGTGTAAAATTATCCTACGATTCAGTCATGTTGTATCACAATTTGCTATTTTTTTGCTCCTAAAACAATATGCGTCGCAAGATACGAGTATATAAGAGGCACTCAGGTATCCAACTATCTAACGCCGTAAATTCAAAGCCAAAAATCAATGTCTCATATCTTCAGGCCTGATCCTAGACTCTGCAAAAATAAATTAGTTTCAGCATCCCTTGACCCAACTAAGATGTTCAAAGAAAAGGAAGGTTGAAGGAATCCTTTAATATGGAGTTAAGGAAACGCAGAATCTATGTGCAAGGTGTGTTCCTACACAGGATCCCGGGCGCATAGAAACAGTCGGTTTAGAAGAAAGGTTAGGAAACATAATGAAAGTTGAAGAAGAAAGTAGTAAGTACTGAAATACAGGAGAGTAGTGAACCGAAAAGAGCTGGTCCGAAACAAAACGAAAAAAAAGTTCGATTTCGACAAAATGCCTTGCATATTCTCCTGGAAGCGCTAATTCCCGTAGGTTCAATAGTTGTATCCCCTGAGGAAATTTTATAGGATCATGACATGGAAAACGCTGGAAAGAAGCTCAGCCTCATGTAACCTACATCCACCAGTAACTTGACGAAGCTAACCTACTGATATTTCTAGAAAATGCGTGACTACAATATTTACTCAGTTTAAATTACCAAATCGGATGACACGAGCTAATACCGGATCCAAACAAGCTCGACCACACTTCTACTTTTCATCATGTTAAAAATTATTACAAGAAACGGACTTGTTTTCTACACTTGTTTGACAGAAAAATTACCACTGCATAACTCCTTAAACATGTCACAAACCTGGTGAAATCCGTACTACGGGAAATCAACAAAATATTAGAGCTAACGTAATTTTGCCATATCGATTCACCACAAACGGAGGGAAATTACCGACTACGATTGTGATATTTTTATAACAGGCCTGGAGATGCAGAAGGCATTGCAATTTCTGTCTAGCCGTCAGCAGGGCATTAATTTTGATGTGAGCATCATATGAGTATTGACAGAGATTGCATTTGTTTTAGCACCCTACGAACATGACTGCCTATAAAAAAATGCGGATGCCTGAACAAGATCGTTCCATATGTATAAACAGTAAAATAAAAAATTATATTGAAGCAGAAGTGCTAACGAAGTATCACAACATAGCCATGATGGAAATAAGCCTTACAACATACATGGAGTGATAAGACATCGTGAATTAAAATGCAGTCGCAATACCTTTTGATAAACCTCACTTTTTGGCCTCCAAGATTCCAAAGCCTCAACTGAGCCTGCCGTTAGCTTTGTGTTGCTGAGTAGAAATAGAATAAACTCAACAATCTATTTTACGCCACATAATTTACAGTGCAATACTAAAGCATTTTTTTCGTTATATACAAGGAATATTGTACGGTCGTCACAAAAGTTTTCTCGTTTATGGTTCCAAAATTTTACAGTAGTTAGAAGCTTCTCGGTCACGAAACAACTAAAAAAGTTGGTTTGATACAGCGATAGCCCGAAAGTAGGGGAAAACAGATACCGAAACACGGAAATAAGACAACTGAACAGCAGCGCAACACTGATTAAAAGCAAGAAATCTTTCTCATTGCACTATGTTGAAAGTAAGCCCAATGATATCACTCAAATCACTTAATCTTCTCTAATGCAGCCTGCGTACTCATTGCGAATCATTTATTCCACGATATTCCTTATTTGATCACCACAGCCTTTTTCCTCAATTCATGCCGTTCTTTTCCTTCCTCCTGTGATACACTTCCGAGTAAAACACCGCACATTCCAAATGAGAATTACGCTAGCATGAAGAAGGCACTTGCACCTGCTGAAGCACGGCAGCGCTATGTAAGTATGCTACACTCCGCCCAAAGCACAGCGTGAGTGTTCTGCATTCTAGCGGGGATGAGACGTAAAGGAGAATTAGTTAATCATGATACCACTGCAATACGAGCAAAAAATCTACAATGGAATGAAAATAACACAACAATAAAAACGATAATTTGAAGCATTAAAGAAATTCACGAACACTGCATTGCTGCAAGAAGATTGTACCTCTCACACATGCGGGAAATAAACAAAATCATCAAGTAAATTCCAACGCGGTTGCTTAGAGGCTACAACCGCTTCCGGCAACAAATATCACCTATTCTGTAACTGGTCGTCAGGCGCTGTCGCGTAAACTTTTGACGTGAAGCGCGCGAACATTCTTGAAAAAAATGCTTATCGGCAAGAAAAACATCTGGCTGGACAGGCGTTCTCGAGCAACACACCAACTCCGTTCGCCACAATACAAACTAACAAGTAGACTTGAAGTAGTGAAAAGTCACATGTTATTTTAGTTCCAAATTTCAATCTAACCGAGAAACTTTTTTTCCTCCTAAGACATTACTGACTGAATCCCTAAGCCTCATTTTTTTATTTATAGTACACATAAACAACTCTCACTGAAGAATACCGTTCGTCAAGAGGGAATTAATGTCACATACGAGTACTACAGCTGATGTCATGCAGCTCGTGGTGTTTAACTTGCTAAATTCTAAGGCTGAAAATCATCCAATGACAGAAATGCATACCAACAAACCACAAATCTGGAAAAATTCCGCTCAGTGAGCAGAAATCAACAGATTAGATTAGATTATAGTATATGTTAGTTTAAGCCTCCCTGACAGCTACAAAAATAGAGCGTATCGAAGAGAGGAAGGAGAAAGGCACCATTTAGTATGGAGATAAGAAAATGAGGAATCTATGCTGAAGGGGCATAGAAACAGTAAGATGAGAAAGAAGTTCATGAAATAAGATAAAAGTTGGAGAAGAAAGTGAGAGGTGCTGAAAAACAGGACAGTAGTGAACCGAAAAAAGTTGGTCCTTAACATAACAAAAAACATTATTTCAACAAAAAGAAGGCCTACCTAACTCTCAGCTCGGGCCCTCACATTTTTCCCCTGGGAGCGCTAATTCCCATAGATACAATAGTTGTATCCCGCTGAGGGGAAGAAATCAACAGACTAATTAACACAATTATAAGAACAAGTTCGCAAATATCTCTAAAATATCATTACGCAAGAATGAAGGGAATAGGAAAATCACGCTCGAATATTCGCTTCACTCAAAATATAAATCAGGTAGAGCATCACACTTTAAGGTCATTACATCCGTTCCCCGGAAAATTACATTGAGACAAAATACCCATCGGGTAACAGCACCATAGGAGTCAAAATACACGAGTACGTTGAAAATTGCCAAACTTTGACATCATTACCAAACGGCAATTTCCTACAGAGACACCACTTATTTCTACGAACAGCAGATGAAACAGTAAAACCGAGCTCTGTTTACGAAAATAAAGACACTAACAATTACAAACGAAAGGCAGAAAGAGCCACAAGCAATAAGTGACATAACTCAAATTCATGCTTGACAAAACAGAATGTTCGCACACGCCAAGAGAGCTTCACTGTTAATAGCTCATATTAATTAATATAGACAGGAAAAAAGTAAGCAGGAAATGGCAACGTACACTGTGGGTATAAGAAATAACACACCTCACGTTTTCTCCTTGATCGGGAAAGAATGGGGGTCCTCAAATCATTAGTGCCCACACTATTTCCTTGATCCGAAACGAATCAGTTTTGCTCACATTAAAACAACGAGGAGCGTATAGGCTCACATACCAGTTTTGTTCTCAGAGTGCTAGTTAAATCCAGCAAACAACACAGCAGAACTGACTTGCTCACTTCTACAAGCTTAGTTACCCGAGTATTTATTATTGCTCGAGAATTTGATGATGTGATATGCACGATGTGCTATCAACACAAGTTTCTATTTTAATATACGAGGGAAAAAGTGAGTACTAGGAACTAAATTAAGCTAAAATATAAACAATAAAAGAATCACACGAACAAAAATACTGTAAACGTATCTCTAATTTCAGGTCACACCTGGTAAAAGAGTAAGCAGGCAGTATTGAAAATAATTTGAATAAAGCAAAAATGAGTTCATGCTGCTTAAACTTACATGAATCCACGAGTAAAAAGCCCATGTGAATGCGCCTGCATCGTTCTCATTCGCGTGAAATTTGGCTTGAAAACATAGCTTACGATATAAATTAAAGCTACTCGGTGGTAAACATTACCCTACTTAATTCTACAACACAGATGAACTGAACGTTTTCCCAGAGCTTCCAGCGCAGATCGTTAACTTTGTTTACATTAGACTTGGAGTACACTATAGCTATTCTACACTACGACTATTCCGCAGTGTGCAACTGTGCATGAAATTAAAACGACAAATCATGAAAATGGAGTGCCTTTGAGCGATCCATGCACCAAATTAGGAAGCAATTCCCAAAACTAGTTGAACTTTGAAACAGGTCAATTATCAGAGAAGTGTACGGAACACAATCGTAGCTTACTGCAACTTGCATTTCTTTCTTGAACACTTCCCCGATATTAAGCAAAATGTTCATGAATACTAAGTAATTTACACATGGCATATCAAATTCTATGCCAAAACCTGGTTCATTTAAGTTGAGAGAACAGACTTGTTTAAATATGCATAATTCCCTTTGGGTCGTCTACCGAAAGAAGTTTATCAGTGTCACAATTGCTGCCTAAAATCTTGAACATTACACCTGCCTTGTAAGAGCTTAAACTGTAAGGGGCTACAACAGATGACTTAACTCGATTCTGTTGCGTATTCGTTTCAAAATGCTGATCAAGTTTAGTTCCTTCAAAACTTATCAGATGTTGGTGTTGGTAAAACGCAAAAAAGGCGTTCCAAAGAGATGAAAGAGGAGGGCACCATTTAGTATTGAGTTTTAAGGGAACGCGGAATCTATGCACAAGGCGCACAGAAACAGTAAGCTGAGAAAAAAGTTCGTGAAACAAGAAAAAAGTTGAAGAAGAAAGTAGAAGGTGCTGAAAAACAGGACGGCAGTGAACCGAAAAAAATGGTCCGTAACAAAACAACAACCTATTTTATTACAACAAAAAGGAAGCCTACCTAACCTATAGCTCGGTCCCTCACATGGCTCCCCTGGGAGCGCTAATTCCCATAGATACAATAGTTGTATCCCCCTGAGGGGAGTTGCTAAGAAAAGAAAAAACAGCAGTGAACCGACAGCAGTGAACCGAAAAAAGATGGCTAATAACAAAACAGAAAACTTATTATACTTCAACCAATTGATTGATTATAAATTAGTTTTAGCCTACCTTTACCACAAAGGGAGGAAGGATGAAGGCACCATCGAGTATGGTGTTAAGGGAACGTGGAACCTATGCACACGCAAAGGATACCGTGCGCATACATACAGATTATGAAATAAGATTAAAGGAAGGAAGGTTATGAAATAAGATTAAAAGAAGGAAGGTTATGAAATAAGATTAAAGGAAGGAAGGTTATGAAATAAGAGAAAAGGAAGGAAGGTTATGAAATAAGATTAAAGGAAGGAAGGTTATGAAATAAGAGAAAAGGAAGGAAGGTTATGAAATAAGAGAAAAGGAAGGAAGGTTATGAAATAAGAGAAAAGGAAGGAAGGTTATGAAATAAGATTAAAAGTTGAATAAAGTCAGAGGTGCTGAAAAACAGGACAGCAGTGAACCTAAAAAAGAGGTCCTTAACAAAAATAAAAACATCTTTGTTTAAAAAAAAGGCCCACCAAACTCTCAGCTCAGGTCCTTGCATTTTCCCTCTAGGAGCGCTAATCCCCATAGATGCAATAGTTTTATCCCCCCGAGGGGCTATATTTCAACAAACGGAAGCCCTACCTTACCATAAGCACGGGACCTGCGTTGCAATTATTTAACCCAGCTTAATTACTGAAATAACTTTCGAGGATACGCTGCAGTAAGAAACACACAAAAAAAATTTTCGATTCCAACAAATTCGACAACTGAATTCCTGGGACGTGATCGATTCTCAATTCAAAGAAGTGGAAAAAGTGTCATCATAAACTCGAGAAATTACTTTCAGAACTTTTTTGACATGAACAATCACAAGAAAGTAGAGACAATGCAGTAAATATTGTAAGATACTCATACACGATTTGCAGAGTACTGCACATCTTAAATACAAAACATTCCTAGAAGACGCTATCATTGTTGAAATTCTTTTCATCAAAGCTCATTAGATCACAAGTAACTGGCAATTACAGCTTTCGAACAATTACTACGTAAAACTGCTTTTACATAAACACCGTTAGCCAATGAGCTTCAATTTTATGAGCAATGAAAAATTCATTGTGCTTTAATTTGATTTTTGTGACTGATGGTGTTAAGGGTTGGACACGTGAATTTCTCTTCCAGAACCCGAACGGGTTAACATTACGAATGAGACGCATCTTCAGCATTCGATAACTGAATTTCACGTTTTAAAGCTGATAGTTTCAGGTGGTGATTTAATAATTTATCAAGTAAATTTGTATGTAGAGATAACCAAACAAGAGAATCACAACTAAAATAGTTTGCCCTGCCCTATCATACAGGTATAACACGGGCACTATTACAACACTTTTCTCATTCAAGCAAGACACGAGTTTTTCCTTCACCAAGAGTGGGAAACACGCCTTCAGTTTAGCTGTGAAGGAACGTTACACTCGCGGTGGAAGACATCTATAATAGCTGGAATCTATCCAGCAAATTTTTGGTTACACCTAAATGAGTAATAAAATTTGTCTAATTGCATAATCTCATAAAACATTAATTAGTTATACAGATTTTCCCATATGGCCAGAAAAGTTAAGAAAACGTGGCAAAATTATTACGCATGAATTACAAAAAACGTCTTTCCACTGTAGTAACACGTTCCAGAGAGCACTTTTTGTTTCTTAAACTATTGGAAAGTATTTGAAACTGAGTAAAATAAGTAGTTGAAAGACAACACACATTCGTTGCTTGAAATATTTCTGCACAAAAACTCCCCAATACCGTGTATTTAGAGGAACAAGAAAATACGAGCCACAGCCTCAGTGATACTGAAAGAAATTTCCTTTGGAATTAATACACTGCAAAACACAGTACAGCTACACAACAGAACGAATTCAAATACCGTACAAAAGTTGCACATTCTGCAAACAATCGAAAGCAGAACAGACAACGACGTGTTTACAATGCGAATTAAACAAATTAAATCTAAGAAACACCTTAAAATTACATATCAATCATAGGTCATATGAACACATTTTCATTGGATACGAACCTTTCGATTCAATCGTTAATACTCACAAATTAAGTTTACATTTCTATCTTAACACAACGCTTATACCAAGATTTGTTCTCAAAGAAAAAACATCATTGACGGCTAAGAAGCACTGCCCGTAAATGAGGTCATTTTATTCATGTTCTTTCTCAAAATCCCGCTAAGTTGAGAAAAAGTTTCATTCTTCAAGATAAAAAAGAATCGCCCAGCAGAACGCCCATTGCAACCAAGATCGAAATCCTGTTCTAGACATCATTCCTGTTCTTTGCTATCGAAGATATAAGTAACGAGGATACATCATTCGTGTTTTAAAGGCAGAAGGGACTAACAAGACCACAACGGTACAGAATAAATTGCATTAGAAAAAACGAAATTATCCTTGGTAAGATACTAAGTAAGTTGACAAATATGTCAACGCATTTCTTTGGCAGAAGAAATTGAATAATTCAAACGGACGTATTCGAAGCCAGCAAACAGGTTTAAAGCATTATAGGAGAACTCGACAATGCAGAGAGCTTGTGACTCACCTGAGTTTGTGTAAGGCTCAAGTCGAATGACGAGACACGCGTACACCTGATGATACGCATCAATCATCGCAGATGTAGCGGGGAATATATCTCTGTTCTCAGTAAACATAGAATGAATCGAGCCCGATACAAGTTAGACACCATTCGCTCAGCTGACCGCATGCAGGCGCAGTTGGGAGGACAGTTTATTGAGCAGGTCCAGCTCTCTCTCCTTGCCGGTCTCCCGTAGCCAGGCCTACAAGTGAAGAGGGAGAAACAAAGTTCATCAGTAAAATAGCATCAGATCAGATAAAGAACGAATGGCAGTGTAGCAGTACTAGCTCTACAAAACCAGTGGCATGCAGCTTGCCGCAAAACTCGAGCAGTGTGCACTATATGCTATCTTTGATAGCATGATAGCAGAAACCGCAATAAACAATAGTAGGATTAGATTAAATTGTATTACAAGACAGCACAGGCCTCACTAACCACAACAAAGATGCTCCCAAAAAAGGAAGAAGGAAGTTATTACTCAAGAATCAAAAGAAACGCAAGAATCTTCATGTATACACAAGGCGTGTCCCCACACCCAGTGGCCAGACACAGTAAGATTAAGGAGATCGTCCCAGGCCCCTGTCAGTCCGGTGAGTTTTTTTCATGTTTTTGTTGGAAAAGAACCCTTAGGTGGTGGACTATTCGGTCCTAAAATTTTATGCCGTCACGGATAATAGATCCCCCCCAGGGGGGGTAAGGGGACAAAAATCTTGAATTTCCTACCCCATTTCGACCTCAGATAAAAAGAAAACAAAACGGGAAACGGATAATTTGGCTATTTGATTTTATTAGAAATGTTTCAAGGATTCTAAAACTGTCTTTGGTTTTGTTTTAGCATCAAAACTCAATGACGAGTTACGTTTTGAAATATACATAAAAATGAACTAAAACAACAATGGGTCCAATTTTTACAGAAACTAAGGCCTGAATAAAAAATATGAATGGAAGAAATTTTGTTTTTTTTCAAAAGTTACATATTATAGTCTAATTTCATAAAAATCAGACTGCAAATAAAAAATTTCATAATTTTCCGCAAAAAAATAATTTTTTTCCATGGAAATCACAACTCACAGTGTGAATATGAAGTTATGCATAGAGATTATCGAAATAAAAATGAAAACAGCATTCAATTACATACATTTTCCATTATATTACACTTCAACAACAAATTTCGTTTTATACTTATACCCAACACCTCTAACTTTCAACATTCAAAACGTTACTCCTCATTGAGTTTCGATGCTAGAACAAAACCAAAGACAGTTTTAGAATTCTTGAAACATTTCTAACAAATTCAAATAAGCTTTTTTTCAAATTTGATAAAAAAAAAAGTTATACAGCTCTAAACCCAAAAATAATCACTAAAAATTATTTTTGGGCTTGGAGCTGTATATATTTTTGCGAATTTGAAAAAAAAGCTTATTTCAGTTTTTTAGAAATGTTCCAAGGATTCTAAAACTGTCTTTGGTTTTGTTCTAGCATCAAAACTCAATGACGAGTTACGTTTTGAAATATACATAAAAATGTACCAAAAAACTAATTTTTCGTAAAAAAAACTAAGGCCTAAATCGAAAAAGTGACAGGAGTAAAAGGTCGGAGTAAACGAATCGGACGAGAAAAAGTTGAAAATTGGGACGATCTCCTTAAAAGAAGTTTATGATACAAGATAAAAGTCGAAGAAAACAGTAAAGGTACTAAAAATAAAAACAGTTGAACTGAACAGATGGTCCGTAACAGAGCAAAAAACTGTTCTATTTCATCAAAAGGTTTCATAACCGCCAGCTCGGGATTTCACATCTTACAGCTAGGAGCGCTAATTCCCGATGAGTTGAAATAAGATTCTAATAGCATGATCAGTTGATCACCAACAAATAATAGTTTACGCTAGAAATTATTTGTGTTTTCCCGACACGTTTTCATATATACCCTACAAAGCAAACAATGGGTGTTACAATGCAGAAAATTCACTCATTTCGAGATCAAAATCAGCTTCATACATAGTTCATAGTATTTACACATTCCCGTAATGCCGAGCCGTATTCAGGATTTAGTAGTAACCGAATTTTCGATAAAATATTTTCTTATTTTCTACTATTTCTTCCTTGGCAGATATTGTATCACTCAAAACCTCTCAAGAATAGAATCCCCGCAGGACATGAGAACACCAGCAAAAGAACAAGGACAGTGATGCTATAGCCTATCACAAAACTCAGTCGAAGCCATGCAATCTCAATGCCAACTGATTAACTTGGGGCTCATGTCTTGTTTCTTTAGGATCCAGAGTTCTCAAGTAAGCCAACATACGTTGTGAAACTTCATGTTCAGCTGCTACTTCTGAGAGTGAACGTAAAGATAAGATAAATACAGTACATTAACCACGAAGTGTTGCTTTAAGAACCACTCGACATTTGTGACCACTCGAGCAAGTTTCAAATTTACAGCTTGTATAGCCCACATTAACTGTTATTCTGACTAAGAGCATTGTTTGCCATGAACTTTATTTTGTTGTGATCATTAAGTTAGACAACTTGGCGAATGAACGTGAGATTTCAACTGCATTTTAGAAGCAAATGAATACCATTTTGATTCCTTAAAATATACCTCTAAAATTTTATATTCAAAATTTTAAAGTTTTCCGTATTAACTTACAACTTGCAGTGTAAGTGCTGCTCCTACTGCACCTATTTTTGGCTTTTTAAAATAAAAAATTTTTCACCTCGAGACTCCACAGGTTCAAAATTTTGTCATGATGGCAGAAATAAACCGCTCCCAGCCCCACAGCGACCCTGGACGGTAGCTTTGCCATCGTGTGGTGCCACTGACATCATTGCAGAGTGCCCACACCGAGCAGCTCTGAGCCACCCAGCAACACATGTCAGCTTTAGCAAGTCGGTGCCCAGATGAGGACGCAGAACTCACCCTGAAGCGCTGATCTATGGCCTTCTGCAGAGCAGTGCGCTGCTGATCAGAGAGACACGCCTCCCGCACCTCTCTACGTACGCTTTGCACCGCCTGCTGGCTCGCTTTCACGCTCTGTTGACGGCACAAACTTGTGAAAGAAACAGCATGACTGGTCTTCAAATTTGTATGTAAGTAGTAGCCTCCATGAACGACTCGCGGCTTATTTGGCCCATGATGCTAAGGATATAGACTGTTAGGTTTCAAGAATATTTTTACGTCTAACTTGTAATAATACACATACTTGACATAAACAAATCTTTCAAAAAATCGCACAATGTATAACTCAAGTTCAATTCCGGCTTGCCAGGTACTGAACCTTTACTATACTAGGTAATAAAATCTTACTGACAAATGTTACACCTTCACTGTCAAATACTAAGCCTTCACTGTTCGGTAAAGAACTGATACTGGCAATTTTTACTGACGCCCTTTCAAATTTAACACATTCATTGCGGTATGACCCACCGGTGGGTCGTAGTTAGGTTTTTCCTGCAGCGAAAAGACCCATCGATGGGTCGTTTTGAAAAATTCTAACAGCTTTTCTGAATTAATGGTATTTAACAGGCCCAGTGAATGTTTGATATTTACGAATTTGCTTATCACTTTTGACTTTAAAATTAAGTTGAATATTGAACTTCAGTTTAACCCATCGCAACTAACGTGTTAAGCCACATGGGCAGAAAGGATTTAAATTCAAAATTAGATTTTTCTACCAACACTAAGTTTTGCGCATTTCTGCATCGTTCTGCGTGGAATATTGGTAACTGTCTCATGCACGCTGTATATTAAAAGTACCGATTACGGTTGAAATAACAAATAACCATTCCTCAATGAAAATACCACTTGAACGAAATTAATGCATCCAATAAGCTTGTGCACAAAATTACTTTCAACAATATTCTACAATTTTCTAGAACAAACTAAATCATGTGTAAAGTATTTGAATACATACACTAATAATCTAAAGCGCAATATAAAGCCTGAATTATGGGTACAGTTAAAACAGAGAGCACATTCACACCTCCGTTAGAACTTTTGCAAGTGCCATGCAATACCATTCTCACTTTTTTCCTACACAATGGTTCTGTGGATGGAAAGTAAGAATTCATAAACTTTCGTTACTCGGATTCATCAAAATCGCTCTTCACGGAATGTCACAAAATCTACTTAACCGCTGCGTTTTCGTTAGGTTAATAGCTTGTTCACAGTACATAATAACGCGTTTTTAATAGAGAAGAGCAGCTGAGAAAGTATCACTGCCAGAAGATCTAACATTGACTTCATTCGCACACAGTTGAAATAATTAGTGTTTAACTTCCCAGGGTCTACGAAACACCAGTAATCAACTCTAAGCCCTGCTATGTGAGGCTGACATTCATTATAACACGAGTCAGAACGAACCCGTTAACGAAAAAGAGGAATCACAGTCAGATAATAAGAGCGGCAACAAAGCAGCAGTAATTCACAAGACATGCCGTAAAATCCCAGAAAACGCCACAGCACGTGTCAATAACATCCATCCACAGCACAGCAACCAACAAGGGCGATGCATTCTGCATCAGACAACCGCAGAGGCGTTTGCAGCTCTGATTTAAAACATTGTGCGTACAAGTGAGAGCTGCAGTTTCTGAGAATACTTACTTCAGCCCCTGGCAGCAAAAGTTCAACACTTGGCAATAAAAATCCCACACCTGGCAGTTAGGCTTCAGAACCTGGCAGTAAGGCCAAGTTCCTGACAGTAAGTGTTCAGTACTCGCAGGAAAGGTTTCAATACCCATTATTGAAGGTGGTACAGGGGCTTTTGCTGCCAAGTACCAGGCAGCAAAAGATTCAATACCTCGCAACAAAAGCCCTAACACCAAACTGCAAGAGCTAAACACCAAGCATCAAGAGCCTCAACACCAGGCAGCAACTGCCTACTTACCTGGCAGTAAGCATTAGGCAGCCCTGGCGGCAGCAGCGGAGGACGTCCGTCCACCAGCGCAGAGAAAAACGGCAGCGACAGCAGCTGGAACTCCTCAGGACTCAGCAGCCCGCACTCGCTCTGCTCGCTGCGACCGTCTGCTCCTGCTCCACAGGTTAACTCAACTTGACTTTGTTGCACAACTTATGGAAGTCCACGCATTGAAACTTTGCTGCTGTTCGTATGATTAATAAAATACACTACATGAAAATGTATAAAATATGTGAATTTTTTCTGCTTTATGGGCACGCATGGCACGTCACTAGTTGGGTGTGTGTGCTCTTCTTCTGTACAGAAAGTATATAAAAATGATACTTCTAACAGACCTCAGCTAATTAAGCTGCACTGTTAATAAATATAACGAGCTTTCATTGCAGCTTTAGCATGTATAAAAAATTAACAGCAACAAGCTCTGGCAGAGACCAGCAATAGTAGTGAGAAACATACCAACTATATAATAGAGTGAAGAATAAAATTGGCTACGATAATTGATTGATTAATTATAAATTAGATTCACCCTCCCTTACCACCACAAAGATGTTCAAAGAGAAGAAGGATAACGGCAACATTTAGAACGGAGATAAGAGAACGCAGAATCCATGCACAAGATGTGTTTCCACAAAGAATCCTTTGCGTATAGAAACAATGAGTTGAGAGAGAAGGCTAGGAAACAAGATAAAGGTTGAAGAAGAAAGTCAGAGGTGCTACAAAACAGGACAGCAGTGAATCGAAAACAATGGTCCTTAACAAAACAAAAAACGTTTCAATTCTACAAAAAAGAAGGCCTACATAACTTCAGGTCGGGACCTCATATTTCCTCCCTGGGAGTGCTAATTTCCATTTATAAAAAATCAAACCCCCCTCAGGAGATAGGCAATGTTCTCCAAACATGAATTCAATTGTACAGAACCTCTTTCTCATGAGTTCAAGAGAAATACAAAATCCTTGTCAAACCTTCCTCCAACCGTCAAAAAATTTAACCCACAAAAAACTCCAGAACATCAATTCACACATACCAGGCTTCTCCTCCCTGTGGGAGGGTAGCCGACAGCAGGCCACAATCATCACTCTTAGCAATAGGAGGCGAGAGCGGCAGCACTGGCCTCACCAGACTGCCAGGATCAGCAGCAGCCCCGCACAACCACCTTCCACAGTCAGGCCCGACAGCCATAGCTGGTTTACCCCGACCGCTTCATTGAGTGCAGCCCCTCTCCCCGCACAGGACAAGTCAACCCCATCACACGCGGGTAACTTCCAGTACCGCGTCACAAATGAAAAATTACCTTCTTACGCACTGCCCCCACTTACTTCTGTCCGCAGTTATCCCTCTCGCCACGTCCACAGTCAGACCCCTCTCATACAAAGCACGTTTCACCCTGTCCATCCAACTCATCGGTGGTCTACCTCGCGCTCTAAAACCACTCACTTCCGACATATAAATCTTTTTCACCAGCCGTTCAACATGCATTCTTTCAACATGCCCAAACCATCCAAGCACTCTTTCATCAACTCGCATGCTTAACTTTTTGATAACACCCGTCTGCCCCCTAACCAACTCATTCCTGATCCTATCTCTTCTCGTTACTCCATACATGCTCCTCAAACACTTCGTCTCAAACACATCCAACTTCCTCCTCTCAGCTGCTCTCAACCCCCAGAACTCTGCTCCATACAACAAAACTGGCAAGATCTAACTGTCGTACAGTCCCCTCTTAGCATTCATACTCAAACTCCTGCATTCAATCACTTTCCTCATTGCACCTAATGTCTTACAGCCTTCACTCACTCGATGCCTCACCTCTACTTCCGTACTATCCTTAACAGCCACATCCGACCCGAGGTACCTTAACTGCTCTACCTCCTCTAACACTTCGCCATTTATCCTCGCATCCAAAGTTCCAAACACTCCACCTCTTGAACATCTCATCACCTTACTTTTATTCACATTTACCCTAAATTTACGCCTTTCGCACACTCTACAAAACTCTGCTACCAGTCTCCTAAGTTTTTCCTCTGAATCAGCCACAAGCGCTGTATTATCTGCAAACAGCTGACACACTTCCCAAAAGGGTTGGCACATAAAAAACCCACCTAAAAAAGCCCAAAAAAACCCACGTGAAAAAAAAACACTAAAAAGTGGGTTTTTTTGGGCTTTTTTGGGTTTTATTAGTGCTATTTGAATTTCACTTGTTTTCAAGCTTATAGAATCATATTGTCAAAAAATCATATATTGTCAAAAATTTGTCCAAGGCATTTGCATGATTATGACAATAAATATTGAAAAACAAAAAAACACCACTATAAAAATAAAATAAGAAAACCCTAATCACAAAAAAAAACTCGAACGACTAGTACATTTCCATGAGTTCCATTTCCAAAGTAAAAAACAAAAACTTATAAACAAATGCAGTTTGACTATTTGAGAGTATAGAGACTTCTGAATTCTTCCCCTGTCTGCTAGACTAGACTGCTACTACAGTACTACTGTATTTCTCTATCTACATCCACTGCCATTTCATCGTTGTCATCCACATCATGATCATTTGTGAGGTGGCGATATAATGAGACCAATTTCTGTGCGCATTCCGATCCTAATCTATTTCTCAATTTATTCCACACAATTCCAAATGTTTATAAAAATTCTCTCGATGGATCCTGAACTTGCGGGGCAAGAATGAAAATCGCTTATAAACTTGCAGAAACCCTCTGCCAGTGTTTTTTTTCAGGAATCTGCATTTTCTGCTGTTTCATGTCTTGAATTTCCCACCATCAACGAGGAGTAATTGTCTTAGTGATATTCTTGTTGAACATGTGTTTTGGGAAGATGTTGGAGTCCTTCAATTTATACAAATAAATCGCACCGATGAACTCCTGATTGTACTCAGCCAACCACTCTTCAATATCTGTCTCCTGTGAGAGCTTTGCCTGAAATAAGTCTAACAATTATAGTCAGATGGGGTAAGACACGACCACAGCCATCATGGGGTAAGAAAGTAAAGAAACGACTGGCCTATGGTGAGCATTCAAGCTGCACTGGAACAAATTTGACGATGGAATCTGTTAGAGCATTTATTTCTGATCATTTTACTGTTTGTTGTTATCCTGAACTGCAGAAAGTGATTTTTTTGGCAAACTTAAAAAAAAAATTTTTGGCATGCACTACATGTTGTAACATGTAACACTGTGGTTGACTGACTTGGCTTGCGCTGCTAAGCCCTCCAGCTCACACAATACACATGTTAAGTTGTTAACAGCAAGACTGTTAAGTGATGTGCAGCTGTCTTGCTTCAAGTTGCTTGTGGTGGTTACTTATGATCTGCATGGTGCTTCCCTCTCACATGACTTGTGTCTGTCAGCTGCTAAAACAACTTACAATGAATTGACAAGCATAGCAATTCTCTTTACAAATCTTATATCTTTACAGACTGCAGAGCTATGTCCCTATGCATATGGTAATTGGTTAATGGTAATTGTGATGGACAAACTTAATTCATATATTGTTCATATAATGTGATAATTCATACAATAATGTAATATAATGTGGGAAATAAAGTAATCAAATAACAATATTTACTCAATAAGTGTATATATATAAACCTGGAAAAGAGTCAACTGGAGCTGTGTGAATAACTCTTTTAAACAAAAACAGGCAATACAAAAAAAACAATAAAGCCCAAAAAAATCCAATAAAACCCAAAAAAACCAATTTAACCCAAAAAAACCCACGTGGGTTGGGTTTTTTTTAAAAAACCCAGGGTTTTTTCCATCCCTGCTTCCCAAAACATACAATTTTTTTCCACCAACTGCGCACCTTTTCCTAACACTCAGGCATTCACTTCTCTCACCACACAATCCATAAACAAATTAACCCACGGCGACATCACACAGCCCTGTCTCACACCTGTCACAACTGGGAACCACGCACTCACCTCATTCCCTACTCTCACACATGCTCTGCTACCAACGTAGAAACTCTTGATCGCATTCAACAGTCTCCCACCCACTCCATACAAGCTTACAACTTGCCATAGAGCCTCACGGTCCACTTTGTCATACGCCTTCTCTAGATCCATAAATGCCCAATATACATCTTTAACTTTGCTAAGTATTTCTCATTCACCTGCCTCACAGCAAACATTTGATCCCCACAACCTCTACCGCTTCTAAAACCACATTTTTCGTCAACAAGCACACGATCCGTCATCACTCTCACTCTTCCAATTAAAACTCTTCCATACAGCTTCCCAACGACACTCAGTAGACTTATACCCCTAGAATTACTACACTCATTTCTGTCACCTTTCCCCTTGTACAACGGAACTACACACGCGCTACTCCAATCCACTGGCACTTTAATAGCCTCGAAACACATTAAATAAACGCACCAACCATTCTACAACCACATTTCCTCCTTTCTTTAGACATTCAACCGTGCAGCCATCCATACCTGGAGCTTTCCCATTTTTCATTTCATCCAACGCACCTTTCACTTCCACACTTCTTATTCGACTACTATTCACTTCACCAAACACAGGCCTTCTAACATCACTTCCAACAGCTACCACTCTCGCAACCCTATCATCCTTCACATTCAGCAGTTCCTCAAAATAATCCTCCCATCTCTTCCTCACATCCCCAACCTTCACTAGCAACCTACCATTTTCATCCTTCACTCTTGCCTCACCCTCCACATGTCCTTTCCTAATTCTCTTCACTTCCTTCCAGAAAACCTTCCTTCTCTCCATGAAGTCCCCTCCCAACTTCCTCCCCCACTCCTCATCCACCTCCCTCTTTACTCTCCTTACCATTCTTTGTACCTCCTATTTTCTCTCCTTATACTCTTCGAAATTTTGCTGGCTGTCCCTTTGCAGCCACCTTTCGAACGCCCTCCGCTTTATTTTCACAGGCGCTCCTACTTCTCCGTTCCACCATTCACTCCCCTTTCTAATCCCCCTCCAACCTTCTTTACCCCACACACTTCCCTCGCACATTTCTCCACCGCATCTTTAAACAACTTCCATTCCTCTTCCACTCCACCCACCTCACTTACCTTCACCCTCTCATACTCTACTTTCATCTTTTCCTGATACTCACACTCACGCTAAAAATCATGCAACTGGCTTACATTTAACACTTCCCTTCCACTCCTTTTCGCACCTACCCACACTACACTTATTCTCAACTTTCCTTTGACGAAGTAATGATCTGATACCCCATTCATCTCACCACGGAACACATGCACATCGAGCAAACGACCCAACACTTCCCTGCTCACCAAAATATAATCAATCAATGCTCTCTCCACTATCATACCTCCATTCGTCCTCACATATGTATACTTGTTAATACTTTTTTCTCAAACATACTATTCCCAATCACTAACTCACTCTCTACACATAACCTCACCAAGTACTCACCACTCTCATTCACCCCAGTCACTCCATACCTACCAACAATACCATCCACCACCTCATCGCCCACTCTCGCGTTCAGGTCCCCCATCACGTCACAACTCTACAAACAATCCCCACTTTCGCAACACACTCGGACAACTTCTCCCAAAACTCCTCTCTCTCCTCCCTGCTCCTCTCTAATCCCGGTCAGGACGCACTCACGAACACCCATGACTCTACCCCCCATTTCACTTGCACCCACATTATTCTTACTCACAACTCGCCCGATTCCACTACTTTCTCTCTGATTCTTTCACTCAATAATATAGCCACACCCTTTCTTGCATGTCCCCCACGTACCCCAGACACTCTCCCCCCCCACACTCCCAAACATCAACTCACAACTACCTTTCAACTTAGTCTCACTCGGGGCCAACACATCCAACTTCCGGCTTATCATCAATCTTCCGATCAACTCTCGGTTGCTCTACATCCATACCCCCTTACATTCATAGATCCTAGTATTAGGGTTTGAGTTGTTGAGTTGTCAATCAACCCCTCTCACCCCCTTCATTGGCCTGCTGCCTCTCGGGAAAAACACTACAGAGAAGGGGATCCCCAGTTCCCTTGCTCCGTCCATTTCAGTCGCCTCTTACGACACGCAGCGGACCACGGTGGGAGAATACTAAAACACCCC
This sequence comes from Morinoia aosen, assembly GCA_030386875.1. Taxonomy (NCBI): domain Eukaryota; kingdom Metazoa; phylum Arthropoda; class Malacostraca; order Amphipoda; family Talitridae; genus Morinoia; species Morinoia aosen. Next base: position 28,359,547 of record CM059569.1, on the reverse strand, counting down.
CCTCCCCACAAACGGAACCTCAATTCACACCAACTCTAATTAAAACGTTCAAAAATTATGAAGAAGAAAAATTCAACCTCTATCAATTCCACCTCATGCAGTGCAAGCCCAATATCTAACAAGTACATCAACAACCCTATCCTTTTCACCCCTCAACAACCACCAAACACAGAACAACCCATTCGCCTGAGAAGTAAGAGCACCAGACGGAACACTGACCTAGCCTGAGAGGAAGGTTCCACTTGCTGGAGTGCGCCTTGAGTCGCGTGAGGCTCATGTGCAGCATGAGCTTCGGGTAGTGGAGGTTGAGGGGAGCCAGCGTCACTCCCTGGTGGCCCGTCACTGCACTCAGGCCTGAGACGGCATAATGATAATAGTCAATGTAGAGGGTGGTGGTGAGTATAGAGGTTGCTGAGCATAAAGGTTGCTGAGCATAGAGGTTGCTGAGCATAGAGGTTGCTGAGCATAGAGGTTGCTGAGCATAGAGGTTGCTGAGCATAGAGGTTGCTGGGCATAGAGGTTGCTGGGCATAGAGGTTGCTGAGCATAGAGGTTGCTGAGCATAGAGGTTGCTGAGCATAGAGGTTGCTGAGCATAGAGGTTGCTGAGCATAGAGGTTGCTGAGCATAGAGGTTGCTGAGCATAGAGGTTGCTGAGCATAGAGGTTGCTGAGCATAGAGGTTGCTGAGCATAGAGGTTGCTGAGCATAGAGGTTGCTGAGCATAGAGGTTGCTGAGCATAGAGGTTGCTGAGCATAGAGGGTGGTGAGCATAGAGGGTGGTGAGCATAGAGGGTGGTGAGCATAGAGGGTGGTGAGCATAGAGGGTGGTGAGCATAGAGGGTGGTGAGCATAGAGGGTGGTGAGCATAGAGGGTGGTGAGCATAGAGGGTGGTGAGCATAGAGGGTGGTGAGCATAGAGGGTGGTGAGCATAGAGGGTGGTGAGCATAGAGGGTGGTGAGCATAGAGGGTGGTGAGCATAGAGGGTGGTGAGCATAGAGGGTGGTGAGCATAGAGGGTGGTGAGCATAGAGGGTGGTGAGCATAGAGGGTGGTGAGCATAGAGGGTGGTGAGCATAGAGGGTGGTGAGCATAGAGGGTGGTGAGCATAGAGGGTGGTGAGCATAGAGGGTGGTGAGCATAGAGGGTGGTGAGCATAGAGGGTGGTGAGCATAGAGGGTGGTGAGCATAGAGGGTGGTGAGCATAGAGGGTGGTGAGCATAGAGGGTGGTGAGCATAGAGGGTGGTGAGCATAGAGGGTGGTGAGCATAGAGGGTGGTGAGCATAGAGGGTGGTGAGCATAGAGGGTGGTGAGCATAGAGGGTGGTGAGCATAGAGGGTGGTGAGCATACGAGGCCTGTCGAAAAAGTATCCGACCTTTGGCCAGAAAAAATACTTCAACAACCTGACGGGGTTGGGACCCTAATCCCCTTCAAAGTAGGCTCCTTGTGCTTCCACACACTTAGCCCACCGATCCTTCCACTGCCGGAAACACCTCTGGAAGTCTTCTTTTGGAATGGTGTTCAGCTCTGTCGTCGCGTTCCGCATTATCTCTTCTCTACTCTCAAAACGGGATCCTTTCAGTGGTGTCTTCAATTTTGGAAACAACCAGAAGTCGCAAGGAGCCAGGTCTGGAGAGTAGGGAGGTTGGCGAACGGTCGTAATTCCATGTTTGGCCAAGAAATTGCGGATCAAATGGGATGAATGTGCGGCCTGCCACAACGCCTGCCACAACGCTGCTCACTCTCCGCTCATGTGCGGCCATCTTTGAATCGGTTGAACCACTCCTTAATTTGTGTTACACCCATAGCATCTTCCCCAAACACCTGCTGAATCTTACGAATTGTTTCAATTTGAGAATCACCAAGCTTTTGACAAAATTTGATGCAGTGTCTTTGCTCAATTCGTTCAGTCATCTTGCAAGAAAACTAAATCCGACAAACACTTAGAACAGCACCTTACTTGGCGACCACCAGCCAGTGACTGGCCCAAGTGAATGCGGTGAAAAAAGTCAAGCATGCGCATTAAGATTCCTCCTTCCACCGTGCACAGTGGCGCCGCCTTAGAATCACTACTTTGCGCGGGAAAAATTAAGGTCGGATACTTTTTCGACAGGCCTCGTAGAGGGTGGTGAGCATCAAACAGCATAGAGGGTGGTGAGCATCAAACAGCATAGAGGGTGGTGAGCATCAAACAGCATAGAGGGTGGTGAGCATCAAACAGCAAAGAGGGTGGTGAGCATCAAACAGCAAAGAGGGTGGTGAGCATCAAACAGCAAAGAGGGTGGTGAGCATCAAACAGCATAGAGGGTGGTGAGCATCAAACAGCATAGAGGGTGGTGAGCATCAAACAGCATAGAGGGTGGTGTGAGCATCAAACAGCATAGAGGGTGGTGTGAGCATCAAACAGCATAGAGGGTGGTGTGAGCATCAAACAGCATAGAGGGTGGTGTGAGCATCAAACAGCATAGAGAGTGGTGAGCATCAAACAGCATAGAGGGTGGTGAGCATCAAACAGCATAGAGGGTGGTGAGCATCAAACGGCATAGAGGGGGTGAGCATCAAACAGCATAGAGGGTGGTGAGCATCAAACAGCATAGAGGGTGGTGAGCATCAAACAGCATAGAGGGTGGTGAGCATCAAACAGCATAGAGGGTGGTGAGCATCAAACGGCATAGAGGGGGTGAGCATCAAACAGCATAGAGGGTGGTGAGCATCTAACAGCATAGAGGGTGGTGAGCATCAAACAGCATAGAGGGTGGTGAGCATCAAACAGCATAGAGGGTGGTGAGCATCAAACAGCATAGAGGGTGGTGAGCATCAAACAGCATAGAGGGTGATGAGCATCAAACAGCATAAAGGGTGATGAGCATCAAACAGCATAGAGGGTGGTGAGCATCAAACAGCATAGAGGGTGGTGAGCATCAAACAGCATAGAGGGTGGTGAGCATCAAACAGCATAGAGGGTGGTGAGCATCGAACAGCATAGAGAGTGGTGAGCACCAAAACAGCATAGAGGGTGGTGAGCATCAAAACAGCATAGAGGGTGGTGAGCATCAAAACAGCATAGAGGGAGGTGAGCATCAAACAGCATAGAGGGTGGTGAGCATCGAACAGCATAGAGAGTGGTGAGCATCAAAACAGCATAGAGGGTGGTGAGCATCAAAACAGCACAGAGGGTGGTGAGCATCAAACAGCATAGAGGGTGGTGAGCATCGAACAGCATAGAGAGTGGTGAGCATCAAAACAGCATAAAGGGTGGTGAGCATCAAAACAGCATAGAGGGTGGTGAGCATCAAAACAGCATAGAGGGTGGTGAGCATCAAAACAGCATAGAGGGAGGTGAGCATCAAAACAGCATAGAGGGAGGTGAGCATCAAACAGCATAGAGGGTGGTGAGCATCAAAACAGCATAGAGGGTGGTGAGCATCAAAACAGCATAGAGGGTGGTGAGCATCAAAACAGCATAGAGGGAGGTGAGCATCAAAACAGCATAGAGGGAGGTGAGCATCAAAACAGCATAGAGGGAGGTGAGCATCAAACAGCATAGAGGGAGGTGAGCATCAAACAGCATAGAGGGTGGTGTCGAGTATAGAGGGAAGTGGTCATCCCAGTGCAGAAGATAGTGGTCTGAGTGGAGGATAGTGGCCAGAGTGGAGGACAGTGGCCAGAGTGGAGGACAGTGGCCAGAGTGGAGGACAGTGGCCAGAGTGGAGGACAGTGGCCAGAGTGGAGGACAGTGGCCAGAGTGGAGGACAGTGGCCAGAGTGGAGGACAGTGGCCAGAGTGGAGGACAGTGGCCAGAGTGGAGGACAGTGGCCAGAGTGGAGGATAGTGGTCAGGGTGGAGGACAGTGGCCAGAGTGGAGGACAGTGGCCAGATGGAGGATAGTGGCCAGATGGAGGATAGTGATCAGATGGAGGATAGTGATCAGAGTGGAGGATAGTGATCAGAGTGGAGGATAGTGATCAGATGGAGGATTGTGATCAGAGTGGAGGATAGTGGTCTGAGCAGAGAGTAACAGTATAGGTAAATGATATATTTACAAGTGATCTCGTAAACTATTGCCAAGTAAAACAACGTATGCAGAAAATGTCCTCGACATTGCAATGCAACTTTTATGCAGTAGCATAGGGCAAATTAAACTTCGCCGGAACAGCTAGGGTAATCTAACTCTCTCGGACTTACAGAAAGCGCCCGAATAACCTCCAACTCATGAGCACCCACCTGAAGTAGAGCAGCCGCCCACCAGCAGAGGGCGCTGAGGCGTGAGGGTGCATAGCGTCATGTTGCGGCAGTCTGAGATGACGACGCTACGGGCTGGAGCAGAAACAGTAACGTTACGGCACTCCAAGATACGCAAGCGTCCCTGGATTGGCCCCAGCACCACCTTCGTGTCGTGTAGTCGGTGCAACAACACGTGTCTGTCAAGGTAGATTAGATTAAAAGCTTGTTTAAGCCTCCCTGACCACAAAATAGTGTTCCAAAGAGAGGAAGGATGAAGGCACTTGTTAGCATAGAGCTGAAAAACGCAGAATCTAAACAAAAGGTGTGTCCCCACAAAAGATCCCACATGCATAGGAAAGTTAGGAATAAAATTTATGACAGAAAATGAAATTGAAGAAAAAAGTATTAAGTGCTGAAAGACAGGATTGCAGTGAACCAAAAAAAATGACCCTTAACAAAACAAAAAACTTATTTTAGTTCGGCAAACAGAAGGCCTACCAACTTAAGGGGGTCCTCCAGAAAAATTTTTTTTGATCAGATTGGTCTGAAATTTGTTCAGTATATGTATTTTTGCAAGACAAACATATTTGAATAACAAAATTTTTATATTTAGGCCTTATTTTTTTCGAAAAATTTGGAAAATTAGTTTTTTGGGTCATTTTTATACCTATTTCAGAATAGAAGTCTTTGAGTTTTTATGCTAGAACAAATTCAAAGACAGTTTTGGAATCGTTGGAACATTTCAAACAAAGATATACTTAGGGATTTTGCATTTTTATTTTTTTTTTTTTTTTATATGCGATACTTTACCAATACCTCATATATACCAAAATTTTTGGATTTGAGCTATGATAAAAAAATTAAAATGGAAAAATGGAAAAAGTGGCAATATAACTTTGTTAGAAATGTTCTAAGGATTCCAAAACTGTCTTTGTTTTCTTCCTAGCATAAAAACTCAATGGCTTCTATTCTTTTGAATTTTGAAAATAAGTGACTACAGTATAGGCCATGAACAAAATTTTTTGTTGGAGTGTAATATAATGGGAAATTTATGTAATTGAATGCTGTTTTCATTTTTATTTCGATAATCTCCATGCATAACATCATACTCACACTGTGAATTGTAATTTACAAAAAAAAATTAATTTTTTTTTACCTATTTCATAAAATTATGAAATTTTTTGTTTTCAGTCTGACTCTTATGAAATTGGACTAAAAGACGTAACTTTTTAAAAGAAACACAATTTATTCTATACATTTTTTTGATTCAGGCCTTAGTTTTTGAAAAAATTTGACAGATTGGTTTTTAGTCCACCGGTATTGATATTTCAAAAGAATAAAACTCATTGAGTTTTTATGCTAGAACAAAAAAAAAGACAGTTTTAGAATCCTTAGAACATATCTAACAAAAGTACATTCGCAAATTTTCCATTTCTTCTTCTGTTTTCTTTTTATATGGGGTCAAAAATTTAAGATTTTGGTACCCTTATCACCCCCCCCCCGGGGGGGGGGGGCATCTATTGTCCGCAGCGCCATAAAATTTTAGGACCGAATAGTCCACCACCTAAGGGTCCTTTTCCAACAAAAACATGAAAAATGACCATCGGAGAGAAAAGGGGCCTCGGAGGACCCCCTAACTACTAGCTTGGGCTTACATTTCCTACTAGAAGCGCTAATTTCAATGGATAAGACAATTAAAACCCCACCCCCTTCCCCTCCAGAGAGGGTGAATCATAGAAGTGTAAAATGAATTGAGTCTCCCCAAATGTAGTTAGTTTATTCATCATATCTTAATTAAATTAGAAGCACAGAATTGTTGCATCATCTGTTGTGGGCTTCCTTTTCCCTTGCGCTGCTACAGAGTTCGTCGGCAACTGCAATGCAGTCATGTTACCATACGGTACACATTGGTTATTTGATCACGTCCACATACATTCCTGCATGATCTGTTGGTTTGTTCTTCTGTTTTAATCTTCTGAAGAATAATAAAATTTACACTTCAGACAGTTCATCAGACTAGTTTGCTAACTTTGTGGGGCTCAACTCTCAATCTTTCAAACCCTCAAACATGGTATAGTTTCAACCTTTCATCAAAAGTTGAATATTTGCAAACAAGAAACGCTATTTAATCATGAACTCTCAAGAACTAACTCCTGCCGAAGGTAGTTGCAAGCCTGTGACTTGGTACATACAAAAAATTTTATACTCAACAAACAAGACCAATGCACTCTTGAATGGTCAAAAAATTACAACCTCATCAAGTTCTTGTCATAATAAATGATCATTTTCAAGTCTATGAGATATGAAACGTTCTATTACTTTTTAGCATTTACATGCAACTGAAGTCCTCAACCTTTTCTCAATCCTACGGTGATGTTTCAGTTCTGCATGACAAAATTCTAGAGAAATTACAAATCATTATACAAAAACTTCACTTAATCGCTTGCTACATCCTTGCCAGTTCATAAAATGCCACGTTTTGGCATTATAAACATCTTATCAGGTTGGAAATACGCAGAAAAAATACAGTCCCATTGATAATAATTTAGAGCTAATGTACAGCTGAGCTACGTCGGATGCAACACATAAACGTTCAGGATCGTGTCACACAATTATCGCAGTATAAAAGATATATTTTTAATATTTTAGCTAGTTCAAGACTCCCTGGCAACAAGAAAACAATCACAAGGGAGGAAAGGGAAAGTACCATTTAATATGTACATTAAAACCGGAGGAATCTGAAGACAAGATGTGTTCTCACACAAGAAACCCGGCGCACCGAAACAGCAAGTCAGGCAAGAATAAGAAGAGTAGACAAAGAAACATAGTGGAAAATGCATGAAAACAGAAAAAAGCACAGTGGGCACGAAAGAAAGAAGTCCCGAAGACGTATGCATAGGTGAGGTAATCTAACAGTATCTCCCATAAGGCGCCAGTCCCCGTAGCATAGGATATAAACCCAACTAACTTGAACCTACTGTCTATTTAACACCTCCTGAACAGCTATCTCTTCCTCGCACCAGAGGTAGAGGTGAAATGGACACCTGAGCGGAAGGTTCCACCAATCTCAGTTTCAGTTCCATAGGATAATTTGAGAGCAATAATATCATTAGTATTTCTACAGCAAGTAGGTCTAAGTTTTTGAATAAGATACCTATCTATTATTATAATTTGCTTTTTGTTAAAAACACTATATGCAATTTTTTGTATTTGAATGTAAGCCTTCATACGAGAGCTTAAAACGGAGATCAATAGGAAAACGTTAGAAAATAGAACCCCTCTATTCAGGTGCATTTAATCTTGACACAGAGTTATGCTAATATAACACTCAAGATACCCGAATCCTTTTCTGACACACTTGAACTGATGCAACAAATTAGCTCTGTCTAGATTACCGACTTAGTACCTGGATGTACAACTTCACTTCCTTAAGTCATACTTGAACTGAGGTATCTTATTGGCTCTGTTGATCGATCCTGAATGTGGAAGTATTATTTTTCTTAAGAGGCCATCAATTTCACTATTTTTATAATATATGCATGTTTGACTCCTGTATCCATAAGTCTTGGTTCACCATACGACAAACCTTCTGCCGGATTCTCTATTTTGGTAACATCTGAAACGTTATCTAACCTAATCATACTGACCCAAGTTTAAGAATTTTTTTCAATGCTCGTGATGTACTTCAAGGATTAGTTTCACGTTATATGAATGCACCAGAAATTTTTTTCTGCCTATTTTCACTTGCCTAATGATGTTAATTACATCGAAACGTCGCATTTTATAAACTAGCAGGGATTTGACATTTTACAGACTAACAATGCTCAAGTAAAGTGACCAATAATTTCCATAGAACTTAGTCACGTGAAGAACCTAAACTGCAGTCCACAATTTAGTGCACTAAAGCCTGCTAATTAAGCAATGATCTCACCTCAAAGGCTGCAGAATGTAAATCAGGGACTTGGAGCATCGTCTGATCTTGACGTCAAGCAGTGAAGGTAGACCAACATCAGCAGAAGCCACTGACAACGATCGTTTAGGCGCATGTACGATTTGCTTTTTTATATCATCCGAGGAAGGTGCCGAGAGACTTCTATGCAAATGACTTCTGCGTGTACCACCTGATGCACCATTCAAACTGTTTCCCATTATGTTGTGATCGTGTATGATATGAGAATTTTTGCAGGGAGCTCCATTGGCAGTGTCTTCTGTCTCATTGGAATATTCAGAAGATGAAGTGAGAGAGCAACAAGAGCTACTTTGGACATTTTCAAGTTGATAGGAACAGGAAGAATATGGCCTATCGTCTCCACCAATACTTGAGCTCATGGAGCAATCGCGCCTATGATTGGAGTTAGAACATTTTCCACTATGGGAGATATATCCCCCGACAGTTGAAGGCTTCTCATTTATGCTCTTAGAAGCCACATTACCAAGCTCGTCAACATTGCTCTTGAGAGACCCATTCTGTAGGCTTCCATTGCAAGATTCGCCAGATGAGTTGGAAGAGAAATAATCAGTCACAATTTTCTCATGGCTTCTCAACTGATCAGCAAGAAGTTCATTACTTGAGCAGCTTGATTGCATATTCTTTTCCCAGAATGCTGTTTCAGATCCAACTTTCATACAGCAGCTTAGTGAAGGCTGATCGGAATGTGCGTCATCACTGCAAAATGACAAAGGGGACCCTAAAGATGATGCTCTGAAGGGACTGCAGCTGTCGGCAGGTCGTGCTGGCTTTTTTGGTGTTGTGTTGGTGGTGGCATCGCCGAGGTGCACCGTGATGCCTTCCAGCATGTCACTGATGCACACCAGTCGCTCCGGTCTGAGGACACAGCACACCCATTATATGGACTGGAATTTTATCATTACAGAGTTAATGACAGGATGCATTTTGAGTGAAGCACTTTTAAGAATTAATTCAACTTCTATATTAATAGGCTTAACTAGTGGTACCAAAATGAATTCTTCCATCATGAACAACTAAATGCAAAATTTGCATATCCTTTGAATAAACTGTCCGATTATTTCACTATGCAAACGAACATTTATGGCAAATGCATAACTTCAATTCTAATAAAAAAGGTACTGTTCATAAAAAAAACTAAAAAATCGTCAGAAAAACGTTTGACATGTTCTAATATTTGACATCTTCATTTAATTAATCACTATACATTCAGTCATAAACACATGAATAATACGATGAAGTGGCTACACTTTAAAATTTGTAAAGGAAAAATTATGCATCAATATATCTATTTTCTAACACCAGTAGCAGGTCAACTGATTCATCAGCAACAGGTACGATCCACACACGCTCTAATGCAGAGAAAGAGAGCAACAGATCTGTTGCTGTCAACCATTAAAGCATGTTGCAGCTCAATTCAGAACCACAGCTAATAATCAAAGTTTAGTGATTTCATGTCACCTATTTCCCCAAAACAAACAAGGAACAAGATGGACAAACTTCATCACTGTGTACTTCAATTTTTCCAAGCTTAGCAGTTCATGTCTTCATATCAGGAATGCATGAATATTTTTTCAAGTACTGTTTATAACTCACTTCTTACATTTGAGAGGCATTTATCATTCCAGCTCTCACTGCACACACACACACACCTTATTTCACCACATCCTGTTGATACACGAACACCCCTCTCCTCTCAACGAATCCAACGCACGCTGTCGAGCTTTGGCTCAAAAATGAAGCAGTCAATGTTGAAGAATTATGTAGAATAATAAGAACATGAAAGAAGCAAAAGAAAATGAGCATGAAAAACAGCAAGAAAGAAGTCAAAGAAACAGAGCATGGGAAGTAAAAGAAAAACAGCAAGAAAGAAGTCAAAGAAACAGAGCATGGGAAGTAAAAGAAAAACAGCAAGAAGGAAGTAAAAGAAAAAGAGCATGAAAAATTAAAAGCAAAAGAGCATGAAAAAGCAGAAGTAAAAGAGCATGAAAAAAGCAAATGAGCATGAAAAAAACAATAGTAAAGAGCAAGAAAGAAGTAAAATAAAGACTATGAAAGAAGTAAAATGAAGATAATGAAAGAAGTAAAATAAAAAGTGCACAAATGACGTAAAATAAAAAGTGTAAGAAAAAAGAAAAAAGAAGTGCAAAAAAGTAAAATAAAGAGAGCAAGAAAGAAGCAAAATAAATACAGCAAGAAAATAGTAGAATAAATAAATACAGCAAGAAAAAAGCAAAATTAAAATCGCAAGAAAAAGCGAAACAAAAATCGCATGAAAGATGTATAATAAAAATATGAAAAAGTAAATGAAAAAATGAAGAAAAGGGTAAAGTAAAAAGAGCACGAAAGCAATAAAATATGAATAACATGAGAGAATTAAACTAATACAAGCAAGCGAGAGGGTAGATAATGCCCGCAACGCACGCAGGCTGGGGCGGGTGGGCGTGGAGCCTGAAGAGGTGCGACGCAGCGACCACAGGCCAGTCCAGCCGCCTGCCGCGCCGCGTACACAGCCACTCCCCGTGTGGCGACCAGTCCAGCCGCGATAGCACCCACTGCTCGAACAGCCTGCGTACCGCATCGTTACTCAGGTCAGAGAGTGCAAAGGCTGGGATTAGCTGAGGTTATCAAGATCATACAATCAAGATTGCTATTAGATTAAAAGATCAAGATTACAGTTTTAAATTACAAGATCAAGATTACAGTTTTAGATTACATGATCAAGATTACAATTTTAAATTACAAGATCAAGATTACAGTTTTAGATTACAAAATCAAGATTACAGTTTTAGATTACATGATCAAGATTACGGTTTTAGATTACATGATCAAGATTACAATTTTAGATTACAAGATCAAGATTACAATTTTAGATTACAAGATCAAGATTACAGTTTTAGATTACATGATCAAGATTACAGTTTTAGATTACATGATCAAGATTACAGTTTTAGATTACATGATCAAGATTACAATTTTAAATTACAAGATCAAGATTACAGTTTTAGATTACAAAATCAAGATTACAGTTTTAGATTACATGATCAAGATTACAGTTTTAGATTACATGATCAAGATTACAGTTTTAGATTACAAAATCAAGATTACAGTTTTAGATTACATGATCAAGATTACAGTTTTAGATTACATGATCAAGATTACAGTTTTAGATTACAAGATCAAGATTACAGTTTTAGATTACAAGATCAAGATTACAGTTTTAGATTACAAGATCAAGATTACAGTTTTAGATTATATGATCAAGATTACAGTTTTAGATTACAAGATCAAGATTACAATTTTAGATTACAAGATCAAGATTACAGTTTTAGATTACAAGATCAAGATTACAGTTTTAGATTACATGATCAAGATTACAATTTTAAATTACAAGATCAAGATTACAGTTTTAGATTACAAAATCAAGATTACAGTTTTAGATTACATGATCAAGATTACAGTTTTAGATTACATGATCAAGATTACAATTTTAGATTACAAGATCAAGATTACAATTTTAGATTACAAGATCAAGATTACAGTTTTAGATTACATGATCAAGATTACAGTTTTAGACTACATGATCAAGATTACAGTTTTAGATTACAAGATCAAGATTACAATTTTAAATTACAAGATCAAGATTATAGTTTTAGATTACATGATCAAGATTACAGTTTTAGATTACATGATCAAGATTACAATTTTAAATTACAAGATCAAGATTACAGTTTTAGATTACAAAATCAAGATTACAGTTTTAGATTACATGATCAAGATTACAGTTTTAGATTACATGATCAAGATTACAGTTTTAGATTACATGATCAAGATTACAATTTTAAATTAAAAGATCAAGATTACAGTTTTAGATTACAAGATCAAGATTACAATTTTAAATTAAAAGATCAAGGTTACAGTTTTAGATTACAAGATCAAGATTACAATTTTAGATTACAAGATCAAGATTACAATTTTAGATTACAAGATCAAGATTACAGTTTTAGATTACATGATCAAGATTACAGTTATAGATTACATGATCAAGATTACAGTTTTAGATTACAAGATCAAGATTACAATTTTAAATTAAATGATCAAGATTACAGTTTTAGATTACAAGATGAAGATTACAGTTTTAGATTACAAGATCAAGATTACAGTTTTAGATTACAAGATCAAGATTACAGTGTTAGATTACAAGATCAAGATTACAGTTTTAGATTACAAGATTAAGATTACAGTTTTAGATTACAAGATTAAGATTACAATTTTAGAAAACAAATTTAGAATACAAGATGAAGATTATAATTCAAGATTACGAGATCAAGATTGTAATTAGATTACAATCTCAGGTAGTTCAACAATTGGGATTAGTTTATGTTAGCAAGCCTCCCTGAACACAATAAAAGTGTTCCTCAGAGAGGGAGGATAAAGGGAATATTTCAACAGTAGGGATGGAGGATTAAAGAATGATGTAGCTCAATAATAAAGAAATAAGATTTGTATTAAGCAGTAGAAACAGGAACATATGTAGTGGCATAAGCATCTGTACTTCGCACACTTGGATTTATTCATTGCGAATCCCTTCAAAAATACTAGAAGCCATTAAATTCAGTGATGTTCCTGTAATAATTCATAATAGGGATATTCATTATTATAGCAGAGAACAATGTGCTTCAGTGTCATTTTTTCAGCCAAAATTGTGTTTGAAAAATAAGCCATAACCAGGAATGTTCACTTCAGTATTGAACATAAACAGAACATTCACTCAATTTTTTTTTTCATTCCATTTCTTATATACATTATAAAGACAAAATCAATTTCCAGTCCAATAGGACACCACTAACACAAAAACGAGAGGAAAGTTGTCCACCACCGCACTAACACATTAACAAGATAATGTGGCCCGTAAACATGAGCGATGAAAGCACAGCAATAGAGTGATTTGTCGCTCACCCTTTTTGGAAGGTGTTCTTCTTGCTGAGGTACCCAGACTGGTATGAAAAAGACTTGTCAATAGCAGCGTCCAGCAGCTTCACCTCGCTCCTGCACACACAAAGCAATGAATCAGTGTTAACCAATGCAGCATATCAAAGATGATACACTATCTGACTATAACAAAACGACAGCACCTAATCAAAGTTAAAGACAATCATTTTGGGACAAATGCATAACAAACATTAAGTATTAAATAAACCAAATTGCAACAATCCTTACTCATAAAATTGGAATTTAAATCGTTATTCAATTGAAATTTAAAATCAACACAATATTAAAAAATCACTTCAATGCAAACACCATGTTTGTCATAAAGTTAGCTTAGCCAATCGGATGAAATTTTGCAATTTTGTTCTACAGTGAATAACTCAACTCAAGTAGTTGCCTTTACTATTTTTACTCTAAAATTATTTTCCAAAACGCAAAAATGATTAAATGTGGATATGAATACCTATACACTGAAAACACGATATGTATTTGGAAGTGAAAAAGTTCACTATTAACTTGCATGGAAATAAAATAATTATAAGAAGCTATTTTTCCCTAACAGCGATCAGCCTTACTTAGGCATTCGGCTGATGCCCGTGATTATGACTGACTTACAGATGCCATCATGTTGTCCATGAGTCCTTCAAAAAAAAACAAATTTACCTCCTACCAATCAACTCAACTCTCTCATATGTTGTAACCTCGGATACGACAAGCAGGCTTAAGCAGTTAACAAACATTTCTTCCATGACATAGCCCTCCTTTAATTATAATTGCCTTTCATACATTTTTTAGTAAATATTAGGCAAGTAAAATACATTCCCTTGATCATGTGTTTCATCATCCATCACTTCCAACTTCTAATATTGTTCAGGGTTGATAGATCACAAAGCCATAAAGCACTTTCTCTTGAAGAAAAATCTCATTATTACACACAGCCTTAGTGTCCACAAAATCGTCTTCCCGGATTTTCATATGCCTTTGTACCACCAAGATTTTCATGCTATTATATCATGAGGCCAGTAAAAATACTTCTTTGTCTACCCTTACAAAACACCAGGTTTAGCTGAAATAAAAATCTGAATACTTGAGAAAAATACTCGATACAATTGGAAACTTCAGACAGCGATAGCAGAAACGAAGTCAAAGAAATTAAAACCTGAACAACCGAGAAAAATACTCAGTACAATCATAAACTTCAGACAGCAATAACAAAGTCAAAGCAATAAAAACCTGAATATCCAAAAAAATAGTCAGTTCAAATGGAAATTTCAGACAGCAATAACAAGGCAAAGTAATGTACAACTGTTCACCTAAGACAGTGCTAATGAAGACAAAGAAATAAGACGGGGCACCTGTTGATGAGAGTGACCCCGAAGAGTATGTCCAGCGACCTGACGACCTCGATGCTGACGACCCCCATGCCTCGCATGGAACCCAGCATGTCTTTGAAGCTCTTCCAGTCGCCTGACCTTCGCTTCTGTGCCCTGCTCTCCGCCTCCTCCACTGGCACGTGCTGCCCACATCAGGATCATTTGAAGGACTATCACCGTAGTCAAATCAAATCGAGTGAAGCAGAGTGATGAAGTGAAGTAAATCACAATATGAGATAGGTCAGAACAGTGTCAATCGCAAGGAAAATAGGACAAATCTAAAAAATTAAAATAAAAATTTAAAGCAGTAAACTAATCAGAATAACAAAATACAATGAGATAGGAGATACATTGAGCTAGGGATTGGAATTTCATAACAAATTATTGGATAAAATAAAATGAAGCATCGCAGTAAATAAAATTAATTTACATGGGATGTATGAGGATGAATATATGTACATGGGATGTATACATAAATCACATGTATGAACATTTCTCAGTCAGAAATAAATATGAAGAACGGGGTTGGTATGTACCTACTTTGAATGCCCTGATCCCAACACTACCTATAAAAAATAAGAAATATCCATGGAATAATTTAGTCGTGAGCTAAAGGCTGTGGGTTCGCTTGCTTTTGAGTGTTGTCATGACGATATTAAAACGTGGGTACACATGATTCGCAGAACAAAAGATACCAAAAAGAATGCTGGCATGGAGCGCATCAACAGAGAAGTAAGAATTACCTTAAGTGTATTGAAATTAATTTTAGAACCAATGTTGCCAATCGGAATGTTGCAATCGTATATTGAGAAGACACATGAATAAAAAATACTAACAAGGTACAGAACTTTATGATTACCAATAATCATAAATATGCAAATCTTTGGCACCTTGAAAGCCTCTTCACAACCCAGTTCAACTTTTTTATCGAGACAACTATAATTTTAGCCACCCAAGCATGGCCTCTACACCGAGTGAATAAAATCAAAAATACCCAGTCAGAAAAGTTAAACTGAGATGTCACGTCACCTCACACACGTGACACCGCCAGTGAACTGATAATTGGTGCTCTGCACCAAAGGATTCTGATATAAATGGAAAAAAAATCATTACCGTGCCACAAGGGTATGAACGGAAAAATTTCAAGCAGGAAACTCTCACGAATTGGGGTAAATATGCTGGATTCTGTAAATTAATATAAGCATGCATAGATTTGGGAATTAATCTAAGTGAATATGATCATAAAAATGTCTCACGATTTCAACTGCTGTGGTAGCCACAAAGCAATCGTAGAGTAAAAAAAGTAAATTTCCTGATAGATCAAGCATACCAATAATCCCCTCTGTAACACAAAGCATAAAAAATCCACCAATCATGACCTACTAACCCCAGCTAAGAGAGAGAGCAGCTCAGACAGCGAATCTTTGACGAACTCCAGATGATACTCTTCTGGCAGTTTTTTCTTTCCAAGGCCAGCAATAGCAGAGCTCAAGAAGCTACTCGTGGACACTCCGGCATTTGAAGAGCTGTTGAGGCTCGTACTCGAGCTGCAGCTGCTGCCTTGAGCAGGCCACGGGTCATTGGTCAACAGGTGCAAGGACGTTTGTCTTGCCACGATGCGGGGGTGTGCGCTGATGACTCGCTGGATGTACAGCAAGATGATCAGCTCTAGAGTCCACACAACCGAATCACAGGTCAGGTTATCTGTACAGAAGTCAACATCATTTTAAGCCAGGTCAGGTTATCTGTATAGAAGTCCACATGATGTAAGGTTATCTGTACAGAAGTCCATATGATAGCCTATTTCACACAGGCATAACTTCCTGAATGGTAACCACATAAATATAAAACTAGGTCTCATTAGGCATTTTACGAAAGCTACTAGGTCAGTAGTTTGTAAAATCTCTTTTTTGTTTAAATAGTCTACTCTTCATTTGTATCAGCATGGTTTTATGGTAGCCACAGTAGCTCACAAACTTTCCAGAACTAAAGAAATGAGAATTCTCATGAAAGAGTTTAGGCCTTCACATTTCAGCAGATATGTTCTGCACCATGTTAGACACAGTATTAAGATACACTCAACAGCTCACATGACACACGCACGCTAAAGCCGTTGTCACGCGAAGCCCAAATGGTAACTTTCCATCATAATTGTTTACATGCAGCGATACAAATCGGTCTGTCCAGCGCCACGAGACTGTCAGATTTCAACCTTAGTTTGGGACCAGCTTTGTCATGCCATGATTTGGCTAACAAAATGATATTCATCTTCCTTTCACTAATGATGATTTTGAGTTTAGTTTATTAGTTAGTTTAAACCTCCCTATCCTCAACAAATGAGATCCAAAGAGAGGAAGGAAGAAGGCACCATCTAATATGGAGTTCAGGGAACCATTTTGATGAACTGGTCAACTTTGGTTCTATTGGACGTACGTCTATGAAAGTTTGCAGACTACTAGATCTCCACATTTGTAACAACTTATCTTAAACAAAAATTTTCCATAAGGCCATAGAAAATTAATTATTTGAAAAAAAAAAAATTATATATATACATATATTATTTGCTAAGGCTTTTTAATTTACAAAGCTAGAGCAATGCGGTTTGTTGCATTTGAAAGTCGAACGTATGCTCTATCCGAAATACGGGAGGATTTTTTTTATCATTTCAATGAGAATTTTTATGAATTTTTTATTGTAAGGGTCAGAGCAAAAGTTATAATTTTAGGGTAAAAAAAGTAAGGAAATCTTTCCAGAAACAATTTTGGAAATCCTCCCGTAATATAGATAGAGCACATATGTCACTTTCAAATGCAACAAACCGCATTGCTCTAGCTTTGTAAATTTCGAAGCCTTAGCGACAAACGTCTTGATAAGTTACTTTTTTTATAAAACCTATTTTTAAGAAACAAAATGCTTCTCCTCCTACATTTTTTGAGCTACAGTGATGATTTTGGTATCATTGGATGCAGAAAAACAAGGGCTTTACAATGTATTGAGAAGGTTTTCAAAATTCATTCATGTTTCAAAGTTAAGACGTCATGATATTGAATTTTTTTGAGAATATTTTGATTTTTTTTCTTTTTAATTTTTCAAATTTTTATATTGGAAATTTGAAGAGAAGCATTCAAGTTTTTGGAATGTCCACGTTATTCTGCATCCAATGATACCAAAATCATTACTGTAGCTCAAAAACTATCATAGAAAAAGCATTTAGAAACCTTCCCCCCAAATGTCGTTTTCTATGATTTCCCATTTTCTTTTCAAGAAAATCGCATTTTGTCATAAATGATAAATGATTCTAAATTGTATTTCCTATCAGTATACCAAATTTCATTGCTCTAAATTCAATAATAAAAAAAATATTCGGATGGGGATGAGGAATATGAATGATGAAATATATAAAAAAATAAAATGGAAAAAAAAATTGAAAATTTCAGATTTTTTTTTTTTTGTCCACGTTATTCTGCATTCAATGATACCAAAATCATTACTGTAGCTCAAAAACTGCAGGAGGAGAAGCATTTAGAAAACCCCCCCAAAAATGTCGTTTTCTATGATTTCCCGTTTTCTTTTCAAGAAAATCGCATTTTGTCATTGATGATAAATGATTCAAAATTGCATTTCCTATCAGTATACCAAATTTCATTGCTTTAGGTTCAAAAATGAAAAAAAAGGTCCGTAAGAGGGATGCCCTCCCCCCCCCGGGAGGGACGTTAGCTGTGGGGGAGGTTCCTGATATTTTTACAGACATTCGGGGACATGTCTCTAACTCATTTAAAGCAATAAAAACAAAATCGGGAGAATCGACCTTTGGACTCAGATGCCCCCAAAAACCCCCGGAAAATGCTTCCCTTAAAGGAACGTGGAATCTATGCAGAAAGGGCACAGAAACAGTAAGATAAGAAAGAAGTTCATGAAACAAGATCAAAGTTGAAAAGAAAGTAGTAGGTGCTGAAAAACAGGACAGCAGTGAACCGAAAAAAGATGGTCCGTAACAAAACAAAACCCTATTATTTCAACAAAACAAGTCTACCTAACCTTTAGCTCGGGCTCTCACATTATCCCCCTGGGAGCGCTAATTCCTATAGATACATATAATAGTTGTATCCCCCTGAGGGGAATAAATTTTTTTGATTTGGAACTTCTCATTTCTAATTGTGACCTGAGAATTATTTTGAAGTTCCACACCCACATAAATCAACTGGTTACCAAGAGGCCTGGAATGATAAGTATTCCTTAGCACTCTACATGATATAGGTGTGACCGAGGCATTTTTATGTTGACCACCTTACTGAAAGCGCCAAGCTAAGAAGTAGTCTGACTCCAGCGGCAGCAAAGTTTGGGCTGAGAGTCGGTCAGTCAGGAGTCTTAGAGAGAGCGAGGCAGGGTGCAGACCTTATGGTGTGTATCGCGCAGGCTAATGCGTGGATTGTTGCCCCTATATGCTCTACTCGTACGCCGTGTTTCTGAGCAACACGTGCAGTTGTCAGGTTTTGACAGTGTTGTCAGCACCTGCGCTTGCGGGCTGCCTCGGTAGCTCTACTTGTGCTGTAAGCTCGTGTGTATAAGCTACCTGAGTTGAGGACTTTCCTAGTCTCAAGTCGTCAAGCCTATTTAAAGTGCAGTCTTTGCCAGTTTTTCACCTTCTAAATCTTTTAAAACTGTTTGTCAATAAACATGAACTTTTAATCGCAAAGTGCAATTCCTTCGGTTAATATAACCACGTTTTTAATAAGCTATCACAAACTACCGGAACTGTTATTAATATTGGCCTTTCAACTGCATGGAAAAGCGGTAATTTCCGTGGAAAAGGAAAGAAAAAGAATAACGACATTGAAATAATTTATTGAACAACATCACAGTCCATTGTGTATCGTCTGTCGGCAAATTACAGTGGCTAGGAATCCTGAAGACGTAGTTTATCGGCCACAAACTTGGTGTCAGAAGTATGGGATTGTCGAGCTAATTGGACTGTGATTCGTTGTTCCTGTTTCTCCCAAGTGCAGTGCAGTGATCTGTGGCAGAAAAAATTTAGTGTTCTTAAATCACGTTTTAACTTCAGTGAACTATTGATTTGTTACTTAAAGTGAACATTTTCAGCTGAATCTTTTAAAAGTAAAAATAAAAGTTCAAGATGCCTAGTTCAGGAGCAGCTGGTTCTTCAGCGTCAGACCGCAGTGGAAGTGGCGGTGAGCGTAATTCATCGGATATGGGATTTGTGATGGGTCGTTTAGCGGATGCTATTTCTAATATGAATCGGCATGTTCAGCCGCCGCCGCAACCTTTCGATCCTTCTTCTCAATTGTGTGACATCAAAGAGTTCTTCAGGATTTTCGAAGTGTATGCATTGCATACGTACGGTCCTGAGGAGACTAACAGTGATGCGTGGCTCATTTCCTTGCGTGCGTTGCTTATGGGCAGTGCGCAGTCTGCGTTGAGTGCCATGGGTGCAAGTCGATTAGGTTATCAGAATGTGAAGAAGAACTTGATCTCTTTGTTCACTCCTCGAGATGCTTTCGACACCGCAAGAATTTCAGCCTTCATGACGTCACAACGAGTTCCAGGGGAGTCGTTTCTCATCTACGCCATGAGACTAACAGGTCTTGCAGCATCAGCGTTCGGATCCATTCCTGAAAGAGACAAAATGATTATGAGTAAGTTATTAGAATCACTACCTATCGATATTAAAGCTCAAGTTAGTATGCAAATGTCAAACCGTGAAAATCCTTCCCTTGATACTATGGTGCAAATCATTTCTGCTGTAGAACCATTTTCTGTGAAGTCTATGCCTGTGCAGGCAATTGCTATTCAACCGAGTTCTGATGAGTTTGTTTCCGCGTCGAGTAAAGATTCAGTTAGATATCCTAACTTGAGAGAATTCGTTACTGTGCCTCAAACTAAAAGGTGTTTTTCTTGTAATGACCCCGGGCATTTTGCGAGAAATTGTCCAAAGAGAAGGCAGTCATACTCAGATCGTGTTCCCAGAACTAGAGATAGTGATGTAACGTGTCAATTCTGTAACGGTGAAGGGCATGTGCTGGCTCAGTGTAGACAGTTTAAGCGGGAATTTGGTGCTTGTAATTGGTGTGGCGAGATGGATCATAAGTCTTTTAACTGTAAAAGTAAACCAGCGTTAAACGAAAGTTTGGCAGTAGCGAGTCAGGAACCAATTGTGAACAGTTCTGATCCGGCAAATGTGAATCTTTTGATGAAAACTAAACCTTCCGCTGAAAGTAGTTGCTATTATTTGGCAGTAAAAATTAATGGGACTGTTTTCGACGCGCTGATTGATAATGGGGCATCTGTATCTGTCATTTCCGAAGATTGTGTTCAAAAGTTGAGAATTAGCTCCCCAGTAAATTGTCCAGTAAAAAGCAAATTACAGGGATTTGGCTTGTCCACGATCAATGTGATAGGAGAAATAAAAGTAAGAATAGAGATTGAAGAGCTCTTCTCTGATCACACCCTTTTAGTTGTACCATCTAATGTGACAAACCAGAAATTAATTTTAGGGTTAGATTATCTAGAGCGGCATTTCATTATTGTTGATACTATGCGACGTGAGTTGTGCTATTCTCCTCCGAATGAGCCTTCTTACCCAGTAAAATTGAAAACTAAGCCGGGTCTGCAAATGCAATGTGTTGTATCGAACTTGAACAAAATTGTCATTCCAGCTAACCACAGACAACTAGTGAAAGTGAAAGTGTCAGACGTAACTATTCCGGATGATACGTGTGGTTACTTTCAGCCAGTCAACGTAGTGTCGGAAGAAAATTTAGACATTCAAATGGCTTATTCGCTAGGTTGTGTTCGAAATGGCCATGTGATAGTGGAAATGATGAACTTAAATCCGTGCCGTGCAGTAGTAAAACCGAAGACGAAAGTCGGTATTTTTGTGGTAACTGATTATGATGATGAAATTAACAGTGTGAGTAGTGTTGTTGATGAATGCACAGACGTGGGTGAAATGTTCGATTTTTCAGCAACTGATTTGACAAATGCGCAGATAACGGAAGTTAAAGCTATGTTAAATAAGAATAATACAGCTATTTCTAAGCATGAGTACGATCTAGGATGCACCTCTACTACTAAACATGTCATTGATGTACAGGGCCATGACCCTGATAAGCAACGCTATAGGCGATTTCAAGGTCCGTTAAGACACGAAGTCGAGCTAGAGTTACAAAAACTAGAAAAGCGTGGAATAATCGAAAAATCATCTTCTCCCTGGTCTTCCCCTTTGGTGCCAATCCGAAAGCGCGACGGTACTTTACGACTGTGCGTAGATTACAGACGCTTGAATGCTGTCACAAAACCCGATTCTTTCCCATTACCCAATTTAATTGATGCTTTATCAAATTTGCAAGGGTCACAATATTTCAGTACGTTTGATCTCATGAAAGGTTTCCATCAAATCGAAGTAGACGAACAAAGTAGGGAGTATACTGCGTTCTCTACGGGTGATTCACATTGGCAGTGGACTAGAATGCCTATGGGAACTATAAATTCGCCAGCTTCTTTTATGAGACTGATGTCGCTCGTGTTAGCGGGAATTCCGTGGAGCATAGCGATCACGTATATCGACGACATTATTGTAACAGGTCGAAATTTCAGTGAACATGTGACAAACTGTGATTTAGTGTTGTCCAGATTTGCGCAGCATGGATTGAAGATCAAACCCGAGAAGTGCGAGCTCTTCCGACGTGAGGTGACGTATTTGGGTCATAAAGTCAGTCGTGATGGAATTCTACCCGACGGAGCAAATATCGAGGCGATCTTAAAGTATCCTCAGCCTAAGACGCAACGGCAAGTGCGCAGATTTATCGGTATGTGTAACCTTTTCCGTAGACACATTCCTAATGCCAGCACGATCATGAAACCATTGAATGAACTACTCTCCCAAAATAAGTTAGTTTGGACGGAAGAATGCTCTCAGTCTTTTTACAAATTAAAAGAAATTCTAGCAAATCCACCTCTTTTAAGCTACCCCGATTTTTCAGAGAATGCTGCTCCGTTAATAATTACTGTGGACGCCAGTGGAGTAGGAGCGGGTGCCGTGCTCACGCAAGAGCAAAGTTCCCAAGAGAAAGTTATAGCTTATGCTAGCACAACTTTTAACAAAGTTGAATCTTATTACAGCGCGACAGAACGAGAATTAGCTGGATTACGATGGGCAGTACGAACATTTAGACCTTTTATCTACGGCAAAAAGTATATTATCAGAACTGATCACAGAGCATTAATTTATTTGAACAATATGAAAAGTGTAGACGCCAGGTTAATGAGAACTTACGAAGAACTGCATTGTGGACACTACGAAATTCAATTTGTAGCAGGAAAAGACAATGTTGTTGCAGATGCGTTGTCTCGAGTTGTGGAATTTCCTATTAGCAGTGAGGATGTGGACAAGAACTATTGCGTCTCTTTGAACGGGCACAAGGTAAAATTAGTTCCTGGTGGCCCAGATTCACTTTTTCAAGCGCTATTGCTAGGATTGTGTGACAGTTTAGATGAACATGTTACTATTCGCGAAGAGACTGTGGACTTAGTTTTAAAGAACCCTCGTGCATTAGGACTTTCTTTTGACAAAAGTACGATTAGGAAGCTGAAAATTATGCGACAAAGTGGTGTTCTACCAGAGTGGTTTTTGTTGGACGCTTTTGTGAAGAGATTTAAAGTGAATGTGAGTGTTCATGAAGACGGCATCGGTGTTGTTAAATTTGAAAGTTCTCCCAGTGATCCTACCATTCATTTACAAAGTTTACGTGGTGTGCACTTCAATTTACTTCTTCCAGACGGAGAGACTATCAATGAAATATTAATTCAGCATATAGACACTATGATCAAATCAAATGATGACTTACCTGTGCATGAAGTTCAGCCTTCCCAGGTGCTGTACCAGCTTGAGGACGATGGGACAGCAGAGGCTGCAGTGACGCCGTCAGCGCAAATTTCTTGCAAAAGGAAACCTCAGGATTCTGCAAATTCTAAACAAGCTCCTGTTTCGACAAATAAAAAGGACGTAATTATTGACCAAACATCTCTGCACATTTCTACAGAAGAACTTCAAAAACTACAAGAAGCGGATCCTCTTATTTCGTTGCTCATAAAATTAATAAAACAACAAACTTCAGAATCGGAAATCAAGAAGGCATTATTAAAATTTAAAAACGGACGAACTTTTCTAAAATACTTCGACACGTTGGTGCTGAATGAAGATGTGCTGTATGGAGGTCTTCATCGCGTGCCGGTGATCTCTGCTCGAAATCTTCCAAGCATGGTTAGAGAGTTCCATAAAAAATCAGGACACATTGGTCGCGATAAAACGGTAGCGGCAATGTTACGACATTTCTTCAGTCCGAGACTCCCACCAATCGTTGCTTACGTTGTCAGAGAGTGCAACATCTGTCAAAGGTTCAAGGGTAAAGCAAAAGGTGGAGCGCCGCAATATCGACGTATGCCGAAAGCTCCGTATGAAGAATACGCTGTGGATCTCTTGGAACTTCCTCCAGGGCGAGGCAATGCGAAGTACTTGTTGGTTGGCATCGATCTCTACACGAAGTTTGCCAATGCAGTCGTGATTAGAAACAAGAAGTCAGCGACAGTTGCCAGAGCTTTGGAAAACTCCGTTTTTAGCACCCTGGTGAAGCTTCCGGAGACGGTAATCTCCGACAACGGTCCCGAGTTCCGAGGGCGACCCTTCATTTCGATGTTGAGAAGGCACGGAGTTAAACACTTTAGAACAGTGCCGTATTCTCCGCAGTGCAACGGTGCTGTAGAAAGGCTCAACGCAACCCTTAAGAATTTACTAGCTACAGCGTGTGACGAGAACAAGACGCCATGGACAGATCAACTTACAAGAGTTTTAATTATATATAATAATACGCTTCATTCCGAGACTGGTCATGCTCCAGCTGATTTTTTCAACGAGATCGCAAATAAACTACCTATTCCTTTGTCGCAGCCTTATTGGCGTTTTCCTCATAAGAATTTTAAACCATACGAAATCGGTCAAAAAGTTGCGAAGAAACTACCTCATTTACCTTCAAGTAATAAATTCTCACCAAAGTTTGACGGTCCGTTCATAATCGAAAAGGTGGACAAAAATGGCATTACTTATAAAATAA
The DNA here is from genome assembly GCA_030386875.1 of Morinoia aosen. Lineage (NCBI taxonomy): Eukaryota > Metazoa > Arthropoda > Malacostraca > Amphipoda > Talitridae > Morinoia > Morinoia aosen. The sequence goes on along the minus strand of CM059569.1, from coordinate 28,334,868 downwards.
AGAAGCTCGATGGTTTTAATTCACAAACGGCTTATTTTAATCAACTTAAACCTTGGTACGGCGAAGAAGACGACGGCACAGTTTGTTGTGTCCCGAATACGAACCGTTAAGTTTTCGCCACAAAAAAGAGTAAAGGGCGGTTGGACGTGAGAGCTTACACCGAACTCTGCTATCAGGAAATTTCAAAGCTCAGCAGTATACAACGCGCCAGATGTCGATGAGTACCCAGCGAGGGCTCGACCGTTACAAAAAAGAGGCAACACCGGCTCCCAGGGGCAGCGTGGCAGTGTGGCAACAGCATGGCATCAGCGTGGCAGCGGCATGGCAGCATGGCAGCGTGTGGATGGCAACAGCAGCCCGGTCTCAGCAGGCTGGAGGCTGGGCCATAGCCACAACAAACAAGGGCGATCGGCGAGTGGCAGCGAGCGAGTGGCAGAGTGGCCGAGTGGCAATGAGTAGCCGCGACGAGACTGCGGGCGTCAACTTCAACGGCTATGATCAGCTGCGGTGACTCCTGCAGCACGACAGCTACTTAAAGGGTTCGACGAGGGTTAGGGCATCAACATTAGAGAGCGAAGCTCCATCACTAGAAGGTCTCGTCGTGCCACTTCACTTATTTTGTTTGCATACGGCCGGCACTCCGTATTTGACTCTGACTCTGTGTTAACGTCACGTAATAATTTAACGTACAATTCGAGACCTTATTATAAAACTTCGTCACCGCTGCATACTCAAGTTGCGTGAGACCTAAGTAACAATTGTTCCTATATATTTGCTAGTCTCATCTACCCCATTGTCATATTTTGTGTACACCTTTCATCATAACAAGTAAAAATGACGTGGCCACGTTGAAAGAATCGTGTTTCCTTTCGGAAAAAAACTCCTTTGATTTTTAGACTTGAAAAGAAAGAAAATTTGAAAAATCATAAACTCGGATTCTACAAAGAAAAGAGAATACAACAGTTTTTGGTGCAGACACTCGACATGAGCAGCAGATACAAGACAGACGCAGCAGGCGACGGCTTCAAAAGACGAGCGAGATGGTGGCACAAACCCCGGTTTTACCGGATGAGCGAAGTTCATTCCCAGACTTCACGATGATAGGCGGTGTGGGCTTGTCTCTGTCGAAGTTGGCTGACAAGATTTGTGAAGCAACAAAGGAGCAGCAACGAGCGACTCAGGCTGTCGCAGCTTCACCAACAGACGAAGAATTGAGTCAGACGGACGAGCAACAGAGCTTGGAGTGGGAGAACTTGAGCGATGAAACAACCGAAGTTCCAGCCATGGATGTTTCAAGATTCGATGACGAGAAAGTAGCTCCAGCTCCAGCCCAGTTGAAGCCTCGACGTGACTCTGAGAAAAATAGTCAGTGCTCATCGCAGCATTGGACGAGATTTTCGGCGAGAAAGGCAGCGGAAGCGTTAGTCGGAGCGCTTGCTTTGAACAGCGCGAGGCAAGAGTTTCCGTGTTTCGGTGCCGACTCTGCGTTCAAGTTCGATATGAAGAAAACTTATCGTGGGTCGACGGGCGACTTCCAGCTTCCAGAAGATATCCGTGACTTCGAGCGAGTTTCTATCTCGGATGGGCCGGACCTTTCCGACCATATTCGTTGCGAGATGAATTCAGAGTCTTCTCGATTCGATTCAGATAGCGATTGTTGAATAGTTTCTAAATTTTAACTCATTGATTGAATAAATTATCCTTCCTGTGTGTAATAAAGCATAATAAAAATAGTATGAGCATAATAAACTTTTGCATAATAAGACTGTTTTAGATCAAAGTATATTTTGTTACCTATCTATGCTATTGTCTTGTGTTTTAAATATGTTACGTTGTAAGGTTACATACCTCCCGCCTTAAATTTGTTGTTAGATGGCGTTGGGGGGTGTGACCGAGGCATTTTTATGTTGACCACCTTACTGAAAGCGCCAAGCTAAGAAGTAGTCCGACTCCAGCGGCAGCAAAGTTTGGGCTGAGAGTCGGTCAGTCAGGAGTCTTAGAGAGAGCGAGGCAGGGTGCAGACCTTATGGTGTGTATCGCGCAGGCTAATGCGTGGATTGTTGCCCCTATATGCTCTACTCGTACGCCGTGTTTCTGAGCAACACGTGCAGTTGTCAGGTTTTGACAGTGTTGTCAGCACCTGCGCTTGCGGGCTGCCTCGGTAGCTCTACTTGTGCTGTAAGCTCGTGTGTATAAGCTACCTGAGTCGAGGACTTTCCTAGTCTCAAGTCGTCAAGCCTATTTAAAGTGCAGTCTTTGCCAGTTTTTCACCTTCTAAATCTTTTAAAACTGTTTGTCAATAAACATGAACTTTTAATCGCAAAGTGCAATTCCTTCGGTTAATATAACCACGTTTTTAATAAACTATCACAAACTACCGGAACTGTTATTAATATTGGCCTTTCAACTGCATGGAAAAGCGGTAATTTCCGTGGAAAAGGAAAGAAAAAGAATAACGACATTGAAATAATTTATTGAACAACATCACAGTCCATTGTGTATCGTCTGTCGGCAAATTAAAGTGGCTAGGAATCCTGAAGACGTAGTTTATCGGCCACATAGGTTACTCGAGTGTAAGACCAATCTTGGATTGTTGCTCAGATTTGTGGAACACTGGTTACCTTGGCGATATATGTACATCTCCTAATAGTGCAGTGCTGAAGGATAAGACTTCAAGTACTGGAGCAGGGTAGTAGATTGAAGCATTTTGACATTTTTTCTGTTGTGGGGCGGTGGTTTCATTATTACCGCGAGGTCTCACATGGTTCTCCATCAGGCACTATTGATTTTAGCTTTGTGTATTTTGTGAGAGTATTTGTTTGCCACAATTAATTCGTGTATTTCCCACTTTGTTTCAGTCTAAACCCTTTGTTTATGTTGCTATTTTGTGTGCGTTAAATTATTGTGCTTGAATATGTAACCAGCCTTAAATGTTTACCTTGCTTTCATTCTTGTAAGGTGACAGTGTTTCTGTCTGTTAGTTGCTAGTACATTGTCAGAATTTTCTGTTCATCAATTTCTTTTAATTTACTTCCATTATTTTTGTTTGTTGATTTGATTTGGTTCAATTGTTTTCCCATTGTGTTTAGATATGCTCATTTTGATTGTTTTTGCTCTGTTCTGTATCTTTATTTTACTGATAAACATGTCATTTTTAATTTATTTCGCCTTACGAGATTCATTTCCAGATTTCAAGAGTATTTCGCTTTTGTTTGATTGTTTTTATTTTTATAAATCCTGGTCATGGGAGTTGCTTGCAATCCTAGGACTTTCAAATTTTTCTCATTGTTTTGAGCTGGCAAGTCAACGCCTCTTGTTTCTGTTTCTCACTCTTGACCCCATCTTGTTCTTTCTGTTGTACAGCAAATACCATTCATCAAGTCTACATCACATCATTTTTTAATAATTTTTTCTAATTTTTGTGCCTGTGTACTAAGTTATACATTCCTTTTTGCTTTGAGTAAACTGTAATGAACACCTTAGTTTCATTTTACCACTCCAAAACTATGTACCTACATGATAAAAGATTGATATTATAGGACACTCTGTCCTTGGAACAACCCTCTGTTGCAATTTAGTGCTTGAAAGTGCTTTTGGACAAAACAAGTGATGTGGAGCCAATGGGTTTTTGCTTGGTTGATGAATGCGACAAACAAGAGGTTATCACTTGATGTTGGTTTATCCTTTTGCACTGAGGCTGGCAGCAGGTCTGTTCCATCTAAATGAGTAAGACACTGGAATGGCTTGTCTCAAGATGTTGTTTTGTCTGATAGGCCTTGTTGTTTTGTTGTTTTGTCTGATATAAACTGACTTGAAGAGAATGCTGGCTAGTACTTTGGGTGAGGTGTTCTCTGAGCACATCTGATTCTGGGGTTTTGTGGTTGTTTTGTTGAGTTATTTGTTGGTGTTCCAATGGCATACTGTGCACTCTTCTGATTCATTTGAATGGGTGGATGTCTATCGTTGGAGCTGGCAAAGGTGCCCCCCAGATCTGGCAGGCCAGCTTGAGCTGTCTAAGAAGAAGAAAGTAATGAAACATGAACTTCATGGAGTGCAGAGGTAAATTACATAGGTAAGTAATAACTGTTCTAAAAATGTCAGTCCCAAGCACCCATAAGAATTTGCAGCAGATTGAAAGAAATAAATTAGTTACCTTCATCTTGCTGGAGGGGCAGCTGCTGAGAAAAGAGCTGACAGTTGAGGAACATCACCTCACAGCATTCCGCACTCAGCCCAAGCTGAAAAGGAAGCAATAGATAACTAAAGGATTCGACTCTGCTTAAGGCACTGATTGCAATAGTGGAAAGGTATGTCAATCAAATTAAATCAGACGTTAGTTTAAGCCTCCCAAAGGGTAACAAAACCATTCCAAAAAGAGGAAGGCCCAATTTAGTTCTGAGTTAAGAAAATGTGGAATCTGTGCACAAGGTGCATAAAATCAGTTAGTTAAAGAAGATCAAGAAACAAGATAAAAGCTAAAGAATATAGTAGTAGGTGCTAGAAAAAGGACAGCAGTGAACTGAAAAAAATGTAATCCTTTCATGGTTGCTACAGTCAGTTAAGTTAGGCTGGAAGAAGCAGAATTGAACAGCTATCTTCACTTGTTGACTACATTTTTCTCCTTTCTAACAAGCAGGGAAAATATAATTGCACTAATCAGTTTTAACTTGTACACTGTGTTCTAATTTAAATATAAATAATGAAATCAGTGAAATGGTAGCCATTGTAACTGTAATGCAAATGAACAATTTATCAAGTAGTGTACATATGTACCAACACGTAGTGAATGTAATGCATTAAAACAAAAAACCATTTCACTTCAACAAAAAGAAGGCTACCTAACTCAGCTTGGGACCATACATTTTCCCCCTTGGAGTGCCGATTCCCATAAATACCATACTTGTATCCCCTTGAGGGGAGGTGTATCTATAAGGGGGATAAATTTGGGGTTCATGAAACAAAATCATAAACATATTTGAGCTCAGGAAAATAACTCTCATCTACTGACAGGATGAATAACAACAAACTCCACAAATTCATAGTTGAACAATCTTGACTGCTACAACAAAATTGGCAGGGAACATCAGCCAATATCTGAATGAGAGCACTAACTCCCATTTGGTGAAGCACTGTAGTACACATCAGGCACACACTTGAGGGGCCTGATGCACCTCAGGTGTCTGATGCACCTCAAGTGCATCACCAGCTCTACTCTACAACAAAACCTAAAAAAGCAGGCCAGTTACAACCCCCAAAACAAATATAAGAGACTCCAATTTTCAATTTCTTTCATAAAACTAACTAAATAACATATGACAAGTAATTCTACCATGCTAGAGAGTAATAATCCTTATCTGCAATTGCAAACAACATAGTAGAATCAGATTAGGATTAGCCAACTTACTTTCTTTACAGCAATGTGTGTCCACGTGTCGTAAGTCAAAGTTGGATAGCCCTGGTCACCCAACTCACGGGCATAATGTAACAGCTTGGACAGCATCTGCAGGGCAAAAAACATTACTATTCTCAAACATTTATTCTTTGTATTTCAAACCTTTCATATGCTACTGTCAAAAACTCTTCATGCTCTAAAATGTTCATTAAGCTTTGTACAGCAAACTTCTCAACTATTTTGGCCATTCAGTCAGCAAAAAAGCACAGCTGTTACCAGCTGCATATCATTTGCATAGCTTGAAATGAACCAATGTAACCACAGTTGAGGCATTTACCTGTTATCTGTAAACTTAAAAATATACCAAAGATACCTAATATTTAAAACTCCGCCAAGTTAAAAGTAAATTATGATAAGCACTCAAGATATGATAGAAAATAATGAAACAACAAATGTTTGCAGTAATCAAGTACAATAACATTTATTTCAAGAAGATTTCCATACATTCACCATATCTCAACACATGAATATTTCCCTCAAAAGCAGCTTTAGTGACAAAATTAGTTGCATATGATTGATTAATCACTGTTGGCATATGCAGCTATTAGCTACCAGTTCTTATGTAATGCATGCAAGAAGGGGACATTATGAGTTCTAATAAAGTTGTAAAAAATACTCTTTTCTGTAAAAAATTTCATAAAATGGCAACATCAAATTTTTACATAAATTAATCAATTTTTCAGTGGTGATATATAAAGAATTGCGAAAGTATTGGGCTAGCATATATATGAGTACAGACAAAGTGTGACATTCTGCTAGCTTCAGCCAAAGTAAATTTTCAATTGTTTCAATATTGAATACAATGTGGGAGAAGTTCACATTTTTCACTTCATTTCTTCAATTCACATTTAAAAATTCTGTCTATTCATTCACAGAGCATTTTCATTACTTTAAATTTAGAAGGAACTCTAAGATATCAATCTTATTCTACAATGCTTCAATTGGTTTATTCTCACCTCTACAGAGATTTTCTCAGGTATCACCACAGGGAGAACTCCGAGCTCAAAGACTTCAGGCCGCACCCAGAGATGCAGCTCTTCTTTATCCTGGAGCATCTTGGTGATTTGTTTTAGCGCTTTATACTATTTCATCTAGTAAACATATCATATTCTTTCACACAAATAATGCACTTCAATTTTTCACTGACTGTTCCATGTGCAAACTTTTAAAAATACATGAAGCTGATGTTTAATTATATAACATCTAAAAGAAATATAAAGAAATAACATCAGGTTATACAGTTTTAGGGATAATAAAAATAAGGAAAAGGTGTTTAATTGAAGGAATTACCCCTTATGAGTATGTTTTTACCTATAACGTTTATGACAACAGTCAAAGTTGAAGCCGTTGTTTCCTTCATTGAATGCCCTACTATGTGATCATATTAGCAATTAGAAGTTTTCCTCTCTTAACCTTGACATGTTCCCCGTGTATTGGGCAAGTATGTGTACCATTTGGTAAATTGCTCATTCACGTCCCAATATAAATGAATGATATTTCATCTGTTTCACGACCAATTCAAAATAATAGTTCCCAATTGTTGTATAGTGAAGTACTGGTGGTATTAATGGGACTTCCGGCGGTTGAGATTAATGAGTCTCGCTTGACACGGATGCCTTATAGCGTTCGGGTCACATGTCTAGATAGGGCATCCGCTGGAAGAGCCAATGGGCGCCTGGCGTTTACGAGCACCGGATGGGTCGGAAGCGCCCCTAACGCCGGCGCCGGAAGACGGGCAGAACTTCATTGTTACGAACTAGATTAAGAGCAAACTGTGTGAACTACGGGGACCAGTACAATACTAGAAGTCCTGCTGTGCGTTTCCTTTGCTCCTGCCTGGTATTTGGCTAGGCAAATTGAAGTTAAAGCTTCCTCTTAAACAAACCTAATGTCGTTCTGAAAATAGCGACATTACACCAATTAAGATGAAATGTTATTGTGAAATTGCAATTACATATTCCTTAAAAAGATAAAAATCAATTTGAGCAGTTAAGTTAATTTCACAATTTTGCTACTTACAACAAAACCAAACAAGCTGTTAACAACTTTTTATTTTTGAGTTTATGCTAATTTTTGAAATTGTGATGCAGTTAATGAAGATCAAGAATCAAAACAGATGATATTACTATATTATATCAGATAAGACAGTGATGTTGGGTTTAACTTCCATAATAAAATTAGGAAGTTTTAAATATTGTTAATAACATTTTTTGCAGAATAAAATTTATAATATAAGCTATGGATAAAATAAAAAAAATGTTCTTAAACTAGGACTAAAACCAAAATTGGATAGTAAAAATATATCAACATTTCAAACAATAAAATTGTGAATATTTTTTTTTTTTCACTGCATGGAAGATAAGATATTAGATGTAAAGAATATATACCTTGCAGTCTGATTCATAGGTAATTAGTATAAAATTCTTGATAAACTTTCTGAGAGGAAGTCAAATTACACCATACTGATAAGAAATGAAAGTCAATTCAGAGCACCTAATTAGCTCTGGAGTCTGGACAGAATTTAGCAAAATGACCAGTGAGAAAAATAAAGCAATTAGTACAACTGTAAAACTATACCTAAATAAGCAGGAGCAAAGTTTATGATTCTAACACCCTCTACTTGCTTTATATTTAGAAATGACCTAGCCATAAAGAATTTTCAAGTGTAAACTGAGCTCAAGGGAATCATTGTTAAGTTTAAGATCCATGTTGCATTCAAGCCTTCAAGATATTAAGCACAATCTTGTCCACTGTATCTTCAATCTGGCAATTCCCCACTCAGTCTATTCCAAAACAAGACAAATAAACAGGCTTCATCAAGCATAGCTAAGTCTCAAACATGCTGTTGCAAAGTGAGATCACTGTAAAGCAGCTTTGGTCAATATGTATTTTTGGTGATCCACGTAAATTAAGAATTCTGTTGCAAAGAATCACTAAAAGAGCCCATTTGAAAATGTTTCATATGAATGACATTCTGCTTGCTGATACATTATTTCTGAGTGATTTAACTTTGAAATTATAGGAGCAGCATTAATGGAATGGCTTTCGCGCACAAATAAGAGGGCGTTCCAACAATGCGACAGCGGGGTAAAGTTGGCGCCCACCCTTTACGGCCACCGCCATCTTGTAAGTGATGTCAAGTGTATTTCAATTTAAGTCTTTACTATTCCAGTTAAGCTAATATTTTTGGGTGATAACCTTTATTGTGTTTTCAACTAAAACATCCTAGAAGTGGGTTTAGGCTCTGCGGGGTTGGCAAATAATACATTACAAAGTACTCAAGCCCACTCTAATGGTTCAATAGCGCTACGCAAATGCCATGGAAGATAAAAATTTCAAAGTTGAATAACTCTAAAATAACGCACTAGCAAGCAGAATATCATTCATGTAAAACATTTTAAAATGTGTTCCTTTAGTGATCCTTTGTAACGGAATTTTTAATTTCCGTGGATCACCTAAAATACATATTGACTGCAGCTTTAAACTAAAATCAATATCATCTACTTTATCTAAACTTTTCTAAAAAAGGGTACCTTGCCTGAATTTTATATCTGGGAAAGTGATCTGCCACCTGAGGCACGCTTCAATTACTTAGAATTGGCATTCCTCAAATGTCAAGCAGAGCATGCATATGCATTACATAGACAAGTTAAAACAGCTGTATCACAGTAATTACATTTTTCACAATTCAATCAGGACTTTTTTATCCAAAAAAAACAATACTGAATACAGCATATTTGTAATAATAGAGCATGACTTCAACAAACAATTGAGGCATAAGATGGATTTGAGAAATTTTTCAACAGGGCAAGAGCTGAAAAGAAATCGGTCAAATTTTACTTTAGTGATGTCAAAGATTTTCATAATTTTGTTGCTCTAGATAGGCTTGTAATATAATCAATTTTAAGACGTTTTACACGAATGACAATGTGCTCGCAAATGCTTAGTTTTCGAGTTATTCAAGTTTGAAGTTATACAAACTGCGCTCCTGAATGACCTTTTTTGCACAAAAGCAGTCATTGTTTTTGCAATAGAAACGGAAGCTAACCTCCTATTACAAACGTAAAGAGGTTGGGTTGTGAGGGGTAGCCACAGTTCTTCTAGTGAAAATTATAAATAAAGGTTTCTAGTGACGTCCGTTTACATCAACTCCAAGATGACTGGCGCCATCTTGGGTACTGGGTGGCGCCATGGCGGCAGCCATCTTGGAGTCGATGTAAACGGACGTCACTAGAAACCCTTACTTATAATTTTCACTAGAAGAACTGTAGCTACCCCTCACAACCCAACCTCTTAACGTTTTCAATAGGAGGTTAGCTTCCGTTAATAATTTAATTACGCTAGGGGCGCAAGCTTCACTGGCGTGCACAAGCCAACTTCAAAGTTGAATAATTATAAAACAATGCATCAGCAAGCAGAATGTCATTTCTGTAAAACATTCTTAAATGTGTTCCTTTATTGATTCTTTGGAACAAAATTATGGAAATCATAGACAACATTAAAGTAAAATTTGACCAAGAAATCTAAAAAAAAATTTTTACGAAAGCCTATCTTATGCAAAACAATTTCCACAAATTTCAAAAGAGTAAAATGCTGGACTTCTAGAAGTGGAAACAGAGACTATAAGAACCTAGTTAGCTTTCAACCTTAAGAATGGCATTTAATTATTAGTACCAGCGGTCAATGTGAAGTTTCATGCAATCACGGAAATTGATAATTATATTCCAAGCAATCACTAAAGGAACCCATTTAAGAACGTTTTTCATGAACGACATTCTGCTCGCTGATGCGTTATTTTCGAATTATTGAACTTCGAAGTTGGCCGTCGCGCGCCCAAAGAAGCGAGCGTAATTTAATTAAAAACGGAAGCTAACCCCCTAATACAAACGTAAAGAGGTTGGGTCGTGAGGGGTAGCCACAGTTCTTTTAGTGAAAAGTATAAATAAAGCTTCTAAACCACCCATTAGGGTGATGACCGCAATCTTGTTTACATTGGGTCTAACATGGCGACCACCATGGGCGCCGCCATTTTGGACCCGATGTCAACAAGATTGCGGTCGTCACCCTAATGGGTGGGTTAGAAGCTTTATTTATAATTTTCACTAGAAGAACTATGCCTCCCCCTCACGACCCAACCTCTTTACGTTTGTAATAGCTTCCGTTATTAATTAAATTCCGTTTCACGCGCTCGCTTCCTTTGGCGCCAAGGCCAACTTCAAAGTTCAATTATTCGAAAATAACGCATCAGCGAGCAGAATGTCATTCTTGTAAAACGTTCTGAAATGTGTTCCTTTAGTGATTCCTGGGATCGGCAATATTATTTTCCGTGATTGCATGAAACTTCACATTGACCGTACCAGCTGATCAGGAACGGATTACTACAGATAAAGTTTAATTCTTTCTAACCTTCACCATCTCAAGTTTCTCAACTCTCAGTAATCAGCTGTAATTCAAGCATGTTTTACTCTAACTATTCACTGATGTTCTAATCTAATTCACCAACAAAACTAGATTTCTAAGGTCAACAAAAACTATATTTCTTGCAAGTCCGAATTCAAATATCATTTCAGTACTAATAAAAACTTAGGAAGTTTATATAAGTTATATTTATAAGAAGTTTTGCAAAATTCAGTACACAAATCAATCTCTATCTTAAAGATTCAACATGACGATCTTGCAGTGAAACGATTGCTAGTCTGCTAACTAACCATATGTGCTTGTCAGTCGGAATAATTCATGGGGAAAAGAAACAAAAACAGTAAAATTTCAACAAAATAAACAAAATTGTGTATTATGAAACTAAATCATAGCACTATGGAAAATTTGTTCCTCATAGTGCTTAATAAACGCGAACGACCATAAACAGAGATTGTAGCAAATTGGGGATCAATGCAAGCCGCTGTCGCGTGTCTTCTTCTCCGGGAGGGATCCAGGAGGATCTTGAAAGTCGATGGATTTCTTCAGCAGAAGTCCGTGCGTCGCGTGTCGCCGCTTTTCACTTTAAGGAGACCATCCCAGGCCCTTGCCAGATCCTGTCGATGTCATGGTCATTTTGCATGTTTTTGTTGTAGAAGGACCCTTAGGTGGTAGACTATTCGTTCCTAAAATTTTATGGCGCTACGACAATAATTACCCCCCCTCCCGGGGGGGGTGAAGGGACCAAAATATTTCAATTTTCCCGATTTTGACCCCATATAAAAAGAGAACAAATGGGAAATGGAAAAAAGCCGAACGAGCGTTTGTTAGAAATGTTCCAAGGATTCTAAAACTGCATTTGTTTTTGTTCTAGCATCAAAACTGAAGGAGTCCCATTTTGAAATATCGATATCAATGAAAAGCACCCAAATTTTTTTAACTTTTTCCTGATTTTGACCCCATATGTAAAGAGAACAAATAGGAAATGGAAAAAAAGCCGAACGTGAGTGTGTTAAAAATGTTTCAGGGATTCTAAAACTGCATTTTTTTTTGTTCTAGCATCAAAACTGAAGGAGGAGTCCCATTTTGAAATATCAATATTAGTGAAATATCAATACCTAAAAACCAATATGTCAAATTTTTGCAAAATCTTAGGCCTGAATCAAAAAAATGAATAGAATCAATTGTGTTTCTTTTCAAAGGTTACATATCATAGTCAAATTTCATAAGAATCAGACTGAAAAAAGAAAAAAAATTTTTTTTGATAAAAGAGTCAAAATTTTTATAATTTTTTTTTTATGAAATCACAATTCACAGTTTGAATATGAAGTTATGTATGGAAAGTATCGAAATAAAAATTAAAACTGCATTCAATTACATCAATTGTTCATTATATTACACTTCAACACAAAATTTTATTTTTTGCTTATACCCAACACTTTGAATTTTCAACATTCATCCTGCGACTAGTTCTCGAGTTTTGATGCTAGAACAAATCCAAAGACAGTTTTAGAATCCTTGAAACATTTATAACAAACGCTCGTTTGGCATTTTTCAAATTCGAATTCCTTGAAAAAATATATAGCTCTAAACCTAAAAAATTGTTGCTGATTTTTGAAATTTTAAAAATTTTTGAAAAAATAGAAAAAATTTGAATTTGAAAAAAACTGAACGCACGTTTGTTAGAAATGTTCCAAGGGTTCTAAAACTGTCTTTGTTTTTGTTTGCATGTGGTGAGGAGTATGAAAGGGTGCGAAAGGAGGTGAATAGGGAAGTGCATGAAAGGATTATGAGTATGAAAGCTGAGAGTATGAGAAAGCGTGAAATGGGTTCCAGCTTCCTTGATATGGATAACCTGATCCAGAGTGGGTGTTTTCGTGGAGATGGAGTCCACCTTACTCAAGAAGGTAAGATGAAACTCTCCAGGAGATACATCCAGTGGATTGGGTGTACTCATATTGTAATGGAAGGTGGAACTGGATGAATGGAAAGCTGTCAGAGCTGTTTGCCTGCATGTGGTGAGGAGTATGAAAGGGTGCGAAAGGAGGTGAATAGGGAAGTGCATGAAAGGATTATGAGTATGAAAGCTGAGAGTATGAGAAAGCGTGAAATGGGTTCCAGCTTCCTTGATATGGATAACCTGATCCAGAGTGGGTGTTTTCGTGGAGATGGAGTCCACCTTACTCAAGAAGGTGAGATGAAACTCTCCAGGAGATACATCCAGTGGATTGGGTGTACTCATATTGTAATGGAAGGTGGAACTGGATGAATGGAAAGCTGTCAGAGCAAAAATGAAAAATGTCGTGAATTGTCCAATAGTGTTGTAAGGTTTGGATGTATAAATGTGCGTGGATGGAATGCAGGAAAGTTAAATGACCTTGTAGCAGAATTTGAGAATGGAGATTTGGATTGTGTTGGTGTAGTAGAGACCCAAATGCGTGATAGAGTCAGTTTAAAATGTAAGGAGAGCAAGTACTATATGATTGGAAAAGGGCGTGTAAGTTGGCAAAAAAGAGGTGGTGGAGTTGGTCTCATTGTAAAAAATGCTCTAAATTGGAAATTAGAAGAAATTCCTGTTGAAAATGAACCTGAGAGTGAAGATCTGTTAGTAATAAAGTGTGAAAGAATGCATGCCAGAGAATGTGTTATTGTGGTTGTATGCTATATGACAACTGATGGTATTTTAGCTCATCAAGAGAATGTAAAAAAGTATGAAATATTAACAAGAATCGTGCAAGAGCATTGCAGGTGCCCTCTGATTGTGATGGGGGACATGAATGGCCATGTTGGTATACTTGGTGAGCCTGTGAATGCAAATGGCCAAAAATTGATTGATTTCTGTGATGAGAATGAACTTGAGAACCTGAATGTAACAATAGGAAATGGCTTGCATACATGGCAAAGCAGGGAATGTAAATCTGCAATTGATTATATGATAGTGAATAGTAGAGCTAGAGCGTGTGTCAAAAAAATGTTTGTAGATGAAGATGATTTTGATATTGATAGTGACCATAAAATGCTTGTTCTAGAATATAATTGGGGTGGAAAGGAGTCAATGGAGAAGGCCAGCAGAGTAAGTGAAAATTGGCGTATTAAAATGGCAAACTGGGAAAAATTTAGAAATGAATTGAGTAGATGTAACTGGAACAGGTGTGGAAATGTAAATGACCTAAATAAGGAGATTGCAAGAACCTTGTATGATGTGGCAGAGCAAAAGATTGGTAGAATAAAATGCAGGAAAAGTACAGGAAATGCTAGGTGGTTTACGAGTGAGATAAAGGAAGAACGAATGAGAAGGAAGACTTTAAATAAAAAACAACGCTGTATGAGGAAAATATATGAAAGACGCAGAATTACTGAGGATGAATGGCGAAGTGTATGGAATGAGTACAAGGACCAGCAGAAGAGAGTAAAGAGAATGATCAATGAGGCTAGGGTTAAAGAAGAGAGACACCAAGTTGAAAATCTAAGAAAGAAAGGTCCAGATGGAATAAAAGATTGGTATAGGTTTATACAAGGTAATGATAGAGGTAGTGAAGTTCAAGTTGATGAATTAGTAGTCAATGGTTGCAGTGTGCAAGATAGGATGCAAATGGTGAAAGCAGTTGAAGAATACTGGGAGGACATTGGTGGAATGAATGAGCAGGTTACAGATGATGAACCGATAAATTTTCTGATAGATGAACATGAACTGCAAATGGAAGACGAAATCACTTGTGAAGAGATTGTAAGTTTTTTGAAGAAAGTGAAAAATGGAAAGGCATGTGGCCCTGATAAGATACCATATGAGTTCTATAAATGTGGAGGAGAGAGTGTAGTCAGTATGTTGAAATGTTTATTTGATGAGATATGGAAGAGTGAAAGAGTACCGGATGACTGGAACAAGTGTAATGTAGTTCTGTTGCATAAGGGTGGACATAAGAGTATGAAAGAACTTAAAAATTACAGACCAATTGCACTGGGTGACACCGTATGTAAGATCTTTTGTGGTATTTTGAATGAGAGAATGAAAAACTTAGTTGAGGAATTAGGAGTCCTGGGAGAAGAACAGAATGGTTTTAGGCAAGATAGACGTGGGGAGGATAATCTGTTTGTAGTGAGTGAAATAATTGAGCGAATGAAGAAGGATAATAAGAAGGTATATTTAGCATTCCTGGATATTGAAAAGGCGTATGACAGAGTGGATCGGGTTAGGCTGTTTGAAATTTTGAGAAAAGTTGGTTTTAGCAGAAAAATAGTGAACATTGTACAGAGTCTGTATGAGAACACAAGTGCTATCTACAGGTTAGGAAATTTGGAAACCGGGCAAGTGAGGAGTGTTAGAGGAGTGAGACAGGGCTGTACTCTGTCCCCCCTGTTGTTTGGATTGTACACAGAAGAATTAGCAGTTCGACTGAGAGGGAGTGGTTTAGGACTGAAAGTTGGTAATGAGAGACTGAGCTGTTTGTTGTATGCTGATGATGTGGTTGTGGTTAGTGAATGTGGTCATGAACTACAAAGGATGCTTGACATTGTGAATGGATATAGTACAGATTTCAAGATGAACTTTGGTGCAGATAAAAGTAAGGTCATGGTTATAAATAGTGATGAGACTGATAGAGACAGACTGTGGAATATTGGAGAAATCAGAATAGGTAGAACAAAAGAATACAAATATCTAGGTTGTATGATAAGTGAAGATGGAGGTACTAGAACTAAAGGTGAGAAAGTGGCTAAAGCAATGCAGTGGAGTGGACGGTTAGGTAGTGTGGCCAGATACAGAGCAAACAAGTACGAATGTGTGAGAGGAATGTGGAAGTATGTTGCTGTACCTAGTGTCATGTATGGTATGAGTGCTCTTGCTTGGAATGGTAGTGATCTTGAAAAGCTGGATGTGATACAAAATAAGGTAGGACGTGTAGCATTGGGTGCTCCAAAATGGACAGCTATAGAAGCCATTAGAGGTGACCTAGGGTGGAGCCTATTTTCAGAAAGAATGATGAAAGCTGTGCTGAATTATAAGGTGAGAATTGAAAGAATGCAGAATAGCAGGTGGGTAAGGCGAATCTT
Organism: Morinoia aosen; assembly: GCA_030386875.1. Classification (NCBI taxonomy): domain Eukaryota; kingdom Metazoa; phylum Arthropoda; class Malacostraca; order Amphipoda; family Talitridae; genus Morinoia; species Morinoia aosen. The sequence goes on along the minus strand of CM059569.1, from coordinate 28,318,952 downwards.
TGAATGGAATCTGAGTGTAAGCTATTGGGAGAAAGTATGTTGGGGGCATGCAAGGAAACTCAGTATGCAAAAGATTATTCATGTTAGAATTGGGAGACCTGTGGATGACTGGAGTTTAATAAATGTTGGAGGTGTAGGGCCTGAGTGGGACTGCAAGAGGTGGAAGAAAGAGATTGAGAGACAAACAAAAGAGTTTGGATTGAATAAGTGGAAGCTTAGCATGATGCGGAAGCCTACACTTAACTGGTATATGAAAAAGAAAGCACCTAAGTTTGAGCTGTTCTATGATGGTAGTTTTGGAAGTCAACTCTTGTTTGCTGTGAGATGTAAGTCATTGAGTGTGAACAGACGTACATGGAGATGGAATGAGAATAATAACAGATTATGTCAGCAGTGTAATGGTGGAGTAGAGGAAACAATTGAGCATTTTGTGCTGGAATGTAGTAAGTATGAGCAAGAGAGAGAGAGTTTAATGAATGTGGTGTCTGAGCAGTATGGAGAGAATGAATGGAATGCCAGATGTGCTGAAGATGATTGCGGTATGAGCTGTCTTGCTGGATTGGATCAGGAGTGTAATGCGAGTATCACTGAGGCTATGAAAGTGTTTCTTGTGCGTGCCTGGAGTAAGAGACAGTGACTGGAATGAGCCAGTCTGGCAGAATGGGCTGTAATGACCCAATGTGCCGGGGGATGGTGTTTTGACACACTGGTTGTCCCGGTGATGCCTTCCAATGGAGGCTTGTGACAAGGATCATAGATCCTGAGTAGTTTAGTGGACAAGTCTGGTACCAGGCGCTGAACTCTGTGTGAAAATTGTGGAGGAAATTGTAGGCCGTTACAAAGGCCCCGACACTGTCGGCACTCAAGTTCAAGTTCAAGTTCAAGTTCAAGTGTTCCAGCATCAAAACTGAAGGAGGAGTCCCAATCTGAAATTTCAATAAAAATATACCAAAAACACATTTTTCGTCAAAAAAATAAAAGTAAGGCCTAAATCGAAAAAATGACAGGAGTAAAAAAGGTTTACTTTTACAAAATACATTTACTGGCCAACTTTCAAACGAATCGGACAAAAAAGTTGAAAAAGTGGGATGGTCTCCTTAAGCGGATAGGTATACTATGTGCATGACTATGTGGGATTTTGATGTTACGAACTTTATGGACAAATGGAAAACTGCAATTGACTATATGATTGTGAATAGTAGAGCAAGAGAGTGTGTCAATGAAATGTTTGTAGATGAAGATGATTTTGATATTGATAGTGACCATAAAATGCTTGTGCTTGAATATAACTGGGGTAGAAAGGACTCAATGCAAAAGGTCAGTAGTGTGAAAGAAGGTTGGCAGATAAAAAAGGCAAACTGGGAAGAATTTAAGAATGAATTGAGTAGGTATAACTGGAACAGGTGTGGAAATGTAAATGACCTAAATGGTGAGATTGCAAGAACCTTGTATGATGTAGCAGAGCAAAAGATTGGTAGAATAAAATGTAGGAAAGGGACAGGGAATGCCAGGTGGTTTACAAGTGAGATAAAGGAAGAACGAATGAGAAGAAAGACTTTAAATAAGAAACAACGCAGTATGAGGAAAATGTATGAAAGAAACAGAATTACTGAGGATGAATGGCAGAGTGCATGGAATGAGTACAAGGACCAGCAGAAGAAAGTAAGGAGAATGATTAATGAGGCTAGAGTTAAAGAGGAGAGACACCAAGTTGAAAATCTAAGAAAGAAAGGTCCGGATGGAATAAAAGATTGGTATAAGTTTATACAAGGTAATGATAGAAGTAGTGAAGTTCAAGTTGATGAATTAGTAGTTAATGGTTGCAGTGTGCAAGATAGGATGCAACTGGTGAAAGCAGTTGAAGAATACTGGGAGGACATTGGTGGAATGAATGAGCAGGTTACAGATAATGCACCCATAAATTTTCTGATTGATGAACGTGAACTGCAAATGGAAGACGAAATCACTTGTGAAGAGATTGTAAGTTTTTTGAAGAAAGTGAAAAATGGAAAGGCATGTGGCCCTGATAAGATCCCATATGAGTTCTATAAATTTGGAGGAGAGAGTGTGGTCAGTATGTTGAAATGTTTATTTGATGAGATATGGAAGAGTGAAAGAGTACCGGATGACTGGAACAAGTGTAATGTAGTTCTGTTGCATAAGGGTGGACATAAGAGTATGAAAGAACTTAAAAATTACAGACCAATTGCACTGGGTGACACTGTATGTAAGATATTTTGTGGTATTTTGAATGAGAGAATGAAAAATTTAGTTGAGGAATTAGGAGTTCTAGGTGAAGAACAGAATGGTTTTAGGCAGGATAGACGTGGGGAAGATAATCTGTTTGTAGTGAGTGAAATAATTGAGCGAATGAGGAAGGATGATAAGAAGGTGTATTTAGCATTCCTGGATATTGAAAAAGCGTATGACAGAGTGGATCGGGTTAGGCTCTTTGAAGTTCTGAGAAAAGTTGGGTTTAGCAGAAAAATAGTAAAAATTGTACAAAGTCTGTATGAGAACACAAGCGCTATATACAGGTTAGGAAATTTGGAAACGGGGCAAGTGAGGAGTGTTAGAGGAGTGAGACAGGGCTGTACTCTGTCTCCCCTGTTGTTTGGATTGTACACAGAAGAATTAGCAGTTCGACTGAGAAGGAGTGGCTTAGGACTGAAAGTTGGTAATGAGAGACTGAGCTGTTTGTTGTATGCTGATGATGTGGTTGTGGTTAGTGGATGTGGACATGAACTGCAAAGGATGCTTGACATTGTGAACCATTATAGTACAGATTTCAAGATGAACTTCAGTGCCGACAAAAGCAAGGTTATGGTTATAAATAGTGATGAGACTGATAGAGACAGACTGTGGAATATTGGAGAAATCAGGATAGGTAGAACAAAAGAATACAAATATCTAGATTGTATGATAAGTGAAGATGGATGCACTAGAACTAAGGGTGAGAAAGTGGCAAAAGCTATGCAGTGGAGTGGACGATTAAGTAGCGTGGCCAGATACAGAGCAAACAAGTATGAATGTGTGAGAGGAATGTGGAAGTATGTTGCTGTACCTAGTGTCATGTATGGTATGAGTGCTCTTGCCTGGAATGGAAGTGATCTTGAAAAGCTGGATGTAATACAAAATAAGGTAGGACGGTTAGCATTGGGTGCTCCAAAATGGACAGCTACAGAAGCCATTAGAGGTGACCTTGGGTGGAGCCTATTTTCAGAAAGAATGATGAAGGCGGTGCTGAATTATAAGGTGAGAATTGAAAGAATGCAGAATAGCAGATTGGTAAAGCGAATTTTTGAATGGAATCTGAGTGTAAGCTATTGGGAGAAAGTGTGTTGGGGGCATGCAAGGAAGCTTAGTATGCAAAAGATTATTCATGTTAGAATTGGGAGACCTGTGGATGACTGGAGTTTAATAAATCCTGGAGGTGTAGGGCCTGAGTGGGACTGCAAGAGGTGGAAGAAAGAGATTGAGAGGAAAACAAAAGAGTATGGATTGAATAAGTGGAGGCTTAGCATGGTGCGGAAGCCTACACTTGACTGGTATATGAAAAAAGAAGCACCTAAGTTTGAGATGTTCTATGATGGTAGTTTTGGAAGTCAACTCTTGTTTGCTGTGAGATGTAAGTCATTGAGTGTGAACAGACGTACATGGAGGTGGAATGAGAATAATAACAGATTATGTCGGCAGTGTATTAGTGGAGTGGAGGAAACAATTGAGCATTTTGTGCTGGAATGTAGTAAGTATGAGCAAGAGAGAGAAAGTTTTATGAATGTGGTGCTTGAGCAGTATGGAGAGAATGAGTGGTATGCCAGATGTGCTGAAGATGATTGCGGTATGAGCTGTCTTGCTGGATTGGATCAGGAGTGCAATTTGAGTATCATTGAAGCTATGAAATTATTTCTTGTGCGTGCCTGGAGTAAGAGACAGTGACTGGAATGAGCCAGTCAGGTAGAATGGTCAGTAATGACCCAATATGCCTGGGGATGGTGTTTTGACGCACTGGCTATCCCAGTGACGCCATCCAATGGCAGCTTGTGACAAGGATTGGTAAATCCTGAGTAATTTAGTGGACAAGTCTGGTACCAGGCGCTGAACTCTTTGTGTGATAACTGTGGAGGGAATTGTAGGCCGTTACAAAGGCCCCGACGCTGTCGGCCCTCAATTTCAAGTTCAAGTTCAAGTTATGATGATTAAAGAAGCGGCGTCTAGCGCCTCACAAATGGCTGCACAACAGTAAAAAAAGTTATTTTATTCATCAGAAAGCAAGTTTTTAACCTAAAACGATATGATTTTCCCATTTCTTTGAATTTACAATTGCTTCAAGTCTATTTTCGAAATTCATGCGTTGAACGACAAGCTTTGGTAAAAAATAAATACTTGTTAGCCTACTTTAAATTGAGCGTGAATTTTGGTAGTTCTTTTTATATTATGTGAAAATGAAATATGTAACACTTTCATTTAGAAAGATACAAGTAGCGATTTTCATATATACAATACTTCGATGCAAGTTGCTCACCAGCGTTATTTCATAATGAAGTAGAAAAGTAGCTTTGAAGCTTTGTCCAGTAGAAAAGTAGAATGACAAATCATCCATTAAATTGAGTTCTCATCATGGTAGGGTAATTCATCAAATATCGAACAGAAACTACGTGTGTCTAGAAACAACCTTCATAAATTGGTAACTTTTGCTCTGAATAACTGTTGCGGGCCTCAAGATTATTCTTGAACAGTTGCTTTCTTGTTCTGTCATTTCGCTTTAAAGACAACGTAGATTGTTGGAATTTATTTATTGTTCTAAAAATCGAATTCTTTAATAACATAATTTCATCAATATCGAACATGAATCGAACAAGAATTTTGATTCGAACAGGATGGTTTGTCAATTAGTTCTCCTCGTATGGAAGTTTTGTGAGAGTATTAGCATGCCACGTATGGTTTGTCTATTAGTACGCCTCGTATATTTTGTCCATTAATATGCCTCGTATGGTCTATCTATTTGTACACCTCTGATAGTTTGTCTATTAGTATACCTCGTATAGTTTGTCAATTATCATGCCTCATATGGCTTTTCTATTTGTACACCTCTGATGGTTTGTCAATTAGTACTCCTCGTATGGAATTTTTTTTTTAGGACGTCCTATATTAAGAAACTTTTTAAAACCCAATATGTTGACATGTATCTCATGTAGCCACTTGGAAAATAAACGTTTTTCTTTCATTCTTTTTTTCTTTGGTGCACTGGCTTTTCTTGGAAATGCTCGCGGTGGCACAGCGGTTAAGGGATCGGACTTGTATGTTGGAGTCGCGGGTTCGTATCCCGGCGCTGGCGCTGCGATTTTCCCCGTTGGGTATATGGGAAAGCTCAAGCACAATACCCCACTCGACCCAGGTGTCGGAAATGGGTACCGGCTTTACGGGGGAACCGTCATGGTGTCCTATATATAGTGTTAGTTATAAGACATTTGAAAAACCAGTGCTTAAGATCATTTGTATCAGGCTTGATTGGAAATAAAGCATATCAAAGATGCCGATGTTTGTTTGTTTGAAATAACTGTCTCATTACTTATTTTCAAGATGCATTTGAATGGAGAGTTATCAAAATTTGAATATGAAGTCGATGTTTCATTTGCAGTGTTTGTTGAACCATCATTGTGATCATCAACCTGTGTGACCTTTTTTGGAGTACAGTGTAAAGCACTCGTCAATGAATTATTATTGATGCTTGCATCAATTTTCTTTGCAAGGGATTGATCATCAGTAAATGTAGCCAGACAAATCGTTGATTATCTTGAGGGCCTTGGAACACCAGCAGCTGATTGGTAGCCCCTCACCAGAATTCCCATCTTCAACTATTCAATGTTATTATCAAGCGTTAATATAATATTTTAATGAAATAAAACAGGCGTTCAATAGATCGATTCAGTTATTTAAAAGAATTAAGAATCGAAAAGCCTTGTTCGAGGCATAAATTCATGATTTTTAAGGAATTTTGATTCGAATACCTTTGTTCAGTATTTAATACTGACATGAAAAAGGAACTGAATGTCGAACATGGAATAATTATCAATTTTTTGGCGGAAAAGAAACGAATACAGCAACAGAACATCATATGACAACACTACTCTCTAGTTATGACGGGAGGTTGACGGTGACCCAACAACAATTAAACCGTCGCAATTTTCCCGAGGTGCGTAAGATTTTTCGAGTGAAAAAATGCTACCAATTTGTAAGGGTCGTACAGAAAATGCGTTCGCAACCGCTGGTAGCAGTTTGCAGCTCACAGAAATGAGTTTTTATCACTAAAATAGGAGTTTTAGATGTAAGATCACTGGCACTGAGCAAGTTTGGATGCTTACTAAATTTATTACGCGCATATTTCCAACGTTGTTCGATAATCAGTTCAGTTCGATATTTGATGAATTACCCTAGAGGGATTACACTTCCTTCACTCCGTGGCACAGCGTGCTCTCCGTGGCACAGCGGTTAAGGGATCGGACTTGTATGCTGGAAGTCGCGGGTTCGTTCCCAGCGCTGGCGCGGAGATTTTCCCCGTTGGGTATAAGGGAAAGCTCAAGCACAATACCCCACTCAACCCAGGTGTCGGAAATGGGTACCGGCATTACGGGGGAACCGTCATGGTGTCCTATATATAGGGTTAGTTATAAGACATTTGAAAAACCAATGCTAAGATCATATGTATCAGGCTTGATTGGAAATAAAGCATCCCAAAGATGCCGATGTTAACCTAACCTAACATAACCTTTAACCTTCACTCACATTCTATCATAGGGTCAAGAAGCATATCACTATACCTACGACACAATCTGAATAATGGACGATTCAATAGAGTTCTTAGGATGTTCTAATGTTGGTGAATACGAATGATGTCGCTGATGCTTCTCACATAATTAATTCTCAAGCGATTCCAAAGCCATGGAAAACTGTATCCATGTACTTGCACGCACTCTTAGAAGGAGTAAGCAGAAATTTTATCGAAATTCAAAAAAAATGCTGTGAAACTACTACCTGACATTGTTCCGCATACCCGGGAAGGCACAGACTAGTGTAAAATAACAGCATCTACTTGAGTATCCGTATGTAGTTTACAAGGAGGATTTGTTCTTTACATTCGTTTAGCTGCAATTAGGAAAGGAAAATCAGTCCCGTTTATAGTCATCTGAATTGCTGGAGAGCTTGAAGTCAAACTGCAATTTTAGCACTTCAATTGAGCGTCAAAGCAGCGCTGACCATTTGCGATTAACCCGTCTCCACATGGTCGACCTACCAAGAGGTTTGAAGAAAATGGGTCAACTGTGCAACTTACTGTACATTCATTAATCATGTTAGAAGTTTCATTGGGGGTTCATTGTAAAGAGAGAGAGTTGCTCTTTCTGTCAGTGGGAAAAAAATGCTGCTACCCCAATGAAAATCTACGAAATTCGAGTTTTTATTTCGGTAGAATAAAAAAAAACAGAAATAAGAATATCACTGGCCATTTTTTATTTATTGCACTTTTATGTTTTTTTATGATGCATTTTCATAGATTCTGAGTTGCTGAATCTTGTGGTATGTGAATTATTTTTCAGGTCCAATAGTTCCGGAGTAATGTGCAGTATATGTAAAACACAGTTTTTATTTTTTAGTTCATTTTGTGTATAGGCTGTTATCAAGCAGTTTCATTGTTTGTAAAGAGTTTGATATGCATAGAGCTTTTCCTCCCGAATACAATGGTGTTATTATTTTTTGCGTAGGAGTAAATCTATGGATTTGGACTCCCATTTTTGGAACAAAAAACATAAGAAAATAAAAATGATGGCAACCTTCTTAGAGGCAGAGTGTGTGCTGGTATGCCTCAGCTACACTGCTGGCCTTCTAAGAGGTTGTGCAGCGCCGGTAGCTACACTCCAGACAGAGCAGAAGAATTCATACAGATTTGAGCTTGATACCTCTCCTTCCCTGTTCCTCCCACCTAATTTTACCTTACACCAATGAATAGCGCTTAACGAGACGCTTAAGACCATATATGGCAACCCTAGGTTTACTGATATGAAACATGTGCTAGCTTTGCAGACCTTCTAAGAGTCCAGGACGTGGCGACGGGTTAACTTCACCGCACAGCAGCAGCAGCGGTTTGGAGTTTCGTTCCGAGCGGTGTGCACGTGTTTCTGGTCCTCCGATGAATGTTGTGGTGAATTAAAGTGTAATTGCTAAAAAATGGTATAGTTCGTATATTCACGTGAGTACAGTATGTGACTTTGTATGGAGTGCTCGTGAGAGTAGATTTTTTGCTGCATGAGAGTTGAGACTGAGCATTGGACTTTGGTGTGGTGACTTGCAATTTTTGACTGAGGTGTTTTGACTGGTAGTTAAGCTTTCTCTGCATATAAAGAGTATAGTGTGTGACATTGTAGAGAGTGACTGTGAGTAGTAGGAAACGTTTTTGTTTCTTTTTGTTTGATAACTTGATTTTCAGTAGATTTGGTGAGTGAAGACTTCTTCTGCCTGTGAAATTTGTACTGAGATAGAAGTCTGTGTTTGAGGATGGCAAGAAATAGGACTGGTTGTAGGAAGGGAGGTGCAAGTAGAATGGATGAGGAGATTGAGTGCATGACTTGCAAAGAGTGGGTAGATATAGATGCATGCAAAGGTTTGAGAGAGATGAGCCGGAGGAAGTTGAATGATCTTGTGTTTACGTGCTGGAAATGTTTGAATGACGAGAGAAAGAAGTTGGAAGAAGAGGTTGAGAGATTGACAATTCTGATGGTTGCTTTAGAGGCTGATTTGAAGGATGAAAGGAAGTTGAATGAAGGAAAGAATGAGAATGGTGCAAATGCAGTGAATGAAGAGGTAAATGGTGGTGGTGCAAGGAGTGCAAATGAAGTGGATGATGGTGCAAGGAGTGCAAATGAAGTGCATGATGGTGCAAGGAGTGTGAATGCAATAAATGAAGTGAATGGTGGTGCAAATGTGCCAGATGAGAGTAGAAAGATGAATGAGCATGATGAAAGAAGTACGAATGGGAAGAGAGTGAAGGAGCAACCTGTTGATATGCCACATGAGGTGCAGGCGCCTGTAGTGGAAGTGAATGAAAGGAAGATGTATGGAAAGAGTGATGTGAGTGGAAGAGTTGAACGAAAGAGTAGTATGAAAGGGAGAGTGAGACCTACGATTAGAATATGTGGTGACAGCATGGTGAAGAATGTGGATAGGTTTGTGAGTATGACTGACCGTAGTGGATGTACGAGCATGAGAGGAAAGGGAGTGAATGAGATTTGTAGGCATGCTGAGGAAGTGATAGATGGAATGGATGAAGGGATGGTTGTACTGCAAGGAGGTGGCAATGGATTGCTTGAATGTGGGAGAGAGCGTACGGTGAATGCAATTATGAGTGTTGTTGAAAGGGCGCGAAAGAAGAATGTAAGAGTGGCTGTGACCAGCCTGCTGAGAAGGCCTGCATGTGGTGAGGAGGATTATGAGTATGAAAGCTGAGAGTATGAGAAAGCGTGAAATGGGTTCCAGCTTCCTTGATATGGATAACCTGATCCAGAGTGGATGTTTTCGTGGAGATGGAGTCCACCTTACTCAAGAAGGTGGGATGAAACTCTCCAGGAGATACATCCAGTGGATTGGGTGTACTCATATTGTAATGGAAGGTGGAACTGGATGAATGGAAAGCTGTCAGAGCAAAAATGAAAAATGTTGTGAATTGTCCAATAGTGTTGTAAGGTTTGGATGTATAAATGTGCGTGGATGGAATGCAGGAAAGTTAAATGGCCTTGTAGCAGAATTTGAGAATGGAGATTTGGATTGTGTTGGTGTAGTAGAGACCCAAATGCGTGATAGAGTCAGTTTAAAATGTAAGGAGAGTAAGTACTATATGATTCGAAAGGTCGTGTAAGTTGGCAAAAAAGAGGTGGTGGAGTTGGTCTCATTGTAAAAAATGCTCTAAATTGGAAATTAGAAGAAATTCCTGTTGGAAATGAACCTGAGAGTGAAGATCTGTTAGTGATAAAGTGTGAAAGAATGCATGCCAGAGAATGTGTTATTGTGGTTGTATGCTATATGACAACTGATGGTATTTTAGCTCATCAAGAGAATGTAAAAAAGTATGAATCATTAACAAGAATTGTGCAAAAGCATTGCAGGTGCCCTCTGATTGTGATGGGTGATATGAATGGCCATGTTGGTATACTTGGTGAGCCTGTGAATGCAAATGGACAAAAATTGATTGATTTCTGTGATGAGAATGAACTTGAAAACCTGAATGTAACAATAGGAAATGGCTTGCATACATGGCAAAGCAGGGAATGTAAAACTGCAATTGATTATATGATAGTGAATAGTAGAGCAAGAGTATGTGTCAGAGAAATGTTTGTAGATGAAGATGATTTTGATATTGATAGTGACCATAAAATGCTTGTACTAGAATATAATTGGGGTGGAAAGGAGTCAATGCAGAAGGCCAGCAGAGTAATAGAAAATTGGCGTATTAAAATGGCAAACTGGGAAGAATTTAGAAATGAAGTGAGTAGATGTAACTGGAACAGGTGTGGAAATGTAAATGACCTAAATAAGGAGATTGCAAGAACCTTGTATGATGTGGCAGAGCAAAAGATTGGTAGAATGAAATGCAGGAAAAGTACAGGGAATGCTAGGTGGTTTACGAGTGAGATAAAGGAAGAACGAATGAGAAGGAAGACTTTAAATAAAAAACAACGCTGTATGAGGAAAATGTATGAAAGACGCAGAATTACTGAGGATGAATGGCAGAGTGTATGGAATGAGTACAAGGACCAGCAGAAGAAAGTAAAGAGAATGATCAATAAGGCTAGGGTTAAAGAAGAGAGACACCAAGTTGAAAATCTAAGAAAGAAAGGTCCAGATGGAATAAAAGATTGGTATAGGTTTATACAAGGTAATGATAGAGGTAGTGATGTTCAAGTTGATGAATTAGTAGTCAATGGTTGCAGTGGGCAAGATAGGATGCAAATGGTGAAAGCAGTTGAAGAATACTGGGAGGACATTGGTGGAATGGATGAGCAGGTTACAGATGATGAACCGATAAGTTTTCTGATAGATGAACATGAACTGCAAATGGAAGAAGAAATCACTTGTGAAGAGATTGTAAGTTTTTTGAAGAAAGTGAAAAATGGAAAGGCATGTGGCCCTGATAAGATACCATATGAGTTCTATAAATGTGAAGGAGAGAGTGTAGTCAGTATGTTGAAATGTTTATTTGATGAGATATGGAAGAGTGAAAGAGTACCGGATGACTGGAACAAGTGTAATGTAGTTCTGTTGCATAAGGGTGGACATAAGAGTATGAAAGAACTTAAAAATTACAGACCAATTGCACTGGGTGACACCGTATGTAAGATCTTTTGTGGTATTTTGAATGAGAGAATGAAAAATTTAGTTGAGGAATTAGGAGTCCTGGGAGAAGAACAGAATGGTTTTAGGCAAGATAGACGTGGGGAGGATAATCTGTTTGTAGTGAGTGAAATAATTGAGCAAATAAAGACGGATAACAAGAAGGTATATTTAACATTCCTGGATATTGAAACGGCATATGACAGAGTGGATCGGGTTAGGCTGTTTGAAATTTTGAGAAAAGTTGGTTTTAGCAGAAAAATAGTGAACGTTGTAAAGAGTCTGTATGAGAACACAAGTGCTATCTACAGGTTAGGAAATTTGGAAACAGGGCAAGTGAGGAGTGTTAGAGGAGTGAGACAGGGCTGTACTCTGTCCCCCCTGTTGTTTGGATTGTACACAGAAGAATTAGCAGTTCGACTGAGAGGGAGTGGTTTAGGACTGATAGTTGGTAATGAGAGACTGAGCTGTTTGTTGTATGCTGATGATGTGGTTATGGTTAGTGAATGTGGTCATGAACTACAAAGGATGCTTGACATTGTGAATGGATATAGTACAGATTTCAAGATGAACTTTGGTGCAGATAAAAGTAAGGTCATGGTTATAAATAGTGATGAGACTGATAGAGACAGACTGTGGAATATTGGAGAAATCAGAATAGGTAGAACAAAAGAATACAAATATCTAGGTTGTATGATAAGTGAAGATGGATGTACTAGAACTAAAGGTGAGAAAGTGGCTAAAGCAATGCAGTGAAGTGGACAGTTAGGTAGTGTGGCCAGATACAGAGCAAACAAGTACGAATGTGTGAGAGGAATGTGGAAGTATGTTGCTGTACCTAGTGTCATGTATGGTATGAGTGCTCTTGCTTGGAATGGAAGTGATCTTGAAAACCTGGATGTGATACAAAATAAGGTAGGATGTGTAGCATTGGGTGCTCCAAAATGGACAGCTATAGAAGCCATTAGAGGTGACCTAGGGTGGAGCCTATTTTCAGAAAGAATGATGAAAGCTGTGCTGAATTATAAGGTGAGAATTGAAAGAATGCAGAATAGCAGGTGGGTAAGGCGAATCTTTGAATGGAATCTGAGTGTAAGCTATTGGGAGAAAGTATGTTGGGGGCATGCAAGGAAACTCAGTATGCAAAAGATTATTCATGTTAGAATTGGGAGACCTGTGGATGACTGGAGTTTAATAAATGTTGGAGGTGTAGGGCTTGAGTGGGACTGCAAGAGGTGGAAGATATACTACCTAGATATACTACCTTCAACCTAGATATACTACCTTCAACCTCCCTCTTCTCTCAGGGTAACACAGCTATTGTGTCTGGTGATTAGCATTCCCTGGAAATAAATGTTAGGTCCTGAGCTGAAAGTGAGAAATGCCTTCTTCTTCTTGTAATAGAGTAGGTTTTTATGTTTTGTTAAGGGTCATCATTTCTTAGTTTACTGCTGTACTGTTTTTCAACACGTCTGTCTCCTTTTGTAAACTTTTATCTTTTTCATTATCCTCCTCAACTTACTGTTTCTACCATGTATGATGGCAGGAAACCTACCTTGTTCATAAATTTGGTTTTTCTTGAAACAAAATTATAACATAATCTGATACCTTTAGGCTCTACCTACCAATTTACCAAGATTTTACTTCATTTTATTTGATATGTGATACTAATTAATAATAAAAAATTTCTCTCCAGATTAGCTAACAGTGATTAAAAATTAGATAAATGTGTAGAAAAGGTCAGTAATATATTTTCCACTATTCGTTGCCTAACTACTCTATAGATTAATAATTATTAAACTGATTTGTACAAATTTATTATCCCTCAATGTAGATGAATGAGTGCATTTTTTCTGAAGTATGTCTAAAAATGTTAAATGTAAGCTCTATCAATAAAATGTGCAGTATGGCAAATTATTTTATTTATTTTAGCCTCCTTTCAGTAGATAAAATGTATTCTATCCATATAAATAAGCTTTTTAAGGTTTAACCTGTAAAGTCATAAGTTGGTTGGGGGTAAGCCTCAGTTTAGTGGAACACAAAAATTCAAAACTTGAATAACCCGAAAATAAGCATCAGCGAGCGGAGTGTCATTTGTGTAAATCATTTTTAAATGTGCTCCTCTAGTGATTCTTTGTAACAGAATTTTTAACTTCTGTGAAAGGCTTAAACTGCAATACTGCATATTGACCTTTATTTTTTCAGCTTCTATCTCGTTTCATTAACTTCTTTCAGTCATGATGTTTTTTGGGCAAGAAATGCTATTGGGAAATTCACGTGCACATATGTTTTCTATTTTCCTAATTCCAGTGCAAGTTGTATCTCTTTCCTTTCTTGGGAAAAAATTTGGTAAATGTGTAGCGTTGGTCAGTAATTGATTTTCCACTTTTCGATGTCTAAACGTAGGTAATTAGATCGAAATAAACAAGCTTTCTTCCATCCACTTTCCATCGTAAATGAATATTTTACAAGTTATAGCGGTAAATTACTGACCGCAACTCCAGTGTTTGAAGCGGGAAGTAATTCAAGCAGCACGTCGGACGGCAACACTGCAATGCCATCTCGCTTCCAGCCCGATCGTCATCAAAGACAAAACCAAACCTACCGCTATGCCTTGTTAAATACTCATTTGACAAAAAAAGTGTATAGATGAAAAGTTGTTTATTTTGATGTTAACACCATGATTTAAGCAAGAAAATTTCAAAAATCGGTGAGTAGCTATTTATTCGAGCGCATTCGAAAACCTACCGCCATAACTCGTTAAATACTCATTCGAGATGGAAAGTGCATTGAAGAGAAATTGTTTATTTAGATCTAATTACCTATTTCTAGGTACCAAAAAGTGGAAAATCTATTACTGACCAACGCTACACATTTATCAAAAATTTTATGTCATTAAAGAAGCTCAAACCAATTTGTGTTAGATAAATTTGGTCTACCAGTTGCAAAGTTATCCTCAATCTGCAGGTTCTCCATCAAGATGATTATGTGAAAATTACTTTTCAGGTTGAAAGAAATATTTTTCATAGGTGCTCAATGTGTCTTGAACAATTTTGCTTGTACACAACTGCAAAATTTTGCTAACATATGTTTACATTTTAAAAATTAATTTAAACTTTATAGTGTGTGTAGTAAATAGTACATATTAAAATTGTTTGATCACATTCAGTATGGGTGATGAAACTTGGGCTAATATTCAGTTAGTGAAAAGCAAAAGAGAGAGCTTTCGTGAGAAACTCAAGAGAAGAAAGGCAGAACGAGACACCATATTGTCTGTTGCAAGAGGGTCATCACTTCCTGCGCCTCCTCTTCCTCAGCCTGCCTTGAGTAAGTGCTTCTAAGGTCTTGAAAGGATACAAATTGCATATATGACTTTATTAATAAATAACTTTATGAATTATTAGAAAGCATTATTATCTGCCAATTCTTAATCATTAATTTTATCAACTTATTAATTATTTGTATTGTATACCAGCATTGAGATCAGAGTATCATTTCCTATAAACTTGAACAAATATCTGTTGAAGACTGGGGCGTTTTCTGCTTTGAGGTTTATTTTTATGTAAACTTGATGTAATTTTAAACAAACTAAACATGAATTTACTCACAAGCTGCAGGACTAAAAGCAGTTACTTCTGATTTTAAACTAACAAAAACCATAATAAACATGTCATAAGCCTTCAAACAGAAGAAAACAAAACATAAAAATATTATTGATGATTACATTTTAATTCAATATTGTTTCAGAACCTTGATCATTTTTCCTAAGAAAAATTCCAAATTGTTATTTTAGTAGCTTTCTTGAATTTCCTTCACTTCCAGTAAGTTGTCTTGCACTTGAGTTAGTCAACATGTTAAATTATTTATCATCCACTCGGTTGACTTCCAGGTGTGTTGTTTTGGGTTAATTTGCCAGTATTGTGGTACTCAATTCATCTTTAGTGATTTTGATCTCAAACAATTTTTATATTTTTGTTACAATATGTTTGTGCTTTAAAATGATACTAATTCTATAGTTGGGAATGCCTGCTTTCTTACATTACCTGAACAGCTCTGAAAGTTGTGACTGTTGCCTAAAATGGTATGCAGCTGCTCAACATTATAATTTCCTAACTGATCGGGTGATAGTTGAAAGCCCTCTTACACACAGTTACGTTTGTTAGTTACTTGGTCATTTTCATTTACTAGCATACCTGTGTCACCAAATTTGACTAGGCTTGTAGGGTTGTCAGTTTTCTTGGGCTGTTCAGTATGACTACAATCTTGGGTAGTTGTTTGTCAAAATATAATGAAAATTCATGTCAACGGAAGAAAAATAGGTTCAATAGTAGTACTCATTCCACAGAGCAAATAATTTACTCTGCTTATTTTTCAGGTGTATTAAAAAGCAGCTTAAAGTATTGAAATTAACAAGTACATGCTCCATTATTTACAAGGAAATTTTTCATTGCAAGAAATATTGCAATCTTAAATTTGTCATGTAAGATATAAATACAAACAATCAAGGTACTCTGCCAAAAATCTAAAATTATGCCAGCTTTAAAATTAACCTCTTAAGTTTTTCCAGGTGGCTCCATTGCACCACTCAATGATGATGCTGAGCAGTGTTTGATTGAAGTCCTGATGACTTGCATCCCCCCGGTGACAGCTGAATGTTTACTCACAAGTTCCTCAAGACTTCGAGCATGTCTCAAGCAGTCAACCAAAACAGGTGTGTGGCTTTGCTACTTGCCTTACTTTAAGATGAAATTACTTTACCTTGCTGGGCTGCTGAATTTGCCTCCATAACAACCAACAAAATTTTTGTGTTTTTTAATATCCATTGCTTTTGCATGAAACTCACTGGTTGGATAAAATGAATTAACCACCCATGCTTCAATGAATTGGGTTGCTTTTGAAACTGATGTTTAATTTGGTATTTAGTTTTTTTTTTTTGCTCATTGCTCATACAAGTTAAAAATTATTAGAGCCAATAAGAAAATATTTCTCAAATTACTAGGTGAAGAAACAAAGAAAAGCAGCATTGGTAAATAAAACATATGTACAAACAATATTCACTGTACAGCGTATGAGATTTGCAAACTTTAGGCCAAGAAGATCATGAAAAGAACCACAATTTCTTATATTCATTTTTTTTATTCAGGCCTTAGTTTTTGAAGAAAATTGGACATATTGGTTTTTAGTTCATTTTTATGGATATTTCAATCCATATCTCCTCATTGAGTTTTTATGCTAGAACAAAAATAAAGACACTTTTAGAATCCTTGGAACATTTCTAACGAAAGTAAAATTTCAAATTATCCATTTACCGTTTTGTTTTCGTTTTATATGGGGTTGAAATGGGGTCGAAAATTCAAGATTTTGGTCTCCTTTCCCCTACCCTAGGGGGAGGGAATCTTTTGTCCGTAGCGCCGTAAAATTTTAGGACCGAATAGTTTAGGGCCATAATAGTTTAGGACTGAATAGACTTTATTGTGAATTTTGCCCTATTTTAAAGTGACACAGTTTAATCATCCGCAGTATAGAAACAAGTTGAATTTTCCCCCTTCTTATTTTTCTAAGCAAAGTGCTGAATTTTGCTGCTTGTTACTGAAATCAGAGCATGACCCATGACAACTGAGCGGACAAACTAACAAAATTACCAAAGCTTGAAAAGTTCATTGATGATCCAATTACAAGTGTTCTGTTAATTTGCTCATTGAGAAATTGTTAATGTTAGTAGAAATTCCTACTTCATTCATTGGGAGTGAACTCTTAATATTGATCAGGACGCTAGATTAACCATAAAGTTATTTTGTAGACAAAGGTTAGAATCAGGAAAAGATAAACAACCTTTCTGACTCAGTCAACAACATTTAACTTCATTTGTAGCAATGCTTTTTTAAATCTAAACATCGTCAAATTGACTGAACGTTTCAAGAGCAGAATACTCTCAGGACTTCCATGTGGTATGGAGTCTTATTTACCTGAGCCTTCCACTTTCTAGGGTCATTGACGTCGGCTGTGAGCAGTGCTTCAGACCTTGGCATGCTGTCCGGCATGCTGCAGAGCCTGGCCTGCAAAGATCTCATCAGGTCTGAGTTTCTCGGTGACTGATATCTTCCATGCATTGAGTGATGTGTTTGTTTGTTCACTTGTGGACTGTTGAGTGTATGTTGGTGTTCTGGATGGTTCAATGATTCTTTTTCAAATATAGTTGAATGATTGATTTTCAAATACAGTTGAATACTGGTTCACAAAATGAACTGCTGATTGTATGCTAGCATCCTAGAATGTTTGTTTTTGAAGATTGTTGACCACATTCATAACATAGTTTACTAACTATATACTTCCATCCTGGAATGTAGAATGTTGTTTTTTTGAAGGTTATTGACATGTTCACAACATAGTTTATTGATGTTCACATGCTGGATTGTTGAATGTTCGATAGAAGTTTCATTACTTAAGGTATTAAAATGAGCAACTGTTTTACATACCGGTGCATAATCTTATAAATCTAATAAGATGACCTTCAAACTGAATATTAGACTAATATTCAGGTATATTAGAACATTTTATGGACAATCGATAAATGATAATAAGCATTTCATTTCTATGAAGTTGTCTATAAAAAATATAAGGATGCATAAAAGTTTGCTTTCTTTGTATAATAACGATATGGCTTGTGCAGCCTGAGCGATGGAGGCTCCACCGTCACTGCTGTACGTCCCTCCAGACTCTCTGCTGCGCTCGAGAGGCATGCAGGTAATACATTCATAAACTACCATTTATTAAATCTTAATAAAGTTCTTATTTATATTGAATTCATGCAGGTAATGTTTGCCGCATCATTTACATGTATTGGTATTTATGCCTCCTTATTTATGTTGACTTCCTTCTGGTAATGTGCGCCGCATTACTGACACATACTGCCATTCATTCCTCCCTATTTATGTTGACTTGCGTTTCATAATTTTTCACAGTTGCTGAATATTTTGTTTTTGTACTCTCAAAAAGTAGCTTATATTCTTATGAAAAGCAGCTATTGTTTTTCCTCTTTTAAGTTTTCTGTAGGTGTTTGGGGCTCAATTTAAATGTTTCGGTATAATATAAATCGCCAATTTGCACACCATGTATGACTACCCTCCGAAAGTGTATGGTTGTCAAATTATTTTAAAATATTGAACATGTTGCCTTGCATTACAGAGTGTGTATTGGCATATGTTTGTGTTTCATTAGATTTTGTGAGATAGGTGGGTCCATTAACATATCTTGAGATTTAGCAGATAAACCATCTACTTTTTGTCTCATTTCAGTTACGGAGTATGTTGTAACTTAGTTTCTGGGTTAGATAGGAATTCTTATTTTGTTAGATCCTTTTCTCACTGTGGTAAAGCTGGAGTAGCTAGATGATGTTCTGATCCTTGTACTTTTGATATTCTTTCCCCATGTTCCTTTTTGTTATTTTTCTGTTTTTCTTTCTTTTAGACTACCATTAATGAGATGCTTCTTGAGCAGGTGTGGTACTACAACTTTGATATGTTCCATTTTTTCAGGTTTCGCAGTTCAATGAATTTTACATAATATCAGGTTCTCGAGTTCACGATCATTTTATAACTGAGAAAGTAATGAAATCATGTATTTATTACTGCCAGATTTTAATCACATCTTTCACGGATCACTTATTTTTTGATAGGAATTGAATATTCTAATTGGTTATTTCCAGGCAAGAGTGGACTGAATTCAGGTGGTGTTAGTGGTGGGGCGTCTGCCAATGGGCCTGGTGATAGCAGTGCTACGGCAGAAAGTGAGTGGTGCTTGTTGTAACTTCAATTTCCAACCTTGAGTACCGGCAACCTTGAGTATCGAGTTGATCACGCGTTGAAGAAATTCAATAAACATTTTTTAAGTGTTTACTGAATTTCTTCTTACGTTAACACGTGATGAACTTGAACTATTTTGTAAAGTTGGAAAGTTGCAAAAAAAAAACCTCGAGTATCACTGAAAAAATTAATCTAGTAGGAAGGTGAAAATGTTCTTGCATAAAGCAATTTTGAGAGCCGTGTTAATGATCTGAATTTATTTTTGATAAAATTGCCCATATTTTACGATCTTGGAAGCATGCTTTTCAGTTTGATGGTTCAAGCAAGAAGGCATCTCTGACACAGTTGCCTTGCATTTTAGATACGTCATTTTGTTTTGTAAAATTTATAATTTAATTTACATTCCACATTTATTGTTTAAGGTGATGAACCCTCACTTTTAAGAACACTCAATTTGGTTCTGCATGATTATGAGGGCATTTTGTTCCAGCGTCGCTACCTTCAGGAGTGAAGCGCCCTTTGGAAGATGCAGGAAGTCCCTTTGCCTGTAAGCGCGCCGCTACAGAGGCGACAGAAGACAGAGACTCCCCTCGATGTGGCACTCCGACTGCTGATACGGACGATGTCATGGTGAGACTCCAGCTTTGTGGTCTGTCATGTTGCCAGTGTCAACGTGGTGTGCCCTGTTGCCAGTGTCAACGTGGTGTGCCCTGTTGCCAGTGCCAACGTGGTGTGCCCTGTTGCCAGTGCCAACGTGGTGTGCCGCTATGTTGCCAGTGCCAACGTGGTGTGCCGCCATGTTGCCAGCGCCGACGTGGTGTGCCATGTTGCCAGTGCCAAAGTGGCCAGTGTAGCTAGAAAAGCTAGTCTTCAGTGGCTGGTGTGAATGCCAGTAATTTTTTAGTGCAAAGTGTACTATCGGATGACTCTTTAAAAGTTTGTTATCTCTTAGATAGGAGAGCTTTTGTTCCAAATCTGCCATGATGTCACTGAAAAACTAGTCTTTTTATGAAATGTCGAATTTTTAAGTAAATTTGGTGAAATATGTGGCCGTTAATGAATGCATTTGTTTCAACTACTGCGCAAAATGAATTCTCGAGTAATGCAAAAGTAAATATAAAAAATTTGTTATGTACTAATCTTCCTTCATTTTAAAGGGGAAATTTTACAATTTTCTAACCCTCTTAAAACGCAAGAAATGTTATAAATTTTCAATTGAACCTAATTAAAAGAGCTTTTAGTTGTGGCTTGAGTGTCATTTCATGAGAAGATTAGGCCCCTTACCTTTGAATGGTTTTCTTTGACAGTTAGCCTTTCAAGTGTTCTTCTTCATAGTGTTGATTGAAATAAAACTGCTCTTGTAGTTCTATAGTTCGATACACAAAAATTTGCAGAGTTTGTTGTCAGCGCCAAGCATCAGAGAGCGCGAGAGCAAGCGTGTGGGAGAAGAGATCCTGGAGTTACTGAACAAGCCGACGGCGAGAGAGCAGAGCGTCGCGCAGCACTTCCGCTCGCAAGGAGGTCCGTAGACACACTGAGCTCTGGGTGCTACAAACATCGTCTCTAGTTGAGTCGTGTGGTTGACTACACATGGGATATGAGTGGGAGAAAATACATCTCCTCTTGTTCGGCGAACCAATAAAAGGCCTTTATTTCACACAAACTTTATGACGTCACCAAAACGCCATGTCATTAGGCCAATAGTGGAGCCAGATTGGGGGTAGCAGTGCTACCAGTTACAATATGAACGCTGCTATTGGTTCGTTGCCGTGACGTCAGCAAAACCACGCCGTCAACGAAAAAAAGACTGCTTCGAACCTACCTTGTTTTCTCTACCGTTGACTTCACATACTGTGGGTGGCTGCTTGTAATGTCTTGTGCTTTTTAAAGCTACGCTGTTTTTTACTATGTATGGTCCTTGAAGACCTCTAGCTTTGCGCAAATACTGCAGAAGATAACCAACGAACACAGATGAAAGATACCTAATTTGATTAAAGGGGATCAGTTTTTGTTTAATTTCTGGTCCAGCTCAAGTCAGATTGATGTCTATTCGATTTATTGTAACTGCGCACCGATTATTACTTTTTTAGATTTATGAGTTGTGAAGATATATATGATCTCATTAGGGAGCTTCTATGTGGAGCCTGGCTGCTTGAAGTTTTTAAGCGACCTGCCAAATGCAATAACTCAGCTTGTGAAACCTGTTGTGAGATTTATGTTTAGAATTTGTTTTTTCTTGCTTTAGTTTCCACGTGTCCGTCATTGCGTAAGCTGTGGCAGTAAATGCTCATTCAATTAAAATTGTATCTGTTCATGACCTCTTTTTTTGTATTTCTCAACACTTTGACCGCAGCGTGCGCCTCCGGTAGCTACGGAGGGGATTTTCCTAATGCTGCTGACTGACCAGTAGTCACAAACTCAACTTTTATAATCTCATAAAGCCAAATTAGAACACTATCCAGTTAATGTTTGTTATTTTCAAAATTGCTTACTACAATTGACTTTAAATTTGAATTAAATATTGAACTTGAGTTTGACCAATTGCGGTCAAAGTGTCAAGTCGAGATTGTGAAAGACACTACACTATGAACTATAGATGGTATTATGGTCCAGCAGTACTGATGGCTGTATGACTTGCAATTGCAATCCATCTCAAAATTCTAGTGTGTAGTTATTTATTGAAGTACAGGAATAAAAATAGCTTACTTGTAGCAATTTTTAGTTATGGATTGGCATTCGGGACTTCTATCTTTCGTGCCCACACTTTTGCTTTCATCATGCTTTCCGTGTTACCTCTTCCCTGTTATTTCATTCTCATCTTTCTTAACTTGCTGTTTTTCTGCACAAGGTATCCTGTGTGAAGTAACACCTTGAGCTTATATTCCCATTTTCAACAGTCCATACTAAATGGTCCCTTCACTTAGCTCTCTTGTGATCGCCTTTGTTGTAGCCGGTGAGTCGTGAAGTTAGTAGTATATTGATAGAAATAAACCAACTTATTGAATGAGAAATGCGTCAACGTTCACAGCAACTCGTTTAACAAGTATCTTACCTACCAGTAAGTATCCCACCTACCACCAAGCCTCCCACCTGCCACCTAGCCTCCCACCTACCAATACGCATGTCACCCGCCAATAAGCGCAGACACAAACAAGCGCGACTAAGCCACCGCTGCGACAGGGGCCAAAGTGCGGGAGTTCTGCCCGCGCGGGACGGCAGAGGAGTGCATCCGGTGGCGGGAGAGCAGGAAGGGCTGGCTGCAGGAGGGGGCCGCGGCGCAGGGCTCCTGTGGCAAGCTCCACTTCAGGAAGATTGTGCAGGCGCACACTGACGAGTCCCTTGGCGACTGCAGCTTCCTTAACACCTGCTTCCATATGGACAGTTGTAGGTGAGGCGTGTGTGTGTGTAGCTGCAAGCGAGGCGTGTGTGCGTGAGCAGCTGAAAGTGAGGCGTGTGTGCGTGAGCAGCTGCAGTGGAGGTTTGTGTGTGAGCAGCTACAGTGAGTGGAGGCGTGTGTGTGTGTGTGTGTGAGCAGCTGCAGTGGAGGCGTGTGTGTGTGAGCAGCTGCAGTGGAGGCGTGTGTGTGTGAGCCGCTGCAGTGGAGGCGTGTGTGTGTGTGTGTGTGAGCTGCTGCAGGTGAGGCGTGTGTGTGTGTGAGCTGCTGCAGGTGAGGCGTGTGTGTGTGAGCAGCTACAGTGGAGGCGTGTGTGTGTGAGCAGCTGCAGTTGAGGAGTCTGTGTGTGTGCATAGCTGTGGAAGCAGATGTGAGAGTACGGCTGTTGGTGAAGCGGATGTGTTTGTGCAAGTGTAGGTGAGGCGTGATTGTGTGTGTGTGTGTGTGTGAGCAGCTGTAGTGGTGGTGTGTGTGTGTGTGTGTGTGTGTGTGTGTGTGCGCATAGCTATGGAAGCAGATGTGAGAGTACGGCTGTTGGTGAAGCGGATGTGTATGTGCAAGTGTAGTTGAGTCACGCGCGTGTCCGCAGCTGTAGATGAGGCGTGTGTGTGAGGTACAACTTGTGTAAGATTGTATATGTTTTACTATTCCCTAGTAAGCTATGAGATGACCTCATGTCACGGTGCCTGCACTAGAAGCTTTTTCATCGGGTTTTCTGACCTACATTGGGGCTGTGAGGAGTGCATGTGGTGTAGATGTTTTTGAGTTTGTGATGCAAACCATTTCGTATTATATTTGGAGTTTGTGATACCAACCACTTATTTTAGGATTCATGTCTTGGTGTGTTCACTCACCCACCTACACTTGTTCACTCAGCTCTGGAATGCGTGCGATTTTGTTGTCCATGATTACACGAGTCGGAGCTTTGACGGTTGTTGGAAAAAACGCATAGTTAGCATTGCTATTTTTCTTGGGTTTTTGTATCCTTGCTGTATACAAAGCCTGGCGCGCGCTCCTCTCTGCCATGATAAAATAAAATAAAATTGTTTTAATATTAAGTGAGCAACCCTGCTGGTTCAGTCAGTAGTTAGATGGGGGGAAGTGAAGATGAGTTTGGCAATTCATTGTATTCCTCGTTTCGGGTTTCCAGACACTTGCAGTTTGATGTCTCTAGAACTAATGTCTCTTTCGGCAGTAGCGTATGCATGCGCTTCAATCCGGTGTTCTGTTGTCCATCGTTGACAAGTGCAATTGTGTAGAGCATTGGATACAGACGTATTATCTCATTGGAAGTTTACCACTTACCTTTAAAATAAATGGTCTACAAGAAGTCAGTTTAATTTTTTTTGCCTTCAATAGTATTTCCAGGTTAAGAATTCATCCAAAAAAACCTGAAAAATTACGTTCAAGCTGCTCGTAATATTTGGTATGAAAATAATACCACTAAAGCAATCATAAATTGACTGCCTCCACAATAATTGGGCAGTCATAAAATGACCACCTCCACAATAATTACACCACACTTCTAAAGCAATGATAAATTTTAAACACCACAATAATTATGCAATCATAATTTGACCACCTCCACAATAATTATGCAATCACAATTTGACCACCACAATAGTTACACAATCACAATTAGGCCACGTCTACAATAATTACACACTACCACTGCCGCAATCACAAGAGAGTGGCATTAACTGATCATTTGGACACAAGGTACGTGCACTACGAGGTGGACTACTCCGGCATGGAGGAGCTGCGTCCTGACCACCACAGCCAAGACTCCCCCGCCAACCCCCGCACGGCCGCCTTCCCGCCCCTGCAGGGAGGCGCGGGCACCTGCAGGATGATGTCTCCCCCGCGCCGCACGCAGGACCGCACGGTCCTCTTCCCCCCACAGTGGATACAGTGCGACCTGCGCTTCCTCGACATGTCCATATTGGGTGAGCGCGTCTTCAGGAATCCGAACGAAAGTGTTTGAAAATCTCCCAAAAAAAACGGTTCTGTGGTGGTTTTTACCACGTTTGGGTGTTGAGAGAGGTATAAAGGAAACCATCCTACTTAGTGGGCTAATGCTTCACTCTCTCTCTTTTGTAAGTGAAACAACCTAAAACCAGGGTGAAGTCAGTATAAGCGCGATTGTCAAACGGGGTAAGCAGTTGAGGGGTTTTACTGACCGAAAGGGGCATTTTCTCATGTTTTTTTGTCTAAAAAAGTTTGCTCTGATGTTATGCTGCACATATGGGCATACTTGCACGACTAACTTGTGTCAAATAGAAAGATAAACCGGCAGACAGGGAAGTAGAAAGCTTTTTTTATTCTAAGCCTGTCTTTGAGATCAAGATCTTGCTATGCTGTCTGAGTCATAGTGAAATTTCTGAGTACGTTATTTTCCTGGTATTCTTTTTGATAATGCGATCCATGTTTTTGTGTTAGTTCTAAGTATTTCAATGTGCTAGTGTTCTGATTTGGTATATTGCTCATGGTGGTGCGATGTGGTGGTCGCATCATTCCTGCTAACGAAAATGTATTTATTCTCTGCCCACTCTCTGACATAAGCAAATGTAATGTCCACATATAATGCAATGTTCACATGTATATTAGTGAAGTCATAATATTGTTAGTGCCTCAAATTCAATTATAATATTGTCAGTTCCTAATACTTCCCACTTCTATAACTTCCATTCAAAATATAACTTCAATATGAAAACAACGTCGTTCCCACAATAATCTTGCTACCATTCACTCCCAACTAATCTTTGGCAGGTAAATTCTCGGTGATCATGGCAGACCCGCCGTGGGACATCCACATGGAGCTTCCGTACGGCACGATGTCAGACGACGAGATGCGGCACCTCAACATCCCGGCCCTGCAGGACGAGGGCCTCATCTTCCTCTGGGTCACGGGCAGGTGTGTGGTAGTGACTGGCAGGTCAGTAGCAGACGTGTGGTAGTGACGGGCAGGTCAGTAACAGACGTGTGGTAGTGACGGGCAGGTCAGTCTGGTGTGTGGTAGTGACGGGCAGGTCAGTCTGGTGTGTGGTAGTGACAGGCTGGTCAATCTAACATGCGTAAGAGACAAGTAGATCAGTAGTAGACGTGTGGTAGTGACGGGCAGGTCAATCTAACATGCGTTAGAGACAAGTAGATCAGTGACAGACGTGTGGTAGTGACGGGCAGGTCATTCTGGTATGTGGTAGTGATGGGCAGGTCGAACTAACGTGTGTTAGAAATAGGTAGATCGGTGACAGACGTGTGGTAGTGACGGGCAGGTCAATCTAACATGCGTTAGAGACAAGTAGATCAGTGACAGACGTGTGGTAGTGACGGGCAGGTCATTCTGGTATGTGGTAGTGATGGGCAGGTCGAACTAACGTGTGTTAGAAATAGGTAGATCGGTGACAGACGTGTGGTAGTGACGGGCAGGTCAATCTAACGTGTGTTGGAGACAGATCAGTACCAGACGTGTGGTATTGGCACGCAGATTAGTAACAAATGTGTGGACGCCTTGTAGTCGGTCAATGCTGCCATTTGGCGCTGGCACAAGAAGAATTCATTGAGCGTCGATTGATATACAGATTAAGAGCATGATATGCTAGTGAACCCTTTAACATCAGAATTTTGTACTCATTTTACCGTTATCACAACTAGTATCATTTAACTGGCTCCGGCATCAATTCGTCACTGCATAGTTAGCATAGTTAGCAGGATGAGGAAGGAACTGCCACTCGAGAATGAACTTCAAAAAACACATAAGGGCACAAATTTCACAAGGAATAAAATATATTACAGCTGTTTATAAAAGCGGATAGATTTTGAATTCCACTTTGACGGTAAAGGGTTAATGAGTGATTCTGTTGTATCAGTTCTTCTTGGCCATGTTACTCTTGTGTGAGGTTTGTCATTAGATTAATTAGCCTTTACTTTGATTTGTGATGTTACTGGCACCCTAATGACAGAACGATGTGAGTGTGACGCATTAAGCTTACCTTTGCTTTACCGAGCTTTTAAAATAAGCCGGCAGCCAGGGCAGTAGAATGCCTGTACGACTCTATGCCTGTGTTCAAGATCAAGATCTTGAATCACAGCCGGCTTACTGTATTACTCGGATGTTGATGGCTGAACTATGTGTGTGTGACGCACCAAGCATATCTTCAATTTACCGAGCTTCTGCTTTGTTATATTAAATTAATCGGACTTTGACGGCTGAACTATGTGTAACTCTGCGAGTAATGCATTAAGTTAATGAGCCTTCACCCCACTGTGTTGCCATCATGGCAGAGCGATGGAGCTGGGTCGCGAGTGCCTGTCACTGTGGGGCTACGAGCGAGTAGACGAGATCATCTGGGTGAAGACCAACCAGCTGCAGCGCATCATCAGGACCGGCAGAACGGGGCACTGGCTCAACCACGGCAAGGAGCATTGTTTGGTGAGTCTGCTGCACCTCCTCTAATGTCAGCACCTAGCTCTGCTCTGCTATTGTAGCTAACCTCCATTCTGCGGTGCTGTGTCTCTCCTCCGACATTAACAAGTTCTGAATCTTTCCCACATCCAAAGGTACTAAATTTCCCCTCCTGCATTCAGAAATACATCTACCACGATCTATGTATGAAGATTTTAATCATTTCTCGTTCGCCCACGGGTGTTGCTATAGAATATTAGTTGCGTCGGCCTTAATTTTGAGTAGATGAAATTCAATACCTACGTACGAGCAAGGAGTGTCTTTTCATTTCTGGGATGCAACTCATGGGAGACAGTCCTTCTTAGTATGAGGTAATAAGCCCGACATTCCACCCTTAAGAAAAAAATTACCTGGAAATACTCTTATATTTGATATCAATGGACGAGCCACGATCGACAGTGAAAAAATTCCCCCCGACGCCTTTTGTCCCCTTGAAATGACGTATTTTTGTACAGGTCGGCATGAAGGGCAACCCGAAGATCAACCGCTGCATGGACTGCGACGTGATCGTGGCGGAGGTGCGGGCCACGTCGCACAAGCCTGACGAGATCTACGGTATCATCGAGAGGCTCTCGCCCGGCACCAGAAAAATTGAGCTATTTGGCCGGCACCACAACGTCCAGCCTAACTGGTGAGGCGTTCTCACGGTGTCTCTTTGTCTTACAAGAATATTGGGTTGGTATTTGCACAATTTCTGGATTGTTATGGGAGTGTAAGTATTGGCACAACTTGTGGATTGGTGCAGGAATGTTAGGTCAGTATTTGTACAACTTATGGATTGAGTGCGGATTATGAATAATTTTGGGGTTCCTGTGTCGCAGTTAGACGTAAAACTGCGTTTGATAGGGTTATTTGTCTACTTTATGTATCTAGGGTTAAAAATAAAATGTATTTTTATTTATTTTTAGTAGCTAAGAGGATCTGAGGAACGATAGATCTACCTTTAACCCGTCTCCACATGGTCGACCTACCAAGAGGTTTGAAGAAAATGGGTCAACTGTGCAACTTACTGTACATTCATTAATCATGTTAGATGTTTCATTGGGGGTTCATTGTAAAGAGAGAGAGTTGCTCTTTCTTTCAGTGGGAAAAAATACTGCTACCCCAATGAAAATCTACGAAATTCGAGTTTTTATTTCGGTAAAATACAAAAAACAGAAATCAGAAAATCACTGGCCATTTTTTATTTATTGCACATTTATGTTTTTTTATGATGCATTTTCATAGATTCTGAGTTGCTGAATCTTGTGGTATGTGAATTTTTTTTCAGGTCCAATAGTTCCGGAGTTATGTGCATTATATGTAAAACACAGTTTATATTTTTTAGTTCATTTTGTGCATAGGCTGTTACCAAGCAGTTTCATTGTTTGTAAAGAGTTTGATATGCATAGAGCTTTTCCTCCCGAATACAATGGTGGTATTATTTTTTGCGTAGGAGTAAATCTGTGGATTTGGACTCCCATTTTTTGGAACAAAAAAAAAAAGAAAAAAAAATGATGGCGACCTTCTTAGAGGCAGAGTGTGTTCTGGTATGCCTCAGCTACACTGCTGGCCTTCTGAGAGGTTGTGCAGCGCCGGTAGCTACACTCCAGACTGAGCAGAAGAATTCATACAGATTTGAGCTTGATACCTCTTCTTCTCTGTTCCTCCCACCTAATTTTACCTTACACCAATGAATAGCGCTCAACGAGACGCTTAAGACCATATATGGCAACCCTAGGTTTGCTGATGTGAAACATGTGCTAGCTTTGCCGACCTTCTAAGAGTCCAGGACGTGGAGACGGGTTAAAGAACTGCGAGTAAATTTTTCTTTGGTATCAAAATTTCCTAAAGCCCGCAATGTTGCTAGCACAAAGACCCAGCATGCAGACCTCAATACTAAAAACAAGCAGTGACATAAAATCCTACATCCGAAAAGCTGTATCTTTTCCAAAAATTGTTGAAAATCTTATCCCAAAACTGTTGAAAGTTTTCCATTCTTCATCTGGGGTGTTTGCTGAAGGAGAATTAGGGTATTAGCGTATGCTTCGCCCGTGTTGAAGTGTCCCTCAAACTTCGGTATGGATACTTCTTCATTGTAATATCTATCGCTTGGCTTCTTCAAAATTAATTGTTATGCTTAAAGCTGCTCATACTTTAGCTTGTTAGGCCACCTTGTTCTTCAGTCATGCTGAATTCTGGAGCCTGGAGTAAATCGCCAGCCATACAACTGAAATGAACTCTTTCCGTATTTCTAAATCATGAAATTATTAGTTTGTGTAATCATTTATCGTAATCGTTTATAAGTCTACCCTCCATTTTTTGAAATAAGAAACAAAACAAAATGAAATAAAGGCCTAAAGAAATGAAAAAATCAAATTTCTCTAGAGTTGATGAGGTCGATTGCGCACGGCCGTTAAAAATGTATTATTAAGTGTGACAAATCGTATGACTTGCATTCCAATTTCCAAACAATACACGTGACATTCATTCCGAATCTGATGGATTAATGCACCGAAAATTGTGGAGGGGGTGAAGCTTGTATCACAGATACGCTCATCACACACCTTCTGCTGGTGGGTGTGACAGAAAGACGCGGCTCCTATTATACATAGAATAGATTGAGATATTTAATTTGAATTTTTTTGGCTGGTTGCAGGTTAACGTTGGGCAACCAACTGGAGGGCGTGAACCTCCTGGAGGAGGAACTGGTCCGCAAGTTCCGCGAGCACCATCCTGAGGGCGTCGCTGCCAAAGTTTAGCGTCTCATGCCAAAGTCGTTGTAAATATGTTGTCTTTTGTTACTCACCACTTGACCACGGACCTCGCGGTCTGAGCTGTACACCATTTTACGTTTTAGAGTTTGTGGTCGCGCTCTACGTTCTGTGCAACTCGATAATTTTATGGTAATGAAAGTATATGTCTTCTGAGTTTTCAGCTTCTGTTATGGTTTTGTTGAAGTTACGTGTCGATATCTTACCCTTCTTTGGGCTCAAAATAATGCTAGAATGATATGTGCGCATAGTTAGAACTACAAAAATTTCACGTAGCTTTCGTGCATTGCTACCTCGCGGGTGTGAAGAGAAGCAGCTCTCTGCTCTGTACTTTATACTCTTCATTAGGTTCATAACCTTAGTAACGTTTGCAAATGGTCATCATTGCTTTGCGTATTTTGAAGATATTCAATTAGCCTCACAACTTCATGAGGAACCAACAGTGGGAGATTTTGAGACCTGTGGTAAGTTATCACTGCTAGCGTTCTGGATCAGTGACTCAATCTGATTAGTTACTCTTTTTATGGTTTACCCAAGTTTCTTGCGTCGTATTTAGTTTTCAACATCTCGAGAAAGCTTTCAAAGATGTTCATTCTTTTTTAACGTATCCAGACTGAAAATTGTAATTCTTTGCTTTAGTTTGTTAATAAAGCACTGTTGACCTGTATGTTCGCGTTGGTTCAAGAGTTCTACAATTTACACCTGTGTTAAATTTATGCGGCTGGAGTCCATTTCTTCTGTTCAAGGCAAACAACCTTCTAAAATCTTAGCTATGGACATGGAAAATTATTCTTTTGTCCTTAGTTACCCTCCGTAAATGTCATCGTATTCATGCGAGTAGGCCAGACTGAAGGGTTCAAATCAACGTTGTTCGTATCACTTCTACAGCTTGAAATATAGTTTGGTTAGTTCCGAGTTAAAATGTGCTGTGCATCAGGGTACTGTCAGATTTAGGGCTATGGTTCACGGAAGCAGATCCTCCGACGGTGCCGTACTCTAACGAGCGGGTTTCATTGAGGAACTGGAGTGTTTTTTACGGGAATGTGGCTAAGGTCCATTTTAAGTGAGCTAGCAAAGCAGCATCTAGCAAGCTCGCATGAGCTATCTAGCAGATGGTCTGCGAGACGGGTAAGTAGGAATAGCACTGTTATGAGTCGTTGCCTTCACACTGAACTCGCACGTTTTATCCAGCATGCGAGGGGTGAAAATTATATTCTTACATACCAGTCTTGCAGACCATCTGCTGATAGCTCATGCGAGCTTGCTAGATGCTGCGTTGCTAGCTCAAAGTGAAATGGGCCTGAGGGAACTTTTTTTCAGTGGGTTGTGCTACTAAAATCTGCCCTTCCTCTTCTATTATAATTTTTAAAAATTCCGTGCAATGTTGATCTGATTACATGGATAACGTTATCGAACTGCTAAATGTGTTTCTGTGCTCTCTTTTCACTGGTTTTTGTATGTGAAATAATCACACTTGAAAATTCCGAAAAAATTGATGTTTTGTTACAAAAACAGTAACATCGAAGTACGCTATGCAGATCATAGCTTGCTTCATGGTTGAATGAAGTTGATCTTTCTAACATAACTTAACGTATTTACGAGCATTTTATTTTCTCTATTTCCTTATGCCACTACCATGATTTAATTAACTGACAGACACATGTTTCAGACTCCACACCAGCTTGTGTTTCAAGGGTTTGTAAGCTTGTGTCCCATGAGTTATCATCAGTCGTGTTCATTGTTATTTATTTTACTTACAAGTTTTGAGTACAACGCTTCTTTTTATATTAAATTTTGCCCATACGTACTCCGTAATTATTTGCCTTATTTCCCGCCACAAGGATGACAAGGGTCCAAAGACGTTATATTTTCAACCGTTAGAGAGCTGCAGCACATTCGACTTGCATCTTCCAGTCACGCCACGCAGACCGGCATGGTTTCGAGTATTGGAAGTATTAGTTTCATTTCGTGTATTTATTTCGAGTATTAGTTTCATGGAGGTTTCGAGTAATTGCCACAGCGATTGACGCTCGCGTTCATTGGATCATTTTATAACATAATTTATGGGGAAAGCCTTGGTAATCTGAACATGCCTTACATCTAGCAAATCTGATTACGCCCTTTCAAGAAAGCTGTGATATCGGACGCATGATGTATCAGTTGGAGTTGACCTCCTATATGTTCGGGGCGTGTTACTGACGCTTTCATTCGTCAATGAGTGAAGGAAAAGTGCACGAAAATTTCAGTGCTACAAATTACGCTTTCCTTCGGTATGGTTCTCTAAAATTGGAAAATTGTTTTGAATTGCACAACTCGTCAAATCGTTCGCTACTTCCACCTGGCTTATCAAATTTATTTGTAATGCACGAGCGAACAGGCCATTAAAATCAGAGCTTGACGGAAGTGCGCACGGAACTCCTTGGACGCTATGTTGATTTTATTTCTCGGCTGTTATGAAAAAATTTAACATTATGTTTCAAATATTCATATAGTAGAATCCTTTATTTTGTGTCGTACGGATGGATGAACACCAGTCAAATTATTCTCATAAACATCTTTACGTATCCGTCCTCTCTCTGCCGTAACGCCTCAGGAACAGCTTGCAGCTCTCAATGGTTTACCCCTGCCACAGCACTGTAGTGGTTTTCTCTCTTGTTCCGTGACTTCTCCGGAGAGTTAGTGAAACAGGTGTAAAACTAAGCCTCATCTGGTTGTACTTGATAGAGCATAATCAATTTATTTTGGTCTCAAGAAATCCGTCGTACAAGATCTATAAGTAGCTTTCTTACCCACTGTTTCATGTCACCCAGCAAAGTAAATCCTAGAGTACAGCTTATATCTTATGTTCATTTCCATTGCTGAATCAGGTCTATTCCATTCTTTCGTTCTTTCCATAAGTAAAATTTAAAATTAATGGGAATATCCGAAGCACCTTAGCATTCGTAACTGAAGGTTATAATCAATCCCCAACTAGTAATAGTCTTGTTTGACGGAATTCATTTTCCGATATATATTGTTAACGCTGAGAAATAGATTTGAAATTTCAACCAAATATATCTGGGATTTGAAAATCAACTAATTCAAGATGTACGTAATCAGGCCTGTTTTGAAAACATTTTTCATTTACGCACCAAACATCATACTAGGGTAATTCATCAAATATCGAACAGAAATCACGTGTGTCTAGAAACAACCTTCATAAATCAGTAACTTTTGCTCTGAATAACTCTTGCGGGCCTCAAGGTTATTCTTGAACAGTTGCTTTCTTGTTCTGTGATGTCGCTTGAAAGACAACGTAGATTATTGAAATGTATTTATTGTTCTAAAAATCGAATTCTTTAGTAACATAATTTCATCAATATCGAACAGGAATCGAACAAGAATTTTGATTCGAACAGGATGGTTTGTCAATTAGTTCTCTTCGTATGGAACTTTTGTTAGACTATTAGCACGCCACGTATGGTTTGTCTATTAGTACGCCTCGTATATTTTGTCCATTAATATGCCTCGTATGGTCTATCTATTTGTACACCTCATGTGGCCACTTGGAAAATAAACGTTTTTCTTTCATTCTTTTTTTCTTTGGTGCACTGGATTTTCTTGGAAGTGCTCGCGGTGGCACATCGGTTAAGGGATCGGACTTGTATGTTGGAGTCGCGGGTTCGTATCCCGGCGCTGGCGCTGCGATTTTCCCCGTTGGGTATAAGGGAAAGCTCAAGCACAATACCCCACTCGACCCAGGCGTCGGAAATGGGTACCGGCTTTACGGGGGAACCGTCATGGTGTCCTATATATAGTGTTAGTTATAAGACATTTGAAAAACCAATGCTTAAGATCATTTGTATCAGGCTTGATTGGAAATAAAGCATCCCAAAGATGCCGACGTTTGTTTTGTTTGTTTGTTTGAAATAACTGTCTCATTACTTATTTTCAAGATGCATTTGAATGGAGAGTTATCAAAATTTGAATATGATGTCGATGTTTCATTTGCAGTGTTTGTTGAACCATCATTGTGATCATCAACCTGTGTGACCTTTTTTGGAGTAGAGTGTAAAGCACTCGTCAATGAATTATTATTGATGCTTGCATCAATTTTCTTGGCAAGGGATTGATCATCAGTAAATGTAGCCAGACGAATCATTGATGATCTTGAGGGCTTTGGAACACCAGCAGATGATTGATAGCCCCTCACCAGAATTCCCATCTTCAACTATTCAATGTTATTATCAAGCGTTAATACAATATTTTAATGAAATAAAACAGGCGTTCAATAGATCGATTCAGTTATTTAAAAGAATTAAGAATCGAAAAGCTTTGTTCGAAGGCATAAATTCATGATTTTTAATGAATTTTGATTCGAACACCTTTGTTCAGTATTTAATACTGACATGAAAAAGGAACTGAATGTCGAACATGGAATAATTATCAAGTTTTTGGCGGAAAAGAAAAAAATACAGTAACAGAACATCATATGACAACACTACTCTCTAGTTATGACGGGAGGTTGACGGTGACCCAACAACAATTAAACCGTCGCAATTTTCCCGAGGTGCGTAAGATTTTTCGAGTGAAAAAATTCGACCAATTTGTAAGGGTTGTACAGAAAATGCGTTCGCAACAGCTGGTAGCAGTTTGCAGCTCACAGAAATGAGTTTTTATCACTAAAATAGGAGTTTTAGATGTAAGATCACTGGCACTGAGCAAGTTTGGATGCTTACTAAATTTATTACGCGCATATTTCCAAAGTTGTTCGATAATCAGTTCAGTTCGATATTTGATGAATTACCCTACTTCCAAAAATATGGTGTCGAATACTGGCCTTCATATATATAATTCTTACGAAGACTCGTTTAAATGAAGATCGTTATTGGAGGAGTCTTGAGTAATTAGCGTTTGTGGAGTTATTTAGATTCATCAAAATTGAAATTTACACTTGAAAGTGCAAAATGAGTTTTTTAAGTGTGTTTTTTGGTTCCGAGAACGGGGAGGTTAAGTTATGTCATTTGTTCTCTAGCGTCGCAGACGTTGTACAGAAGTGTAGGCAGAAGGAGGTACATGTGTGGTTGTGAGGTGCAAAGTTCTAGATTTCAGAATGACTTCTTAGTTCATAATATATGACATAGTTCAAGTAGCTTTAAGTGCGTACACACTTTGCCGGACTAGTCAAGAGAAATCCAAATTGCGGGGAATGCACTTTCGAAGGCCGGGAATATCCATAAAAATCCAGTAGTTCATTACTTTCCATACTGTGTATGAGATAGATCTGTATGCGATACGTTGCTATTTTTATGATCGTTTCAAAGAATGGGATTTCTGAGTGAAACCGGATTTTTTAAAACCAGAGTTGAAGCCGTGCAGCAGTTTAAGTTCATACGTGAACACGCGCACGGTGTAAGCCGGTTTAGGGTAAATTTGAAGTTTCGAACTGACATGGGGCGTTGTAGGTCGTCGTACTGTAATAGTTCGCTCTGTTTCGTCGTGCAAGGCAGTTGAATTGCCAGGGGGTATTGTAATTCTTTGATTCATTCATTGTTCTAGGGTTTGCGAGTTGACCTCTGTCCCTGATATACGCTTATCTGACTTGATGTTGAATGAATTTCGTTAATGTTATAGATTTTGCTTCGTCTCTTCTCGTCACACGTGAGTAGGTAAGCCAACGGAAATGGAATATAAATACTTGCTAGCGAAATGTTTAAATTGGCGAGCAGGTTTTGGTTAGCGATAATGACATTTATCGTCTCTAAAGTTTCACTGGCTATCTTCCTATTCCTTAGTGTTCGAAGTGTACTGCATTCTTAACTGAAATTTAGGCTTGCAACGTGATTGGGTAAATCTGAAGGATATGACAGTTATCGATTTTCCACTTTTAGTGCCTGAACGTAACTAATTGAATCAACATAAACTAAGTTTTCTTCTATGCACTTTCCGTCACGAATGAGTATTTTACGATTAATAGCCATAGGTTTAGTTTCGTCATCAAAAAAACAAAAAAAAAACAAAACCGTTTATTTCCAAGTTGTCACATGAGATACATATGCCAACATATTGGCTTTTAAAAGTTCCTTAATATAAGACGTCCTAAAACAAAAGATCCATACGAGGAGTATTAATTGACAAACCATCCGAGGTGTAAAAATAGATAAGCCATACGAGGCATAATAATCGACAAACTATATGAGGTGTGCTAATAGATAAACTATCAGAGGTGTACAAATAGATAGACCATACGAGGCATATTAATAGACATAATATACGAGGCGTACTATAATAGACAAACCACACGTGGTGTGCTAATAGTCTAACAAAGTTCCATACGAGGAATACTAATTGACAAACCATACGAGGTGTACAAATAGATAAGCCGTACGAGGCATAATGATAGACAAACTATACGAGATGTAATATTAGACAATACTATCATAGGTGTACAGATAGATAGACCATACGAGGCATATTAATAGAAAAAATATACGAGGCGTACTAATAGACAAACCATACGGGTCGTGCTAATAGTTTAACTCTGTCAAGGGTAGTTGAATGAGAAATGAGAAATATTATCTCTCGGATATTTTATATTCCAAGAGATTCCGGTACAGCGCTTCTTGCCTTTTTCCTACTTCGATAATTTCAACTAAGAACTTGGCAGTGTCGAAGAATTCTTTAGTATTTTTCGAATTATTTATAAGATCATCGATATAGGAAAAATACAAAAAAAAAACGCTACACCGTACTAGATTGAAACAACACCGTAAATGACAATCAAGTATTGAGAAAAGATAGTCTCGAAATAATTTGTAAAGAACATCGCGCAACACAGCACGCACATCTAGGAATGCGTAAACATACTTACACTCAAAATTGAAATGCATGGCTTGTTCGGCATACAAATATAGAGATAATTTTTGCACGAGTGCTTTATTTCCTTTGTCTGTTTATACTTTTTAATTTCTTCTGTTCACAGAAATGCCCTTCGGGGTCGTGATAGATCGATTTATAAATCATAAAGCAAGCGCAATCAATTTGTTTATTTCTGAAATTTGGTGCAGTGTTAACTGATCGCAGAGCTTTAGGTAAAATGTAATGTGTCTTGAGGTTTTGCTTTTTTATGCAAAAAGTAGAAATAGAAACCGATATATGTACATGTGCGCATATATGTGTGCGAAGCGTGTGCATGTTTACACTGATACATAAACATTTATGTTTGCGTGCGCACACGCACATACTCACGCACACACCAACACACATATTCATATATATACGTATTGAAAACGAATATAAGAAAAATGCTAATAGACATAAAAAATAATCTTACTCTTTCAATATTTAAAATGACAGCCCAAGCTCTGATGAATCGTAGTAAATAACCTGAGGAAAGATAAGGAATAGAAAAGGACTTCGAAAAACGTATAAATGGAATGGTTTTTTAATTTCCTAAAGGAAATTTTAAGAAAACTCAAGTTACCGCTGAGGAACAAAAAAAAAAAAAAAAAAAAAACATATATCTTCAATATATCACATCATATATCATATCTTCTCGATATTCTCTGCAACATCATGCGGACATGGGTACAGGGGATAAAATGGAGATACAGTGTAGGCCAGTTTCCACTCATGATTGACAAATATCTACAAAATTTTGGCAGAAATTCGCAAACAAACATATACTCAACATCAAAATTTGCTTGTACAACATACGGACAGAAAGATAATTTTACCACGATTCATACGCTCAAATTACGATTAATTTCATTAATTGTATTTGTCATTAATCCGATTCACAGAGACGTCCTCTGGAGTAAGTGGGAGATCTATTTTTGAATCATTTCGCTAGTGCAATTAAATTTATTAACCGTATGGTTTTTGTGTAAATAAATGAAATAGAAACATGTATATCTATTTATGTAGATATATATATACCTATATACGTACACACACATATTAATATATGTACTTATTGAGAATGAAATATAAGAAAAAAATACAAATATAAAATAAGAGGATAGAAACAACCTACCATCTATTACACCGATAATGACAGTTGAGCTCATTGTAATCCTAAGAAATTATTCGAAAAAAAACTAAAAGGAAAAGATGACTTCGGAAAACGTAAAATGAACTGGTTTTTAGTTTCTTCATAGAAATTTTTAAGAAAACTCAGGTTACAGTCAAGAAACAACACAACTCTTCAGCATTATACAGACATGTGTACATGGGATAAAATGGAGTAACTTTGTGGCCGGATATCACATTTGAGTGGAGAATATTTACAAAATTTGGCACATATAGGTAGATTAAGCAATGGTCCAAAGTGATAATTTTGATAACACAAATTAACAGTTTTTTTCGATTTTAAAGTTTAGTGCTGGTGTGCACTGAACGCACGGAAAAATATTAAAAGACTAAATGAAAATGCTTAAATTAACCCCTCCCCCCAGCTCAGCCGAAATCGATTGAAAACATTTTCGAGAATGATTTTGAAATAGCGAGACAACGTTAGCCAAAATTTAATTCATTATAAACTTTGCACAATCCTCACATTTATAAACCTGTATATTGGTGTACACACAAAATGTATTTCAGAGTATGTTTTCCATACGGATGTTAAATATTAACACAGAGAAGAAAAAAATAACAAAATAAAGATGGGGAAATACTCCTAATTATGGAAAAAACGTTCATTCTGCTGTATTGAACTCACGGCTGGGGTGCTCATTATTGTCGACAGAAATAGTTAAGATGAATGCACGAATGGCTTAGCAAACGTAAAATGAAATAA
Organism: Morinoia aosen; assembly: GCA_030386875.1. NCBI lineage: Eukaryota > Metazoa > Arthropoda > Malacostraca > Amphipoda > Talitridae > Morinoia > Morinoia aosen. Next base: position 28,280,383 of record CM059569.1, on the reverse strand, counting down.
ATTTCTGGTAAATGGGAAATTCACACCGAAATGCTGCAGGTCTATAGAGATGCAAAATGACGTGACACATTTAATCTAAATTCTTTTACAGTTTTAGAGTTTTTGATATGCTGGGGAAGCTTGTTCCACAAAAAAGCTCCAGAAACTGAGAGAGCTTTTTGTCCCACGTTAGATGAACGGTAACTGACTAAAACATCATTCCTCCGATTTGGTTTTTTGTTTGGGATATTAGATGGAAAAAATTTTACCACCTCTGCATTACTTTGGGGGAGGTACAGAGAGGAGAACACTCGTCGAGCTTTTTGGATCATGAATCTGTTCGGTATTGGGATCCAGTCGAGTTTTCTTAAAAGAGGGGTGACATGATCGTATTTATTGAAATTTCCTTTGCACACCACTTTGGCGGCGAAGTTTAGACATTTTTGCAACTCTTCCTGACGATATTGAGGTAAATTTCCCCATACAAGACTGCAGTAGTCCAGGCGCGATAAAACTAAAGACTGAATCACTAACAATCTAGATTTTTCGTCAAGTGTGTTCTTAATGCGATGAAAGAACATTAAGGTTCCGTTTATTTTGTTGCACATTGTTTCGACGTGTGAATTGAAAGTCATATTTTTGTCAAACCAAACACCCAGATTTTTTACCGTCTCTACTGGTTCAATTGTATCGTCTCCAAATGTTAGCTTGAATGGTGGTAAATTTTTAGTCGCATTCTGTGATCCAAAAATAATGCATTGCGTTTTACTTGCGTTAAGTTTGAGGCCATTATGGTCATACCACAATTTAAGGTTTCTCAGAAGGTTTTCAGCGTTGGCTTGTGTTTCTTTTAAATCTGCTGTTGAGCTTGTCATGGCAATTTGTACGTCGTCAGCATACATTGAGATTTTTGTGTTTGCCGGCATGGTGGGGAAATCATTGATGAAGATTGAAAATAAGAGCGGGCCGATGATTGAACCTTGAGGAACGCCAAAATTGTTTGGTATGAATGATGACATTTTGTTATTCAAGCACACTGCATGAGAGCGGTTTAGTAGGTAGCTTTCAAACCACTGAGTGTCAATTCTGAGGTTTGAAATTTTTTGTAGAAGTTTCTTATGCTCAACACTGTCGAAAGCTTTGGAGAGATCAAGCAATAGTAAGAGAGTTAGTTTTTTTTGGTCAATATCATTGTAAATTTTTTCTGTTATGTTTAACAGGGCGTCCTGAGTACTGGTATTCCTTCTGTAAGCATATTGATTGCGATGCAGTAGATGTGACTCGTCTATGTAAGACGAGAGCTGGTTTGTTATTACTTTTTCTAATATTTTGGACATAACAGGCAGGAGACTGATTGGTCTGTAGTTTGACGCTATGTCGATATCACCAGATTTATGTAATGGCTTAATAATGGATAATTTCCATTGGTCGGGAAACTTGTTTGTGGCTATAGATGTATTTATTATCAAACGAATGAGGGGTGCTGTGACAGGGAAGCTGTCTTTTATATGTTGGAGGCTTATGCCATCATGTCCAGTCGCTTTGGTATTCTTTAGTGAGTATAAGATTTTTCGTAACTCTATGACGCTAACCGGCTTTGGTCTCCATTTGTTTCTACTATTTGGGGATGATACATCGCTCGGATTTGCTCCTGTAGATGTGTCTGAAACTGTCCTGGATACTTCATTGAAAACATCTTCGCCAACTTTTGAGAAGAAAGCATTAAAGTCATTAGCCATTTTTGAGGGGTTGTCGAAAGTGCTTTTGCACTCCGAGTTTTTATACTGAGCAACTTCTCTAATGATTTCCCAAGTTCTTTTTGGGTTTTGTTTTGCCGCCAAGAGTTCAATCAATGACGAATGACGAATGCGCTTGAATAAACAGCCACTCATCGATTTTCGAATTTTTGTTGCTCGAATCCTGGTAATAACATCGAAATAAACAACTTTTCATCCATACACTTTTCTCGTCAAATGAGTATTTAACGAGGTATAGCGGTAAGTTTGTCTTCGATGACGATCGCGCTGGAAGCGAGTGCGCATTGCAGTGTTGCTGTCCGACGTGCTCCTTGAATTACTTGCCGCTTCTAACACTGGAGTTGCGGTAAGTCATTTACCGCCATAACTAATAAAATACTCATTTGAGACGGAAAGTGCATAGAAGAAAACTTGTTTATTTCTATCTAATTAACTATGCTTAGGCATCGAAATTTACAAAATCGATAACTGTCATATCCTTCAGATTTACCCGTGCTTGTAAATAATTTGAAGTTGTGATCATCAACAATATTTGTCTCCGTTTTAAGTAAATGAATAAAAAGGTTATTGATGATTAATGTCTGCCCCCCCCCCCCCCCAAAAAAAAAATAGGTCAGGGATCCTGCCCCTCGTACCCCCGATTTAAGCATGACATTATCTAAAGTCAGTCTTGCTCGAGGCTTTGCCAGTTGAATTCTTACAATGTTTTCAGGAGATTTGCTGAACTTGGAGTGATGCTCCCTTGGGGTGGATATATAGGCACTAGGTCTAGGTTAGCAAGATTTATCACCCATGCCAAGAGAGCTGGTGCCCCCTTGCGAGATACAGCTGGGTCATCACTGTTGTAGAACGATCTTCAGTCTTTCGTGCCTTCTCTACTTTTTCGCTATCTTTTCTTCGTTTTCTGCCCGTTTCTTCTCGACTTCTTGCTACCCTGTGCAGCGTCCCCTGTTTCGGAACATATCTTTTTCACCGGTTCTCCATTTCTTCAATCCACACTGTATAGTCCATAAACTTTGCTTTGTTTAACGACTTGTCATATCTTTAAGTTTCACACTGAATATTTTTCCATTCTTTACTTAATGTTCGAAGTGTGCTTCAGTCCCTATCGGAGAGTTGGGCTTGCAACGCGCCTTCAGACAATTTGTTGTAATGTAGTCCTCGAAGTAAGAGTTGGGAAGCTTGAAGCGACTTTGAAAGCCACTGGATTGATTTAAAGAAAGTTAAGTTTAATTTAACGACTTTGTTTTTAAACTTATGAACGGGACACAGGTCTGCGCTAATCGTCATCTATTAGTTACTACATTGTCTGACTCCACGTAAAGCCCTGTTACCCTTCACAAAGTATACAAGCACGTTTGACTGCTTTCAGTTATCTTTATCTTTAATAAGACCTTGGCACTTGACTCTCCCTGTAATGGAGTAAAAGCACGGTTCTTTGCTATGGCTCCCCTCGGATCTTCGCTCAAATGATCCCATTCAATGTTCAATTTCTCATTTTACTTGAGTACGTTCAGTTAAAAGCTATGGTAAATTAAAAAGAACGTGCTTAATTTGTCAGCTCGGGTAAAATGGACAATAGGTGCAAGTTAAGCTTGTCTATGCTATATGCTTTATGGATTGGAACCCCCGGCGGACACCGTTAGGTTACACAGGTAAACATTTGATTCTTACCGTTCATGTACACTTTACCTTAGTCTTTTGCTTTCACAATCCCTCCTTAGTTTGTTTCCCCCTTTCCTTCCCAGCTCTGTCTCAATGCGTAGTGTATTCTATGTGAATTTCACTGATGCAGAAATTAAGCTTTGGTGGGTTCGTACTAAATGGTCCCTTTTCTTTCTATTGAGGACATCTCTGCCATGAAAATAGAGGCTTAAAATTAACTCCTATATTATTAGTGTGCTCAAAATTTTTTTAATCAAGCTATAAGAACGGAAAGAGATTTCCATGCGACTACAGAACGTAACTTCATCTTTCATAGCGTGCTTAGTTTTCTCTAGATATTTTTCATAAGATTAGTTTTATACAACAGAGTAGACGCAAGCGATAGTGACCTTTTAGCGAACGAGGTGGGCAGTAGAAGTAATCTTAACACGTTTACTGCGTTTCTGCTCTTGTTAACGGTCAGTTTGGTTAGGTGGTTAGTGGCAGAATAGGGAAATGGACAATTTAACGCTCGAATACATTCTAATTTTTCCTCAGAAATGTGACAAATACAATTACATGACACATTTCACCTGTTAGTTCTGAAAGAGGTCGCGAAATAGATGAAATTTGTCATTCATTTACACTGGGACTTGAATGAGCAATTTACCTATGGGTACACATATGGCCCAATACGCGGGGAACGTGTTAACCTTTTTTGTAATTGCGTTATCTGCGTTACCCGTTATACATATACCAGCGACCCGAGGCCGGTTGTATACATGATCAAAATCGTCCAGCGAAACAGCTGGCAGCTAGACTTCTTCTTACCTGAAGTAATTTGTTCGAAAAAATCATCCTTCGAACAACAGCTTCATGCTTCAATAGGCTGCGAAGCTTTCTTCTCGTACTGTTGAATAGCTTCATCAGGTCAGGTTATTGCAATCTAGAGTTCCTACTATCAGTCTAAAAACATTTGTGGACTGAAAATCGTCAGAATGGTAAATGTTTCTAGGATCAAGCTTGTTAATTTCAAACTTTTTGGCAAAAACCACGGTTTTGTGAGGTTTCAATGCCACACAAATTGGTACGCGAAAAAATTCATATCCTTAAGCTTGTCTGGTTCTCTTCCTCATCTGAGGGGTTCTCGTCCAAAATCGAACCATGCGCGGACTTCAGGCCGTTGATCATTGTTCAACATCATATAATCGTTAATGTTCTATGTGCATTTTTATTTTTCACATGACTTCAAATATTTATTTTATATTGAATTTTATGATTTTACCTTTCTTAGTATAGTCTTTAGGTTTTAAGAGTGATACTAAAGTGGAAAGTAATCATGAACTCTGTTTCTTGTTTCATTGCTGCTTTATTGTTGATTTATTATTTAAGAGCCCCTAATTTTTCTACGAAGGTCAAACAAAAAAACGGTTCGGGTTTCAAGAATTGAAAAAAGACTTGCCCTACGCTCCAAATTTGTTGGATGAAATTGTCATCGCCCACGATGACAAGAAAAAAGTGCAATCTATTATTTGTGATACGAAGCACGAAGCTCCCGGTGACTGCGTCGTTCAATGTAATTTACGTCTGACATGTCTCGAGGAAATGAGCGAAGATGTCGAAAAATCGGTAGACGATCGCCGCAGACGAAGAAAATTCAGTGCAAAAGAAATGGGCAATTTCACAGCCACAAATAACAGAAATTCAAAACAGAAATTTCGGCTTAAATCGGTGTATTTGGAAATCGTAAGTCTGACGTCCAGCGTGGAAAAAATCGTAGGTAAAAATCGTATCTTGGAAAAAACGCTGTCGGCGAGGCCTGACGCAGCGGCAGGTGGCCCAGCCATCGGTGGCAACTCGGCCACTGCGTCACGGCCTGCAGACAGCACGGCCTCGGGCACACACTTTACTGCAGTTTGATGGGGAAGGTAAGCAATGTTGAATTGGTCTCTCGTCAATAAAATATTCACGAATATATATATGTGCACCAATAGGTGGGTATATTGCTCCTTATGCGTAGTGGCAAAAGAGCGTATTTTAATTATTTCACTACCTTAGTCAAGGTAGATTTTGACGTTCAAGGTAATTTTTTATCCTGTTCTATTTCCCTTCTCAGAAGGGATAGAAATGTATTGGAGCAGGCAAGTCGGTTTGTCAATTCTGCTACTCGCACCCTCTAAGTCAACTTGCTTTTTGATCTCTCTAACCTCTCCGTATGTAATTTCATGTATAAAACACTGATGATGGCGGCAGAGAACTCGAACAATTATTCACTGCTCGAACTCGTCATCGTGATCATTTAACACGAAACAGAAATAACTTCATACTTCCTCATTATTCAAAATCTCGGTCACCACGCAGTATCCTCTCCATTGGAAGTAAAAATGGAATGCAATCCCTGCTGAGATCCGTGAAGAGAGCTCTTGCAACGCTTTCAAAGCAAACCTTGAATTCCTCTTCCTATCGAAATACTAATCATAAAAGGTAGTTGATGTCCATTTCTTTTTTCTTTGGTACGCCTTACCTTGATTAGGTAATCTACCATGGTAATATAAATCTTATGCTACTAATCATTGTTACTGAATATACTGTTCCATCTAGCTCATATTAACCATTTAATTCTTTGTTAAACGTGACCCGTCTTGTATGCCCCTAGGTTAAGTAAAATAGGTTAAACATAACTGTACACTTTGAAAATAGCTTGATGATAGGATGTCCTAAAAGTCCCTGAACTTGTTCCGGCTCAAAAGTAGCTATACTCAATATGTCCATTGTACTAGACCTCAGATGCAATCTACTGCTGTATCACTTGTGGTAAATAAATTGTTTGAACGTATCGAACTGCGCAAACGTAGGCGACCTATTAAAATTTTCCACTGCCGTCGTCTTCCACAAAGAGATAACTAACCGCGTCCGCGAATATCGGTGCAAATTTTTCTGTAAATACAATCAAAATAGCTACTGAAAAATGTAGCACAAGACCTTGAAGCTATTGGGTGTTCATGAGCGCTTCCATTATCCGAATTCCTGAATCATCGAGGAATCCTTCGTAATCCGTGATGCAATTTTAATAACGCAAACTTGCACAAATAATTTGTTACGTACCATGAGAGAACATGATAACCTAAGATGTACATACGGTATTATCTAAAAAATCGGCATAACATAGAAATTTCATGTACAACATTAATAAACTAGAACCGACAATTGAGAAACTTCACCCGTCATATGGGACCAAGCTTCTTGGATAGCTTTATTGTTTCTGTATGAAAATACATGTATCGAGCTTGTGGATCGAAATTGAAAATTTTCAACGTCATAATTTTGCCTATCCTAATGCTCTGGGGCCTGTGCGTAACGGGTATCCAACACCTTGGTACTTTGTTAGGAAACCATGAATTGCCTATAGTTTTCTTTTATATCTGTAGAAAAACGGGCTCGACTTTAATGCAGCCCTCTTTCGATAAATTTGCCACAGCGTACAGAGTTAAATGCTTAACAGTCGACTGGATAGGTTACAAGAACTGCTGAATAGGCAGCATTGTCGGAACAGAAAATGTTGCTTCACAGGTTTCCGTAAAACCCAGAGTTTAATTTCACAAATTTTACTTTACTCTTTTAACTTTGAAATTTCGAACTTTAAATTTTTTTTCTCCTACATTCTGCGGGCTATTTGATGCCGTTAAATTTGGAAACAGCCTCCAGCTGAATGTCACGAATTTAAGTTTCATTGTCCAGGATTGAAAATTTCGCATTTCCTTTAATTTTCTCCTTTAGTCCGTGTCGATAGAATACGCTGCAAAGCATTATGCACTTAGCACATTAGCACAGTAATGAAATACGAGTGGAACACTCTCGTGAACAGGATTAAAATAGTTATTTTACTGCTATAATTGTACCCCTCGGTTAAACTAGACCAGATTGAAACTAAATGAAATCAAGCAAGCGAAGTCCGTAGACTGCAGGCGTATCAACTCCGATCACAGCGAATAGTCCTTGTCTGACGCTGTAGCGACAGCCCGGACGCTGGGCTGTCGTACTAACTTTATATGTTGATGCAAAGTTAGACATGCTCTTCATGAGAAACTAAATTCATTTCGAATGCGACTACCTGGATGACTGGTCTTTATTCTTTAGCAGCCAAACTTGTGGAAATTGGCAACACAACGACTTACGAAAAATATAAATTTCGCCCTTTGGAACGAGGATAAAGTAGAGATTTGTCAATGAAGAAATATTTAACACTTTCAGAAAAAGAATCGCTTTCGTTCTCATTGCCTGTCTTGAGTGATTCCTCTGTTTAGCGTATAGACATGGGAAATAAGTAAAGTCCCGAGCTGCTAAAGCGTATGTAGGCCATCCTTGTGTTGAAATTGAAAAATTTTTGTTACACAAATTTTTTTTCTTTCGGTTCACTGTAGTCCCGTTTTTAATCACCTGCTACATTCATGAAAAATTGTAATTTTGTTTCATAATCTTCTTCCTCAACTTGCCATTTCTATGCACCTGGTGCATAGATTCCGTGTTTACTTAAAGCACCGTACCAAAAGGTGCTTGCTTTCTTTCTTCCTTCCTTCCTTCCTTCCTTCCTTTCTTCCTTCCTTTCTAGGGAAAGCCTCTGTTGTGTGTGAAGATTGAACTAAAATTTTATATTGTTTGCAGCTATGAGCTTGGTTTGAGCGATTTTAAACAAATTTACAACAAAATTTTTTTCTTGCTAGCATGCCTTGTACGCTTCAATCAGAAGATTTGTCAAAACCCTTGATAGTTGCCTTTAGGGCATTTTTATCGGATTTGATTGTAATTCACAAGATAAATGCAAAGTATACTACACAACGTGGAAGTTTTTCTGCTAAGAATTTGCTTGAACGCAGGTTGCATGAATTTCATTAAAATCCATTAAATTTTTTAAAATTTGATTTTAGCGCCTTTCATGTGAATACTAATATTCGTTATTGTGCATGCCTCTCAATTTAAAGAGATTCTTTTACTATCTGATCTTCATTTGTTTTCTCAGAGATTCATTTTTCGTCTTGCACAGCTAACTAGGGCTGCCTGGGATGAACCTAAAAAACCTGAAGAGCAAGAACTGCGGATAATTGGACGTTGGAAACTAAAAGGCGAAAATTTTGATATTCTAAACTCGCCAATTTCTGATGTAACGATAGCGAAGCTAAAACTTTCCACTTGGGAGGCCGTCAGAAGATCAAACCCACACCACCCGAGCACAATTGTCCCCGCCAACAGCGCAATGGCGTCGAGCTCTTCAATGCGGCGACGCTCCCTTCAGCTTAAAGTCTACGTTTCCTTGGAGGTCCGCGAATTTAATCTGGCTGGCAGTACACTGATAGATTCAGTTCCATTTGGGAAAGATCCTAAAAAGGAAAATTCGGATATAACTGCGGCTGGGGGAAAAGAAAAATTGCAGGCATATCCTTCCTCCAGCAGGCATCTTTGTTCCAGTCCCACAAGATTGACCAACTCGCAAGCAGAAGGTATGAGCAGCGAAGGCGAAGAAGAACGTGTTGAAAGGAGACGCAGAAGCATTGAAAGCCTGAAAACCTCGCAGTTTGGTGAACATTTCCAAAATTTGGTGCAACCTGCACAGTCTGAGTTGAGTGACGAAGATCCCTCACAGCTGGGAACGCTGATCCTAGAATTAATGCGCTCCATGGCTTGTTATTGCTGCTGTGTTAGTTCTCGTATTTATGACGTCGTGGAGGTGAATGTCGGAGTTCTGGGATTGAATGGTTTACATAGTATCAATGTTTAGTTTTTCTCGGATAATTCAATACTTCTGTTTTTTTTGTCCTCGTTGTGGTAGTGTTTTCTTGTTTACACTTCGTTCCTCCGTAAAAAGTACATGGGTTAAGGTAATATTGCCTGCCTTGACGCTAGTTTCATGTATTGGGCATGCCATCTTATAGCATTTTCATATACAGTATGCTTGAAATAGCACTTTTCATGCACGCTTTCATATATACCTGGGCGGTCTTGGGGTTCGTAATGTTACGTTAAAGTGCCTCCCAGTACAATTATAGTATCGAAGGGAATTGCAGCTCCCAGAGGGTACATCAAAAGTCTAGAGCTAGAGATCAAAAAGGCCTTCCTGAACTAGTCTTGTGTTGTGCTACGGATTTCTTACGTTCCCTGCTTTCTTTGTTTCGACGCCTTTCACTTACCGTTTCAACTTTCATCTTGTTTCATAAACTTTTCCAGTCCTACAGGAATCAGTTTGTGCGTAAATCGTTTCTCAAAACATAATTACGTAAAATATAACGACGTAAAATATAACTACGTAAAATCAGTTTTACTACTATTAGAGTGTGAAATGAATTGTTGCACGTACGTTTAATCTCGTCAGGCTAAACTCTCTTAATGAATTCTGTACAGCCTACTCTTTGTAACAGCAAAAATAGTTCCGTTGGCGAGTGAGAACTTCCACCAAATTTCGTCTTTATTGGTAGGCTAACGTACAACTGTAGGTATTCGTTTTCCCTGTGAGCTCCTATCATTACTTGCGTGTTACAATTTTTTTCCCCGTTTCCCCGAACGTTGGCATAACTTTAGTTTCAGGCCATGTCAGCTTTGATGTTTAACTCCGCTCGCGTGATATCGGCGTACTTAATTGCATGCTTGCAGTCAGCGCTCGCTTCTTTGTTTGGGGCACGGTCGAACCTTTACCTCGGTAGCATCCAAATGGAAACTCTTCTGCACATCCTCTTATCCTAACTCTGCCGAGCATTGATGCTCTTTTGATTGTATTTTTTTTGAAAAAATATCCTATTTCTGAAAGTTTCCATACAAAAATTAGTTGAGGAACACTAAACTGCAAATTTAACTACTTCGTTTCGCCATTAGTAGCCTCGTGGAACGTACACAGAGCATTTAATAATACATTTTTAGCTAAAACAAACTTACAATGGAACAATCAAAATAATTTTACACATCTGCAACGATAACCAATTTGCTATCGTATTTCAGGAAAGCGACCCGACGTCTTTCCTCCAATGGCTTGCAGCGGAACCGAGCAGTTCAAACGCTCAATCAGAGTGCACCGCTACAGAAACGTGAGTAGATGTCATGTTAATAACAGAGCCGATTGTACTGCACATTCCTCCCGAAGTATATTACACAGCACGCGGCCCTCCAGGCACACGGTAGCTTGCTTATCTTTCATCAAATTTACCGAGAGCTGTGTGAAGTTGGGGGCAGAGTGGCTCTTTTACGATAAAGGAACCACAGCAAGTACGTAGTTCAAGAAAAAGGACTCTAGCGTAATTTGCGAGTCATGAATGCAGTCGCTAAAACATACGTTGAGCGTACGAGTTTTTTGATGGCTTGAACTCGTCTTTTTCTCTTAATTTGGAGACATTTTAGTACACTTGGAAAACAAAGGGATTTGTAAACATATTTCAAAAAGAATCTTTATCAACTTCCGCAGTATCAAATGGACTTAGAAAAATGATCTAAGCGTTCTTACAAACCAGTTTTATTTTGGTCACATTTTGAGAAAGGCATTCTTCATTTGCTCTTCTCAGCTCAGGAAAGAATAGCCACGATTGCGCAAGCTATTCATACCTGCTCTGGAGTGATCTGGTCCAATTCACTCGATTTCTATCGAGACAGACGCCGCAGTTCTAGATTTGTTGGTTTTTCACGGTTAACTTCGTTAGGTTTGACCCGTCAAAAAATCGGCGGTTGAGATATCAAGGGTACTTAGCTAGCCCTTGAACATCATGAAATCATCACTAATTATATTAAAAAAGTCCTCCTGCAGAATACCCATAATATTCTATGTTCTTTGTGAATATTGGATTAAAATACATTCCACATCTAGTATATCTCGGTATTTTATGAACACTTAGGTTCCTAGAAATACATTCTATACTGTAGTACTTGTTAAAGCTTCATTTAGGTCACACGAATAAAGATTGCCTCTGTATTTTCTTCTCGCGTATGAGCCTCCGGCGTCATTATTTGCGCGATTGATATGTTTTCTAAAGTCATTCGTTTCTTAAAGGAATGTTCTTCCATAACAGTTTACTCTTGCTCAAAAATAAGTAGTTTTTTAAAAGCCGTTATTTTCTTCAGCTATGTGGAAACAGTTGCCCTCAACTGAATTCATCCTGAAATTAACCTTGCAAATGCCTACACCGCAACCCAAAATTCACTTATTTCTTGGTCAAAGGCTTTCCGTGCTATGAAATTAGAGTAAATAGGTAACCACTTGAATCTCGTGAAGTGGTTCCTAATACAAGTGAAATTGTTGAACAATGAGTACTAGCGTAGAACAGTACTCCGATTTCGTTACGTTTAGGATATATTTTACCTTGGAAAATTGCCTCGCATGTTTAAAAAATATATAAAACCTGAAGTTCCGTAGTTTACACAGAAATATTCTTTTCCTGCAGATCAAGTCCTTCGTTCTCATGAAAATACGCCTAACGGAGTGAAGGCATCCCAAAATTTTCAAGCATCGCACGAAAGAGGTATAGTTTCGTCTAGAGCAACGGCTTCTAAAGAAGCTAACACAAAGCAGTTGGCTCGAAATCCTTCAAATGTATTGCCAGCATCAAGAAGTGATGGTCGTAGACAATCTCTACCGAATTAAGAGAGATCCAGTGGTGGGAGAAAAAACAGTGGGGTGGGTCAAAAGCTGTCCAAAGAACCCACTCAGTCGGCTAATTCATCGCTGCGGCCACAATCCTGTCCATATGAAGAAATGGAAGTTGAAGAATCACTACCGTGTTCTGTTGGTCGTAGCTCACGGCGTTCTGAGGTGAGTAACCCTCCCAAAATGAGTTCAGTGCCTCGAGTTGAACCAGTGGATACTGAAGAGAGCCAATTCACACCTGACAACGTTCCTAGTCAAACTACTAATGAAAGGCGGCTGCGAGCACCAACACGCATCAAATTCGAACCTAATGGAACACGCTTCGAAGAGATGGACCTACAAGAGTCTGTTCCTGAAGCAAATAAAGGTGCAATACGGCAAGGCTTGGTTACTCCTGGTGAACAAAAACTTACGAAAACTCGTCAGTTTCATCAATCTCGCTACAAAGCCCACCAGTCAAGCAAACAGAGTTGAATTTCTAAATAAATTCAGCAAGTACTACAAATAAGAGTTGATATCCCAAACAATTTGGCGTCGGAAATGAACGGTTGAGTACATCAGATTTGCGAATAGAAGAAAAGCCCAGAGAAGCAAATGTGTCGTACGTCTCAAAATAATAGCAATTTGTCTATCTCTCGTGAAACGCCTATGTACTCGGCGAGCACACGACCCTTCCGATAACACTTCAGGGACCATTGTTTTTAACTTTCAATCAGGAATGTGCTGCAAATGATATCGTAGTAGCAGTTTTAACTAGCTGTGGACTGCACGAAAAAAGATTTGGGTTATGGGAAGAATGCTTGAAAGGGCAAATAATTAAGGTTGTTGAATACGATAGTCCAAAATTGGTTTCAGCAGATAAAACCTCAAGAATTAGAGGTTGCATGATCCTTCACCTCAAACCTGTCTTGCTTCTTCATCTCGAATGGCATGTGCATCAAAATTCCTTACTTGCGCAGTATAATTATACGAATTTTCGAAGTAAGATTCTCGACTGTAACACTGAACCGACTGATCAGTGATTAGGATACGACGATATATAACTGTAACATGACGTAATGCTGAAACCTTATTTAGCGTGCAAAGTATTCAACATAGTCACCATCGTCACTTGCAAATTCTCTACCTAAGTTTCTCAACGTACACAGCATCTAGGGCCTTATCAAATGCTATTCTGCCTTAATTAAATTCTGAAACTCTGCGGTATTTTTCCTCCAAATTTTCGTAACAAAAATTCTTGCCAAAGTGAAAATCATTAGTTTGGTCTTGAAAGTTTTGTGAATCATGAAATATGTATGCCACCCAAAAATATAATGAATGTAAATATTGTGTCGGACAATAGTCGCCTACCTCTTTGGTTGGAAATGTAAAATTAACATGCTTGTACCTGCTTATAGGCTACAGACCTTCCAATGTTGCACGGTGAGTAAACTTTAGAAATTTATGAGCTGAGCTTAGTTTAGAGTGTTACCTTGAGTTATTTTATATATTTATACGACTGATTTACATCCGTGGGTAAATAACTATAATACTGTAAAAGACTTCATTGTCGAAATTTTTATATGAAGTAAAAATTTTCATACATTCGTAGCCTCATTTCTCCGAAATGAGCAACTGGATGAACTTATGCAAGCTGGGCTTTCGCATTTTTTTTTTTTTGCGGGCTTCCTTTGAACTTTGAACGAATTTTCAAAACTTACGATCTCCTTCCTAACGAGCAGTCAAACTTCTTTGAACCTGCTGGGGAAAATTTATTAAACTAGAACATCTCGTTTCATTATATTTTTTATATAAAGCCCGTGATTCCAAATTGCAAGCGAATACTTTATTGAATGTTTTTCATTCATACCGTTACGTGAATGACCGAATGATACATGTGGTCAGATACGCGGGGAACGTGTTGAGTATCGACTTGTTATGAAATGAATGTGCCTGCAAATTCAACCGAATGAACTAATAAATACCGTTCATAGCTGGAACACGAAGTCTGAGAAGTTGTATTCTGCACTCGATAGTACGTGCAGGTCTTTAGTAAGATTCGCAAATAACTTCTGGTAAATTTATATTCCATTATTTATATTTCTGAAGACTTTCATCAGTTTCTCTCCAAGTGTATCAAGAGTAATAAGCCGACCGATATATAGCAGCTATCTTACGGAATGTCAGAAACCGTAAGTTGGGAAACTAGGTGTCACTTACATTCATGTCTAAGGTAGATTTAAATGAGGCTTGGATAGCATCCAGGAAGTAAAATTCGTAATGATTTCAATTACCACCACGAAGCTAAGCAACAATACAACAGTTATTTAGCAGCCCGCGTGTGATTTGTTTAGGTGAATGTAGCAATGTACGTACAGCCTCGAGCCGCCGAAGATTTGGTAACCACTTTTTGCCTAAATTAAACATTAGGTTCACTTTCTGAAGGTAACAGACGTAGACAAAGTTAGCAAATTATTTCACAAGTAGAAACGGACCTTATGTTATTTCGTTCGCGCAACGTTATTCATTCCCTAAAAAAATTGTAGGGATTTTTAAGCCCTTACGTTTGAAATATATTTTTACTGAAGTTTCATCAGTATATCAGGGTTGGTCACGGAACATTAACGTACGTACCGATAATCAGAATGAGCATCTATAGGGAAAAGATTAAAAACTTGCACTGTTTCTCCCGTTACCTAACACGCCGGGTCGAGAAGTATTTCAGTAAATTAGTACGACCTACATTGAGCTCGCGCTCTCTGTGTGATCAAACTGGCGTATTTGCTGTATTCCGTACTATGTTGTTACAGTTTCAGATTACGCTTGGTAATAAATGAGCGTATAGTGTCTTCACTTCTTGCGAAGACTTATTTCGCCGGAAAGGATATCGAGATACGAGAACTTAGTCTTTAAAATTTAAAAATATATTATATATGTTAAGAGCTAATATATTAAGCCTCCATAAGATATAAACAACTTTCGTACATCCAATGCGTTGGTCATAAATATTTGTCAATTGTTAAAAGCATAATAGTTTACAGTAAAATTCCTAAAATTCAAAAGTTAAGGCAGAAACTAATATCACTCCTGTATTGAACATTTTTACTAACTATCGTAGTTGTTACTTTTCACTTCACCTGGATAAAACGCTAAGAGATCCCATCAAGGAAGGTTGGGGAACTGGTCTACTCCTTCACTAGGCGGTTGGAGCGGTGTTTGTGTTCGATTAGTTGCAGCGGTCGGCGGTCGCGTTCGATAGATCATCAGCTCAGGAGACGCTTGGCGCACTCGTGGAGGAGAAATTTCCCCTTGAGGAAAAGACGGAGGCGGATAATTTTCGGAAAAAGGCAGCATTTGGGGTTGAGATCCAAGTCTACGACTTTCCTGACCTTGAGAGGGTATTCCGCACGAGCCTGGCTGCATCGCCATAAGGCGCTGAAACTCGCTTATTAGCTCGGAGTCTATATCAAGACCTGGGCGAACTGCCGAAGGTTCAGCCTGATTTTGTGAGGCATGGCCAAACTGTCCCTGTAAATTTGCAGGGTTTGCGTCCAATTCTCTGGAACTTCTTCCATCAATCCCAAGTTCAGGCTGTAAACTCTGTCCGGCTCCCGGAGAATCCATCGAAGAATTTTTTGATGTGCTTGTACTTTGGCCGCTGCCGGACTGCTCTTCAAGATGCGTCATCATCGTCGGCTGAAAACGAGTGCCATACAAACGTGCGCTTTTACGATTAACTTTCTTCTGCGTGCTAGACTTCGGCCTCGCACTTAGTCTATTTTTAACTCCTCTCGCAAATCCTGTTAATGTATCGTACACACCCTGTTCCTTGCTACCGTCGTCAGACCTGTCCAAAGACTTCTTACCTGATTCAGTTAGCTCGGCGTAGAAGTCTCTTTCAGAAGCTGCTGCTGCTTCGCGAGTATGTTTTGAGAATGGAAAATTGTCAACCTTTTCCGTATAATTATCTCTATTGTCACTTTCTTGTTCGCTACGGAAATTTCTAACTACCGGTGAAGTGTGTTGCGGAGAATAGGCACTTTGGTAGTTCGGGAAGCTGCTCGTTGACAGATTCGAAGAGAGGCTGTACGGACTAGTTTCAGGACTAGGAAACTGTGGCAGCAATCGAGGTGGAGTAGAGAGCGCATCATAGAAAATGTCTTCCGAGCTTGTCGGGCTCGTCGGGGTCGTCGGGGTCGTCTCCGGGGTGTCAATTAGCCAGCTCGGACATGCTCCGAGCCCCTCCGGACCGAAGGGTTGACCCCAGCTCACCATTTTCTGCGGGAATTCTCTAAGTTGGCTATATGGTTGGTCGAACCAAGCTGGCCCGTACCGTGAATACGCGGACTGATCTATGCAGATATTACGGGAAGCGTCCTGAGTCTGTTCAAATTCGCCCCAATCACTTTGTTCTTCATTCTCAAGATCGTAATGCAGCGGGTGACTTTTGGTCCTTTGGCAAAGAGTGGCTGAATTTTCGTCACCATCTTCCGAATCTTCTTCGTTCTGGTTTCTACGCCCATATTTTGTGGCGCTAAGCCCCATTCGAGGTTGACTTACCAAGTTATGTCTTGAGCGACTACTTTGGCGTCGCATGTATGAAGGCATTTCTTTCACGGTGTCTTGGTTAGCTTCACTGAAATAAAGGCCTCCCTCTCGAGAACCGAAGGAATCCTGTTCATGTCTTTGAATGTTCATCGGCGGCCACTGCGGCCATTCTGAACCGCGCGAATGGCCTTGATTATCTTGTTCCGAGCAAGTCGATGAACTGGGTTCGGGGAACCTTTTCCTCGCGGCTCCGGTGTTTTTAGTTAGTCTTTTTGGCCTAGCTCCAGAATTCAACTCTGCGGCCGTCGCACTGCCATGTACTTGGGGCAAATCTACAGGATTTGGGTCTTCGTTCCAACGAGATATTGTAATATCAGGAACTCCTGAGGCCGGAGTAAAACTAGTATTCGAGGTTTCAGCCACTTCTGAAGCTTGCAACATTTCATCCTGAACTTCGGCGGATTCTTCGGCCTCCTCAACTTCTGATGGGAAAGAAGGGGAAACCAGTAAAGGGTAATTTCAAATTGAAGTTTGCTGAATCTTTCTCTACATTACGTTTTACGCATCTTGACTTCATGAGCTATCGATTTCCTAGCTCAATTCTCCGATAAACCTTTTTGGGCCGACTAAATAAAAGCAGTGGGCAGAAACTTATGATTTTAGAGAAAGGCGTACTAATTATGGGTTCTTACTTTGCTGAACTTTGTTTTCACTTAAAACATAGTTGTTACCAGAAGTAAATAAAACTTCTATTTTTCAAACGTTTTGCAACATTCTTTATGTACCTTCGATTCCCACCTCAGTTTCCAAGCAAAATTGGATATTCCCCAAAGCTCTGCGCGTTTATTAGACTATTGCTCAAGTAAAGATACACACCTTTAACCTTTCCAAATGTGTAAGAAGTTTTCGTCGTTTGACGCTCTAAACTATCTTTAAACGAGAAAAACCCGTTCACTCGCTTATCAGAAAGCATAAGAAGACCGTTCACTCATATCAGGAAGTGTACAAGCACTATAATTTAGGCTGCGGTTTCAAGTTTGGTCCATTTTTACAAACAATAGTCGTTCTTCTTCATGGAAGTTTAAACCATTTCCTCCGAGTTCAAGCAACGACACGAGAAACTAGTTATTTAGTTTACACCACTTTAATACGAAATTTAGTTATAGCTGGATGCGTTCCGTAGTCCTGCGATCTGAAGTGAAAAGATCTTTGATATACAGACAATTGGGAGTTGCCGCTCCCTCTCTCCCTTCTCAACACTTCGACTGCGGCGTGCGCCACCGGTGGTACACGGAGGTAATTTTCATAATACTGCTGACCGACCGGTAGTTGTAAACTCAATTTTCATTAATACGTAATCAAAGCTAAATGAAGGCACGATCCAGTTCAAGTTTGGCATTTTCAAAATAGCATACTACAACTACTTTAAATGAGTTTGGTGTTGAACGTTATATTTAGTTGCCGCAGTCGGTGTTACCAAAAATTTTGGCAAATCTTTCGCTGTACCATAACCTAGCCTTAATTTTAGTGAAGGCATTCAAACTACTAATTATTAACGAAACTAATTATCAAACCAAAGCGGTGCATCAGTAGATTGCTTACTAAGGCAATTACAATGGGC
This sequence comes from Morinoia aosen, assembly GCA_030386875.1. Classification (NCBI taxonomy): domain Eukaryota; kingdom Metazoa; phylum Arthropoda; class Malacostraca; order Amphipoda; family Talitridae; genus Morinoia; species Morinoia aosen. The sequence goes on along the minus strand of CM059569.1, from coordinate 28,262,238 downwards.
ACGATCTAGTTTAGCTACCTGTCGGCCCTAACAAGTTCAGCGACTTCAGGACATTGTATCGTTGACGCTACAAGGTGTGTAGTTATGTTCAACCTAATTCACGCAACACAGTAATGTCAGCAGGCGATGGTCATAGAGGGGGGGCTTTATATCATGCTGCTACTGATCGATCAATAGTCAGGAACTAAATTTTATTCACAGTCAAAGACGTTCAAGTTTGTTATCCTTGAAATTCCTTTCAACAATCTACATCAAATTCGGGTGTAATATTTAACTCGAGTTTAACCTAGCGCTGTGAATGTGTTGACCTAGTCTCACGCATTAGGCTAATCAACGAGCGGATTCACAAAGGATTTTACGTTTAATTTTACAAAATTTATTTAATACGGACTGGATGAGAACAATGTTCTAGAGAACACTAATTCAAAGTTATCAATCACGGTAAATTAACGTATAAAGATAGACGTTTTAGCAGAAAGTTTTCATAACCTTTTGCGCTTACTTTGATATATACAAGTATTGAAGATTCGTTTTGAAAATTTCGGGAAAAATATTTTTTCACAGATCTCAGCAGGGAACCGATTCCAATTAGTAGGTCAAAATGCATGGGAGACCTGTGACTGTGGTTCAGAAAAATAAGGATGCATGAAGTTACTTTATTAGGGGTAAAGTGAAAATTATAACAGGTTCAACAGCTCAAGTATTTTAAAACTGTTGAACGAATCCTTTGTATTGGCGCCATTTCCTCACCGCTCTAATGATCGTCCTTAGCAGTGCAAAAAGGAAAATGGCATTCTACTTCAGAGTTCCAAGCAAAGCTTCTATTCGCTATTGCAGATATGGTGAAATGATCGTTCGATGAAGTGATTTTAAAACCTTTAATTCACGAGACTTCATTACCATGAACACACAGAAGACTTGACATGCCTTGTTGACTCAAAGTTGGGTAGCTTTGATTAGCACGCAAGATCTTCATTCAGCTAAGAACACAGGCGAGAACTTTAGAAAAGTTCCTTGGATAGAGTTAAAAAATTTATTAACCCGATTAGAGCTACGACACCCAAGGTACACCGAATGACTATAATCCATGTCTTATTTTTATGTACTTTATTTCAAGTCCCTTCAAAGATTGAAGCAATTCAAGATCTTTCACTAAAAAAGCGGCACAAATTAGCCAGGTAGCCCCTTTCGATGCAAGGTCGAATACACGAGCTTTCCATAGTAGGACCTGGACAATAAGAGGCCTACACGAAAGCTCCCTTCCAGTTCTTTTTACCAGCGTCATCTAGGCTAGAGTGCATGCCAGCACTAAGATTACATGAAGTGTCAACATGTGCCCTCCGAAACATCAGTACTTACTGGGTCTGTTCCGTTCTTCCAAACTTGTGGTAAGATCAGCGCCATGAGTTTGTTCTTTTTGTTTCTTAGAAAAGAAAGAACGTAGTTTTTTTCGGATGGTCCTGCGAAAAATAGCAGTTTTCAAAGTTTTTAAGTGCATTCTTGTCATGGTTTCAACTCTATATCAATCTAATTTGAGCTGCAAGCGTTATATGAAGGAACTTTTGACACCACATAGAAGTCCTGCACTATTTAATTACTGTAGGATGTGCCACGGAATTTTCGTGAAATGTTCAGTTAGCTTGCGGGTTATTTTATTACCGCAGGGTGTACCTTCCAACACTATATAACGGGAACTAAAAGAATTCCCCTCCTAACAATCCAAATTATATCCATCGTTCTAAAATTGCACGATACCTAATATACCTCTACTTCATGAAGCTATTTTGACTTTACAAAAATAATCAAATCGTTCCAAATCAAGTTATTCCTACCTTTTGCTTATAAGGTAAACCACGGTTACGAAAGCAACGGCGAAAATGATGTACGACAATGCATCTCTCCAACTCTGAGTTGGAGGCAGTTGATCGTTTTCAAAGATCCTTTTTGAGGGCTGGAGTTCATCGGCCGAATCTTCCGCTCGTAAACTTTCCTCTGATCTAGTTGCTGCGCGCTTTTGCCTGGATTTCTCCGAAGATGTTCGTTCACAAACCAAGATGTTTCCAAATGGATCCGTGAGGTGCGACTTTGTCTCGCAGTGATTTCGTGCAAGAAGCTTGTTTCCCGTCATGAAGGCTGCAGGCTGTCCATCGACAGTAATGGATGATGCGCTCATTTCTGATGGCTCGCTTCGTACGACGTCAGGTGAAACATCGGATGAAAAATCGACTTTGTTCAAGTTCAAAAACGCCCCTTTGCGCAAAATTATGCTGCCGGGCATAGCTTCTTTGACTGCTACCCCGTCCATTGTCAATGAACCACGAACCACTATGGAATGGTCAGTCAGTGAATGAAAGGTTGTATTTTCAATTACGAGCTTTGCGTTTTTGTTGACCTTTATCCCTCTCTTCGTTACAGCAAATATGTCGCAGCCAACAAAGTGTCCACTTTTTGATATGACTACGTTCGAAATATTTTGTATTGACGAGTTTGTTGCCTTTGCTTCATTCAAAGAAAATTCTGAATTGAAGAATTTTGCGTTTTTCAGTACGTGATGCGAGGACAGACTCATGGGCATCAAATTGTCGACCGAGGAATTTAAAATACTCAGGTTCCAGAAGTTGGAATTCATGGTTTGCCAATTCGAAGCTTCAGTCTTGAGACTTATTCTGCACAGTTCTTGTGTGGGTGCCATGCCACAGTGATTGCACGAGACCACCGTCAGCTGTGGAATGAATGTTAATGAAAAATGTTCAATAGCTGAAATTTACGATAGATTTTGAGGATTGCTCGGGAGGCAAGTATTTAATTCCATGCATGAATTTTTTTTACAGTAAATTCCACAAGTGACTCAAAATAAATTTTACGATCAGGATTGAGAGTAAACGAGTGAAAATCGTCTGTCACTTTCGAAGCAATAGCTTCTAGCATTTTAAAATGCTAGTGCTGTCCGCGACGAAATAAGAGCGAATTTTGCGGACAACACTGGACATTTTATGAAATTATTTATTCGAAACTGATATCGCATACATAAAACTGAGATTGCTCAGTTTAATATTCTCAGTAGTGGGCGAAGGTGTATTCATAAAAACCTTATTTCAAGAATTGAAAAATAGGTATGGTAAAATCGTGCAATATTTCTTAGAAGATTCAACATGTTTTGCACTCAAGTGTCCGAAAACTTTCACGAGGGAGTCGAGCTGTGGAAAAATGCATTTTTAAATTGAGTGGTTCTCTTTAAAAGGTTATTCTGCCGTTTGCTGCTCAACAATTCAATGGCGAGTTTAATTACAGTTTTAGACGAAGTATTTCAGCTTCGAGTTTTACAGTTATGAAGTTTCATTACGAAACTTGAACAAAATTGTATGACTATCACATTCTTTATCGATTTCCTACAAGCTTAAGAAGCTTTCAACCTGCACTGAAAGATATGTTACAAGTCGACATTTTACTTAAATTACTTCGTGCAATATATCTGTACTAGTTAAAAATGAAACTTCAAAATCTCTGAACTGAAAGCGAGCAGTATTGTCCCTATTCAAACAGGTGATAAAACCAAGACACTTTATCTTTTCAGAACCTAAATGTATCTGCGTCATTTCATCTGAAAATTCTTGACACTTTGACTGCGACGTGCGCCACCAGTGGTACACCGAGGTAATTTTCATAATGCCGCTGATCGGCCACCAGTCGTAAGCTCAATTTTCATAAATACTTGATCAACGCTAAATGAAGGCACGATCCAGTTCATGTTTGGTGTTTTCCAATTAGCTTGTTGCAATTTACTCGAAATTTAAGTTTGATGTTGAACTTAAACTTTAGTTACCGCAGTCAAAGTGTTAAAAACGGGGTTAGAAATGATCAACAACGCATCTGTAACGTATGCCGTACCTCAGGAACGCACACGTCCTCCAAGATCATTCTTTTAGGGCCTAAAACCACCATTGACGTCTCTGGAGTCCTCGGTACAGTTCTGCCGTCTAGAGTCACAAGATTCTGGAAAAGAATCAAGTCACGTTACGGCAACGCTGTAAAGCAAGTAGCACACCTACTTGCGCTCTCTACAATGACCATCACGATTTTTCGAAGAGAAAAATAGGGGGTTGACAATTTTAGCTTCATGGGCTCTGCAGCGAGCACTGCAACGCGAGCTTGTAGCAAGTTATATGGAATCTTTCCATTCGGTGCTGCGAATTAATTCAGAAAACTATAAAAGAATGTGAACATAACTTCTCATTCCATCCGTCCAAGGATTTAATAAATATTCTTTCGACACGACTTGGCACATGATGGGAGCATAAACACAGACCATCGTGCCTGGCTAATGCAAAACACTTCCTGGCGCCTCACTTTCAACAACCCGCTTAGATATGTGGGAGCCAGTTTCAACTACTACAAGTAAGATTTGGTCAGGAAATATTACACGCTTTAGATCTTAATGTTGAGTAATGTAGCAAGTTGAAACTTTTCAGGTGTTATTTAGTGCCACGTAAGAGCTGCGCTTCAATAGGCCGTGTCGAATTTACTTATTCGAATTCACTTGTGCGTGAAAAATGAAATGCCCATTCATCACCTTCAAATTTTTATAATATCCTTGTGCTTAGAAGCTTTCCATGCAAGAAGCCGTGTCTATTCCTTCGGCAAGGATACTATTGTAACTTCGAGCTAAATCAGCCATTAGCGAGGTAGATTTTCTCAACGAGACCTATGAATAGAGAATAAATGAAACCGTTTCAAAACATTAGTTTGTTTTCTAGAAGTAATTTGAAGCTAAATTTCCGAATAATTAATGGGAATATTAGCAAATGGTACTTCATTAAAATTGTGTACGCCTCGTTACCTATTAGATGGAAAACAGTAATTCATGTTGAAATTGGTTGATATGCCATCACAATCCAACTCAGCCTGCCAAGTGAATTTCTAAACATCCTCCCAGCTCTGAAGATCTTTTCTCTACTGTTATTGGATTCACCCTAACATGGCGTCAAGTTCACCATTGAGTATGTGCTTTTACGTCCGACAACCTGATGCGACTTTCAGTCTGAGGCTGATTTTAACAACACATTCCGAAAATTTCCTATATTAAAAGGCTTTAGCTCATTTATCGAATGAAATTCAAACTCTTCGAAAGACGAAGTGAATGAATGCTACAACACCTGAAGCGCTGACAGGTCGCAATGATGCGCATCAGGCGTGGCGAGGTGACAATCGAGGTCAGGATTGAGCAGTCGTCTGGTCGGGTCTGCATGATGAGGCGGACCAGCTGCCCTGTACTCCACGCAGTTCTTGAGCCATGAGGAATGTGGCTCGTCCAGGAAGACGACCTGTCACGCAAATTTAATCCTTCAACGTCAAAGTGATCTTGAAAATGCACTTTTCTAAACAGCTCTAATAGGTTTTATTATTTGTGAAATTTGTGATCTTTTGTGTTCTCCGAGTAAATCGCCGAGTGGCAGTCCCTTCCTCGTTGTAAAGTTTTACAACATGATGCCAGTGCCAGTTTAATGACTGGTAGTTGTGATAGCGGTAATCTAAATGCTGATATTTAAAGGGTAATTTTTAATTAGGTTGTGTACGCAAATGAACTGCCATGCTTACAAGAACCTGCATACTTCTAAGGCTAGGAAAGTGCTGGACGTGAAATTAAAGTTAGCCAACTTTCTGTTCTGCTCAAATGAGTACATTAGGTAAACTGTTTTCATCTTCCCAACTTTAATAACGAGGTCACGCCGAATTTTTTTGAAAGAAAAAAGAATGTTTACACAGCTTTCACAAATGCTATCAAGAGCACTAGGCGGCTCGCTAATATGAATTTCCTGAAACGTAATTGTTACAAGACCTAAAAAGCACTTGTTCCGTCATCCACGAAATTCTTCATTAGCAACGCGCCCTCTTTGAGTGTAGATTGAACGAATCAGACTATGGAGACTATCCCACTACCTGCGGTAATAATTTGATGGGCACAGACCGTTCATCCCATGGTTATGATCTTTGCACCAACTAAATAACTTTCAGTTTTTAAAATTAGCTGCACGTTGCCCCTGTACACTAGAGGCGCAGCCCGGGCTTCACCTGCTCTGCATACTCTGCACTGATGATGGGTCTCCCACTCTCGCAGTCGTTTTCGACTCCAAACATGGTTCCTACGAAGAGTTTGCCAGAGCCCTCAATGCGGACGATTGCTCCGGGTGACGACGTTGCTATAGTGACGTTCTTTAGGAACAGCACACCGCTCTTGACAAGTATGCCTGCGGGACAAGTTCAAGGCCATTTTTTACAGCAGCTGAGCAATTTAAAATTGTGTTCACATAAGCGACTTCTCGGCCAGATGTCTAGCATACTATTATCGTACTTTCCTTTTATCGAGCGATCTTCGTGATCAAAATCGTGGATCTCTTTACTCGATTCTCAGATGGTACGAGAAAATTCGCGAAGATTAGACTATAGGGTAGTTTAAGCCTCCTTTACAGGTACAAAAAAAAGAGCGTATCAAAGAGGAATAAGGAAGGCACTATTTAGTATATAGATAGGGGAATGCGGAATCTATACAGAAGAGGCATAGAGACAGTAAGTTGAGAAAAAGTTCATGAAACAAGATAAATGTTAAAGAAGTAGTAGGTACTGAAAAACAGAACAGCAGTGAACCGAAAAAGGTGGACCTTGACAAAAAAATCAAGCTTGAACAAAAAGAAAGCCTACCTAACTTTCAGCTCGGGCCCTCACTTTTTTCCACTGGGAGAGGAAATTCCCATAGATACAATAGTTGCATCCCCTTGAGAGGGAGAAAATTCGGTAAATCAGAATGTTACTTGCATAGGTTACAGTCTAAATTCAAGACTAGTCTTTGATCAAACCCTTTAACGCAAGAAGCAACAAAACTATGCATTTCGCTAGTTCATCATTAATAAATTTTCTAAAGAGCAGTGTGTCAACTAGGCGCCGACTGACTGATTACGATGTGGTACGAAAATTGTCTGCCTACACCTTGTCCCGTTATGTATGCATCAAGGGCAAGCGCCGACAAAATTCCTCCAGCACAATAACCTGCAATAGGAGAATGGGCTGTGCTTTGCCTATGGTGACACGCGCTGGGGTAGGTGAACTTGCGTAGCAACAACGTATCTGTCCAGGTCGAGACTACATAAAAACCATGTTCTCAAGATGAACGACTTTTGATAAGAAATTCCCATATGGTAATAGGTAAGGTCAGATTAAATTCCGAGTTAAATCCTGCAGGTGCAACAAATGTTCTAAAGAGGTAGAATGGAAAATTCCAGTTTAGGGTGAAGAAAATATAGGAAATTATGTAGAATATATGCTCTTCACCAAGCCAATAGACAGACAGGAAGTTGAAAGTTAGTGAAACAAGATCGAAGTACCAAGTAACACAGTGTAGAGCATGATCGCAGCGATCCTGATGTCGATGCCTATATGATGAAAAACAAAAAAAATTCGTGTAAACGAAAAGGAAGCCCTTCCAATCGTCAGCTTCGGACCCTAAATTCTTATTGTTTAAGTGTTAATTACCAAGCATAGTTTGATTATTTCGAGGATAATTGTCAGATTTACGAGTTCATTTAAATCAATTTCATCACAAACAATTTGATATTAATTTTGATAAAAACGAATGGATATTCAACAGGTTTCGATACGAACTGCGATGTTATCTAATGTTTAATATTTTGAATTGGAAACTAACTATGAAAGCATTTCAATTTTCGAGGTAGAAAAGTCATGGTAGAAAAACTTGAGAAAACCTTTGGTTTAATTTTATGAAAGTAATTTCAAAGATTTCCAAGCATGCACGCGCTTTATTTTATAGTAAAATTATAAAACCATTTAGGATTGAGGCTGTCTTCGAATTCCTTGAGCAATAAAATCGAACGTTTTACTTAGCTAAAGAACATCACTTTGATTTTCTGTAATCGCTAAAATGCTTAACGTCTTTTAGAAATAAAGAGGGGAGCGCTTCACTCTGGTCGCAAATTTTACAAGCCAACCTCACCATCTTCGGAGACGGCTTCCAGATAGCAAGAGACTATCTCCGTCGGGTACTCTGCATGGCCGTGATCGATGACCAATTGCTGGACCTGGAGTAACAAAAACCCCAGAACTAGTTAGATCTGCTGCAAGAATTAAGAAATCCAAAAGTATACACGAGAGGCTTCGTAAAATGAGTTTAACGATGAAAAATTTACACGCGAAACTACCCTTTGTTTTAATTTAAAGGAGGCTTTACGGAACCTATCATGTCGCGGTAAAACAATCCAACTTTAGACGATCGGAATTACGAAATGGCATACACTGACGCAAAAATTATTCCCTGAGCAGATCTGAAATTTTGTAGCAGCTCTACTTTTGCAATGCCGTTATTTTCAATCTTTTAGGGTGCAAAAAACTTCAGGGCTTCAACAATTCCATGCCACTACGGGTGCGTACAAAATTTATAAATTTTCTATAGTACTTCCATATATTGAGCCAAAAACTCATGATTAACTTTCTGTTAGCTTAGATCGGCTGATGTGCAACTAATTTTCAAGGATTAGTGAATTTAATTCCTTCTACTACCACCATTAAAAAATCAAACGCTTACCCGATTCACAAATAAATTTTCAAAAATTGCTGGGGTGTTGAGCTCCAAGTAATTCAAGCGTGTGATCACCCCTTCGGTGATGGTGACTGCAACGCCTCTCTTTTCCCTTTCTTTGTGAACAAAAACTAGGTCGTTTATGTAGCTCGTCTGAACATTCAGAGACTCCAAATGGCCTAAAATTAACTTGTCCACCGTAGACTGCTCCATTTCCAAATCCACCCTGCAGTTCACGTTCAAGATCGACAACTTTGACTTGTTGATCTTGAGTGCTTGAGCGGGATGAATTTCTCCCGGTGTCTTTCGGTCAACCTGCCTCAAGGACCCTGTGAAGTTTTCCATATTGACACGCCGATTGCAGAAAGCTAGAACGTCGAGTTTTTGTCTGTTTCTGAGAGTAAATTCCGCTTCATAGCTGCCCATTCCGGTAGGGTGTAATTCTGTGATCTGAAAATATTTATAGCAATGTACTGCTGTCGAGAACCATTTGGAAGAATGGTCTTCCTCGCATACATTCGCTCATTTTGTGTTCCAACAAGTCAATTATATTTAATTAAAAATCGTCATATGCTACCTATAACTTTGAAATTCAGACCTACGCACGATAAAAGTTAGAACAGGGAAACTTCCCGTACGAAAATATTCGAAGATGGATATTTGGCATCTACCAAGACACTCGTAAATTCAACTCTATAATTAAAAAAAACTATGTTCGTTCGCGAAGCTCTCTGCTGTAGCAACTCGTGCTTCTATCAGAATGGAGGTTGCAGGAGTTTGGGCATGGACGATTTCACCTTAATGTTATTCGCATCAACACTTCAAAATACAGACTATGAAGATAGGTGAACGCAAGATGCGCAAAGAATTGGTGTAAGAAATAAACGCGGGCAGAATATCTGCCAGTAAATCTATTCCTGAACAAAATTGCATACCAATAATATAATCAATAAGTTGTGATTACAGCAGTTCACATAAAAGATCAAACTTGTCAAAGACTCTTCACCAAGGGAATGTAACTCAGGCTTTTATTGATTCTTTAGTAGATTCTATATATTTTCCGAGAAAATTGCGGTTTATCACTTCATTGAAGTCTACACCTTATATCACTGCAAAACCAATTTTTCTATTCAATTTACAGGTTGACGATTGTGACGGGAACTCCGATAAAACTGCTCGTTTGCCTTACCTGCTCTATAGTGGGCGCTGTGCAGGTCAAAGCACCGTCATGCCTGGAACAGAAGCCGACGTCTGCGTCTTTGAGCAGAAACCTGTCGCCGAAATCTGAAGCTCCATTGGTGTCCAATGAAGATATTGGCGCCGAGAATGACAATCTTTCAGTGACTTTTGGGATGATCTTTATAGCAGAGTCATTGATTTGGAGTAATTTTCCGTTCACGTATGAATTTACGGTCTCTAGAGTCTGACCATGATAAACAATACAGGGTTCGATGCATTTTTCTATAATCACGTTCGTTATGGAAACCGGCAAGGTGCCTCTCAAATTTATGCTTTCTTTCCCAGCGGTTTTAATGGTTACATTTGTTAATATCACGGGTCCCGTGCTGTCCGTGATGCCGTAGGGGTCAATATTCTTTATAAAAACGTTCATCATATGGAGACCCGCGCTTGAGAAGCCCAGGATTTCAGAAATTAATGCATTTTCAAACTCGACCGGACACTCTAAACGCACTTCCTTCAAGAACTGGAGTTTCACGTGCGTTAGTATCAACTTCTGACCATACGAGCTTTGGTCTCTGAGCCTCATAAACCTCAGGCCCGTCAGGGACGAGTTAACGAATGTAAACTCTTTGAAATAACTTAGGCCCGTCACCCAATGAGCCTTGCTGTTCCGCACTTCTATAATGTCTGAATTTGGGATCATCCAAAGCCGAGTTGATGATGCCAAGAATTTTTTCAGTGTAAAATTTTGTGAATTTCCCTGAAAGATAAAAGTTGACCTTTATACTCTGATGCAAAGTAAATTCCACGAAAGAGTTCATTCATCCGTGACATTTGCGGCATCCGTAAGTATGATTAAGACTAGTTAAATTTTTTAGCGGTAGCAGATCTCTGCGTTATCAGAATCGTGAACAGTTTGAGATGTCGATGGCAGGGGTCCAACTGTCGATTCAAATTTTTTCAGTTATTTCAAGCAAAAAATTTCAAAATATTTCACAAATGGATCGTACATTTATTTAATTTCGAGTATACTGCTAAATTGTGTGCGAATATTTGTCAATCATTATAAAGATCCGCTCCGTGACAGTCAGGCCTATAGTTGACAGAGCTAGCAAAGCAGCATCTGGATAGCAAGCTCGCATGAGCTATCCAGCAAATGATCTGCTTGACTGGTAGGTAGAAATATGTAGATTGATCAAGAGTTGTTCTCTTCACACTGAAATTTCTCGTTTTATCCAGCATCTAGCATGCTGGATGTGAACATCCCATTCCTACCTACCAGTCTCGCAGACCATCTGCTATTTAGCTTATGCATGCGAGCTTGCTAGATGCGGAGTTGCTAGCTTAGTGTGAAATGGGCAGCAGCGGATCACGTTCCGATTATAGTGCCGACTCAAACTTGGCGAAGCTGGGTAATTTCATTGCCTATATATGCATATAGTTTACTTCAAACTAATTTTTATCAATCTCACAATATCCAAATTTATTCTAAATATTTGATGAAAATTTTCGTGCCGTTTAAAATTTTAGTTCTTAATTAAAAATGAAAAATTCAGCGAAGTAACCCTGATTTACACCATCGGGGGAAGTTAGCAGTTCCTCTATAGAGAGCTTTCGCAGCAAGGAATTTGGAGAAAAAGTTGAAGAACCTGTTGAGAATCTACTAGAGAGAAATAACCACGGCTTATTAAATTCCACTAATATTGCGGCAGCTTAAGGAAATGAATAGCCTTGGACTGACGAGATCATGTTCGTGAAATGACAGGAACTTTGATGGTACGTTATAAGTAAGTAGCAGAAGCAGCTCGAGCATCTGTGCCAATTTATATTTCAAGCGAAAGAGCCCCTGAAATTCAACTTCTCTGAACTTTAGAGTTTGCACTGGCAATTTTGCTTGGCGGTACTTTTTTCATTAAAGGCAAATCATTTCCTAGACATTTTAAAATACGAAAGATGAAAAATTTCAAATTAATGGAAACATTTTGGGTAAAAATTAAGCACATTTCATCACTAGTTCAATTTGAGAACTCGACTCATGGCCGTTGCATTGGTTACGAGAGGAAAATTTTTGCCCACCATACGGATTGCAAAGTCTTCAATTTACATTACATTTTAAATTGTGCGACTACCGAGGACCAAAACCATTATTCAAGTTAACACCGCATTACAATTTTTCTAATGTAAAATGGTATTCCCTAAAAATGAAAAATAAAACTATGCAATGAAATTTAGAAAGTCTTACCATTTGAAGATCAGCGTAGGCAATATCATGCAGATGGAGCTCGCGCAGCACTCCAGGCTCGACGGGGAGTTTTACTAATGAAGAATCTTTCAGTTGCACTCGAGAAGCAAGTTGCGACGTTGACAAGTCTACGGACTTCACACCAAAAATTCAATTAGGCATTTATAGACAAATTTGGATCCAGTTAGTAATTACTATAGCTTTGGTACGAAAAATAATGGTGAAATTTGGAAGTATCCACTTTAAAATGTCCTAGCCTTATCAAGGCCAGCTGCGTTTTAGTTTTTTGACGTTTCGAGAGATATTGTGTCTATACTACATCTCCATTCAACACTTACCTTCGAGGAAGGCTCAGTATTTCACATCTTTCCTCAGGACTTTTAGGATATCATGGAACCAAGTTCCCAATGAAGCTGTTGGAAATTCTGGTTTCAACACCATTTTACGTCTTCACAGAACGTTCTCTTAGACCATGATACTTTTATGAATTAAAACTGTTAGGCGTTTCAACAACCATCTTAGATTTCATGGCCTACTTCAGCGCAAGCTAAGCTGTTAAACACGCGATCAAGAGTATAACTCAGCATGCAAGTCATCTGTCCCATTGCTCTTTCGCGCAAGCGAAGCCATTAAACAACTAAGCAATCAAGAATGTTTACAACCTACAGCGTGCTCGTTACCTGCCCCATGAAGTTGCAGCAAAGCGCGTCTCCGAAACCGTGCTCCTTTCGGGCAGTGATGCAGTGGCTGTGGCGCCGCCGCTTCTTGGGCCACTGGAAGTCGCGCCAGGCCTCCGCACAGACCTGCTCTAGATCTGACATCGGCTCGCCGTTCTGCGACTCACTATTCAGATTCTTCTCAAAATAACTCACTAGATTAGGGTTGGAAACGCTGTCCACATAAGTGTTTTTAGAGCTCGAAGTTGCGTTTCCCGCGCTCATAGTCTTCTCGTTCTCTGAAGATGTGTTTTTCCAACAAGATTTGGCATCGAAATCGTTGTTATCAACCTGTGCGCCAGCTTGCGAGTCTAGGGAATTATTAACGAGTTTCTCACGACTCTCGTTTTCAACTATATCTTTATTCTTGCAGTCACGTTCCAGGATTTCGTGGAACAGCGCTCCAAAAGATTTCCCTCTCGGTTGACCGTGAAAATCTTCGGTTGCCTTGAGTGTTGAAGAGCGCAGCGAGCCGTGCAGGAGAGTGACGCCATTTTCGTCTACGATTATTTTATCTCGGGTAAAATTTCCTCCATTCTTTTCGTACGCAGAGACCGGTAACTCTGCTCCATCGGAAGCAGCTTTACTTGGTAAAGTAAACTTTTTGACAGTAGGAGCGATTGTGAAAATGCAGCAGAATATCAAGATGAATATAGATCTCATATTGAGGACCTATTTGGACTTTCCTCAAAAGTTACTAAGCTGAAAACTTTAAAGATACGTAATGCTATGTTAAAATTGAAATAAATTCTGTAACGAGGGGAAATTACACATGTGGTTACGGGTTCCGCCGTTATTAGAACGTCTATGTAGCAGTCACTTCTTTCGAAATATTCGAGTAACGTAATTCATTAGACGTTAAAAGCTTTAAGCTCAATGTTTTGTCATTTCCCTGACGATGTAGTAGCACAACCACTATCCTATAATAGAACAGCACTTAGAGATGCTGTTACAAAGCTTACTATCTGAGCCAAAGTAGAACTTTACCTTCAAAACTGTACACTACGCGAGTAATCCCTTTTACAGTATACAAGAAACTTTTCTTTAGTTTCAGTAACGCGAGACTTGTTCAAATTTTTATTCACAGGCTTCAAACGTAAAGTGCTGTAAACGCTGCGAAAGATTAACACGTTACTTGCGATGGGTTAAACTGAAGTTCAATATTCAACTTAAATTTAAAGTCAAAAGTGAAAAGCAAAATTGTAAATATCAAACATTCACTGGGCCTGTTAAAATACCACTAATTTAGAAAGGTTGTTAGAATTTTTCAAAACGGCCCATCGATGGGTCGTTTCGCAGCAGGAAAAAACCTAACTACGACCCACCGGTGGGTCATACCGCAATGAATGTGTTAATAGAATGGAGCTCATACGCAAAGGAAAATGACAGTTATGAAGAGAGACCCTTCAAGGAAAGAAAACCATGTTCAAATATGTAAATAAGGAGACCTGTTGCAGTGTTTCGGAAGTTAGAAGTGAAAAAATATAGCTGAACTTTTACGCACGAAACTTTCAAATCGCCGCTTTGGCGAGACCTAAACAAAACCCGCAGTTTTTCCCCATGGTTCAAAACAAAAATCGAATCTTAAACTATGTTCATATTGCCCGCCATCACAGATTAAAAGCCATCGTGGGACACAATCTATGTTTAGAACGTGTGAACAGCTTCTACAGAAGTTACTTCTGCACCAGAAAAGCAAGCATTCATAGCATCCATGAATTCTGAGGATGACGAGTTTGCTGTGTTGGTCGTGATAACTTTTGGAGTTTAGGGGCCAGATTGTCAAGTAGTATCCTATCAGCGGAACAGTCGCTAACCAAACTGGCTTTCTAAAGTTTCAGATTTGTCTTTATTAGTCGTTAGTTTTAGCCTCCCTACCCAGCAACAATTTCGATGCAAAGAGGAAGGAGGAAGGCAACATTTAGTATGGAGTTGAGGAAACCCGGAATCTACGCAGAAAGGGTATAAAAACCGCGAGTTGTTAAAGAAGATAATGAAACAAGACCAAAGTTGAAGAGGAAAGTGGTGGGTGATGAACAGGACAACAGTGAACCTAAAAAATGTTGTCTTTACATATCATTTTATTTTAACAAAAAAGGCCTATCTAACTCTCGGCCCGAGCCCTGACTTTGTCCCCCTGAGAGCGCTAGTTCCCATAGATACGATAATTGTGTCCCCCGAGGGGTAACTGAAGTTAGAATTGATCGAATCGACTTTCCTAATAGAGTCCACAATAACTTGACTTAGCCATACCGACACCGATGGCTTTTCCCCGTCAAAGTGGCTGCGCACGTTGCGTCTCCGCCATACACCGGAAGATCCATATCGAAACTGCAGTTAAATGCCATTCATAGCCGAACGTTTTTCATGTTATGTGTCGAAAACTAAGCATTTGCGAGCACAATGTCATTCACGTAAAACTTCTTCAATAAATATAAATAAATACTCATTTGCCCCAAAATCATGCATAGATGAAGTTATTTTGATGTAATTACACCGTTGCAGGCAACAAAATTTCGAAATTCGAGTAGTTCCATCTTAACATTCACCCATTAAATTCAATATGGACCGTACGATCTCCCGCTCATGCAAGTTTCAGAGGAAAATAAAGTTGTTCCGAGCACCATCCAATTTGAATAAATTGGTTTTCACGGGAGCTGGTCAATATTGAATTTAGTGTTGTCAACAACTTTCATAATTTAATTACGAAATTTAGGCAATTGGAAACATTTTAAGACTTCTTACACGAATGACACTGTGCTCGCAAATGCTTAGTTTTCTGGATATTGCATAAATAACGTTCAGGTAAGAATAACATTAACGGCAGTGTCGATATGGCTCTTCCGGAGTTTCGCGGACGCGGACCACGCCAAGTTTTTTGGCGGGAATCCTCGGCCTCAGTATGATTGAGTTGAATTAGGTTATTTTAGGTTTATTAACGTTATTATAGGTTAGTTAATTTAACTAACCTAACTTTACCTAACCTCACCTATTGTTACGTTAAAACCGTAACCGGTAAAATGGTATTTATGCTTATTTACGTGTCTGTTCGTTCAATTTTATAAATTACGTTCCTGTAACTTCAAAGTTGAATAAATCGAAAACTAAGCATTTGCGAGCACAATGTCATTCGTGTAAAATGTCTTCCATTTTACCATATTACCCATACATGGCAACAAAATAATTGAAGTTTTGGACAACAATAAATTCAATATTGACCCGGGAGTTTTTAGCGACCTGGGAAAAGTAGCGGTTAATATTGAGGATTATCCAGGAATCGATATTTGATTTTTAGGTGCCTTAACCTAGTTAATTAGATCAAAATAAGCAAGTTTTCTTATATGCACTTTCCGTCGTAAATAAATATTTTACGAGTTATAGCGGTGAATTAGTTACCGCAACTGAAGCGTTTGAATCGGGAAGTAATTCATTTGGCCCGGCGAATGGCAACGCTGCAATGGCGTCTCGCTTCCGGTTTTCTCGTTATCGAAGACGAAACTAAACCTACCGCGCTAACTCGTAATATATTGCTTTGACGAAAAAAGTGTATGGAAGAAAAGTAGTTCACTTCGATGTTATTACCATGATTCCAGGAACAAAAATTCGAATATCAATGAGTACCTGCTTATTTTAGCGCATTCGTCATCGAAGACGAAACTAAACCTACCGCTATAATTCGTAAAATAATCATTTACGACGGAAAGGGCATAGAATAAAACTTTATTTCGATCTCATTTACCGAGTTTGGCATTCGAAAAGTGCAAATAGTTCCCCGGATAATCCCTAACGTTTACCAGTTATTCACCAATATTTAGCTATCGCTTACTTTGGTTCATAGGAATGAAGATGGAAGTTACAGTGACAGAATCTCTGAAAATAAGATTGTTCTACGCAGAACAGGCATGGAGCAATTCCTCCTTGCACATAACTACCCTGCGTACCGTTTCTACTGGACCGTATCTTCGGCATTCGAGTTTTAGAGAAAACCTCCGACATACAGGATACGTGAGCAACTCAGGTTACACGTCTTAAAATTTAACTTGGAGTTATATCCAACACTAAAGCTCTCCCACCCGAAAATTAGGCTTATATCGTTACAGAGCCAGCGCTAGAGCAGAAGCTACGGTTGTGCGCCAATTGAGACGTACAGTAGAATGTCGGGCAATCCTGTTCAGCACACACCGAGCGAGTTTATGCATTCAAAGCCTTATCATTTAGAATGTGTTTCACCATCCGAACGCATTACGATTAGGCACTTCAACAGAACTTCGCTATTTCCATAATTTGGCTTCGCAATACTGTCACGAGGTCTTCCACAAATTCTTTTATGAAACCCTACGGTTTCTTTCCATGTCGTATGAATCTATTTTAAAATCTGAACCACTGAAATATTGAGTCCTCAATTCTATCAGCGAGAACTTTGGCGAGTGACTACAATACCGAGTGCTGCGATTGCAGTTGGGTAGTCAACACTTCACCTGAACATTTCGAGTTCCAGCTCTTCGGGCGGTTCCAATCCTGACAATACCCATACCGCTCACCGCAGAGAGTTAAAAGTTTCATCTCACGAATGAAACATTACGCACTTCCCAAAACCACACGAAGATAATTGCGCAGAGCGTACAACTAATAGTGTCAAACTTGTGCATGCACGCTCTTAACAATCCCGCATGTAACCTTGCGCATCTTGTATCGCGAAATGGTTCATAGAGGCCAAGCTGTTTCTTATGATCAGTAAAATGGAGTTACGTGCTAGACAGTGCGAATGTCATATGGCATTTAGTTTGTGTCATTTAACCGGACGACAAGAAAAATTCTAACAATATTAACTTGATGTCTAGTCGAATAATATCAATGGAAAATAATAAAAGGACAGATTTTCAATGAAGATGGTAACTATGAAATAAATTTTCATTAATGTAAAAATGCTAATTTTTCAATTTTTACAACGATGGGAGCAGCATGAATAAAGTTTACGGAAATGAATCGATTTCAATGTACTGTGACGCTTAGTTGGAGTATTTTATAAACTAAGTTAAGTAGAGATTGAAGATAACGAACACGTTGTAAATCTGTAAGGTCTGAGTAAAAGGTGTCAGTCTAATTTATTTATAACGACGAGTTGAAGAGTGATTCTCAAGTTGTTACAAACTTCGAAAATTTATTCGCTAAATACGTTTCGTGCCATCTAAGTCCTATGAAAATTTTTGCCAAGAATCAATCATCGCTACTAAGTCAAAAGTTTCGGTCTAGGATCTGGAATAAAATATTCGTGGTTCTCTCTTCCTACGTGCACGAAATCAAAACGATATTTTAATTATCAGAAACATTCTCTGACTGATCAGGATTTGTGAGGCATTTGTTACTGTCAAGATAATAAAATGAGATGGTCAAACAGGCAGGGCTGGATGTTATCATGGATGTTATCAATCTCAATCTATCGAAGCTGTAGTCGAAATTTCAGCGGTCGTATTCAATAATTTCGGTGATTTGTCCCAAGTCTGAAATCTTCAGTTGCTCTCAGCATCCCTCATGACTCACGTGTTTACTCGACAATTTTCGATAACTGTCTTAAACATACGCCTGCCATGGACTGTAAAGAGCTCCAGCCTTAAATAGAGATCCGTCCCAAGAAATTGCTACTGCCGCTGAAGAACCGACGCTCAACATGCAACTGTAAGAATAAACCAGAGAGGCTCGTACAATGAAATAGAATAAACCTCTGGTTTATTTTTGGCGTGCAGAGCATATCATCGTACGTCGGCATTACGTCGCGGAATTTTTATTTCAGAGAGGCCGAGCATCAGGGTAGAAGCTTCCTTACTGGGACTCAGTTATCACACCCCTCTCACCCGGCAGAACGCAATCACGCTGATAAATGAAATGTACCAATATCTTCTGCAGACTTCAAAATCTTAGACTATACCTCAACCCCTTATGACCTTGGGATTTTACAGTCCTTAGATATTTTTAAACGAAAACCTGCCCTAAACAATACCGATGGTTCATACCAGTTGCACGTGGTAAATACGAGTAGATAATAAGCTTTTCAATTTTATTTTTCCTTGCGTTTTTTCGTGATAACTTTTAGTGAGTGTCATTAAAAGTTTTTGAATTTTTTCAGGTATAAGGGGCCTTATATGTACTTTTTGAACAGATGAGGGAGCAGGACTCAGAAACGTTTTCCTATTAAATATGCTTTATTTCCTCGGAATTTTCGTAGATTTTAAGGTCCTCATAATAGAGAGCTGGTGTAAAAATTTAAAGATTGGAAGTCGCATCAGTGAATGAATGCATTTTCGCTCGTACAAATCAAGTGTGACTCAAACAGTACGCCTCGTGTCACCGCCTCGTGTCACCGTGTCACCGTGGAAGGCACCGTGTGGCTGCTCAAAGCTGCGCCGGACTGCGCAGTTTCAAGCAGGACGTTTGCACAGCAGGCAGTTAATGCGGTCAAGCGCACTAGTGAGAGTGCTGTACAAATAATTGAAAAAACACATCATGAGCAATTAACACTCTGACTGCGACTGCTAAATATTAAGTTCAATGCCAAACTCTAATTCAAAATCGATTGTAGTGAATTATTTAAAAAATACCAAACATGAACTGGATCTTGCTTTCATTTAGCTTTGATTTAGTATTAATGAAAATTGAATTTGCGTCTTCTGGTCGGTCAGCAGCATTATGAAAATTACCTCCGTGTACCACCGGTGGCGCACGTCGCAGCTCAAAGTGTTAACAGCATATTTGGCATTAAATTACGAACCATGCGTGAAAAATTGTAAATTTAGACGAGATTATCTATATACACTAGAAGCGGTTACGCACAAAAGTGCAACCGCTGCGCAGCGCCGATGCTGAGAGCCACGTGAATGGTGCACCGACTGACTACAGCCTTCTTCGACCCAGGCAGTGATTTTAAAGAGCTATAAGAGCTTTGTTATGAAGGAAACTCTGCATTTACTGACGTAGCCCGGCCCGATGCACTGGTTGGAATGAAGCTCAGAGGAATCGTGCTTATTCTAACAGGAAAGATATGTTTCAATGTGATCGACAAAGCACTTCTCATCGAACCTATTTAGAACACTTATTCCTTGAACTTTGTTCTTGATAATAATGGCAGTTGTCGATTTGAAATTGATGCAATATTTTTGTATGAACGCATTTCGCGTTGTGGTGATCGTCAACCTACAACTGTACCATCTGAACATGAAAACTTGAAAATCATCTACTATTTAGAATCAGTCTGCTTCCATTTTGTTCGAAAAGAATTGTTAAAACTCGTTTGACTCTTTCAAAAGTATTTTTAATTCTAAAACCCACATGATTTTGGGCAAGAGATGCAAATAATTTGGACTCAGCAGAGTGACGATGATCTTGAGCCCTCGACTTCAGTTGCGACGTTTTGCTGGTTATTTTGAGATGAAGACAACTCAACTCTGAATAAATTACAAAAACGCGTATATTTTTTCCCTAGCTTGGACAGCACTTGCGAGTGGATAAGCACAAAAACTCTGTAAATCGTCGAAGAAAACAGTTTATTAAGTTCAAAAATATCTAAGGTGCTACTATACAATGGCATGGAACAAAAAGATTGTTTCTCAAATTGAAGAGACGCAAACTCCAAAACAAAAACAGAACGAGACAAAATTCTTGCCCCGACAAATTTCGATCAACAACATCGTCTTAAAAACATGTTTCGAAAGCAAGAGCGTTTCGAGAAATAAATGAAGCAATTTTTTGTAGCTATGATTCTCAAATCGGAAGCGGGTTACAAAATTTGGCAACATCCACACATGAGTCAGAATGAAAAAGATGAAAGAAATAAGAGGCTTAAAGCAGTATGAAACACACCAAGGACTGTTACGAAGGGAAAGCAGAATTTATATCTTGTGTGAAGATGAGATACCTTCATCGAACGCAGAGACTTCTTCGTAAACTGATGGGGAATATTAACCAAACTGGCACGCCCTTGGACACATGGACTGATTTTTTGGGCTGATGAGTTCGATGATAGGGGTAAGGCTCTAGCCAAATATCTTACTTTTTGTCACGGAAGATTTAGGAACAACCGCAGTACTTTGGTTGATCTCGCTGCTTTTAAATCCAGTAAACTGATGATCGGCACAGAAGGTCGAAACGTTGCCAACTAATCATACGAAAAATAGAACAGATGTAACGTGTGAGCCCTAGAGTAACCTCACTATATTTTTCTCGCATCCGAATTGAGCGTTGAAATTTCTAAAGCTGCTGGCTTTCGTCATCAGTCAAAAGCTTGTTTTTTGTGCACTTGGAGAAAGCTTTATAGCCTTTCTCTTTGCTATAGCACCAGTTTCCGCAGAACAGAAAGGTTCCTGTGAGCTACGCATCTTGGTCCGCTGTGCCTTCAAATGAGCCTCTCTCTATTGAAGGGAGGGACAGTTATATCGCTAGAATTGTGCTGGTCCTCAAGAACAAAGGGCTCATGGAGATCATCTTGTGAACGTGGTTTTGTGGTTGAATTAGCCAGGGGTTCGTCTTCCTCATTACTCTTTAAAGCACCGACACCGGCTCCTGAAAACGAGGGATGTGAGCTTGTTTCTTCTTGCTGAGAGGCATGAGAGGAAATTTCGAGAGAAGTTTTCTCCGCGATATCTGAATCATTGGCTCCTTCTGCTTGTTGTCCTGATTCTTGAACTCTGTCGTCTTCACGCACGTTATCAATAGTACTCGAAATACTTCTTGGTACTTCTCCGCTAACTGATAAGGGTTGATCTCGCTGTTCATTTTCAGACGCTTCTACAAAATCCACGGACCCGATAAGGTCGGTGTAAAAAACAGACATTTGCGACGTTGGACGTTGACAGCTCCATTTCAACCTGAGTAATTTAAAATTTTAATTAAACTGTGAGAGTGGCTCTTAGGGACAGTCTTATCTGTTGTGTTCACCTATCAATCAGGGGCTTCATATTACATTAACAATTCAATGCATCTGTGAAAAATTGGTCCAATTTCAGTAGCTAGGGTACATACACACTATTATTGCTCGCATAAGGTAAGCTAGCTACGGTTGATAATTTAAGACTGGGTAAACGTCTCAAAGAGACGAAGAGCAGAACTAAACAGGAGGGCAGAAAGGGATCAAGGATGATACACAAAAATTGCCCATCTGCTCCTAAAGAGGGACAGGGGGAATAAAATAAATAACTACATTTCAGCTAGACCAAAGCGAGTCTTTCCCTGAGCATTGCTGATCATGTTTTAAGTGAGTGAAGCTGCTATAGGATGTTGTTAATCTTTTGTGGCACTTGTGGAATAGTGGCAAGCTGGGACAAATTCATTTGAAAAATTGAAAGTCACCAACAGTGCGTTGATTTTACGAAAAAATTATCTGAATCATGAGAAAAGCCAGCATTAGGCTTTAAAAAACAAACAAACCCTGTTAATATTTTGAGCAATGCATGCGTAGTGATGGGTCGAAATCAGACGCGAATTACTCAGCCGAGTTCCACTACAAATATCCCTAAGCGATGTGAAGCAAAAAGAGTGTTAGTCCTGGAGTCCGAGCGATTGGCTATATTTTGACTTACCTCCGTCCAACGAAGGCTAGAAAGCCAATTAATGACAAGGAGCAAACAGCTATCAGACCAAAAATGATGATTTTCATCGCTGAAGATTCACGAGCCACATTTCCATCACTTAGGTATACGGTTTGTCCTCGTTTGGTCGGACTTTTCGGTCCTAAAAAGCTACCAGTGAGCACATTTTTAATAACATTGTCAGAGGACTGCAAGAAGTGACAGTTATCTATGATCCAACCATCACCGTCGTAAGTGAGCTCCGCGTTGGTAAGGGTACCAACTAATTTGGACTCGGGAACTTCATGAGCAACATCTTCAGTTTCGTCATCTCCTGTCTCGTTCAGGCCAGAAATACATTGCAGGACATCCGCGCGTATCACATTTACGCGACCACTACGCATGACGAGAATGCTACCGTTATAAGCACGTGTAATTAGGGTAGCGTTCAAAATAAGGGTTCCAAAAACTTGGACGGCGCCCGCCTCCAACTCTGTGACGCGCGTGTTGCTGAGAGTGAGAGTTGCCCCAGGCATTACTACGATCGAGCTGTTCAGGGCTCTGGAGATCGAACTGTTTCGGATGGTAAGATCATTAGTCACTATTAGCGAACTGATCGTATTGATTTCTGTTCGAAGTACAGTCCCGTTGGTAACAGAGGCCGCAATTTCAGTAATTTTGGAGTATGAAATTGCAGCGATTTGGATTCTGTTGAGTGTCAGCAGTCCAGCAGCGCTCTGGAACATGTAGAGCTCCAGGACATTTCCACCGATGGTTGACATCCAAGTCAGCGTTAAATGCAGCTGATAAAAGCAGGAACTGCTTTGTCCACGAGATTTGTAACTCATCACTCTCTCGAGGATGATCTGTTGGAGAACACAGAATAGCATAGGACAAGTTATGTTGTGGTGAAAAGAGCAGGTGAAACGATGAACGTGTCGTTGTAACAGAAAAAACAGAATTCATACAGAAGAACGAATGAAATAGTTGAATGAAACAAACAGAAGAACGAATGAAATAGTTGAATGAAACAAACAGAAGAACGAATGAAATAGTTGAATGAAACAAACAGAAGAACGAATGAAATGGTTGAATGAAACAAACAGAAGAACGAATGAAATGGTTGAATGAAACAAACAGAAGAACGAATGAAATGGCTGGATGAAACAAACAGAAGAACGAATGCAATATTTGAATGAAACAAACAGAAGAACGAATGAATGGATAAAACAGCTCGGAAAAAAGAAAATCCCAGATTCGTAAGTCATAGATTTTGGTGCTATATTTTTTAAAAACGTATTTAAAAAGTTAAGAGAGAATTTTACAATCTTTTCGATAAGGCATTATTCTAATATTTCATGATATGAGCGACAACTATCTCTTTGAACCTGCTACAAGGTTTATTTAATTCAAATAAAATGCGATACTATCACTAATCCAATAAATTATTGGAGTTCATTAACCAACTTCTGATACAAACGCTAAAGTGTAACGAAAAATCATCTTCTCATTATTTGAAATATTCGGAAAAAATCTTTACGTAAATTTCCGTCAAGTTTACTTCTTTGATAGCATATGTTTTTATACCGAAGTAAGAGGTTAACGCTAAATGTTTATGAATGATTTATGTTTACAATAGTGATACAAGAACGTCTTATTGCCTTTCGAATCTGATTCTCGTGCCGCTAAATAATGCCTGTGCACCGAATTGTGGCTGGTAATGGTCACGTCAGACCGTGCATCATACATTTCACCCCCCCCTCCTCGTTTGCAATGGGCAATAATTGATTGATTGTAAGATAGTTTTAAGCGCCCTTACCATTAAAAAGTTATCCAAAGAGAGGAAGGATGAAGGTACCATTTGGTATGGTGTTAAGAGAAGGCGGAATCTTTGCACAAGTTGTGTTCCCGCACAGGATCCCTCAGAGTAAATTAAAAACGGTTATAGAACAAGATAAAAATTTGAGAAGTAAGTCACAGGTGCTGAAAGACAGGACAGAACAAAACAAAAAACCTTGAATTTCAACAAAAAGAGACCCTACCTAACTCACAGCTTGGGACCTGATTTTCCTCTGGGAGTGCTAATGTCCATAGATGCAATATTTGTATCCTCCTGAGGAGTGCAGTGAGCGATTCTTTTCTTGAAATGTACTAAGTGACTAACGAAGTTTTGCTGAAGCGCATACTGCAACAATGATTTTCGAAAAGTCAGGAGCCAAAATCTGTAGGACATTGGTGCAGGAGTATGTATATTCTTCTATATACTCTCTAGTCGCTCCAGTTCCTTTAATTCTACTGCTGAAAGTATCTTGACAGCTCAATAACCGTATTCTGCAATAGAAAAGCGAGACTTAAAATGGTGAGAAAAACGCTATACTAGCTGCTACCGAAATTTGCAATAAAAAAATGAGACCTAACATGGTGAGAAAAACGCAATACAAGCTGCCATCACATTTTGCAATCAAAAATGAGACCTAAAATGGTGAGAAAAACGCTATCGTATCGAAAAACGCTAAGGACCACTGTATTTTGCAATAAAGAAGCGAGACCTAAAATGGTGAAAAAAAACGCTATCACAGCTGCCAAGATAAAGATTCATTTGAGTCGCTGTTGCTACGCACCTTCCGCAAGCAGTGCTCCGCTATGGTCAAGTTGTGAGCGCCGCCTACACTCACGCTCTTGTACTGGTCTAGAGCGTTGTTCCCGCCAAGCTGTATCTCGGATCTCTGTACAAAATATATTCAGTTAGCTCTTCTTAAAGCTAAATTAAATGAACCAGCGTTGTTCCTGCCCAGCTGTATCTCGGATCTCTGTACAATATATATTCAGTTAGCTCTTCTTAAAGCTAAATTAAATGAACCAGCGTTGTTTCTGCCCAGCTGTATCTCGGATCTCTGTACAATATATATTCAGTTAGCTCTTCTTGAAGCTAAATTAAATGAACCAGAGTTGTTCCCGCCCATCTGTATCTCGGATCTTTCTACAATATATATTCAGTTAGCTCTTCTTAAATCTGACCGTAAGGTTTGACCCCGATTGGTAGGGCCGATTAAATTTGAGATACCTTTTTTTCCATGTACTTGGCTAAGTACCCATTAGACCACGGTACATGGCAGCTGCTGCGGAAATCACAGATAAATCGGTGTAGCTGTCTGGTAGGGTTAGTAAACAATCTCCTTCTTAGTAGGTGAATCACGCACAGAAACTGAACATTGAGATACGTATTCGCTAACTTGACCACATCCATATGTTAGGTCCATCATTGCTACAAATGCATCTACACAAAAAAAAATTTGAACTCTAAACTGAATGGAAAATACCGATTTGCGTTATTTCCACTAGGGGAAAAAAGAAAATTCCCTCACATCTTTCTAAAGTTCCACAATGTGGACCGTTCACCATCACAGTGAATTTCACCGTTTTAATCGAGTAACGCTAGGCATATCAGCGAGAATATTACATACTACACACGTAAAATTACCTGTATATATCTTATTTGATTTGAAAACGAATTTAACATTTCGCAGTCGTCCTACAACACAGTTTTGGTGTGAATGGTGTCATTGCATGTTGAGAATGAGGGTGAACACAAGCATGCTCGGGCTCGTTAGTATGTAGTCGCTGAGACGGTGTACATGAAGTCGTGGTTTGGATCACGTCCTATCTGCCCGAATACTGACTTCTTGCTAGGGTCCGCGAAAATCAGTTTCAATCTCACCTTCCTTTGAAACCTTGCTCGGAAGTTTCTTACAAAGTTTCATGAATCATCCTTAAGGTTATTACTTAAAAAAAATTATATCTGATTACCAACTTGTTAGTTGTTATAACGACAGTGATTTGGCACCCAAATCAAACGAGTTGACTTTCATAACTTATACTTATATAGTACGTTCGATAACTGCTATTTGAAAATCTTTTTTATAAAATTGTTCGTATTTCTCCATGTTCGGCGTTGTTTTACCATTAAACAGATTATTCAAGTTTCATGGATAGGAAATTTACAAAGTTCCTCACTCATCAATCCTATGCTAATATGATCATTTCAGATGACTTCCACCTACAAAACATGAATTGGAATCTCACCAAGTCGCGAAAATTGCAAGTAATCTTCGACGACCCATCGTCTTGGCAGTTCTGCTTGGGATCGATAATTTGCACGCGTTTCGATCTGGCTTCTGATGACTTCGATAGATTTTTACTTGAAGAATCGTAGAAAAACACGCAATTCCAAAGCCAGTCCGGAGTAAGCGCATTCAGATAGATAACCTGGAACAAACTCGAAGATAATCATTTGGATATGCACAACATACCAGAGATCTTTTCCAGATCAGCCCCGCCACAAATGCAACACATAAGTTCACCCACTTTTAACTTTCGAAATAATGCACTTAGCGACTTTAAATTACGATCTCAAACAAAAAATTAAAACATTCTTTCGTTTGAGAGTAATTTGAAGTCGGAAGGGGCTTTATTTCGTAAGTTACAAGTGGGTGAACTTGTGTGTTGCATTACTGGCGGGGCTTATCTGGAAAAGATCCCATACCAGTTCACATGTATCCTTTGTATCCACAAAGTGCCTCCTAAAACGAAACGAGTCAGCTCCTACTTTCCGTAATAAGAAAACAGGATCTGCGACACACAAAACAATGAACGATATTTCTTTAGTACATACGATAAATAATGAAGCGTGCGTTTCTCATTGTGAATCTCTATAATATAAGCTGAATTACGTAAAATACCCGATAAGAACAAATTTCTAAAAAAGCAAGCACGTCGAGCAAAATTATAAAAATTGATAGATCATTTCGAGCATCTAATTGGGCTACACCAGCCGACCGTGGGCTACACCAGCCGACCGTGGGCTACACCAGCCGACCGTGGGCTACACCAGCCGACCGTGGGCTACACCAGCCGACCGTGGGCTACACCAGCCGACCGTGGGCTACACCAGCCGACCGTGGGCTACACCAGCCGACCGTGGGCTACACCAGCCGATCGTGGGCTACACCAGCCGACCGTGGCTTCTCGATCAAGCTGAATGTCAACAAAACCAAATGACAGTCTTCTGTTTAACCCGATTCTGGATCACTCAAATTGACTCAGTCGCTCAAATTGAATGACTACTGCTAGAATTGTCTTTCAACAATTCAGATGGACTCGAAGACTCAAAATGATCGTCAACAATTAAATTCAACTGCTAAATAATTTAATTGACTGTCAACAACTTAAATTGACAGCCAGTAACACAAATTGTTAGTCAGTACAGTACACAAATCAGACTGTCAAAACAGTCACTACAGTACACAAATCAGAGTGTCACTACAGTACACAAATAAGAGTGTCACTACAGTCAGTACAGTACACAAATCATACCGTCAATACAGTCAGTCAGTGCACAAATTGACTCCACAACTAAATCCAATTTCTTTTCCGTACTTTCAACTCTGCGAAAGAGTTCGAGTTTTTCACGGGATAAAATACGAAGAAAATTACTTATTTTCACTCAAACAGTCAATTGCTGAAATTCTATGCCTCTGTGCCTGTCATTCATTAAAAACGACGCTTCGACGTACCTACCAACATCCTGAGGCTAAAAATAGAATGTTCCCTCGCAACTTCGCGATTCAATTATTACGGATTCACGACTTCGCAGAGTATTTAACATGTATATTTAATAACAATTTTTCTTAAATCGTACGTATGACTGTATTACATGTAATACCTTACCTACAGTTTTCATGCTGATAAACAGTTGTCCCTGTTTTAATGGAGTAATTGATTTGTTGTTTTCAGTGCAGGAAGCATTTAAAAATGTACAAATACGCGTTAAATGATATAAATATGGTGTTCGAACTTCGTGGAAATTCAATTGTTTCGGCCGGTCTTGGAACCTACGAGGGCAGTCCGATAAGTACATAGCCTTACCGCCCAAAGGCGTCACTATCGCATGAGAACTTTACTATCATGTAGTACATTCTTGTAGAACGCTACGGTCGAAATTTCAGCCGAATCAAACTCGTAGTTTTGTTTGACCGCGTGTGGAAGCGGGCGTGTCAGCAGATTTTAGAAAAATTGAAAAAGAGCAATATCGGTCGGTGATTTGATTCATGTTTTTGGAAGGAAAATCGCTCAGCGAAATCAAAAAACGATTAGATTCTGTGTATGGTGACTTTTCTTCTTCGATGGCGACCGTGAAAAATTGGTTTAACGAATTTGAACGTGGTCGCACGTCGGTTTTTGATGAGCCATTCCAGGTACCTCGAAAACGGCTACCACGAAGGCTAACATGACAAAAATCCACGATCACGCATTAGCAAAACGTCGATTGAAAGTGTGTAAGATAGCCGAGACAGTAGGCTTCCCAAAAGACCTTGTAATTCATATCCTGCATGAAATTTTAGGCATGAGAAAGCTGTCAGAGCTATGGGTGCCTCGTTTGCTCACTCCGAACAACAAGCGCAATTGAGACCATTTCAGAGCAGTGTATGCACAATCCGCATGAGCTTCTGGGTCGTTTCGTTTCGTGACTGTCGACCAAACATGGATCCACTGGTACACATCAGAGATCAAGGAACAGTTGAAACCGTGGACTTCCCCTGCGTGAACGTGCTCCGTTGAAGGCGACGACTGTCCTATCGGCCGGGAAGGTGATGGCCAAAGTTTTCTGGGATTCACAAGGTGTGATCTACATCGACTACCCGGAGAAGGGCAAAACGGTCGCAGGGCTGTTATATACAGAATTATTCGACCGATTCGACGCCAAATTGCGGAAAAAAAAACTTGGCAAAGAAAAATGTGCTCTTCCACCATGACAACGCACCGGTGCACACCTCCGCCTTCGCCACGGCCAAATTGGTCGAATTGAGCTACGGACTGCTGCCCCATCCACCGTATTCTCCAGATTTGGGCCTGTGCGACTTCTTTTCGTTTCCAAACTTGAAAAAGTCACTCATTGGGCAGAAATTTGAGTCGATTGAGGTCATCGCCGCCACGGAGGCCTACTTTTCAGACCTCGATACCACGTATTTTTCAGGAGGGTTAAAGAAGTTGGAGCATCGCTGGGTCGTGAATATAGCTAAAAAAATTTTGTTGGCTAAGTACTTATCGGACCACCTTCGTATCTGTTGCGGTAAACGAGATTTCACGGTATAAGAAAATAATTTTATGGTCATGTTGATAAAATATAACCTGATACTTAAGCTACATCAGACGCCATAGAAATGTTGATAATTGCAGTATAGAATGATTAGGAGATAAAATTTGTACCACATAAATTTGAAGTAATAAAACTAGGTAACAGCATTGCACAAAGCGTATACTGTACACGTTAATGGCACACGAGATCCTGGCAAATGGACTTCTTTCAAACTTTTAAGCTACAGTCCTATCGAATCATTTCAGAGCGAAAAGTCACTTTTAATTCGTTGAGGGCAGGTTTAAACTTATGTATGTAAAATGCTTCACTCATTTTAACATGCTTTTTTACAACGTGATTTGATACAATTTCTGTACGTCAAAATAGGTCTACATTCAAGGGATTGCCACTATGGTCAATGTCAAAATGATTAAAAATAAAACCTTGACATTTGCGCTCATTTAATCCCTGTTTCATGGTCATGCTAGTAATGCCAATATGCGCTGGTGATGCCAATTTTATGCTAGTGATGCCAAGATGAAACATTAAAGAAATACTATCTTTTTTTGTCTCACCTGAACTGGCATTTTACAATGGCTCTGTCTACACTGTCAGCAATTCAAACTCTCAACAACAGACACCGAACTTAAGCAGCATAATTTCCCGACCTGCCTCCTGGAGACGGCGGAGATGATCGGCCCGGTCTGGCTGCAGTCGAGGCGCCGGTCGGTGACTGCACCGCTGATCAGCAGCTGAGCTCCGTCAGCGAGGTAGATCATGCCTTCCTGGGGCTGCTGGAACCTCACGTCCACCAGCAGCAGCCGGCCCGACAGCACCCGGATGCCTGCAACGAGAAAAAAATACCGTGATCCTTTGGATTACAACCCAGTCTAACTTTTTCGCCGCCTGCATGCATGTTTTTCGCCGCCTGAGAGATTTATACGCTTAAATCGCCTAAACGACGTAAAATATGCATACAGGCGGCGAAAAAGTTAGACTGGGATGTGTTGTGTAGGAATGAGCGACGGGTGAGAAGTGTCTTTTATGGAGGATATCCATGTTCTCGCAGAACGTTAGGTCGCTTATAAATGCGCCAAAATAAACTTTCATGACCTTTCTGCATCTCTTTTAATTAACACGTTCCCCGCCTACTGGGCAGTAAGTGTCTAACTAGGTAATTTACTCATTCACGTACTGGTATAATTGAATAGCATTTCATCTTTTTCGCGAACTCTATATGAAATAACTTATCATACGGGGTGAAATCGTGCGATAGTATTTTCATATTTCTTAGAAAGGATAAAAATGTATTCGAGCATTAACGTCGATCTCCCGTTTCTGCTACTTACAACCTAACCAAACCAACCTTAATTAACAACCGCGAAAACGCGGTAAACGTGCTACAGATAAGACGTTAGATAAGTTCCAGATTTCAATTGAGGACCTTATTGCAAATATTAAATTCATTCATGATACGCGTATATCTTTTCATCCTAGTGCATGTATTAAAATTGTTGGTGTGTTGCCTCTACTTACTACCGATGTGGACCTGAACCAAGTCCGTAAACGTGATCGCGGTCGGGAACTTCAGATGTGATGGGTGGTTGACTATCAAATTCTGGACCTGAAATGAATAAAAATTTCAGAAATCAAAGTTTTGCAGCAGCGTATGTTAGCAGCGAATCATTGAGGCGTAACTCAAGTAGAAACTCCTTGTATTGAAAAGAATTACATCAGCCAATACATACACACACATTGTGAAAACATCCAGCGTGCGAGTTTTTTGTGGTTACTGAAAATCAAGAAGGCCAATAAGGAAGATATAAATTTCCTGCGAATTCATATTTCCCTTCACCTTTAGAATGCCTGAGAAGTGAGGAGGAGGTGCCGGACTCTCAAAGCCTGATTAGATTAGGTTATAGTTTAGTTTAAGCCTCCCTAACCGCTATAAAAAAGTAGCGTATCGAAGAGAGGAAAGAGGAAAGCACCATTTAGTATGAAGATAAGGGAATGCTGAATCTATACAGAAAAGACATAACACAGTAAGTTCAGAAGGAAGTTCATGAAACAAGATAAAAGTTGAAAAAGAAAGTAGTAGGTGCTGAAAAAACAGGACAGCAGTGGACCGAAAAAAGGTGGTCCTTAACATAACAAAAAAATGTTTCAAGAAAAAGAAAGCTACCTAACTTTCAGCTCGGGCCCTCACACATTTTCCCTCTGGGAGCGCTAATTCCCATAGATACAATAGTTGTATCCCCCTGAGGGGACTCTCAAAGCCTGAATGGCATCGTGTCCAGACCAGAGCAGAATTTTCAAACCAATTAAGTCATTGTAGTGGTACATCTTGGGTTGTAGTCCAATTGTCTACGATATATGCTTTTTCTTGCCAAAATCATCAAATTTAGTCTTATTCGATCATTAATATATTAGTTAGCTTAAGACTCAAGCTCCAACGTAGGCAATCTCAATGGAACGAATAAAAGTGGGACCATTTAGTATGGACTGTAGAAAGCGAGGAATCTATGCACAATGTATTCCACTTGGATACCCTGCGTATAGAAGCATCAAGCCAATAAAAAAAAAGAGGACGATAAAGAAATTTGCTGCGGCGAAGAAGGCAAGGAAATTCAAAGAAGCAAAGACAGAAGTTCTGAAAGCACATCTAAAACTGAGGTAACCTTACAGTTTTCATTTCAAACAGAATTTGAGCTCCTGGCAAGTTTGTATTGTTGACATGACTCGAGGAGCTATCAAGAACAGGAAAAACTGCAAGTAGCTAAGACAAGTCAACTAAGAAAAACTTATGATGCGTGTTATTACGATGACGTAAGTAGCTAGGAAATCCAACTCTATGATGTTGTCGCATTCTTGCATGTAAACAATGGGTTCCCTCATCGACTTGGCTCATACCAAGTGTCAGAGGAGAAGAGGCATGGGATTAGATTAGATTAGATTAGAAATTAGTTTTAGCCTCCCTACCCAGCAACAAATGCGATCCAAAGAGAGGAAGGAGGAAGGCACCATTTAGTATGGAGTTAAGGAAACGTGGAATCTACGCAGAAAGACATAGAAACAGTAAGTTGGGAAGGAAGATTATGAAACAAGATGAAAGTTGAAGAAGACAGTAGTAGGTGCTGAAAAACAGGGCAGCAGTGAACCGGAAAAAGGTGGTCCTTAACATAACGAAAAAGTTTTATTTCAACAAAAAGAAGGCCTACCTAACTCTCAGCTCGGGCCCAGGCATGGGATTCATTTTGAGTAAAAGCATTAACACGTTGGTCGCGACGTTAGCCGCCGGTGTACACAGACAGAATTTTCATAATGCTGATGACCGACCAATAGCCACAAACTCAATTTTCACAAATACTTGAAGTTGAATGAAGGTCCGATCCAGTTAATGTTTGCCATTTTCAAAATTTCTCACTAAAATCAACTTTAAATTTGAAAATTAATGTTCAGTTTAACCCATCGCTGTCAACGTGATCAACAAGAGAATTTAGCAATCTTTTCAACTCGGAAGATTTGCTCCTTTGAAACAATACACCTTCACAATACGGAAGAATAAAGAAAATACCAAAATCTAGGAAGACGCAACAACGTACTAGAATTGCATTGCAAAGTTTAAAGTATTAAAACTGGTCATAGGGAATTCATTTATCCTCTAAAGTGGTTTCCGTCAAATGGCCAACGAATATTTCCGAAACAGACTATTTCTTATAGCCAACAATAACTAACGATATTCTTTTCATAACACAGAACCAGATAATCTCGCTTAATCACCCTTTTAGAAATAACTAGTATTTAAATAATCCCTTAAGCAACTTTCATAGCCGTAATTACTCAAGTTATTCATTATACGTTTATAATCTGCTTTAGAACTTGCACGATTAACTGAACTAGTCGAAAACGAGGAGCGTGTCTTGTATTAGATTATGCAAACAAGTAAAATAATTAATTAACCGAAATTGAGACCAACTTAATAAATAGTCCTAATAGCAAAAATTTAGATTAACAGGTTCAGATTAACACTCTCATAATGCTGCTGACCAACCAGTTGTCACCAACTCAATTTTCATAAATACTTCATCAAAGCTAAATGAAGGCACGATCTAGTTAATGCATGCTATATTGAACATTGCTCTCTATAATTGACTTTAAATTGAAGCTGAATATTGAACTTGTTTCACCTGACGTACTCAGAGTGTTAAAATCCGAAAGCTAAACTACTCGGAACAACTGAACAGCTGTGTACTAACTTCACCGAAAGTGACATCAGAAATTCGCATAGGAGTTTTAATGACCAACTCTTGGACTACTCCAATGTGCCCTGCAATGATGAAGGAAGGCACTTTAGGAATACTTGGCTTCAGTTCCAAATGTTCCAGAACACCGATGCTCAAATTCTTTGACTGGAAGCTGATCATGTCACCCAGGTCTAAATACTTGATGTTCGATTTGCCTTCTGTTGCTCGGAACTCGTAGACGCGCCGAGAGAGGAGTGTAGTCAAATTTGAGTTTTCTAGTTGTAGCTGAGATCGAAGTCGACAGCCAACGCTGGACGGAACAACCCTGTTCTCTTTTGAGAAATAGAAGAATCCGTTGATGTTTTTCAAAGTAATGTTTCGGAAGCAGCCTTCTTCTATGGCGATGTCTGGGTGGTCTCGAACTGTGATGTACTCGAATACGTCTCTTGGCAGGACTAAATCCACCGGCTGAAAATAATTAAAGATACAACTGATAGTAAATGACGCAATTCTTTCAGATGTAAGAAATAATATTATAGTATGAAAGATTTTCAATAAATGTTCTTAACCGATCGATGCGCTCATTCTATCCACCATACAGAAGTACAACTTCGTTTATTGCAGCAGTATTTAGTCATTGTTAGCTCCCATTTAATCATAAAAATAACTATGCTAGTTAGCATTAGCATAAGACTCCTCAGCCACGTGAGATACGATCCGAAGAGGAGGCAATGAACTTCAGAAAACGGGGAATCTATACACAATGCGTGGTCTCTCACAGGATACCCAGCGCAGACAAACAGCAAGTTAGGAATTAAGAGGTATGTGAAACAAACAAAAGGTGACAAAGAATTCACAAAAATTGAAAAAACGAACACGAAAAGTAGAAGTATTGTAGACCTTTAGGACTTCTACCTCTAAGCCCAAGTCCAGTGAAGTAACTTAACTGCATACCACCTGTGGGCGCCAGTCTCGTAGGATAGACAAACCTCTCTAACATTGACGTATTGCCAATACCCTACGCTTTTTGAGAGGAGAAATAACAACGTAACAATTTGTAAATAAATGGCATGTGTGAGCATTATTTTTTTATACGTTTCTACCCACCGTTTCAGCGAAGGTGAACATGTCGCAGTCCCAAAGAAAATGTTCAATGAGACAGATGTCCATCGATGATGATGCTGTGATTTGCCTTCGATTGTTGGCAGACAGCTTGGAATTTTCGATGTGCGTTTGGTCCCTCAATTTTTTGCCGTTCATAATGACATTTTCTAGCAGTAATAGGGTATTAGAAGGCATGAAAAAACACGGCTCGTCACATTGTTCAATGATGACATTTTTTAAAGAAAGGTATCCAGCATTTTTAAACACAATAGCTTGTCTGTGAAGATGCCCAAACCTTGTGTTAATCAAAGAAAGAACTTTGAATATTGACAGGCCTTTAGGGTGTACCGTTTGTACGTTTGAACCAGTAATGTGCAACTCGTTTGCAGCAACAAGAGTCATCCGTTGTATACTGCAACTGTAAATCACTCCGGAGTTATTGAAAGTTACGTGTTGGATGTATTGAATTTTGGAAGATTCTGCGCGAAAACCTACATCATATGCCTGATATTTTGTTTTCTTGTTCCAATTTGAGGCATTTTCCAGTGGCTCTTCGACCAACAAGTTTTGTATTACGGTGATCGTCGAACGATACAAAGAAAGTTTTTCCACTGCGAACGGATCAGAGATCATGCCAACTCTGCAGTTAGACATGGAGATGACTTCAGCTATAGGAAGGATGATAAAATTGCTGTTGGCGACGTGCAAGTGGGAGCCTTTACTCTGAGAGAATACAGTGACCTGTGGGATGAGACGATGTATATATCAGGAGTTAGATTTTTCAAACAATTCAAGCGATACAGTTGGTAGCGAATGCATTTTTGTGGCTTTGGCTGTGCTTCGTGTAATTTCTGACCTAAATCCTCAAGTTTGAGCTTTTTTCAGATTATATGATTATATGTTCGTTTAAGCCTCTCTAGCCTCTAAAAAAAAAACGTTTCGAGGAGAGGAACGCGGAAGGCACCACTTAGTAAGGAGATAAGGGAACGCGGAATCTATGCAGAAGGGGCCTGCAAACAGTAAGTTGAGAAAGAAGTTTATGGAACAAGATAGAAGTTGAAGAAGAAAGTAGTAGATGCTGAAAAACAGGACAGCAGGGAACTAAAAAAGGTAGTCCTTAATATAATGACAAACATTTAATTGCGACAAGAAGAAGGCCTACCTAACGCTCAGCTCGAGTCCACACACATTTTTCCCCCTGGGAGTGCTAATAAGCTTTTTTCCAAACAAAGCTCCAACACAGAGCTCGATACTCATTGCCAAGTCTGCGACGATGTTAATGGTTTGAAAATGTTTCGGGTGATAAACACCGTAAAATTTGAGCTGTAATTTTTTTTGTTAGTATTGAAAAATATCATCCCCTAAAGCATTCCCACTTCACGAACGTGACAGCTCATGGCAAGACTGTAAAATCAAGCTGTTTTGACATTACTTATTTCTAATTGTTGTTTCATTTTTTCGACTATCCACATGTCCAAAAGCTCTCGTTCTGTTTCTTCATGAAAAAGATTATTCTATGATATAAAACCACGTATTTGACAGCGGTATGCTTTTCAAATTCCAGTGTCAGACGGTCAAAAACGCATGAAAGTGGAGCAACCATATTTTGCAAATTAAATTTAGGAAAATATTAATAAAACAACTAAATTTTATCCACGCACATTGCGTAGGAAAAATAGTTGCATGTATTTCAGGTAATAACACTAAAATTTAGGATAATTTTAGTATTGCCACCTTTTCACACAGTCGTCCACTCTTATATCCTCTCACATATAACCGAACTCAGTGTTTCGAGACGAGGCCCAAATACAGGCCTTTCTGAACCATCATAACTTTCAAGTCAAGCAAAGATTTGCACTCACCATTGCAACCTGGTCAATCGTTGAATTGTGGATGAAAATTTTGTAGACATTCGTGAGAGGAAAGTTGATGGTGAGAGGCCGGGCATTGGTGAAAAAGACTGTTCCATCAACTGGAAACTCTGGAAGCTTTCCTGGCTGAGAATAAAAAGAAGAATGTTGTATCTTTTTTTTCGTTCGTTGATCTTTCGGAATCATTTACACAGCGCGAGAGTTCATCACTATAGACGCAAAGGGGCTCTTCAATGAAAGTTGATTCCCTTGTTAGAGGTCCGCCCTCATTTTGGGTTCATATTTTAGTTTTTTATGCGTCAAGACATTCTAAGATATTGAATGCGAGCCGCGAAACCCCTGAGTCATGTAAGTATTGGCGAAAGACCATCTTTAAACCATACTGCTAGAAAGTTACTGCGATTTCAATTCTCACTCAAGATAAAATATTCACAAACGGAATTGAAATCGAGGGAAGATTTTGAATGCAATCGCTTATCCGACTCACCTTGCCTCTGAAATTGCAGCATAGTTCTCTTGTATATCTGTTGCTGCTGCAGTAGCATGAAGTCAGGTTGTCGACCTCCGTCACATTGTGGCAGTCTGACGAGGCACGAATTCTCGCGCACTCTTCGGTGAGCGGCCCAAGATTCGGTGAAGTTAAAGGCTTGATTTCTCGCTTAAGTCTTCGCAAGAGACGTTCAATCTCCCCACTTTCTGTTGCTTTGGGCGTCAGAGCTTCAATAATGTGTGAAGATCCTGACTGATGGTGATCTTTCGACCTATACACTCTGATCATTCGATCCAAATCAATTTTAGGCCATGGTACAATGTCAGGATGGTCTCCATCATCGCCGCTCAATCTAACTCGGCTCACCATGTCGACCAATGATAAATAAGCAGTTGGGTTAGTATCAGGTATGTATCCGTAAGGATCGTTGTAACGGGCATTGAAGTCTGGATCGGAAACCAAGACATACGAAACTGGACCGTGGTGAAATTCATTCGTCCCCGAACAATTTGCGACCTGATCTGCTCTCTGAAATTCATTTGAATATCTATTTTCCCACTGGTGTTTGAAACAACTTTCATTTTCAACATTATTCATTTGCGCGAACTTGGATGAAGAATAAAGAGGTATGGTGGGAATTAGTATGCATATATTTTTTGATATTGAATATGCAGAAACAAGGTGGTAACTCACAGGAGGATAGAGCACTTCACCAAAGCTTGAATGAACAGGAGGTCCGCGCTCGTAGGCTAATACCGAGTTTCCTTGCTTCAGGGCGGATTGTTGGCAGCGAAGATTTGAATATTGCGAAGTACTTTTTTGTTGGAAGGAAACATGGGGATACTGCAGCGTATCCCTCTTTCTAATTTGAATTTTACGTCCAGAGTTATCGAACGTACCATCAACAGCCATGTTGGGATTCCGTAAATTTGAGTGATCGATACGCACAGTTCCTGACTGCTTTTCATTATCGGGGATTTTTCGTTTATCACTTCTAGCATCGAACTGTTCGTCCAAACCCGCAGAGGAACTCGCGTCTTGTCGTAGGTTCTGATTTTTTGAAAGCAACTTTGGAGGCAGTGAGGCTGCTGCATTAGATAACAAAAGAAAATGACAGAACAGGATTCCTCGCAAAACGCTACAGTTATCAAAACACATTTTAGTCACTGAAGTTTTTGCTTAAGTTTTCGTTCGTAATTTTCTGACAGTTAAATTTTTCATTTCTGGAACACCTGTCGAGTCATATCACGACAATAACTCCATTTATATCGCTTCCTAAAAGATTTTAAATCCTTAACAGCTAAATAGATCAAAAAGACTACAAAATTGGTTTATGGGATTAAGATGGCTTCCGGGTTGGGCATTAGCCAAGGAAGCAAGTGTCAAAAGACGACCATTCGCGCGCTATAACACATTCAACCGAAGAAATAGAGGAGGCAAACATTTAGGCGTAGGATTAGATTATAGATTAGATTATAAGTTAGTTTAAGCCTCCCTAACCGCTGCAAAAATAGAGCGTATCGAAGAGAGGAAGGAGGAAGGCACCATTTAGTATGAAGATAAGAAAATGAAGAATCTATGCAGAAAGGGCATAGAAACAGTAAGATGGGAAAGAAATTCATGAAATAAGATAAAAGTTGAAGAAGAAAGTCAGAGGTGCTGAAAAACAGGACAGTAGTGAACCGAAAAAAGGTGGTCCTTAACATAACAAAAAACATTTTATTTCAACAAAAAGAAGCCCTACCTAACTCTCAGCTCGGGCCCTCACATTTTTCCCCTGGGAGCGATAATTCCCATAGATACAATAGTTGTATCCCCCTGAGGGGATTAGGCGTAGGAGTGATTATGATTAGGAATTAGGTCTTTGAAACAGAGCATCTGCCCCCACCATAAAAATAAAATAGAAACATTCGAAAACATTCAAGCCTTTTTTTTCAATATTCTGCAGCATCATCGCCAGCACACGCTACACCTTCTGTGCGTAGCTCAGAGCCTTTAAAATTGTGGAAGAAGGAAGACACTTCGGAAAACGGTAAGGAAGATAAAAATTTCTCAGAGACTTTAGAGAACTTTGGAGTTCTGGTTACAAAACTAAACACTTGAAGTTATAATGCTTGAAAAGAATGCCATGGTTTTAGAGCTGAATCCAGAAGTTAAATGTACTCTGACGGTCGATCTGAAGTTTCATGCAATCACGGAAAATAATAATGCCGATCCCAGGAATCACTAAAGGAACACATTTCAGAACGTTTTACATGAATGACATTCTGCTCTCTGATGCGTTATTTTCGAATTATTGAACTTTGAAGTTGGCCGTCGCGCGCCCAAGGAAGCGAGCGTAATTTAATTAAAAACGGAAGCTAACCCCCTATTACAAACGTAAAGAGGTTGGGTCGTGAGGGGGAGGCACAGTTCTTCTAGTGAAAATGATAAATAAAGCTTCTAACCCACCCATTAGGGTGACGACCGCAACCTTGTTGACATCGGGTCCAAAATGGCGGCGCCCATGGTGGTCGCCATGTTAGTTGGCCGTCGTGCGGTCGTCACCCTAATGGGTGGTTTAGAAGCTTTATTTATACTTTTTACTAAAAGAACTGTGGCTACCCCTCACGACCCAACCTCTTTACGTTTGTAATAGGGGGTTAGCTTCCGTTTTTAAATAAATTACGCTCGCTTCCTTGGGCGCGCGACGGCCAACTTCAAAGTTCAATAATTCGAAAATAACGCATCAGAGAGCAGAATGTCGTTCATGAAAAACGTTCTTAAATGGGTTCCTTTAGTGATTGTTTGCAATATCATTATTAATTTCCGTGATTGCATGAAACTTCACATCGACCACTCTGACTAACGTTCATACGGGCTTAGATACTTCTTATATTGTTTTCAGACACAGCTATGAATCGCTCATTTGAAGTAAAATCTGCTTTGACTGCTTTTAACGCATACGTCAGTATACTATTTTGACACACTTCAAATTTTTCCTGATACTAAAAATAGTTAACTGAAAGTAGATCTGGATAGCTCTGGGGCCACGCATCTTTCGCAATAACACAGTTATGGACATCAAAAAATCTACACAAAAACCCATCGAGATCCAAATTCTAGCCATGTACAGGTATAATGCCTGCAGCACACCCGCTTGGGAAAAGGAACATTGCATCTTTTAAGCTATGTATCTCAAAATTCACAATTTGGTAGTTATTTCCCAGTCATATAAACGTGCAATGCGTGTCTAAACAGCATATCAAGCGATATTTAGTCTTCTTCATTGTTTGACATAGTTGCAGGCACTTCACCAGAGATCATGTCCATCGAGAATGTACACTAAAATCGCTGAACATCGTCTGATTTCAGCACATGCGCAGTTGTATTTACTCAAAAATAATATAGAGAGGTAAACAGTCAATCTTTAAAGCACGAAAAAAATAATGTAGTTGTAGATGTACTCACTGAAAACGAAAACATGCGAATATCACCAATAGTCACACACTCAATTTTCAGAAAAATATTTGAATAAAGCTAAGTGAAGGCATAATTCAGTTAGTGTTAGCTATTTTCAAAATTGCTTGCCAGAATTGACTGTGAATTTGAGATGAATTTTTAACTTCAGTTTAGCCAATTGCGGTAAAACTGTTTATCATTGAAAGAATAGGAGCAACGGAAGTCAAAGCTGCAAAAAGCAAAGAAAAACCAGAGCTGCAATGAAGATACACAATGGTGGCGTGCGGGTATAGAATTATCCCGGTCTTCGATCACTCGTCACAAATTATGCCAAGTCAAATTAGGAACTAGTGCACATGTTATTCAGGTAAAACAGCGGTAAATGTTGAGGATTAACCGTGAATCGATTTTCAACTTTTCAAAACTTAAACATAGTTAATTAGATCGAAATAAACAAGTTTTCTTATATGCACTTTCCGTCGTAAATGAGTATTTTACGAATTATAGCGGTAGGTTTAGTTTCGTCTTTGATGACGAGCGCGCTGGAAGCGAGACTCCATTGCAGTGTTGCCATACGCCGGGCTCGATGGTTACTTCCCACTTCAAACACTTGAGTTGCGGTAAGTAATTTACCGCTATAACTCGTAAAATACTTATTTACGACGGAAAGTACTTAGAAGAAAACTTGTTTATTTCAATCTAATTAATTATGTTTAGGCACCGAAAAATCAAATATCGATTCCCAGTTAATCCTCAACATTTACCG
Source organism: Morinoia aosen (assembly GCA_030386875.1). Lineage (NCBI taxonomy): Eukaryota > Metazoa > Arthropoda > Malacostraca > Amphipoda > Talitridae > Morinoia > Morinoia aosen. The sequence continues at coordinate 28,220,906 of CM059569.1, read as the reverse complement.
AAGTTTGTTGCAGAACTACAATTGTCACTAAATGATTTCATGTATCGAGATAATCCGTTCTCACTGAAGAATTTTAGACTGAAGCTTCATAAGATAAATTACTAATTTGTTGATTCTTACGGAACCTTACTTGTGAAAGAAAGAAAAAACAACTTATACACAAACATCTTGTCAGAAAAAGATTCGGAGTTCTCCATCGTAAGTGCTGACATGAGAGAACAGTGTTTTAATTTGAGTGTTCTCTGGGCACATGCAGTACGAAAATAAAATTTCAACTTTCGAAAATACTGAATCGACTCCCCAAAAAATGTTCATGTTGATTCCGTTTCTTTAATTTTCGTTTTCACTAAGGTTTTGGAACAATCTTTTCGAACTCAAGAAGGCTTCTTTGTACACTGCATTCACTTTAATGGCGTCACTTTGCAATGCCAAACGCGTTACTGAGCGAGAAGGAATGCGGATTGCAGTGTTTTTACAGTTAGACCAAAAGTAAGTAGAGCAAAAAAATTTGAATGAAATATATTTCTTCCACTTATTAAATCGCATACTCACACGTTTCAAACATTCGACTTGTGAATGAGAGCGTTAAAATATTCTTACCATAGTTTCACTAGTAGCCTCCATTAAAGATGCAATTGGGGAAAAGTAACTAAACCTTCAGTACACTTCAAAAAATTTTGGGCGCTTTTCGACTAGGAGTCGCCTTGTGCACATGCGCAGTTATCTAAACGTAGATTCCAGTTACTTGAAGAACAGCAAGACATCGGAGAGGAAAACTCATTACGAATGGAAAAACACTGCGTGCCATGCTAAAATCTTGTATTTCTAAATATTGAGGACTAAACTTGTGAGTCCCAAAACAAGATAAACTTGTTAGAGGGAACTTATTTGTAATAGATAGGACACGGTGGCAGAAAGGAACGTTGTTCCCAAGTCCAGCACTGTATGACAATGACCACGCTCAGGTGACTAATGAAATACATTTACACTCATATCTTTTCCCGTACAAGCTGTAGTAAATTCAAGTTAACACAATATCTCTCAACGCAGCCATTTCGCGAATTGTGGTCGCGTGATCCGGCCGTTTTTTCGCAATAATTAGAAGCATTAGAGCCAAGGTCACCTCTTTTTTCACGCAAGATGACGCTATTATCTGCCGAGGCATTACCAGTGGAATCGCTAGTGTATTGCGCTAAGAAATGCGGTTCTCTATAGTACCAACTCAAGTACGTCTGCAGTTTTTTCTTCTAGCAGATTCAACTGTGATTCATCAGGTGCAGTCATTAATTCAAAGTTTAAACCATTGTTTTAGCTAAATGAGTTCTACATTCATCTGTAAAACAATGCCAATCGAATTGGTCATTGTATGGGTCTTGAAAAGCTTTGTTTCTAGGGAGCACAACATAACTCTTTTTCTCCTGAATTGAACGGCAAAACCTGTGAAGTTTAATCTCATTTTATTCGTATCCACGTCTGCCTCTCGTATTGTGAGGCCTTCAGACGTTATCACATTAACCTAAACGTGCGCTACCGGTGGCCGCAAAGAGGATTTTCACAATGCTGCTGATCGACTAGCGGTCATAAACTCAATTTTAATAAATAATTAAAGCTGAATGAAGGCATGATCCAGTTAATGTTTACACTTATCAAAATTGAGCACTAAAATCGACTTTAAATTGAACTTCAGTTTAACAAATTGCAGTCGAATTGTTAATACAATGGTTTTACAGCGTTGATACACAGCTATTTTGACTGTCATCACCACGAGCGTAATGCGGTCATTAAGTGATGACCTGTAATATTGCAAGGCCCGTGGTGACGACATTCGGCGTAGCTCATTGCATTGCCCTTCGTAGGCATCACGTCCTGCTGAGAGCAGTCGTCATCTACTGTACATACAACAGGTCATCACGATCGAAGAGCTCGCTGCCTCCTGCACAATGGAGGTGGAATAATGGAACTTCGAAGACTGCTGAACTTTGTTGTAAACTGCTAAAAATCCTCGCTAGTATTCATTATTTTATCTTTTTGTAAAACTGGATATTGCTTACGACTAAGAAAAGAGGCTAAATTACGAGTTAATTTTACCTTAAATAATTGTTAATTCCTGTACCGTCGATGAAAGTTTCATCTCCTCAGGTCGATCCAATAATTGCATGTATGGGAATTAGCGTTCCTATGGGGATGATGCGAGATCCCGGATTGAAGGCTAGGCAGGTCCTCGTTTTGTTGGAAAATAATGTATGTTTAGACATGGACAATTTTTTTCAAACTCACTGCTGTCTTTTCTCATTTTCTCAGCACTTATTACTTCCAATACTTGACTTGTTTCATAAGAACTTTCGTGTGCTGTTGGGCTACTCGACGGAGACTCCTAGCAAGGTACTTATCTTGTCTAGATTCAATCTATTTTTTTATTCAATTCAGTGTTTTTTACGCAATTTTGACTAGAATTTCCTCAGAAATCTTTGCAAATGATCTAACTCTCAAAAAAATGTGTTCGTTTGTCAGCAGAATGTGTATTAGCAAATTCTGTCACCCTTTGAATACTAAAATCGAAGTATTTTCAAGTGATCACTAATTTATGGCTTCAATGTTAGACCGAATTGTTCCCAAATTAAGTGTGGCTATTTTTTTTAATGCTAGAGTCGCCAACAAAGTGCATTGAGAAGGTGAACGCTAATAAATCCGAAATTTATGAATAGAAAGAAAAAAACAATTTCAGTGAACATGTGTAAGTCATTCTTTGAACTGCAAAAATGTGTAAGTACATCTCAGTTCAAGAAGCATGAAGATGTACTAAATATTAGGATGACAATTATGAGGCAAGAACAATACGACAAACACTTGGAAGAGTGAGCAATACATCATTTTATTCTCTCATAACACGAAAGCTATAGAGACCAGTACAAAAGTCCTGTGACCCATTCAAAAAGATATTTTTATATCATAATCATTGACCCACACGTTCGATGTTATTCAAAGCGCAATACGCAAAAAATACACGTTAGTAACCTTTTGTATTCTACCTAATCTTCACGATCTGCATCACGTTCTTCGCGATGGTGATCTGGCGTAGGCTAGCATTTGCAAAAGCTTGTACACGTTCAATGTTATTCAAAACACAGTACGCAAAAATGCACATAAATAACCTTTGTATCCTACCTAATCTTCACGATCTGCATCACGTTCTTTGCGATGGTGATCTGGCGAAGGCTGTCTCATTTCCAGAGGCATGGGCAGGCTAGCTACGACGACATGCTCAGGCTTGGGCAGGACTGGAAATCTCAAAGCTCCCATTAGCATGCTGGGAGTGCTGGTTATGAATGCTACAGCTGGTGCTAATGAAGACGGACTCCTTTGTAAATTCTGATTTTCGAAAGTTTCGTAGGTACGTGAAGGCGACGGCTGAGAGTGGACATCACAAATACGCCGTGGTAGCAAAGGGCCATGTATTTTATGTGCCCTGATCGAACCGACGTGTTGCACAGATGGCAGGCTCATTTCTTTTACCCAATTGCTGAACTCGCGTCTGGGAATGTGGGATTCAGTCTAGCGCCCACGTCCATGTCGCTATTGCGACTTGTCGAGCCGGTATCACTGAGGTGACTTAGGTAAGGGGACGCAAGGTCAGGTGACCTAGGGCTTCGCGATGCTCCTATTCCACTTGTTTTTGGACCAACTGATCTTGCAGATGCGTTTTTTCTCTACTTGCTTCAGCTTCAGAAGAAAGTTCATCTACTGGAGTTTGTCGTAAAACTGATTCAGAAAAATTTTCAGGTGGACCGGGTCTGTGCTTTTTATCTCGTGAATAATTCGGAATCTTCGGACGAACAGAAACTAAGGCAGGGTCAGCAAGCTGACTATTATCAGGTCGCGCAGGAGGACTGGAAATGACATTTGCCCTGACATGATTTGGGTTGTCAGATTCGGCTTCCCTTCTAGCGACTTCAGCCGTCGATCTCGACTGATACAACCCTGCACGATTTTGTTCTTCTTCCTTGACATCTTCGTTCCGGTCACTTCTTAGTGTGCCTTCCACACCTCCAACTGTATTTGTGTACAAAGGATGAGGAGCCTGATCTTGGCTTGCCAATTCTTCGTCTTCCAGACGAGCCTCTCTATCCTGAACAGAATCAGGAAAACTGCTCGCACCTGCACATGTCGAAAAAACATTTTTTGAAAGGACCCCTACGCACACGAGGATGATTTGATAACAATGCCTGAGATCTGTCTTATTTTTCATACTTATACTCGGTTGCAAAATAATTCTTGTGTGATGAAAAATTGCAATGGTTGGAATACGTAACTCTCAAAGGGAACACATTTTCACATTCGTGTGATCTAACATAATTACGTGCTGCCGACTGGCTCCGTTGGCCATCAATCGTGACTGCATCAGGTTCTTCGGCGGGGACACGTACGTCGCGAGTTCTCCTTGGCCGCTCTCAAGATCATTTGGATCTCTCGTTCGTGGATGGAGAGAAGCAAGCTGCCCCAAGTAGCTGATGTATCTGGCATAGAAATGAAATTATGATTAGGGTTAAAGTGTCCCAACGAGTTGATGTAACCGGAGACTTCAATTTTTTTCTAATTGTCTTCTCCCGTTTCGTTAAGCTAATACTACGGAATATAAATCTTCATTTATTACGCAAAAGAAAATGTTAGCGATAGTAAAAACACAAAAAATATAAAGGATGTATCGAAATATCATAGATATATGGGGTAAACAATAATGAAGATTTCAACTTCTTTTCACAAAGTTTCATCACGAGACGACAAGTTTAACCATTGGTGTGAGCAAAAGTTTCAATAGTAATGTTTGAGGGTGATTACTGACAATAATATAATGGATTTTTAAAATTCAGCGCCTTCACGCACTATTACTATAAAATCAAATATGAGAAAATGTTTTCTACATCTAAAACTCCACGTTTAAAATGATAATTTGATAAAATGATAAAATCATAATTTAACTGTTTGCGGGACCGTATTTAACGTATGTTACCGCTATAATTCTTTAATGGATATTTTTCAATAGCTGCTTAACGGAATAAAAATTAGATAAAAAGGACTGGTGACATATCGATATCAGTCGTTCAGAAAATCAGCTGCCAAGCCCATACGAGAAATAGATAGAATATAAATGAGGCACTGTCCGGTCATGAGAGTTGCAATCAGTGGCGCGGGCCGTCATTGATTGAAATGCTCATAAGGATATCAAGAAAGGTAAGGATCCGAAAAGTGAATTTCTGTCCCTCTCAAAAATTATTCAATATATGAAGTCCTAGCGACAGGACTTATAACCGTGAATTTCCAAGCTCCTACTAACTTGAGACTGTTCGTTGAACTGCAAGTTCTGAAACGCAGCAGGCAAATTTAAACAATTTATTTACCCCAAGCGATACAGAAGTAGATTGTTTTTCAAGTGTAGTACAATCGTCCAACTTGAGTATAGCTACCTGTGGGCCCGAATAAGTTCAGTGACTTCTAGGGCATCCTACGTCCAACGCTATTCTAAGGCGTACAATTTTGTTTAACCTAGTTCACTTAACCTAGTTGCGCACTTGACTGATAAAATAATTGGTTCACTCGAGATTCTATGCTTAATTTTACTGAGTAGTTCACATGGGCAAGATGTTAACAAAATATTCTAGAGACGACTTGAGACGAATCACTCATTTTATTGCACAAAATTATACTGATTTAGAAAGAGGCAAATGATTGGGTTGCTTGTATTTGCCTATTCAATACCTTTTCATAACTGCAAGCATGCAGTGCTGGCGTGATGATAAGATGGGATGCGGTAATTACTGTCTAAAAGCTGCGATTACGTCATAGCAATTATTGATTCATGCTGGAGCGCATCGCTAAACATTCCAAACCAAATAAAAAATCTGACTTGCGACTTATTTGCAGCCAAAGGCTTAGTTCTCATCAAATTAATGTTTTCTTACCTCAAAATCACGCAGGCAATGATGCCCACCACAGCAACTGTGCAAACAGAAATCACTACGCTCAAAAGAAATCTCGTCTCTTTAAATTCGCTTACAACGTCTTCATCTTCATTTTTGGTGTCCTCTTCGGTTTCAAAATCTTTTTCATCTGTCTGATCAACCGAGGGATGCTGCGCTGATACAAAAGTCTGTAAAAATTTGCATTCATTTCCATAGTTGGTGACTTTATCGGGAGTGTACTTAGTTTTAAGAATGCTGATACCGTAAACATTTGATGCATGCGAACTCGTTGGCTCATTTTTTAAATTTTCATTTTCTTGAGTGTGGCCGAGGAAACACCGAGAAATTGTCAACTTGCGTACGTCTACACTTCCTTCTTCGTGTATGACAACGCTACCTCTGAAGACTCGTGAAAAATGAGCGTTGTCTAAAATGAGCTTTCCGAAAAGATGGATGGCACCTGCCTCCAGTACAGTTACCCTCGTGCGGTTGAGGACTAGAGTCGCTCCTGGCATCACCACGATGGAGCGGTTGAGCACTTCACTCACATGACCAACTTCGATCGCGAGATTGTTACTCACAATCAGCCCCCTGATTGTGTGGAAGCGTGTCTGTTTTAGGACCCCATTGTCTACTTTTACATACATTTCTTTGATCTGAGAGTCTTGCACCCTCATAAGTTTGACTTGGTTGCGCAGAGGCAGAAGGGTTACATAGCTGTTCGCAATGTTGAGGTCCACGACGTTGGATTCGATGATGAACATCCTCGAGCGTATTAACTGGAGCTTGTGGAAGCACGAGTCATTTCATTGCGTTATAAAGTAGCTCTTCGAGGATTCTACGATGATCTGTTGAGAAGAACAATAAATTAATGCCAGTTACGTACAGAATTTCCTCAAGCATTGAGAAACAAAAGATAATTGCTAAATGTATTATAGGGCTAGTTGGTTCAAAACTTTTTAGCCATAACAAAGATGATCTCAAGTGATCGACGGGAAAGGGCCCTTTAGTGAGAATTGTAGAAAATGGGCATTCTATACACAAGGTGCGTCTCCAAAAGGTTACCATATTCATTGAAACGGCACGTGATAAAAGAAGAGGAAGGAAAGACAAGAGATAGCAAGAAGGCATGAAATCTAATATAAGTAAAATGAGCTCGAAAGACCGAACAACAAAAAGAATATAGAGAAATGAGAGAAAACTGACCCCGCTATTTTTTGCTAGTTTAACACCAGATAGCACCGTACATCAGGGTCCACACAATATAAACAGAAGAGCAGCACTTGATGAAAGGCAAGACCTGCTTTTAACCGCTAATTTAAACCTATCAATGACTCCAGCAACGAGTGTTGCTGATTCTGATGTACGTGGTTGGAGTGACCAGAGACCAACGCTAGTTTTTCGAAATAGGCGGACGAGGACAGGCTTTTCCAGCAAAATGTACTAAATGTAGCTCAAGAATCCCAGTAACCTCGAGTGCACAGGATGAGTAAAAAGGGCGATGCCCTGTAATGTATACCTCTACAGGGACTTGAAAATCTCATGTATGAATTTTTTTGCCGAGCTACCGAGTAACATTTGATCGATCACGAGTTAATGGGCATGACTTTGTCGGAAATTTACTACTTAATGCGGTAATCATGGACTATGAAATTTTGCACCTAAGCACCGACAGGTCTTGTCTGCTTTCATGATCATGATTTTACGTGGCTTCAATTCTTCACCAATTCATTTCAATTCTAATCCCCGTGACTCTCTTTAGAATAATGGAGGCATATTCAAGCGAAATTAAAAAATAGCGCAATTTACGTGTTACATTTGGCGGTAGTAAAGATCTTGTCACGTGGCAGCACTCGGTAATCTTTCTCACTTAACTCGTATGACTGCGTTGTTCACTTCAGTGCATAAAGGAACAAATCTGGGGCGTACTTGAGTTCAAATTTCTTGCCGACATAAATGCCAGTGATCATCTTTAACCTAAAACATACTTCATTTATTAAATAAAAGATACCTAAATTGCCCCAGGAACACACGCACCTCTTGAAGACAGTGATCGGCAATGGTGAAGTTATTGGCGTTGTGAAGCGCGACAGACTTGAACTGATCCAGCGCGTTGGTACCGCCCAGTTGAATCAAGGTTTTCTGGAATAGTTGCCATTTCCGGATTAAAAATGTTCGGAGCTCTCCAGTATTATGCTGACGAAGCCATTTCTCAATGTTCAACATTTATAAAAGACCCTCGATAGCGAAATCGTATGTCAAAATATGGCAGATCCATAAGTAGCGCAGATTGTCACAAGTGCTCACGAATGCGCTTTACAATATTTAAGGTATTTTGACGTCATACGTGAAATCAGAATTTATATCATGTCACTCAAACAAAAGTTATTGTGAAATATGTTAGATATTAGTTTAAGCCTGCCTATTTACAACAAAAGCGATAAAAAGAGTGGGAAGAAGGCACTATTCAGAATGGAGGCACAGAACGCGGAATCTATGCGCGAAGTGCATAGAAATAGTTAGTTGAGTCAGAAGTTAATGAAATAAGATAAAAGTTGAAGAAGAAAGTAATAGGCGTTGAAAAACAGGACAGCAGTAAACTGAAAAAATGATGGTCCTTTACATAACATAAAACATTTTATTTCAACAACAGGAAGGCCTACTTAACAGTTAGCTCGGGACCTCACATTTTCCCCCTGGGAGTGCAAATTCCCACAGGTAAAATAGTTGTATCCACTTGAGTGATATAATAGGAAGAGACTGCTAATTTGTCACACATTGGAATCAAACAATGTATTTAATGACAGTATCAGTTATACAAGTTTTATAAGTCCACATGTACAAGAATATTTTCGAATCCCTTTTTCTTGACGGACTCTGTTCACTAGCGTTTATGTAATGGGTAAATAATACTACAAAAGATAAATTATAAGAATGTATGAAGGAAAGGGGGAAATACATCAGCTGTGTTTCATCGAAGAACGCCCTTCCAGTCTCGTACAGGCATGTATAGAAAGGAATTTAGACCACGCAAATGCGCTAGTTCAGAAAAATGAAATAAACACGAGCAGTACATCCATGCTAGTAAAGAAATCATCGTTTGTCCACAAACGTCTTATATTAAGAAATTATTAAAAGCCAATAGGTTGGCATGTATCTCATGTGGCAACTTGGGAATAAACGGTTTTTCTTCACGCTTCTTCACAATTTTTTAGACGTGCATAGTTTTCAGCTACAGTGTTTTACGACTTACAGCTTACATTTCGATATTAGGTAGTTTTTCACGGACAAAAATTATAATAAAAAGACAAATTGAATTTGATAGTTTTTGAATTGAATAACTTGAAAACAGGTTGAAAGGTTTTTACTTCTTGAATTCCAAGCTCCGATTCTTGAAAACAAATTTCATCAGTGAATAAGACTCACAAAGAGAGACAATTAAACGCTCGTAACTCAACAAAAATTCACGACCTCAAGAAACGTCCCTTATCCAAAGCACTAGATCCCATTTCACTATCAAGAAATCTATTTCAAAAGAACACATTTCAAATTTTAATAATTAAAATATAAACTAATTTAAAATTCGGACAATAATTACCCGAGAGTACCCTTACCGTGTTCTGAAAATCGCACGAAATCCTGGACGAAGTTTCGTTTCGGCAATGTTTGTGTGGGTCGAGGATTGTGAGGTCGGCACTGCGACCACCAGGCGGCGCTGCGACGCGGGCGTGCGGAGCGTCACGGAGGCTGACGCAGCCCCACAGCCACGGCGGCGTCGGGGCGTCCAGGTACAGCGCCTGCAACACCAGCCATGCAGTGCTTAACGTTGCTAATTGATGGTGACATTAACACTGGGCGTTCAGGTACAACGCCTGCAACACCGGCGATGCAATGCTAAACATTGCTTACTGATGCTGACATCAACACTGTGACCGCAACGTGAGTCAGAAAGGGCCACGGAGGGATTTTCACATTGCTCATGACCGACCTGAAGTTAAAAACTCGAGTATTATAAGTTATTGAAACTAAATAAAGGCACAAACAAGTTATTGTTTGCTTTTTTAAAATTTCTCACCACAATTGGCATCAAATTTGAGTTGAATATTGAGCTTCAGCTTAACCAAATGCTGTCAAAGAGCTTACTGTAATGAAAAGCGCCAACTCTTCAGCGCCGAAAGGAAGACATGGAGATCTGGTTACAAATTAGTTTAAGTATCCTTAATCATAACAAAAATATTCTCGAGAGCGAAAGAAGGAAGGGATCATTTAGTATGGAATCGAGGGAACAGGGAATCTATGCTCAATATATGTGTCTCCACACCCTACAGGTTGCAAGAGAAACACTGAAAAGAATTTCACGAACCAAGAAAAAAATGAAGGGAGAAGTAGGGGATGAAAAAGAACTGCATTGAACCGAAAAAATGTCCATCATGCTGTGATTTGGTGATGCGCCACGACAGCTTCATAAGCTAACTAGCTGCTGCCCGTAAGAAAATCACGTACTGAGGTGACACCGGGTTTAAAACCACTGCAATACCGCAGCCATGCGCCTACTCAATCAAAGACAGAACAGAAACAATTACGAGCCGTTTCCACCAAATTTTTCGTCAGACTCCAAAACGCCTTCGGTTGAATTTTGTTTACCTCCGAGCTTCAGCGTGCGCACTCCGTAGTCTTGGCGTAGTTAAGACAAAATGAACACTTTTTCTGACCAAGCTAAAATACGCACTGAAATGGACCTGTTGCAGAATTTCCCGACCTGCCTCCTGGAGACGGCGGAGATGATCGGCCCGGTCTGGCTGCAGTCGAGGCGCCGGTCGGTGACGGCACCGCTGATCAGCAGCTGAGCTCCTTCAGCGAGGTAGATCATGCCTTCCTGGGGCTGCTGGAACCGCACCTCCGCCAGTAGCAGCCGGCCCGACAGCACCCTGATGCTTGCGCGGGGAATAGTTAATTCAATTTCTAGACACTACCACGTATAAATGCAACCTGCATTTACGCTTAATGATAAGTGATCTTATTTTGAAAAACCAAGTTAAAAGGATTATGAAAGTTCCTGAGCGTTTCCGTTAAGGTATTCTCGGAAACTGATTCAGTTTGTCAGCACTTTTAGGGACACTATTTTTAAGAAGAAAATCCCCAAGCGTCCCCTTTATTCGTGAAGAAAACCTTTCCAGACGAGAATATTATGGTAGTTCGTATCTGTATTTGGTGTCATCATCCGTGATAAGGTAAAAACATTTTAAGGAAGAGCCTTAGTAACATAGTATAATTAGTGTTTTCAATATTTTATATTATAGTTTCAGATAAAAATCAGACAGGAGCATCCGATGTTAGAAACCTATAGCGCAGTTCGGTTATGAATGAAATGATCTGGAGAGCACTTCCTTCGTCCGTAGCTCGAGTTTAGCCTTTCGATGAGCATGAGTATAATCGTTTCATTAATTTCCCATCACCAGCATAATCTAGAGCACTTCAAGACAAAAACTTAGTGAATTACAATGACCACCTGGTGTTGCGCAGAGTATGTCGTAAAATTGAGAGTATGTTCAAAGCTAAAATACTTTTTCCAATGAAAGCAGATTGAGCGATAAAGAATCAAAGGGCTTGAAGAAAACTAATATTTGAGCATTCATAAGCAGCTGTAGCATGAGTTCTTGAACTAAGTTAATCTGTAAAATTGGATATGGTGTTTTGACCAGTTTGATTTGATATACTGTAAACTTACAGTCACAACTTACGGCGCTGCAAATGAGGAAGCGACTCTAGTACAAAAAAGCAGTTAGGTATTAAATGATGAAAGTAGTCGACGACTTCTGTTTAGCAATGAATCCACGCTCAAAAATTAGAGTTATCTAACTACTTCGAATATTTCTGTCAGAATAGAACGGTGCGGCCAGTTTTTCCGAGGAACTATATCTTTCAAGCAAAACAGCATTGGCTATCACAAAAAATCATACAGCTATCACATGCTGAGATATCGAGCACATATCCAAGCGGGCCAAAATATACCTGCATACGCTTCACAGCAACTCTCTTCGAGTATCCACTTTCAGGTATTGAAATAGAACTCGGAATTCCCTAAAAATTAGCAAAATATTGCTTTAAAATTTGTACTGTACCTGCAGTATTGTACGTGAGTATTGAATTCGTCAATTTTTGGTGCTAATCAATGGGAGATAAACACGAGTTAGCGCATTGGTTGAAGCATATGCACTTGGTGCCTCAGCTCTAAAAGAGTAACTCAAGCTATATTTTACGCATTTGTACGATGATGTCCGTCACGATGTACGAACTTTCTCACCTCCCGAATGTACGAAAGTAAAATTGGACGAAGAGACCACGGTCGGAGTCTCCTGATCCGAGAAATGATCGATGATGAGAGCCTGCACCTGAAATGATGTACATGGAAGCCTATTCATTACCTGCGTAATTTTATTTTATATAGCTATGTTTTTTTGTATTTTTTCTTCTTTGATATACTTTATTCATATCTCATGATGCATTTTCATACATGTCATTCGTTGTATTTTGATCTTTTATATCAGAGACATAATGATTTGTTTTTTTGAACTGATGATGGAGCGCGACTCCGAAATGTTTTATTAGTAATGACGATTAACTTCGTCGGATTTTTTTTCATTTTTAATGTTTCTAAGTTAGCATTAGCCTCCCTAACTACAATGAAGGTGTTTCCGATGGAGGAGAGAAGAAGACACCATAATATTAAACTTGAGGAAACGCAGAATCTATACACAATGCGCGTTCCCTTACAAGACTACCTGCGCTTATAAACAGCAAGATGAGAAAGATGTTTATCAAACAAGAGAAAAGTTTAACAAGAAAGTAACAGGGGATGAAAACAGGACGGCGATGAACCAAAAAAAGATTGTTCGCAATCAAACAAAATCCTATTTCATTTCAACAAAAGAAAGGTTGACCTTACCTTCACCTCTAGAAGTTACATTTTCCCCATGTGAGTGCTAATTCCCATCATTACAACAACTTGTAAAATTCTTGACACAACCATGCCTAACTGCAACCTACGTTGGCGTGGAATGAATGAGATTATAGATTATATTATACGTTAGTTTACGCCCCCCCCCCCTTACCGCTTAAAAAAAGCGTTTTGAAGAAAGGAAGGAGGAAGGGCCCCATTTAGTATGAAGATAAGGGAACGCGGAATCTATGGAGAAGGGGCGTAGAATCAGTAAGTTGAGGAAGAAGTTCATGAAACAAAATAGAAGTTGAAGAAGAACGTAGGAGGTGCTGAAAAACAGGACAACAGTGAACCGAAAAAAAGTGGTCCTTGACATAAAAAAAAATTTATTTCAACAAAAAGATGGTCTTCCTAACTTTCAGCTGGGGCCCTCACCCTCACACATTTTCCCCTGAGAGCGCTAATTCCCATAGATCCGATAGTTGTATCCCTTTAAGGGGGGTAGAATGATAGAGTGATCTCATTCTGAGTAACCAAGTTCAGAACCTTGACAACAGATGAATAAATTCACTGAGCGTTTCCGTGAGGGTATTTGGAGAGGAACCTCGCATGTTCTGCCTAGAAACGCTATTTATCAAACGTATTGTCATTGTACCCTTCTACGCATGAAGTGAGAAGTTTTCAAACACACTGCAGTAAAGAAGTAAATTGTCCAGATTTGATAAATTTTTCCACTGGTAAATTTTCCCACCACGAATTCACGTGCACTTGCATGTGTAAAAACAAAAGAAATTCAAAATTTCTTGCAAACTGCACATATAATTTGCAATTTGTATTTTGTTATTTCTTTCCCATGCTCGTCGAAAAAATGGACATGGTATACGTAATAATTTTCCAAGTGTAAACCCTGTGGATTTTGCAACTTACATTTTAAAGCTCTCTAATACGCATAAAATCATTTACTACGCTTTACGCAATTGAATAAAATTATAATTACCTCCTACCCATAGAATATAACGTTCCAGTTAAAAAATTATCGAAACACCTATGGTTCAAGCATTCAGAAGTCAGCGAGACCCGACTTGGGAAGATCCTAACTTCTCTAAAAGTGACGTCAGAGATGCTTATTGGTGTTCCGGCCCTTTTCAGTATTAGGCCGTAACCAAACGCGGATGAGGTTCGGGAGTGAAATAGTTGCAGCAACGTCGTATTCTTTATTGTTACTTCAGGATTGACACAAGCTTCGTAATTGGTAGGAAGTCTTTAGATTGGAAGGTAATCTCGTAACTCTGTAGCGCATCTGTGATCTCTGCAGATGTTTTCTCGACAGCCGAGCTTCAGCTACTGACAGCGGTGCTTCTGTTTGTAGAAGCGACCTCTACGGCAGACCACCTCAAATGAACCACGATATCTCTCGCCGATCCTATTTATATGCCTGGCGGGCGCACATCTAGGACCCCCCACGCACAAAAATTTTTTATTACAATAAAAATATTTTTAAAACGTCAATCAATCACATTGATTATCCTTTGACGATCAATAATTCTGATGACAAAATGCTTCCGAATTATGAACGGAGGTAGACAACGGAGGTAGACTGGTATGGCCTTTGCTGTCATCATAAACAAATTTCAACGGTAATCCTACATCTTGTTAAACATTTGCATTTTTAGTAATTTAGTAAACAAACATTAACATTTTTAGTGTCAATATTATATTTTAGTGTCAATTCAATACTAGATTTATTATCTATAATCAACCAAATAATCACTTTATGCACTTAGCTCAACTAATTTGTTCATTTATTATAAAGTTATTTATCAATTGATTCTTAGAATTCGTGGATACTCCAGATATTTCGGCTACAAAAGATACACCGCACAATTAACATATCAAAATATCAAAATCAAACATCAAAACGCGTACTTAATAAATCAACTAAAGTTATAGAATATAAGTTTAAATACGCAAAACAATACAATACTACAAATGGCAAGTTCAAATCGTCCTACGATTCAACTTAACTTAATAATAATTTAATAATAGAGAAAAATCTACGGATTTCAATACCAGAATTTAACTATCTCGTGTCACATTTTTCTCGCGTTACATTTCTCGTGGCACGCTGCTGAAAAATGCTTTGAATATGAAAACTCTCCGATAAATGCATTAATAAAATTAAATTCGCAAGTGATCGTTACATGGTGAGTATATAAATAGTTATTTTCTGCTTTTCTGCTTTTCAATCATTACAATTAAAATGGTTCTTCGAATTTTCAAAAAGCTCTCGCCCTTCGCGAACTATTGATGCACAAACATGTCCATAGGGCAAGTAAAACAACATCAAAGGGTATAATGAACGACGCCGAAAACACGTAATTTTCCATATACAATAGAAATATTCTAAGGCAATATATTCTAGAAGAAGTTTCGAGGAACACCCTTGAAGATGAAAACTCAACGTTGAGGTTCATGTGTTTCGTTAGGTTAATATGAATGTAGAAATCAGCGTTGTAGTGTTAAGCACTAACTTGAGGTGGAAGTGCAACTAATTGCCTAGGACTATTACTAATCTCCTTCCAGGCAGATCGACGCAATGCCACGTCCTCACCGCTGAGTCTTGCGATTTAAATTAACATATCAATTCAACTAAATTAAAGATTGAAAGGAAATAAAAGAAAAATCAATAGCTGATTCAATTCCACCAATCTAAAACAATAAATGAACTTAGCAGAGGCGAGTAACGCGGCATCAATGTTTATAATTAACGACAATAAAAATATATTCCGTATATAATAGAAAAATCTCCGTATAAAATAGTAGTAATCTAAGACATGGGAGGATTCTACTCCTCGGAAGATATTAAAACCAAGAATATGATAATCAGATCCATCTTAATCAGAGCTTAAGGTGAAACTGCAATTACTTGTTTAGGACTATTACAGATTTCTTTTAAGGCGGTACGACGCAAAGCGACGTCCTCGCCACTTAGACGACCTATTACTTTATTAAGGTCGCGTTTTATGTAAATAATCATTACCGTAATTATGATAGTAATTATCGTGTAAAGAAGCAACATTATGTCGCTCAACTGGTCAGGAATGAGATCTACTCTCGTTTCCTCGGTGTGTCGGATGAGTTCATCCGATATTTGACCGTTGTTGGCTTTAATCGCCGTTAGAATGGTGTCTATATTAAGGTTAGATACTTTATTTGCCCATCTTAGCAGGCCAAAAAGCTACTAACAGCGCGGGAATTAAAATTGTGATTTATTTTAATCACCTAAATGTGATAAAGAAATTATGACTTTATAAATGTTGATGTAGAAAAAGTAATTCTTCACTGGATATTTGTTGGGAATGCAGCAATTCTGATTATGAACACGAGTTCGACGTGTTCTTCAGACTCGAATACTTGAATTCTAGTACGCAACGGGGATTCGAGGTTCAGGAACACTTGAAAATTGCAGTAGGCTTCTTGTAATACTTCCTTTCGTATTTTGATACCGAAGACTATTTTTGTTTCCTGCGGCTGCCACAGTTGATTTACCCCGGTGCACATCGGGTTTTAAAAGTGTTCAGAAGAAACAGTGAATGACAGTGGAAGTCTAGCGTTGTAGTATTAAACGCTAACCTTAGGTGGAACAGCAAGTATTTGCTTATTACAATGGCATTAACTTTGATTGATTGATTGATTAATTGATTGATTGATTGATTGATTGATTGATTGATTGATTGATTGATTTATTGATTTAATTATTGATTGATTTATTGATTATGAATCATTATTGAAGTTAAATAAGTACGCTACCAAGTACTAATTGAAGGTTCAAAGTGTATGTGTATCTTGTAAATCGGAGTGTGCACTGTCCTGGAGTTTTTCAGGAGTCGCCCAAGGATTCTGAAAGGATACGATACAAGAAATTAGCATGGCCACATGTTTAAGTAAGCAATTTTCGTTTCATAGTAAGGCAACGCTTCATTCTCATTAAGACACATTCTCATTAAGACACATTCTCATTAAGACACATTCTCATTAAGACACTTTCATTCCGACTACACTGCCTAGCATTGTTGTCAAACAACCTGCGGCAGATTCGAGGCAGTTCTCGCGGTTGCACACTCGCACGCTCGTGTCGACATCGCCACGATTACAGCTCAGTTTATCAACTTTTAGCTGACGGCTTGATGAGCACAGCTCTTGATGTCGCAACAACAGCATGACAACATCCTGAGCTCAACATCTCTTCTGAAGGTGTTAGCGCAACACAATATTTCTTAACGCAAGACATCATAAGGTCTTAAGAAAGAACTCGTAGAACACTCTTACAAGCTAGGAACTCATTGAACGAACTTACAAACTAAATACCATTGAAATGCATATATGGAATGGCGTTTTCAGAATATAAGGAATGAACAGCTCCAACTAGGTTGACAATTTTACTTTCTTAACTTATCTAAAGGCAGCACATAGTTTAGGTTCGATCGGATAATCTTGTTACCGATCTTGACATCCGCGTAATTTTTACCTAGCTTTTCAATGATAGCTGGTCCTAAGAAATTTAGCTGTAACTTGTGTTTTTTGGCATGATTTTTTACTAGTACACGGTCCATCACTTTTAAATTTTTATCGCGACGTTTCATATTTCTATAGGCAGTTCTTTCAATTGTGGCGTTAATGATCGCATTTCTAATATTGTTCACTACAATAGATGACTCGGTAAATTTTTGTTTGTGAACATCTTCATATGTAGTCGCAACATTGAAGTCTTCTAAATTAGTAGAACTGATATACACACACGTATCTCTACCGAAAACCGTGTATGCGGGTGTATCTCCTAAAGTTTCATTATAGCTATTATTAATCGAATTCTCTACAATATCCAGCAATCTATCCCACTCATTATGAGTAAGAAAATTTAGATATAACTCGAGCAGGTGTCGAATTTTACCATTACATCGCTCGACAATACCATTAGAAAAAGGTGAATAAGCTAGAACTTCCTTTTTTAAGATAGAAAGTCCTTTTGTGAAATTTCTCACATTAGATGATTTAAATTCCAGGGCATTGTCGGACAGTAGCACGTCCGGGGTACCGAACAAACAGCAAAAATTCCATAGACAATCTGTGACAGTCTCTGTACATCGGTCACTAGTCGAATATAATTTAACAAACCTGGAAAAAAGGTCGATGATAACAAGAATATATTTGTTACCATTGTCCGTCATTGGTAATGGACCATAGAAATCCATGCTGATCGTTTGAAAACATCGTGTTCCAATCGGAGCATTTAGAATTTTAATCGGCGTCGGTATTCGCGATTTTAGAATCTTACAGATGTCACAAGATTCAACAATTTTGCGTGTAATTGTCCGTTCGTACGGGTGAAAATATTTTAATTTAAACTTAAACAAGGTATGATTCAAATCTGTATGGGACAAATTATGGATGAATAGAATTGTCTTGTGCAGCAGAGTATACGGCACCACAATAGTCAGAATGGTGCTTGGTCTGTTGTCAATTCTTCGTCTTTTATACAAAATGTCATTCATAATCAGAAATTCATTCATGTCAGTATTATTAACTTTTGTTGCATTCTCTAGGGCGTCCTTTATTTCAGTACAAAAGGCATCACTATCTTGTTCACGTTTAAATTCGTCTAACGACCAGTTGTCATTAATACTTGAATGGTCTGTAGTCGTATTAACTCTATCCAGTCTGCATAAGCTCGTTTTCTGTCTGCTATTAAAGTCACTGGGTTCACGTCTGGGGCTTTCAGCAGTACTGTTGTTGTTTCTTCCGTCATCACTTCCTGGCATTGTCTCCTCGAACTCTTCCTCAGTCACGGGCTTGTTACATTTTTTACCCGCAGCAGTGGCTTGCAGCCTGGTTACAACGGGAAAAGTCTCTACATCTGGGGTTAAATCAGAACACTCTGACAGTTCTTTTTCTGTTAAAGGATTTTTGTCATGATTTAATCTACTTAATGCATCGGCGGCACTGTTCGCTTTCCCAGAAAAATATTTTAATTTGGCATCGAAAGCTTGAACATAAATACTCCACCTAGCGAGCGTGTTGTCTTCAGGCAATTTCTTTGAAAATAAAGGAACTAAAGGCTTATGATCGGTGTAAATGACCAAATCATAGCCTAAAACAAGATATTTAAAGTATTTCAAGGCTTCAACTATAGCGAACATTTCCTTTTTCGTAGTTGAGTATCTTCGTTGAGTGGAATTCAACGTTTTAGAGAAAAATGCAACAGGTCTCATGTGTCGAACTTTATCAGTAGATGATTGAAGTAAAACAGCTCCTATGCCGACGTTCGATGCATCACAAAATAGATGAAAATTTTGATCGAAGTTTGGGTGACTCAAGGTGGTGTTGTTACATAGTTCATCCTTTAATTTTTCAAAGGCATTTTGACAATCCTTAGACCAAATGAATTCAACATTTTTCTTCAGAAGATTATAGAGCGGGCTTGCGATACTCGCAAAATTTTTTATGTACCTACGAAAGAAATTTACTAGACCTAGAAATGATTGTAACTTTTTCACATTAGTAGGAATTTCTAAATTCTTTACTTTGTCAGTACCGGTGCTTCTGGTTCCCATTCCACTAATGGAATGTCCTAAATATTCAATTTCGTCACGGAAAAACTCACATTTTTCCGTTTTTATTGACAATCTAGCGTTTCTTAACAGTTCAAGTACAACTTTTATATCGGCAAGATGCTGTGCCTTCTCCTTGGAGAATATGAGCACGTCGTCCATAAAGACGAATGATAGTTTTCCTAGAACAGGAGATAGCGTTTGCGTCATTACTGACTGGAAATATGCAGGTGAGGTTTTTAAACCGAATGGTAAGCGATTGAACTCGTACTTCCTACTACCAACTGTAAATGCGGTTATTTCTTTACTCTCATCGGTCAGTGTAATATTATGATATCCTGACCTAAGATCTAATTTTGAGAAATATTTCTGACCATTTAAACTATAGAGAAGCTCGTCTACTCTCGGCAGCGGGAATGATTCTTCATGAATTACCTCATTTACCTTGCGAAAGTCAACTACCGGACGTATAGTTCCATCTTTCTTATGAACTACAATTATCGGTGAATTATAAGCTGAAATCGATGGTCTAATAATTCCGTCGTCTAACATTTTTTCGTTAACGACTTTCAAGTCTTCCATGTAACGGTGGGCAATACGATAGGGAGGGACATTTACAACATCCACGTTAGGTTTCAAACGTATTTTGTATGGTTTAATCGCAGCAGCTGAGATCGATTCATTGTCTATAGTAATAACGTCTCTGAATTCATTCAACAAACTCAGCAATTCAGGCTTCATTTCGTCATCGTTACACTTAATATCATCATTATTTAATTTCCGCCGACCACGGGCTATTTCTTTGAAATCATAAACGTACCCTTCGTCGACAACTCCTGTGATCCCGACAGATTTACTATTAGTGTCTTTCTTCTTGACATCTAAATGACTGTCCTGAACAACACTCGTTGCCTGCACCAAGGTACTTAATCCTCCCTTTAATTCTCCTTGTACATCTGACAAGTAAACTTCGGATTCAACATGATCCTTCTCCATTTTTTCTAAAGTACTTATAATTGCATTCTCTGGTAAAACAACCGCTCTGTCTGAGCTATTAATTAACAACAACGGAATCTTTCTCCTATTGTTAACTCTCACAATCGCTTCGGCGACACAAATGCCTTCTTTTAAAGTTGCTTTCTTTATTATGTATTCTCCATTTTTACACTTTCCAACATGTCCAACATGTTTCAAAATTACATTAGGAGCAATTTCAATTCTTTGAGTATGCACTCTTAACGGCCTATGGGAACTGGTAACTGCAACTGCGCCTCGAACAGGCTGATTTTCTCTCTTACCATCCCTTTTTACTTCCTCGCCTACTCTCGCGGCATTACACGTCCTCATAATTTCTTTCTTCTCTCTTAGCTTATTTAGGACTTTTTTCTTAGCTCTGGAAGTAATCGTGTCCGCCATGAGACACTCAGTATTCTCTATTAAATACTCGAGACACTCTGTCTTTCTCTTTTTTCGTCTTTTTACCTCTGCAAAGGGAATTCTCTCGTCTTTGATAATTAAACATTTTTGTTTTAAGTCTACAACGGCGTTCTTGTCCAATAAATCACGCCCAATAATGACGTCATAATTGTAAATACCATCTTTAATTATTAACGCGTTTGTCTTTAAACTTACACCGTTCTTTAACTTTAGGACAAGCTCTACCTCGCCTTCAACATTACTCTTAGCGTTAACGCCTTTTATAGTCAGAGAACTTGGCTTCACGTCATTACTTATCTCATTAATTCTGTGGTAGCTGATCAGGCACTTCTCTGATCCTGAATCAATCAATGCATTCCACAGGTCTGCATCTTTTCTAAGCACAATCATGGGCTTATGACTTTTTCTTATTACAAATAATTCATTTTGTCCTATAATTTCGACCTCTTCATCTTCTTCGTATTTACAAACGTTCGCCGTAACATGGCTTTCATAATTATCAGTGCCATGAGCGTTTAAGTCGCTCAAGTCGCTCAGATCCACCTCTCCCAGCGATTCATATCTGTTTTGACATTTAATCAGTGGATCAACTCTCTCAACATTTTTAACGAGGGAATCTTCAGCACCAGAATTCTCCTCGGGTTCACAGGGATTTGTCGCCGTAGAGTCATACTTAGTTATTGTAGTTTCATTTTTACCATCGACGTTATTTCTATCGGAAATGAAATCTTCTCCGCTGCTTACGCTAAAAAATCATTTCCACTGTTAGTTTGGTAAGTTTCTACCTGGCCTTTTTCTGACATACTAGTTTTATACTGTCCTCGCGCACGGACACGATTCGGTCTGCCTGGTCTGTTTAAATAGTCTCTTCTGGACCTACAATCTCTTGCGTAGTGTCCTAACTTATTACAACGAAAACAAGCTACATCACGCAGTGAATGCTCGGTGGCTGTCTGACTTGAACCTGGTTTGTACCAATCAGTCGGTTTCCTAGCCACAGTGGTTACCGACACACCTTGTCCTTGACAGATACACATATTTCTATTGCAATTCGAGCAACGCCCAGCTTCAGTAGCTGTCTCTAATGCCTGAACTTCTAGAGTTCCTAATTCACGATCAACAAAAGATTTCACATGAGGTCTAGCACGGTAAGTTGGTCTTGGGAAATTTGGTCTCCAGTAAGGCCTACGCGTCCTACCTCTACCTTGGAATCCGCCTCTTGTCATTGTATGCACTTCGGCCTCATCACAGGCAGCTTCGAAGTTTGATTCGGACGACTGATCATCCTCAGCACAATAGATTTCCATAGATCTCTCAGATCGAGTCGCTAGTATTTGCTTATCCTCGGTAAAATTGCGAATTACAGTTACAATTCTCTGAAGGAGCTCTTCCGACGATTTGAAGGGTTTATTGAATAGTCTTTTTGAAAAATCTTCCGTCACTAGAGGGTTGATGATGGCCATAGCTAACGCAACAATTAAAGTATTCTCGACATACTTATCGAGAGCAACAGGATCGGGACAACTTACTACATAGGGGTGTGCTCTGTTCGAACACTCCGGACTGTTCATTATTCTGTGGGTTAGTTTACGAATTTTGGACAGTATAGCAACAAACTGACTGGCCAACGCATCATTACGTTTTAGGCGTACATTGTTCAGGTCACAAGCGACCGCGTGCAAAGATCTCTCTCCTTTTGATACGTAAATATTTTCTAACAGGTGCACGACTTCTTCGAAAGTTAATTCGTAACCTTCACTGATTATGGAGGCTACCACAGTATTGAAGTCGCCCACCCGCTTGTCTGCAGTTCGCAATAATAGATTGAGTTTAGCTTCCTCTGAATTGTCGGATAGCATGTTGAAATACGCTCTCACATTTTTTATATGCGTTTCTAGTGATTTGTTTTCTATGAAGTCAGGGTCGTTCTTTCGTTTTCTACCTCTGTATTGGGGCAGATCCTGCCCCGCAATTACAACACTAGGTATCGGACTGACAATAGAAGTCGTCACAGCGGTAACTGTACTAGCGACAGAGCTAACTGTTGTAACGGCTGCACTGATAACAGGGGTAACAGTGGTCGCCATCGTGCTAGGTATTTGAGGAATTGATAATCTGAAAACAGGGACGGATAACCTACCAAAACTGGTCAAATACGGAATGGTTCTTATATACTCGTATTCGTCAGAGTCACTGCCTGACATAAGCACAAAATAATCCTATCTTCATAAACCTCCAATTTCCATTAAAAGAAGAATGTTCTACACACAATAAAATTTTCTACATGCAAATGATAATATTCTACACACAATAAAATTTTAACTCACAACTCACATTTTCAGTGGACTTCCGTGGACTTAAAACAGGCTAATTGCTAATTACTCGTGAAGGCTGGCACCACTCTGAATAGAGGTAAGCTGCTCCAGCTTACTTTTATATGCTAGAGACAATGGGCGCCAGAGGACAATGGGTGCTAGAGACAATGGCTACAACTTCCTTTAACTGTTTCAGAGAACAATGGACTACCGCTTCACACAATGCTTCCGCGTAGACGCTCGCTCTCTCACTACCAGGAATCAACTTCTGCGTTAAGGCTCTCCCACTTACTAAGAAACAGCGTGCACACTGCGCTTGCTATGCCTATGCTGCTTAAGTAGTTTTTACATAGAGAACTTCTTATTTATTAATTTTATAATGATTATGTATAATCATTAAATTGAGCTCATGCTTAATTAATTCGCAAGCAAACATTATCGGCGTATACTCAGCTTGCTATTTGGCGATGCGCAGATCTCGTCGATCTTCTCGTAGATCTCGTCGATCTCTTCTCGTAGATCTCGTCGACAAACCAGGTTGTTGGTTTGGACCCCTCACGTCATTTTCTCCTTTGAGTAGCGATGAGTAGACTGGTGAAGACTGCGTTCCGTGTAAATTTTCGATTATTTTTTCTCCCTCGAAGTGTTTCTTGGAAAGAACTTCGATTTTCTGCGCTGACGTCTTTCTTCCTTTTCTCGATGCTCTGAAGTAATGTGATAACTGTGCGACGTTACGTTACTCCAAACAGGGTGACACTCCTCACATTTAAAATCACGGATCAGCGGAACTGAAGATCAATTCTTGATATCTTTCTTCTTCAATGGCATTGTGGCAATGTGGATATCTTTAATGTGGCACTCCCCATACTGGCGCCACTCCCCATACTGTGTTGATGGCGAACTCTTGGACTACTTCGATGTGCCCGGCAGTGATGAAAGAAGGCATTTTAGGAACACTTGGCCTCAGTTCCAAATGTTCCAGAACTACGATGCTCAAATTCTTTGACTGGAAGCTCGTCATGTCACCCAGATCTAGATACTTGATGTTTGAGTTGCCTTCTGTAGCTCTGAACTCGTCGATACGCCGAGAGAGGAGGTGGTCAAATTTGAATTTTTTAGTTGTAGCTGAGACCGAAGTCTACAACCACTACTTGGAGAACCAAACTCGAAAGCCTTTGAATGATAAAAGGATCCGTTAATGTCTGTCAAAGTGATGTTTCGGAAGCATCCTTCGCTAATAGCGATGTTTGGGTGGTGCCGAATTGTGATGTACTCGAAGACATCCATCCTCAGGATGAGATCTAAAGGCTGAAATAAGCCGTTCAGTTAATTGCAATTGTTAAGAACCAATATCACATGATTCCCCAATTCAACACAAAAATTAATTCTGAAAAATAAAAATAAAAAGTTAAATTTTTGCTAAAAAATCCTTCTTCACCCTTCACCCTACTTGCCAAAAAATCATAGAATTTATGCTTATACATCAATAAACTTGATCCGTATAATACATTAAATTTTATTCGAAAAACAAAATACGATGTAAACACCCACCGTCTCCGCATAAGTGAACATATCACAGTCCCACTGAAAATGCTCGACATCGCACACATCCCTCATTTCAGATGCACGAATTAGATGCCTCGATTTATGCGTCAGCTGGAGGTCCTCAACATTTGTCTGATCTTCCACGGGATTGCCATTGATGACGACGTTCTTTAGTATGAAGTGAGTCGCAGGAAGCGAGGAAAAACAAGGCTCGTCGCACTGTTCAATGACGACATTTTTCAGAGACAACGTCCCTCCCGACTGCACCTCAACAGCATCCCGATGGAAATGACCAATTCTGGTGTTGACCAGCGAGAGCGCTCCGACTACGACTAGACCGTGGGGATGCACCGTATTTATGTTTGATCCGCTAATATACCTCTCATTTGCACGAGTGGAGCCAATGCGCTGTATGCTGCAACTGTATATGACCACTGAACAATTTAATGTAAAGTTGCTGAAGTATTGAACTTTAGAAGCCTCAGCTCGAAAGCCTAATGGAGATTTTTCTTCGGGCGTTGAAAAATGTGTAGATTCGTTTGACTTAGCAACAATCGTTAATTCCTGCATAAGGATGACTGTCGAATGAAATAACAAAATCTTTTTCAAGACAAAAGGTTCGGTCAAGATGCCAACTTTGCTGTTGGAAACTGAAATTATTCTCGCGGGTGGTAGCTCACTGGCATCGCACTTTGAGATATGCAGCTCCGGTGCAGCCTTCGGCATGTTTTCCTGCTGGTAAAGGAGGCAGCTCATGGAACAAGAAAAATTATCACTGTAAAGAAAGAAAATTTCTAAGCGAGTTGTACACGCTTTCTCGCCTCCTTTATCGAAGATCGTATCGAAAATTGACAGCGACGAAAAATGGGAGACTATGAAAGACTTTATTCTCAATTACAGCTAAAAAACTTTTTTCAACTACCGTAGCAAACAATCAATTAAGACCAAATAATGAGCAATGGCAATGGCTAGATCCTGTTGAATTATCAATGCTCCAGAGTAGAAGAGTAATTTTGTGTATCACATAGTAACTCTTATGAGCATATGTTTAAGTATTTCTTTCAGAGTTTGCCAGCAACGCGTAACACAACACAGAAAATTTGTACTCGTACTTCAAAATTTTCAAAATTATTTACTTCCTATTTTCAACTGTCGATCATCTTCCTGAATATTTTTCAATATTTTTCACAAGATCTCACACTCTTGAATTTGACAATTATACACAATTGTTACGCCCTCAAACGCTCATATTAACTCACGAATTCAAATTTCGTCAGATTTGAGTTATGAATGAACATCTTCCGGACATGACGAGCGTCGAACTTCATGGTGAGAGGCGTAGCGTTGGTTATGAAAACGGTCTCGTCCGAGTGAAAATCCTCGGAGAGATCGAGTGCCGCGCTGAGGAATGAATAATTTACTTACAGAAACATCAGCTGAGCATCAAACAACAGCAATTGCAGAAATCGGAGCTCCTCAGATCGCCCTGTGTTAGAGGTCCGTGCGAATTGAGGTCTAAGTTCAAGTGGGCCTATCTGAATGGAATATTTGTGAGCATTTCTTAAGAGTCGTACTGAATAGACAACCGGAATATTTCTGATCGAAAATTAGCTTTACTCTAATTATCAAGAAATAATGTTAGCAGGTGCTCTTCTTTAAAACTGCTATTTTTATACACAAAATGTACTTATAACAAATAAATATTTACAGAAACAATGACCAAAGTGGCTATTTCCAGTGAAGTACAATAATTTTTAGCAGTGACTCAACTTTTGTTCAATTGTTTATTTTTTGTTTAATTTTTTCTTTAAAAAATGTTCAATTAATAATAAATCATGAATACTTATACTTATGAAGGAAGAGATTTCCAAGTAGTTTAAATACTGTTACCGCTTTTTGCCGTGGAAAACGAATTAGATTCGTTTGTACTCACCCAAGACCGTTTTCTGTGTGGGGGAAGATGCTCACAAATAACGAACTTTATTTGATAACGAACTTTATTTGAGCAATTGGAACGTTATTCCACAATCGAGATACCCCTTTACGTAAGCAACCAGTGAAAATAACCTCGCAAAATATTAGGAAGAAAATAATTGCAGCAAGTTGACACAGGCATATTCTAATAGGAAGCAAGGTGTAAAAAATTTTCGTTATTTAATATAACCTCGATAAAATTTGCAAATTTTCACAATCAAACTTCCTCCTAGGAGCGCGGAAATGTCAAAGATGGGTTAGTTTAACTTAGCTATACACGCATAAACCTGAGTAAGAACTCGTTGCAATTACGTATTAGTGCATGGTTACCTATATGTGCTGCACTAAAACCGTGTTCTTTGGGATACCGTATCGAAGTCCAGGCGTTGAGAATTACAGTTCTTCAGAGATGTAAATTATATATACGTAAAGAACTCGGGCAGAAGTACTTTTATGAATGTCTTGGTCTTCTGAATGTATGTCTAAGTATTCAATCCTGTAACTAACACACTTTCAGATATATCCTTATCTGCCAATACTCACACGTCCTTCAAAATTGCAACACAGGACGCTAGGGAGTTTATTGCTACTGCAGTAGCACGCATCCAACTTGTGTGCCTCTGTGACATCATCACAGTCTGCCGAATGACGAATCCCATCGCACTCCGAGGTGAGCTCCGAGAAGTGGTGTGATGGAGGATTTTCGTCGCCTGTTTGAATAAACCTTCGCAAAAGATGCTCAACCTCCCTGCTCTCTCTTTCATTAAGTCTCAGAGTTTCAATGAGGAACTCTACACCTGTCTTCCCAGACACTGAAGAAGCGTAGAAATTGTGTGTACTGATCATTCGGTCTATGTCTTCCTCATGCCAAGGCACGATGTCCAGGTATTCGCCATCGTCACCTCCAGGCAATCTTACTTGTCCTATCAAGTCGACCAAAGATAAGTAATCTGACGGATTCGTGTCTGGTATGTAGGCGTAGGGATCATTGTAAGAAAGATTGAAGTTTGGATTTTCAACAAGACGTAAGAGCCTAGACCGTGGAAGACGGCTTGTTTTGAAGACGATTCGCCGCTAGCAGAACAGTCTGCAGTAAATGTTTTCTTGCCATAGGGATTGTGAATGGGAAGCTTATGTCCACTTTGACTCATGATTTTGTTATTTCCCAGAGCCTCTGCTAGCCCCAACTCCGAGGAAGCGAAACGAGGAATTGAGGGAACTGTTATGCACCATCTTTTGGCCTTCAACTGAAAAATGATGTGAAAAGTCACCGGTCTGTAAAGCAATTCTCCCAAGCTAGAACGAACTGGAGGCAGATCTTCATAGGCAACAATGGGCCCATGCTTCGAGTTAGCTTGCAGACCGGGTGCAGTTGGAAGTAATTTGGCACGTTCTTTTCTTCGCGGCGACGCGTACAAGGATTTTTGCAAAGAATTGTCCACTGTGCGAATATTTATCTGTGAGTCAATTCTGTTTTCAGGAACCATGTTTAAATTTCGTTGGCGGATGTCACCGAGAACTTCGTTTGCCTCGGTCACGTCTCGCTGCGGGTCAAAGCCCACCTCGCTCGGAATGAACTGTTTGTTTTCTTCTGGTGAGGCAAGTACAGGCTCCTCAAATGGATGTAAGGAGCGCGATCGTTGCGTGGGAGACAGTCCAAGCACGCAGATATTTAACGTCAGTAAATACCACAACACAAGTCCTGTGTAACTGGAGTTGCCGTAAGAGCCCATTTTAATTTTCTGCATGTGAAAAAATTTCTAAGAATCGTACACTAGCTACTGCTGAAAATAATACACAATTTACAGAGTTACTAAAGACATCCCCATGAGATTAACACGTTCACTGCGTTTCCGCGGCTATTCACGGTTGGTTTAGTTAGGTTGTAAGTAGCAGAATAGAGAAATCGATTCTTCAGCTTGAATAAATTTTATTCTTCCAAACGAATATGAAAAATACAATTGGAGGATGACATTTCACTTCGTATGATAACTATCATTTTAAAAAAAATCGTGAAAGAGATGAAATATCGCGCATTTATATACCAGCACGTATATGGGCAATTTCCCTGTTGGTACACATGTGGCCCAATACGCGGGGAACGTGTTAAGCTGGAATAATTTCAATCTTAAATAAATAAAATGCAATTTTGCATTGTGATGCAATTAGAACTCGTAAAAACGTAGTCGTCATCCTGTCGAGAAACTGTCATCATGCTGGTATCACAGCAGTCAGCACCTTCTTCATATCTTTCAACATTTGTAATGCTGTGTACTTCAAACAATTTATATCGAGTTTTGGTGCTATAAATGCCTTGAAAGGCTTAAAATTTCCCCTCAATATATTTTTTCTGACTCAAATCTCACTTGATGCTACAGGAGCGTCGAGAATCAGATGGTACAAAGCCGAGTTCATATCAACCCTGATGCATTGTCGCACTACCGAAAAGAAACTTGTAGCCTAGCCTCTTGTTACGAATCTCATAGGAACAATCACCCATGCGCAAATTCGAATTTAAATTGAAGTTCGATAGTTTAAGCCTCCCTAATTGTCAGAATGCCTAGACTATGATCGCTGGATTAAATTTTTAAAAAGAACGAGTGTTTGATTCATCAAATTAAATATTTAAATTAAATTAAAAAATTCCCAATGGAAGGATCGCTGGTATTTTTTAGAAAGAACGAGTGTGGGCATAAATAACTTAAATATTTCAGCTAAATTAAACTTGAGCTTTCAGATTTTTTGTATTCTTACAATGGGTATTCAGAACATAACACGATCAGAATGCGTCCCTCAGTTACGTGATACGACCGACGGCAGTTCCAATCCAACACGACGGTGTCTGGAATCAATAACCGAGGGCGATCCAGCACATAAAAGCAGAGTTGGTCCAAGTTTGAATAAGTGGTATAGTAAGTTGTGTCCTGTGGGTGAACGATTCATAAGCCAGTGATTAGTTTTATAGCAGCTAACTTCACAGTTCCGCGGCTTGATCAAGCACTCCAGTGACAGCAGCTTACTGGATTTAGATCTGGTGAACATGGAGAGCCCATTTTCCTAGTAATACAGTTTTCAGAAGTAGATCGAGAGGAAATTACTACTTCTCCTTGTGCTAAACCCTCGCTATGAGCTCTCCACTGCACTGACCTGAGAGGAGGGACACCGTCTCAACCCTTTGATTGATATCCGCATTTGTGGTTACTAATTTTGGTTGAGAATTTGCACTCAAGGAATCGCACACGAATATATAGACGGTAGTGGGTCTACACAACGAGGTAAGCAGTTGTCAGTCGTCTTCATTATTAGACGTACTCGTATTTTAACATATACAACATCTTAGAACATTCAGCATAGAGAGGCTAAAATATTACAATTTTAACGTTCAAGCAGAAGCATTTGCAAGAAACAGATTAACTTTGTAAGGTACGATGAGCAAAATTTTATCCAACGAAAAGTTAACTTGGTTACCTAACTTCCAGCTCTAAATCTAACGTTTTGTCGGGAGCGATAATTCCCATAGAAATAATTAGCGACGGCTATTCGAGTAGTAACTTTCACATATATGATAAAACTGGTAAAAGACTAATTTCATATAATGCTATTTCTTAATGTAAAACAACTTAAAACCAAAATTTTTTATCCAACTTCAGTCCAATAGTAGCTACTGTAAGTTACTCCAATCCTGTAATTCTTATCTTAGGTGCTCAAAAGTGCATCTGAGTGCATTTCTTACTCCCAATTCCAATAAAATTAACTAAGGGAACTATACAATGCGATTTCTACAAAAATGTGCTAACAGACACGCGATCAAAACATAAAATGAGAAAAGAAAATTGCAGCTAGTTCAAGGAAGCACATGCCCGTATTTCTCCTCTAGGAAAAGCCTTACATCAATTATAATGGAGATTTAATTTGGATCTCTTGAGAGTAAAACGACTTTGCCTGGGATGGGGACTGTTTGGGGAAAATAGTTATTTTGCTACTTCTTCCAATGTTTGAAAGTATTTCCTCCACCGAAGTTTTTGAAATGTTAAGTGAGTTAAAGTATTGTTAGTATTTCTCCAATCTGATTTTCAGAGAAGACTTTGTTCTTTCGTAGACGCGATAATCGAGCATATAGAACATTACCCATCGAAAGCTTTATTGGAAACATTTGTGAGAAGAAAGCTAACTGAGAGCTGGCTTTTAGAGATTCATGTTTAGCAACACCATACTTGAAGAGGTGAAAAACATTTAATAGTATTCAAGGAAGGAAAAAGCAAGCGAAAAGAATTTACACAGCAGTCAGCGTCAAATTTGCACCCCCCGAAATTAAAGTTTTTAAGACGCAAATAAATGAAGCGAAATCAAAAAAGAAACTTGAGTTGTCCAAGAAGCCGAATTTTTTTAGGAAACAAGAATTCTGAGAAAAAACATTCGTGGGAAAAATTAAAAATCCCAACGTGGGGAAAATGCGCATCCGTAGACCTATGTAGCCAACACCATTGAATCATTGAAGTTATTTTTACGTTCATAAGCAAACTACTCTACGTAATAAATTAAGAAAGATGCCCCACCGACCCTATAAAACGATATTTTGTTACACAGCTTCTTTACGAAATTCCCTCTGAAAAAAGTAAGAAATTCCCGAGCCTTTGAAAAAGTATTTTGGTAAACACGAATAGAACAATACAATAACAATATCCCGTTTAACCTTTGAAACCTTCATAAAGAATCAAATGCCGTTGACCTTTTCTGAAGAATACTCCGTTGAACTTTTGTAACGACCTTTGACAACAATACTGCACATCAAGGTTTCTTCTCGCATGCAATGCCGTGTGAAAATAAACATGCCTCTGATACTTTCATGCTATTTTCCTTGCAAACGAAGGCTTCTTCGTGCACTGCATCTCCTCAGACAACACCTCTGCAATCTCTGAGGTGTAACTGCGTGGGAAGGAACATTGATTCCTATGTTCTTGGTCGCTGAAAGCAAGAAACTTTGAAAAAAATTGGAATAAAGGACATATTTTATCTGACCTGTGAAATTGTTCGGGAAAGTATTGAATGTTTCCGATTTGTTGACCCGTACTCCATTTGATTTAATCACAATTTTATGGCGATTATGCATAAAATTGTACAATATACTAACCTTTCAATTGAAGCAATGAAGTACTGAAATGCAGTGCAAATATGTCATAAGCGAAATTGCTGGAGGCAGAGATTCGAACAACTGAAGAAAGAGTAGCACATCAGAAATGAAAATTCATTGACAGCAGAAAATAAGACAAGATCTTCTTCGTGATATTTCTTGAGTCCTAAACTAATGAGCTGAGAAACGCGGTAAAATTTGGGTGTCACACTTCTAAACAAAACCCAGATCTATTTCCCCGTAATGTTATGCACGTCACATCATTGGCAATGTTTTTAACCCGGGAAGTCAGTTCTAAAAACAATAATGCGACAGAGTCTTGTCATATAGTAGCATAAACATCGGGTGAAAAAAAGACGTTATTTTGACTGTAATACTTCTGATGATACGAAGAATACGAACCAATAATGTGACCATACCATATGTAACGGCTGCATTCAGAAATGTTGTGTAAAGGCCCCGATACACTAGGCAAAAATCGCGGTGATAACCGCCAGCACGCCTCTCAATGTGCCTCCCATCCCTGCACACCAGCCAGTTGGCAGAGTGGCCACCGAGCTTTCAGCGATCCGAGCATGTCTGGATTAGGACGGTCGTCACTGCGATGCCGATGAGCAGTACCAGGGTTGCCAGAAGTGTTACGTTCGTAACAAAAGTGTTACTTTTTGCTATCAGATCCCTATGTTGTTACTTTTGTTACGACTTTGACAAAATTCGACAAATATTGTTACTTTTTTGAAATTTCAGCTAATAGTTCTTTAAAGAAGGTCCCGTTCCGTAGGCACTCGTGCTGACTAAAGAGTCGTTTCAACCGCGCCATGTCTCGTTCATAACCCGTATGGTCGAGTCGACAAGTTCGGCAACGTTCGCCGGTCACTGTCAAATGATGCAATGATTCATTGAGTTGAGTTGCGTCTGTGAGAGCGGTGCCGCAGTTCAGTTCGCTTGTGCTTTCCACTCAGATAATAGCATCTTATCGGTTCATCTTTATAATTTTTCAAGTTATAAACCATTATTCCATGATGAGTGCAAAAAGAGATAATTCGGAAAGTGATATTAACAAAACACCCGAAAAGAAAAAGTGTAAACTAGCTAACGTTTACCAACGAAAGCTCAGAAAAGAATGGCTTGACGATGAAAAATTTTCAGCTTGGATTCAAGTTAGTAAAGGAGATGAAAATAAAGCATATTGCAAGTTTTGCAATTGTGAATTATCTGGTGGAATAACACAGATTGAAAGACATGGAAATACAGAAAAGCACAAAAAAAATGAGCGTACTATTAACAAGTGCTCAAAGGTGACTGACTTCGTGCGACCCAGTACGTCAACGCTACGTTCAAACAAAGTTGCTGCAGCTGAACTAAAACTTTGTGTCTTCGTCGCAGAACACAACTTACCTGTCTCTATTTTGGACCACTTACCTGGGTTGGTGGCTAATGTTTGCGAAGATTCCTCAATCAGTAAAGACATCAAATGCGGCCGAACGAAAGGCACCGGTGTGTTTCGTGCTGTCATTGGTAAGCATTATTTAAACGAACTTACTGCAAAATTAACGAAAACAAAATTTTCGTTAATTATCAATGAAACCACTGATGTTTCCACTACTAAACAACTTGTTTTGGTTGCCAGATATTATGATCTTGATGTGCAAAAAACTGTGGATAAATTTTTGGCTTTAATTGAGGTAATGGATTGTAACGCTAAAGGAATTTTTGATTCTTTGACTACCTTTTTTGAAAAACATGGCATTTCCTTTGATAATCTTATTGGGTTTGCAAGCGATAACGCAAGTGTCATGATGGGCCGGAAAAACGGTGTTCAACATTTGCTGAAAGAAAAGGTCCCAGCATTATTTGTTCAAGGTTGCGTATGCCATTCAATGCACCTGTGCGCTTCCAAGGCTTGCTTAGAACTCCCGAACGAGTTGGAAGATTTAGCTCGAAGTATTTACTCATACATAGCAAATAGTCCCAAACGTCTCAATGAGTATAAAGAATTTCAAAAGTTTACAGACACCGACCCAAGAAAAATCTTGCATCTAAGTTGCACTAGATGGCTGTCTCTTGAGCAAGTCGTAACGAGAATTCTGGATCAGTGGGCAGCTCTCACTTTATTCTTCACATCAGCAGCATTAGAAGATAATGTCAAGTCGGCTGCAGCAATATTAGAACAATTGCGGAACCCACAAAATAAGATGTACTATTCGTTCTTGGCCTTCATTTTACCCAACGTCAGTAAGATTAACCTTGAATTTCAAACTGAGACCTTTCGACTGCACAAACTGAAGAGTTCTATAAATATTTCTGTAAAAACTATCCTGAGTTACTTTGTGAAACGAGAAATAATCAAAAATAAGGATCTAGCAGAAATTGCTGTTAATGATCCTTCGGTCTTCCTTCCAATTGAGAAAATTTACCCTGGGGCCAAAGCAGAAGCTGTTTATTGCGAGAATTCTGAAAAAATTTCTGACAAGGACCTAAAACAATTTCGAGTGAACATCTTGAATTTTTATGTACGATTAATGAAAGAAATGTTTAGCCGTTTTCTCTCGAATGAAATGCTTAAAAAGTTGGAATTACTTGAGGCTATGGACCCCGCCAACGTTAATATGGGAAAACCTGCCTCCATCATTCCTCTTGCCTTAAAATTTCCTAACATCATTTCTGAAGAAGAGTTCGAAACACTGAATACCGAGTGGCGAGAGCTCACCTTGGAGGACACGAACCGTATAACTGACGAGGAACCTGAAAACTTCTGGTAGGTACACTGTTTCAAAAGAAAAGTGCGGTGATGGACTTCGATATCCACTATTGTCAAAGTTAATGATGAGCCTACTTGCGTTGCCTCATTCCTCAGCCTGTGCCGAAAGAATATTTTCTCTTTTAAATAATATTAAACGTAAAAATAGGTCTCTGTTGAAAACAGAAACTTTAAACGCACTTCTGTACTCCAAAAGCTTACTTACTGGCACTAACTGCATGAAATGGCAGCCTTCTCAAGAATTACTCAAATTGATGACGCAAGGGGACTTATACGGCAGTGCTGAAGAAGGAGCTACTTTTTGAAAGGTTAGTGAACACTTCCTTCAATGTTAAATTATTTATTTGACGATTTTCAGGTTTTGTTACTTTTTGATCCAATTTGTTACCTTTTGTGATGGGAATTTGTTACTATTCACGAAAACCTTCTGGCAACCCTGAGCAGTACAGTTTTAAACGTTGACGGGAGTGGTGCGCAGCAATGTCTTGCGCCGCAATTGAGTGGACAAAACTCGAACACTGAATTGTATTGACGCATTTAAAAAATTCGACGCTTGCAGAATGTGATAAGCAGCGCTTACAGAAGGCTATAGCACAGCGCAATGTGCGCTTCGTTTTGATCATGCGCTCCATTCGGCTGGCCGCTAGCGCGCACCTACCCGTACGACAAGCTGATGCAGACTGACGCCTTGCATTGCATAATTTGCATTCCGCTGTGCTTCATCTTGCGTGCTGAGTGCATCATGTCGCCAGTTCTCACTTCAACTGGCGGACGGATCCACTGCCGCAATTTCTCGAGTCATGAACGCCAGTGTATCGGGGCCTTTAATAACATGAATGTATTGTCGCTTGTGCGTGCAACCTGATGATAGTGAATGTGTTTCGTTGGTGCCTGTGCGTGATCAACGTCTGTTGGTACGGGACTTAGGGACAGAACTAGCCACTTAATTAGGCCGTTTTTATTGCTATTTTCTGTTCTATCCTAAAGATCTAAATCTAAAGGCAGTTACTGATGACCGTATAAACCCTGGAAAACTTGTTTTCAACCATGAAATTACATAATTTTTTCCTCAAATTAAACGTAACGACGGTGCTGTTTAAACTCGGTTGGTCGACAGCCGCACCTACAAGCTTGCAAGGGCTTGAAGAAGTTACCCTGAAATCCGATTTTTTTTTGTGTGTGTGAAGCAACTTTGAATATTTCTATGCGAGTTCATCTAATTTTATTCCTTTCATGATAATCACATACCTTGACAGTTGGTTACGGTGTCATTTGTACATTTTATGAATGATACACGGAGCAATTTGGACAATCATTGCCATGATCTAAGCAATTTTGCGGCGGCACAGCGACAACATGCAAGGACTTTCGCCAAACACGTATCGTTGACAATCTAAATAGCTCACAGTTACTACCAGCCGAGGCATCATGTCTTTCTCAGAGTAGCCGTCATCAACAAGAGGTCATAGCAAAAATACCTGTAGTTCCTATTTAAAGTGGTTGAAAGAGTTAAATCATATTTTCACGTTTCAAATGGCTCAAATTATTTTTTTTTGCAGAAAACCGAACCGTGTTGAGATTTTGTGAATGGCGTACACTTCTCGCCCAAAAATCTTTATCTAATTTCATCTAATTTAATCTTCATTCATCTAATTCTTGAACGTTGTCTGTATGTTAATGTAATCAGTGGCCAGTCCAAGAAAGTAAAATATTTATATGAAATGAAATTGACTTACGTTAAGTGTTTCAGGGTTGACACACTTAAGTGTGTCGTATAACCCCATGACACACAAAAATGTGTCGAAACTTGTTAGGGAGGTGTAGTTCTGTTGTAAGGTAGCCTTATATTGGAATTATTTATCGCTCAAGCTCTCCGAGCTATCGACTTCTTGAGCAAGTGCACCGAGAAAAATTTTGTCACAAAGCTGACACACTTTAGTGAGCCGGTTTTGTTGTTACGCTCGCCAAGTCCAGCATGAACTGCGTTCTTTCCGTTCCTAAGCAGGAACTGAAATTTTTTTCATTCCCACGAGAAACGTTTGGTCTTCCGAGAAACACTGAAGGATTGTTAGTTTCATCGCACCGCTCGCGAACTTTTATGAATCTTATACAACTTTCGCTCACCAAAGATAGGGGTAATGACTGATGTGATATGTGGATGTAGTTTCCTTTCGAACATATTCACATAGATTAATAACCTGACAATTAAGATGATACTGTGCGCAGTTTATACCGAAGAGTGAACGAATAAAAACAATCTTATGCAAAGCAAGAGAAATGAATCTGTACACAACCGCGCAAAACGCGTCCTTATTCTTACTCAAGTGTCCGGTTATCCGTATCATTTAAAGGCTCTTTACCATGTCCCACGTTAAAAACAATATTTTTGACAACGTTTTACGTAAAAAACCCTCATGGTGAACTTTCTCGCAAGTCGAATATGTAGGTTAAATATCAAGTGCATCGGCACATTCTGTGAAAATCTGAACACGGATATCAAATTATTTCAAATTGCCACTAATATAATGGTTTCCGGGTTTGACAAAATTTCTCTCCAGTTCGCAATCGGT
Source organism: Morinoia aosen (assembly GCA_030386875.1). Classification (NCBI taxonomy): domain Eukaryota; kingdom Metazoa; phylum Arthropoda; class Malacostraca; order Amphipoda; family Talitridae; genus Morinoia; species Morinoia aosen. The sequence continues at coordinate 28,183,668 of CM059569.1, read as the reverse complement.
ATCGTAAAAATTGTTTACCCCAAGTTTCTCACGCATTGTATAATGAAATGTTCAACAACAACATAAGTTAAATTTATTCATTGAAAGATGGAACAAACATATCATTAAAAAATACAACTTTCATTTCAACAATTATTTTGACACAACTCATATTAGGCTGTGTTGAGATGATACAACCTATCAGGGTAAAAACAATTGAGCAAAAACTGTACATACTTCGAGGAACTGGTTCTAATTCATTTTAATTCCCAAAAATGCTAAAAATGCTAAAAAGTCGCACAACACTTTTCAATAAAGGGATTCACGGGATTTTCACTGGCCAAAAAATTCGATGATTTTCATAACTGTTTCACGTAAAAATAGGCATAAGTATCCCTTGTTTGACCTAACCTTCGCGATTGGCATTAAGTTTGCAATGGTGATCTGGCCTTTACCATCTCATTTTACAAGCCCCATGATATTAGCTATGACAGCAGGTGGAAACTTCAGCAAGACTGCGAACTCCCTTAGCATGCTGGGAATCCAGCGATGAACGTCATAGCATCCGGAATAGAAACGTGCACAGATCCATGAACTCGGGTCATAGAAAGTCTTGTTTGATGCGACCGAACAAAATAACTACGAGATGTATGTAGCAGTAAAGAGCCAGGTTTCTTGGAATCCTGATTATTACTGGCATGCTGCACAAACGGCTAGTTCATTTCTGATTCAAAGTTGCTTCAACTCCAACTCGGGAGTGCTCAAGCCACTATCGCAATTGGTAAGGTCGGCATCATTGAGGTAGCCCATGGAAGAAAAAAAGAATTACGTGACAGAGGAAAAGCTTTCATCTTCGAAGAGACGTCCGTTACTCCCTGAATGTGGCTCAGCGTATCAAGGCTCAGGTATCACTCGAAATTTAAAATTTAAAGTATTTGAGGTGTGCGTCTTGAATTGAATATTATATTAGGACGAACTAACAGCCTTACAAATTTCTTCTTTACCTTCATCATTGAGAGAATGTTCAATACTGAATTCGAGTGGAACGAATGCAAATAAATTTTCAGGCGGAGCATTTAGTTGGGATTCTCCAGACGAATCGACCGTAAAGCTTTGCTAACTGAAAAATAATCGGGTCGGGTGATTGGAAAATAAAGGAGAATGAAAATCTTGATATTTGTGCTGTCGAAATTTAGCAAGTACAAGTAGGATTTGGTTACTATTTCTATTTACCTCACTCCCCACGACTGAAACAACTTTTCATAATTATCATCCGCTGCTTCGTTAACGCTACCATAATCACTGCTTTCTATACCTGCAGCTGACTCTGTGTTTATAGGACGAGGAGCCTGATCTTGGCTGGCCGAATTCTCGTCTTCAGGGTGAGGTTCTGTCCTCTGGCCAGAATCAGTATAACCTCTCGCACCAGCACCTGTCGCATAGTCATCATTCCTAAAAGGACTCCCAGACCCTTGAGGATGACCCGGCAACGAGGCCTGAGCTCCATCTTGTTCTCGATGTCCACCTTCAGATCCTAAATTAGATTCGTGAGAGGGAAAACTGCGAGTGCTTGGGGTCACAACTTCCAAACGTATAACATTTGGATCTTCGTAAACATGGGAAATGCTACTGAGACTGGCCGACTGTCTCTGCCGTCCATCAGTCGCGACTGCATTCAAGTCTTCTGCGGGTACCTCAATGTAGTAATATTCTTCAATGGCGATTTCATCCTCATTTGGGTCGCTCGTACCAGTCTGATGAGGAACAAAACACCACAGGTACCTGCGGTATCTGATAAAAGTGTACGAAATTATGATCGGGCAAAGTCTTCGAACGAGTCCCATGAAACAAACGGCTATTCAACCTCTCTTCGATTTGTTTTCATTCATACAGCGAATCAAATCCTGGTTCAAATAGATCAACATATTAGATTATATATTAGTTCAATCCTCACTAACCGCTAAAAAAAGAGCGTATCGAAGAGAGGAAGGAAGAAGGTACCATTTAGTATGAATATTAGGGAATGCAGAATATATGCATAAGGGACATAGAAACATTAAATCGGGAAAGAAGTTCATGAAACAAAATAAAAGTTGAAGAAGAAAGATAGTAGGTGCTGAAATACAGGACAGCAGTGAACCGAAAAAAGTGGTCCATAACATGACAAAAAATAATTTATTTCAACAAAAAGAAGGCATACCTAGCTCTCAGCTCGGGCCCTCACACATTTTCCCCCTGGAAGTGCTAATTCCCATAGATACAATAGTTGTATCCCTCTGAGGGGACTGACTCTAATCTTTTACTCCCTACCGTGGCAACTGAAAAAGTGGTCAATATGTTAACTGTGGCTGGTCAAACTGGATTTCAATATCGAATTCAAATTAAGGTCAATTTAAGTAATCGATTTTGAAAATAAACATTCAAGACTGCATTTAGTTTTGATCTACTGTTATAAAAACTGAATTCGTGATTACTGGTCGGTCAGCACCATAACAAAAATTCCCTCTGTCACCACCGGAGCTCACGCCGTAATCAAAACAAAACAAACCAAACCAACGAACAGCGGCATCTACGGATGCTTTATTTCCAGTTTCAAGCCTGATACGTATCACCTTGTACATTGGATTTCCAAATGCCTTATAACTAACACCAGGACGCCATGACGCTTTCCCCCGGTCAAGACCGGTACCCATTTCAGACACCTGGGTGGAGTGGGGTATTGTGCTTAGAATTTTTCCTCTAAGCCCAACAGAGAAAATCGCCATCCAGCGCCGGGACTCGAACCCTCGTTTGCCCGCACGGAGGCAGTCCTATAGACACACGACTATGACGAGCACTATCAAAGTTTTAATTAGGAAGTTAATTTTGCCAGGTGTCAAAGTTCAGCATAACTACAAGAGAACATTCACAGAGAAACTCATACTATTCTTCGTCAACCCTTAAAAAAAACCATGAATTCCACTACCAAATTCGATGGTGATGACAAAAAGTGAGTTCGTCATTTGAATAGTTTCACTTCAATATTGTTATCGCAACTTTTTCCGTATATGTTTGCGACCATTATTCCTTTTCAAAAACCGAAATGAAAATGAAGTATTTAGAAAATACACTGACTAATGCATATAGTCATGTGTCGTTGCCAGACTCGGTGGAATCTGTTGTTCTGGACCGACTCATTGATGAGGGCACTGCTGATATTAGCATCGAATTCTCTCATGAGAAAAAAATCCCAGTATTTAATCAGCTTTATGTTTGCTTAGGATAACCGTACCATGTTAAATATAACTCTATACTCAATAATATATAGCTAAGATCATTAGGAGTGCTCAATTTTCTGGGCTTGCAAGTAACTATATACTAGCCCTTTTCAAACATTCCATTGCAATAATCTAGACAAAAACTTTGCTGATGCACCTCCAGCTGAACATCAATTGTTCAATATGTCAAATTACTTAGAAATTTGTCCTATATCAATAAACCTATTGTCAGGCTATTGTCAAAGATGCCGACTAGTGCCTTGTAATTAAACGGGAGGGAAAATAATTCTCCTCGCATAACTAAGCTCTTGTATCACCGATACTTGAGTAACCTACTTCCATCTCAGAGTTCAAAATTTCATAGCTTGAATTCATTTTCGGCGCAACTTCTGAAGCCTGTTTTATCAGTGCGAAAAGCTCATTAGCTTGATTTCGTCTCGACTCAAATTCGACGCATAGAAAACGGCTCGACATCTCCAAAACTTGGAAACAGCTTGATTTTTATATCTGCTTGAAAACTTCGAAGCTTTTAGCTCATAGCTTGAATTTCATTTCGGCTCTTAACTTTCGAAGCCTGTATTAACAGCGCAAAAAACTATTTAGCTCGATTTCGTTTTCGGCTCCAATTTCGAAAGCTTGAAAAACAGCTCAAATCTTCAAGCCTTGTAACCAGATCGGACTCGAAAATTACCGAATAATATTAGCAACTTGAAAACTGTGGGCAATCCACAACTCAATAAAATTGAAGTCAGCAGAACCTGACTTTCTCTTATCCCTGAAAAATGAGGAAGATTCTCCGGAATAAAAGCCTCTGAAATTACGGCCCTCAGAACCCTAAAATAGGGAAAATATTAAAGGTGGCTCCCAAGAAGAACCAATCTAAATAATTCTCAAATCAGGCCGAAACAGGACTCATCCACCTAATAATCTATAACTGGCGTCCAACGTGGATCCGTCTAAACAACTATCTAACATTTGGCGCCCAAGAAGATACAGCCAAACTAAATATCCAACAATTTGGCGCCCGAACAGGGACTGCCATTCGAAATATTTAACACCTATCAATAGTCATACAGTCAATCGGTTGCCACGCCTCTTCTACGAGACTGGTAAAGAAATGGAAATATGCGAAGGAAGACCTCCGCCGCCAACAGTCTCCCGTAACAGATACTGACTCGGCAATGACTCGATCGCATTTAAATTGATAGAAATAATTACAAGAAGCTTTAACGTGTGAGGAGATGTGTAAGTAGGTATCTCTCGATCGCATTAACTTCTATCAACATTAGCCTCCCAAGTGGTAGTGCTCATTGTGAATCTTTCTCGCCCCGTAAGCTTGAAGGAACGAGCTGAATCGAGCGTCTTGATCTGAGCCTGTCAACGCACTTCAATAAAATATATCAAATCAGTGTAATGCTAATTCTTTAAGGAATAATTAACTAGTTTGTAGTTGCTGATGAAATAATATCTAAATTCTGTACGCGTTACCACATGCACTGATTGTATTCTTGTAAAACTATACCATGCTTAAAACTTTCAACGCGGTATAACTTCGAAGCTAGAAAACGTAATGGTAAAGTATATTGGGAAAAATTAAAAAAAACGTTGCGTAGTATAGAGCTAAAAAATAGCACCAGTTAAAAATCTTCTATTTACCTCCACATTCCGCAGAACACGAAGCTTATCACAGAAAGCGCGCACGCCGCAATCACAACTCCTGGTATTGGTTTCATCATTTCAGCTTCAGTTACATCGTCTTCGTTTTTACTTATGGTATCCTCTTCTGCTTCGAAGCCTTCCGCTTCAGTTGACTCGTCAGTCTAGGTATCGTACACCGGACCATCGTATGCCTGTATAAATTCGCATTCCTCTTCATTGCCGACAACTGTATCGTAAGTATACTCTGTATCCTGAATACTTATATTGAACTTGTTTGATTTAATTGAATAAATTGACTCATTTTCTGACGAGTTTTCATTGGCTTGGTAAGAGTCAGAGATACACTGCAAAATGTTCGATTTACGTATTTCTACACTACCTCCTTTCCGTACGAGAACGCTACCACTGTTGACGCGCGAAAAGCGGGTGCCGTCTAAAACGAGTTTTCCAAAAAGATGGATGGCACCTGCCTCCAGAATAGTTACCCTTGTGCGGTTGAGCACTAGAGTCGCTCCAGGCATCACTATGATGGAACGGTTGAGCACTTCACTCACATGACCAACTTCGATCGTAAAATTGTTTGTCACAATCAGCCTCCAGATGGTATAAATACGTGTCCGTTTGAAAATCCCACCGCTTACTTTTAAATGCATGTCTTGGATCTGGGAGTCATGCACCCTCACAAGTGCAACTTGGTTGAGCAGAGGCAGATGGGTAACGGAGCTGTACGTAATGTTGAGGTCCACGACGTTGGATTCGATGGTGAACATCCTCGAGTTGGTCAACTGTAGCTTGTGGAAGCACGAGTCATTTCGTTGCGTTATAAAGTAGCTCTTCGAGGATTCTATGAGAATCTGTTAAACAAGACAACACATTCATTCCAGTTCCACACAAAACTTCTTCAAGCCTCGAGAAAATTAGTGTTGCTAAGAACAATGAAAAGAATGTAGACGAGCGAGGCACTGCTAGTATTTAGAAATTGTAGACCAAGACCAGATAATAAAAATTTGTCTACTTGATGTACCGTATCCGTCATCCACATTATGCGTCTAGTTTCTCGTTTTTTTTTCACGTATGAGAAATAGGCATCAAATGCGAATTTCAAGTACGAGTTTCCGCGATAAATTAAGTATATTTTGCATAAAAGTGGGGAAAGTGGGGGAAAATTGAAATGAATTTTCTTCACACTCCCTTATTGTTCTTGGGTATTTATGATCATTTAATAAATACGATCGTATTGATTTATTGTTTAACATTGTCACACGGAAGTAACACCGTCTCCTTGAATTCCAAAGTACTTTTATTAGTACCAAGATTAAAACGTTAACTGCGATGGGTTGAACTGAAGTTCAATAATTAATTAAAATTTAAAGTCAATTGTGGTAATCAACTTTGAAAATAGCAAACATCAACGGGATCGGGCCTTAATTAAGCTTTCATACGGTATTTATAAAAAATGAGTTAGTCACTGCAGGTGGGTCAGCAGCACTATGAAATTCACTCATGTGACCACCCACCGGTGGTCACTTAAGCGGAATAAATGTTCTCACTATTATTCTGCGTTGAATGATACCAAAATCACGTTCCTACGTTGAAAACTGTAGAAGGAGAACTGTTTTGCATAAATAAATATATTTTTTTTATGTTTGCCTAATAACTCCCTTTCTATTGCGAAAATGAAATTTTTTATAGAAATATGTGCGTTCAGAATTTAATTTTACACATTTGTACGCATTTCAGTTGACCTAGTTGTAATAACAACAAAAAATTGAAATTCGGTAATTTTTTCGAATGCTGGGTAGCTGCACTCCAAAATACACTGACGAGGGCAGCCACAGTGAGCACATCACCGAGTGCTTCTCAGGAACCCTGCATGTCCTGAACACTGCCAGGTCCTCATGATGCGCTCAAAGGACAATCCCCCTCACGGCAGCCAACAGAAGGAACTTCTTAATGTCGTGTGATAAAATTTTCAAAAGGGAAGAACCCACAAACATGATTTAATTCGTTACGAGTTCATCTGATTGCGTTCGTTGGAAATAGATTGGCACTTTTATCAAAACCTTCATTAAAATCTTGAACGAAACATCGGTGCTAAATCAACACTGTCTTTATTTTAATTATTTTCAACGATTTCACGTTGCTTTAATTTGTTATATATTTTTTAGTTTCAATCACCGCGACGCTCTCTGATATAATGGAGGTTCAATTGAATGAAGTTCGAAAAATAATGCGATAAGAATCCCACATCAATTGACAGTCGTGATGAGTAACGTGACATGCAAAAGCAATAGAGATTTCAAACCAGAAACAAGTGAGCATGTTGCTAATTGCTTTTCGTAAAGGAACATGCTTCTGTGAAAAATACCTCGATGTCCTATTCAAGGTAGAGCATCTGAAAAAATCCTCACATCCTTTTATAAGATAGAAATTAATTTAATACATGCTAGAAGATAGAAAATCGACATTTCTCTATGCATATTCAAGCTCTCTGCTTTGGTTTTAAATAAATGTCCCAGAAGTCATTACAAAAAAAAAGAAAAACAATGTCAAGCCTAAAAATATTGCGACAAATTACCCAATTGTCCTAAAATATACCCCGCTCTATAACTGACGAAGAAATTTATCCCAAAACGCTATATGAATGCTTGGGATCCATTTTCTTCTTTAGCTTCTAAAGAAGACGTAACTTAAAGTAAGAGAAGGGATTGAGAATATTATCTCATACGCATGGCACAATGGGACTTAAGATCCGAAAGTAATTAGTGCATTTCGTTGGGTCATATTTGTGGTAGTCAAGGGGCTAAATTACACTTGAGAACGGAAATCTCTACGCACCTCTTGAAGACAGTGATCGGCAATAGTTAAGTTATTGACAAAGTAGAGCTCCACTGACTTGATCTGATCCAGCGCGTTGTTACCGCCCAGTTGAACCAAGGTTTCCTGCAAGAGTTGTCCTTTTTGGATTAGAAATTTTTGAAATTCTTCAACATCAGGCTGATGAAATCCATCCTCACTCGGCCTTAAAAATTCCAAAGTAATAATTCATTTTCACGCAGAAGGAAACGAAATATTTATGTACCTAATATTTTACGAGCAATGAACGTTACAAATTGAGGTAATATTTTTCTTGGTCCAACTGCATGGCAGGTCTTGTTGAGTATATTTACGATAACTAGCGGATGTTTTTTTCCGTTTTGCGTTTTCGATTCGGTTATCTAACTCGAAAAATCAGCGACAAATCTCCGAAACCGGATCAAGAAAGCCCACTCTGTACGCACGCATGATTCAAATTGTAAAGTATTTAATTTTTCAATTTTTTTTAAAACTAAGATGCAACTTACATCATGTGAAAGTCTGTAAGTATCCTTCTTTCACATTCTGCCGCTTACAGTATGCTTTATAACCATTTTAGATTGCGATCTCCATTGGAAAGAAAAGTGAGGACATTGTCACTGGAGGCGACAACAGAGCCGCCGAAGTCCAGGTGAAAGAAAGATGATCACAGAACAAGTCAGGCTATAGGTGTGCTTCACGGGGTAAAATTGAACTAAAGAGATTGCTGACAAGATAAAGCATTTTTAACGACAGATAAGGGAAAGAGCTGCAAACCGACGATAGATAAGAAGCGGTCTGAGGCAGACCTTCAAGAATGATGCAGAATGTATAACGAAACTCACGACCAATACAGCAGACGCAGGCATACAGTTCAACCGGAATTTATCGTCTCAAAACTGCCTTTTTTCCGTGAACCTAATTCACATTCCGTTATTAAAAACCCTTTACCAGTAACGCCCGTTACAAAAAGATAACCTCACCGTGTTCTGAAAATCGCACGATATCTTTAAAGGAGATTTTTTCCGGCAATGTTTGTGTGGGTCGAGGATTGTGAGGTCGGCACTGCGGCCATCAGGCGGCGCTGCGACGCGGGTGTGCGGAGCGTCACGGAGGCTGACGCAGCCCCACAGCCACGGCGGCGTCGGGGCGTCCAGGTACAGCGCCTGCAACACCAGCGATGCAGTGCTAAACATTGCTAAATGATAGTGACACTAAATTGATATAATGCGTCCACGTTTTAGAAGAAAGACATTCAGACTAGGATATGAATTAGTTTTAGTTTGTGTCTCCTTGAATCCCAAAAAAGTATTTGGAGAGCGGAAGAAGGAAGGTATTATTAGTATGGAATCGAAGCCACAGATTAGATTAGAAGTTGTTTATGTCTGCCTCCCTAACCTCCACAAAAGCGCTCCAAAGAGAGGAGGAAGAAGACACCATTTAGTATGGAGTTGTGGGAACGCGGAATCTATGCTCAAGGTGCATAAAAGCAGCAAGTTGAGAAAGAAGTGTATGAAACAAGGAAAATTTGAAAAAAGTTCGAGTTAACTATTTTGGTTTCGACTGGTACAATTATTACGATACTTTGCCTGAACTTCAAAAGATCCTTTCCTGCTCTCCCCGTTCTTAATCAGATACTATTTCGACCTTACAGTATCAACACCTCAACTGGCACCTCTAATTGCCCGGGGTGAGGACGCAGAGCGACAGGAGGCAGAGCGACAGGTCGCACTGGACGACAGGTTTTACGAATATTCTGCGCTTCAGACTGCAGCAGTACCGTCACTCGGAGTTCTAATCAATTAAACCCGAACTGCTTGTCGCCCACTGCAACTGCTGGGCTTAGGTGCAGGAGTCCTGCAGCAGGCATTCTCCACTCGCCCGACTCGACGCGGAGACCTAAGATAGCCGGAGCCACCGTCATTATTTGTTGCGGATTCCCGCAAGAATACCCCGCTCCTCATGCTCGTTCGTTGCTGGAGCGGTGATGTTGACTAAGCTGGGCGAGGGGACGCCAGTCGCAAACTATGTTTAGATTTTAACCCTTAAATAAATTGACGGCAATCCCTATTCGCATATTTCGTTAAATTGTTAATCTTTTCATAGAATCGTTGCTGGAGATAGTCTTCTGTGTTCTGTTGCAGACGTTTCAATATCATTAACTTGCAGAAGAAAAAAATTTCTGGGCATTGATTAGTTCGTATGGATCATAATTCTGTGGGTTCTCCACACGTTTCTGTGTTGGAAGACAACTTATGCATTGTTACTCCGTGCATTAATACTGGCCACATTAGACACAGGCCACGCTAAACAGTCCCTTCTTGTATTTTTCGAGAACGTATCTTATGAAGGAGATCATCTCAGGCCCCTGTCGGTCCAGGGGTCATTTCTCATGTTTTTGTTGGAAAAGGACCCTTAGTTGGTGGACTATTCGGTCCCAAAATTTTATGGCGCTACGGACAATAATTCCCCCCCCCCGGGGGTGGTGAGGGGACCAAAATATTTATTTTCGGCCGATTTTGACCCCACATAAAAAGTGAACAAATGAGAAATGGAAAAAAAGCCCTACTGAATTTGTTAGAAATGTTCTAAGGATTCTTTAAATTGTCTTTGTTTTTGTTCTAGCATCAAAACTGAAGGAGGAGATACGTCTTGAAATATCAATATCAGTGAAAAGTACCAAAATTTTTCAATTTTTGACCGATTTTGACCCATATAAAAAGAGAACAAATGGGAAATGGAAAAAAAGCCCTACTGAGTTTGTTAGAAATGTTCTAAGGATTTTAAAACTGCCTTTGTTTTTGTTCTAGCATCAAAACTGAAGAAGGAGATACGTCTTGAAATATCAATATCAGTGAAATATCAATACGTAAAAACCAATTTGTCAAATTTTTGCAAAAACTAAGGCCTAAATCAAAAAAACAAATGGAATAAATTGTGTTTATTTTCCAAAGTTACATATCATAGTCAAATTTCATAAGAATCAGACTGAAAAAAAATATTTTATTTAAAAAAAGAATTATTTTTTTAGTTTTTATTTTATTTTGGGAATCACAATTTACAGTATGAATTTGAAGTTATGTATGGAAATTATCAAAATGAAAATTAAAACTGCTTTTAATTACATAAATAGATCATTTTATTACACTTCAACAAAAAATTTTGTTATGGCTTATACCAAAAAAAAAAAAATTCAACATTCAAAATATATCTCCTCATTGAGTTTTGATGCTAGAACAAAACCAAAGACAGTTTTAGAATCCTTAAAACATTTCTAACAAACTCAGAAGGTTTTTTTTTGAAATTCGAATTTTTCGAAAAAATATATAGCTCTAAACCCAAAAAATTGTTGTTCAGTTCAGAAATTTTCAAAAATGTTGAAAAAAATCGAAAAAATTCGAATTTGAAAAAAAGCCCTACTGAGATTGTTAGAAATGTTTCAAGGATTCTAAAACTGTCTTTGTTTTTGTTCTAGCATCAAAACTCAATGAGGAGATACATTTTGAAACATACATAAAATATACCAAAAAACTCATTTTTCGAAAAAAAATAAGGCCTAAATAAAAAAAAATGACAGGAGCAAAAACGGTTTACTTTCACAAAAGACATATACTGGCCAATTTTCAAACGAATCGGACGATAAAAGGTCTCCACCTGAGTTGATCTGAAGCTGACAAGTCGTGAGGTAACCAATATTTTATTAATTAAAAATAGTCCGTGCTGTCGCTGAAAGCTTGCAGGCATGTGGGCGTTTTTCCTCAATTGAAATGAGCCAAAACCTACCCTTCTTACCCTAACTTATAATATTCTAATCTTATCGTAACAAACCAAGGCAAAATGTTCGCGACACTGTTCATTGAACTTTTTATAAACTGCGCGTGTGAAGGTGCATTACTGTTGTTATTTTACCCGAAATTAGCTCCATTAAAAAAAATATATATACAAAAGCCATGGAATGAATATGCCGTACAAATTATTTGCTGACCTGCCTCCTGGAGACGGCGGAGATGATCGGCCCGGTCTGGCTGCAGTCGAGGCGCCGGTCGGTGACTGCACCGCTGATCAGCAGCTGAGCTCCTTCAGCGAGGTAGATCATGCCTTCCTGGGGCTGCTGGAACCGCACCTCCGCCAGCAGCAGCCGGCCCGACAGCACCCGGATGCCTGCAACGAGAATGGTTGCATTCGAGTTGCTTATGATTATGATTATGATTATAAGTTAGTTTAAGCCTTCCTAACCGCTACAAAAAAAACGTATCGAAGAGAGTAAGGAGGAAGGCACCATTTAGTATGGAAATAAAAGAATGGGGAATCTATGCAGAAGGGGCATAGAAACAGCGAGTTATGAAAGAAGTTCATGAAACAAGATAAAAGTTGAAGAAGAGAGTAGAAGGTGGTGAAAAAAACAGGACAGCAGTAAACCGAAAAAAGGTGGTCCTTTTAACGTAACAAAAATTTTTTATTTCAATAAAAAGAAGGCCTACCTAATTCTCAGCTCGGGCCCTCACATTTTCCCCCTGGGAGCGCTAATTCCCATAGATACAATACATGTATCCCCCTGAGGGGAATAGTATCCCTGTGCCGCCCTCTTTGCACCGCTGCCGATGAGCCGCATAAAAGCGCTCATCGTGTCTGCTAAGGTGCATTTGGTTCCGCACTTCCCTACTGTAAACAGTTTCAGACCGCCCCCTCGTGGCTTTGAATACCAGTAAACTGATCGACGTGAGAAGCTTTCCCTACCCTACCAGCAGACAACCGAATAATAATAATGAGAGGTGTTGATACAATCAACATTAAAGCACGGATACAGGTTCCACCAGCAGACAGCCGAAGGTTCCACCAGCAGACAACCGAAGGTTCCACCAGCAGACAACCGAAGGTTCCACCAGCAGACAACCGAAGGTTCCACCAACAGACAACCGAAGGTTCCACCAACAGACAACCGAAGGTTCCACCAACAGACAACCGAAGGTTCCACCAACAGACAACCGAAGTTTCCACCAACAGACAACCGAAGTTTCCACCAACAGACAACCGAAGGTTCCACCAGCAGACAACCGAAGGTTCCACCAGCAGACAACCGAAGGTTCCACCAGCAGACAACCGAAGGTTCCACCAGCAGACAACCGAAGGTTCCACCAGCAGACAACCGAAGGTTCCACCAGCAGACAACCGAAGGTTCCACCAGCAGACAACCGAAGGTTCCACCAGCAGACAATCGAAGGTTCCACCAGCAGACAACCGAAGGTTCCACCAGCAGACAACCGAAGGTTCCACCAGCAGACAACCGAAGGTTCCACTAGCGGGAACCACACCCCCGTAATACACGATAGACAAGCGTAACTAACCTAAGCCTTCCGATTCCAAAGTTTATTCGAAACCATGCGAGGATGTGTTCGTAACCATAACAAAAGGCACACCTCCTTTAAAATGTAAAGCATTTCAAAATAACTTGCATCTAATATAATAATAGCCGTAGTGTGTTCATATGTATTCAAGTATATGCATTTAAATATACGTAACTGAACACATTTAAATACATACATCCCTTTTCAATAGTTATCATTTAATCGTTTTAGTTTTCCAAAGGCTGGAAGGGTTTGATACGCGTATCATATGGGTATCACACATTTTTCACGAATGTTTCAATCCCGTTTATTATTGGGTTGAAGTTGTTGGTGCAGAGTTAGCATCTGAAGGATTACGGCGAAGAAATTCAAGAAACAGAATGGTCTGCGTTATTGAGACGATCTTCACATTTTCAGTTGTTTCAGTAATCAGAGATGAAGGCTATTATATGATTCCAACTTTATTGCTTCACGCTCTTTATCAAACATTACTGAACGAAGTCATTTTTAACGGACTAGTTCCTAATTGACCTCCATGGGCGTAAATGCAATGTCATACCCTCAAACATTAATATTTACACATATCCTAAGTTGAAATTTCAATAATACTTGCAGTAACTTGCATACCTTTTCAATTCGTAAGTATGTTGGTCCAAGAAATTAAATGTTAGGACAGTACGTCAAAAATAAAAACACATGTAAACATTTTTGTAGCTAATGCAGAATGTTCAGTAGCACTGTAGCTTTTCTACAGGTAAGATCTTAAGAATAGCGATGTCCTCCATTGCCTCACCTCCCCAATGAACGCACATAAAATTGCTAGAAGAGATCACGGTCGGAGAGTTCAACTCGAAGAAATGGTTGATGATTAGAGCTTGCACCTGAAATGATAACGATAAATAGCCGTGTTTATGTTTAACACCAGAAATAGATTCAATATCACAGAGAACCTCCACCGAACCAGCCTTTTTTCAGTTTTTGCACAAGTGTTGCGGAGGAGAAAGATCATACGCAAATCTCTCATGATAAACACCAGGCAAATGTCATTGAAATTTGTCTGTTTACAAAATTAATGTATAAACAATAGGAACCATAAAAATTTAAATTCCAAAGCATACTGATTAATCGTTAAGTTTTAGGGTGTAATTAAATTTATTTCACTGCTAAACTGGCAAGCCAAAGCTCCGACGCAATAGCAAAATTTTAAAAAACATGTTAAAAAAATCATTAGTAACTACTGAAAACAATAATGAAAGTTGTATTACTTTTGACTCAAAATCATAACCCCGCCCTCTAAAAAAAAGATATTCGCATGAACTGATCAAACTTGAACACCCAATTCGCGGTGCTTCAAAGTGCTTTTTATCGTCCACTAATACTGAACAATTCGTTCAATGCTAGTAATGATTTAAATAAAATATGTTTATTAAAAAAAGCCATTTTCATCATGTGCATTGCACAACTTGAATATGCATTATACTAAGTTTGAACGTGCATTATACTAACTTCTCCAAAGGTGACGTGAGAGATTCTCATTTGTGTGTTGATTGCGAACTCGTGGATTTCACCGATGTACCCAGCAGTGATGAAAGAAGGCACTTTAAAAAAACTTGGCCTCAGTTCCATATGTTGCATAACTCCGATGGTCAAATTCTCTGACTGGAAGTTCGTGATTCCGCCCACGTCCAAAAACTTGATGTTTGAGTTGCCTTTTGTGACTCGAATTTGATCCACACGTCGAGATAGAAGTGTAGTCAAATTTGAGTTTTCTAATTCTAGCTCAGATCGAAGTCGACAACCAATACTTGCAGAGCCAACCCTATTTTCTTCCAAGGAGTAAAACCACCCGTTGATATTTTTTAAGGTGATATTTCGGAAGCAACCTTCACTAATAGCGATGTCTGGGTGATCTCGAATAGTGATGTACTCAAAGATATCCTTTCGTAAGATGAAATCTAGAGGCTGAAATGAACAGTTTATTGAGCACGTTGATGATGAATATGTTAAGCATTCATATTTCATGCCGAAAAATTACTCAAAAAGCAAGAAAACAATGTCTAATAACCTTTTTTGTTCAGCCAATTTTTATTTACACGTCACTTATTATCAAGAAAATTATACACAATAGATGCTTGCACACAGCGATACTCTGTACACAGTTTTTTTCCAATTTTATTCGAGAAGTAAATACGATATAAGCACCCACCGTCTCCGCGTAGGTGAACATATCACAGTCCCATCTAAAATGCTCGACATCGCACACGTCCCTCATTTCAGACGCACGAATTAGATGCCTCGATTTATGCGTCAGCTGGAGGTCCTCAACATTTGTCTGATCTTCTACGGGATTGCCATTGATGACGACGTTCTGGAGTGTGAAGCGAGTCGCAGGAAGCGAGGAAAAGCAAGGCTCGTCGCACTGTTCAATGACGACATTTATCAGAGACAACGTCCCTCCCGACTGCACCTCAACAGCATCTCGATGGAGGTGACCAATTCTGGTGTTGACCAACGAGAGCGCTCCGACTACGGCTAGACCGTGGGGATGCACCGTATTTATGTTTGATCCGCTAATATACATCTCATTTGCACGAGTGGAGCCGATGCGCTGTATGCTGCAACTGTACATGACAACTGAACAATTGAATGTAACGTTGTTAAAGTATTGAACTTTAGAAGCTTCAGCTCGGAAGCCTAATTGAGATTCTTCTTCCGGCTTTGAAAAAGCAGAAGGCTCTCGCGGTTCTACGGTCATTTTTAAATCTTGGATAAGGATAACAGTCGAACGGAATAATAGAACTTTCTCTAATACGAAAGTTTGAGTCATAATGCCAATTTTGCTGTTGGAAACTGAAGTTATTCTTGCAGGAGGTAGCTTACTGGCCTCGCAGTTAGCCATATGCAGCTCCAGGGTATCACTTGGAGTGATCTGCAAATAAGATGTCAGGTATCCAAAAAATATTTTCATCGTAGTGAGAATATAATTTAATGGGTGATAGATGGGGTACCAGCTCCTGCTACTTTGAATATACACGTTAACATCGCAGCGCAACTCAGGGTTAAATGTTCATAAACAATAAAAATAAGACCTGATGCATTCATACTTGCTGCCGAAAAAAAGCCTTCTCAAGGACCCCGATTCCGAATCCACCATCACTATTATGGGTATTTTCTGTAAATCAAAATTCTCTGAGAAGTGAATTTATTTACCCCGTGAACAAAATGTGCTAATCTGTGTGTGTCTCTCTCCAAGCGCCTTCTGCAGTTCAGAAAATAATGGTGTGAAGAGAAATTCATATCTCTTACGCATACACCAACTCTGCTTAATTAATTAATTAATCATTTTCGATCTCCAAACGCTTCCGAATTCTCAATTAACCATTAACTATTTCTTATCACTCGGTAAAAAAAATTGTTTTTTCAAATTAGATGCTTGCAAATTCAAGACAAATACATAATCATCACACATGCAAACGTATATAAGATTTAACTCACGAGTTCAAAATTCGTCACATTCGACTTATGGATGAAGATCTTATGTACCCTCTGAGCATCAAACTTCATGGTGAGAGGCCAAGCGTTTGTGAAGAAAACGGTCTCGTCAACGTGAAAATCCACGGAGAAAATTCCAGGCTGAAGAATAAATTATACGATCACCGAAACCTTATTCACTGATCAAAGAACATCGATTACAGCAATAAAACACTCCGGTTCGCTGAATGTTTCTGCTCAATGAAAATCTGTATGAAAATTGCAACGAACGTTACTTGATTGAACCATCATATGGTTTGTTTAAGCATTCCTACTTATACAAAGTGGTCAGAATAGTATATTAAGGGAAGAACCATTCAGAGAGGAATTAAAGGAATTGAGAATCTATGCAGAAGATTTGCCTCCGTGCACCTCTAGCTCATCGAAACCGCATAATTGAAGAAAGTCAATGAAAAAAGTTTAAAGTTGAATAAGAAAATTATGGGACGTAGGATCAAGCACCAATGAACCAGAAAAAAGTGGTTCGTGACAAAAAAAAACATATTTCAACGAAAGGTAAATTAACCTAACCTTCAGCTCTGGTCTTCAAATATTACCTACTAGCGTTTGAACAATTTAAATATTTAAACGATTTAGACACGAGTTTTGCATCGAAAAAATCTTGTAGCACGTAGACTAGCGAAAATAATATCCAAACATTAAGAACAAGAGCGACGCAACTACACTCAGGATACAGGCCACCAAGTTACTACGAATATCTTTACAAAATTGCAGAATTTAAAAAATCAAACAATTTCAATACAATACCGACAAAATTCACAAATGCTACCGTTCAAACTTCCTT
This sequence comes from Morinoia aosen, assembly GCA_030386875.1. Lineage (NCBI taxonomy): Eukaryota > Metazoa > Arthropoda > Malacostraca > Amphipoda > Talitridae > Morinoia > Morinoia aosen. The sequence continues at coordinate 28,166,257 of CM059569.1, read as the reverse complement.
CAAGGAGTGCGGAAATATCAAAGATAGCTCTCGTAGAATGTACCTATCTATGCACGCGCAAGAGTTACTCGCACTGTACAAAATTTGTTCCAAAAGTACGGTTCCCAAAATGCGGTACAAGTGAGTGATTATAAGAAAGTTTTAGCCTCTCTTTGCCACAACAAAGATTTTCCTAGAGAGGAAGGATGAGGGCACCAATTAGTATGGAGTTGAGGGAATGCAGAATCTACGCACTAACTGCATAAAACTGTAAGCTAAGAAAGAAGTTCATGAAACAAGATATAAGTTGATGAAGAAAGTAGTAGGTTCTGAAAAATAGATCAGTGAACCGAAAATAGATGGTCTGTAATGGAACAAAAAAGCTATTCAATATCAGCAAAAATAAGGCCTACCAAACCTTTAGCTCGGGACCTAATATAATCCCCCAGAAAGTGCTAATTCCCTTTGATACAATAGTTGTATCCCTCTGAGGGGTTCCAAGCAAAGTCCAAATCAACAAGGCTGCTAAACAAAGCAGTTAAAGAACTCGAAGAAATTCTCTGGTGGTGATCATATGCATCAAATGATGTAGAAGAACATTTGTGTGCTACTGTTTCTGATTGAATGCTTGAATATTCAACCCTGTAAATAATATACGTTTTTGAACTTATACCCAGCTGCCAATACTCACACGTCCTTCAAAATTGCAGCACAGAACGCTGGTGAGTTTATTGTTAGTGCAGTAACACGCAGCCAACTTGTGTGCCTCCGTGACGTCATCACAGTTTGCCGAATGACGAATCCCATCGCACTCCGTGGTCAACTTCGTGAAGTTCGATGAAGAATATTCGTCGCCTGCTCTGACAGCCCTTCTCAAAAAATCCTCAGTTTCCTTGCTCACTGTTTGACTCCGTCCCTGATTTTCAAAAAGCAAATCTATGTCGTTTTTTTCTGACTCTGGGGTCATTTTCTGCCTGTACGTACTTATCATTCTGTCGATGTCTTCCTCAAGCCAAGGCACGATGCCCAGATATTCTCTATAACTATCCCCAGGCAGTCCTCGTCCTACCAAGTCAACCAAAGATAAGTAATCTGTTGGATTCGTGTCTGGTATGTACGCGTAGGGATTATTGTAAGAACGGTTAAAGTTCGGATTTTCAACAAAGGCGTATGTGCTTATATGAGGCTTGTGAAGATCGGCTTGTGCTGAAGAACAGTCAGTAACAACTCTTGCCTCCCTTGGTGGTTCGTGTAAGGAGAGCTCATTTGCACTTTGGTCACGGATGGTTCGTCCGTTTCTCCGAAGATGGACGGTTTGTTTCGACTTCGAAGACGCAAACCGAGGGATTGAAGGAACCCTTATGCATGATCGTTTCGTTCTCAACTGAAAAATAATGTGATAAGTCACCGGGCAGTAAAGCAATTCTCCTAAGCTGGAACGAACAGGAGGCAGATTCTTGTAAGCAACCATGTTTCCCTGCTTTAGGTTGGGTCGCGTTGTAGAGATATGGGGAAAATATCCAGCTTTTTCTTTACTGCGCGGCGAAGTATACAAGGATTTCTGCATTGGATGATTCAGCGAACGAATTTTTCTGTCAGAGGGAGCTCTGTTTTCAAGAATTAAATATAGATTTTGCTGACCCGTATCCCCCAAAACTTCATAGTTCGCGTTCACGTTTTGCTCGGAATCTAAGCCTTGATCGCTTGAAATGAATTGCTCGTCGCTCTTAGGTGAGACTAGAGAGCCCTCGTACGGAAGGACAATGTGTGATCGTTGTTTAGGAGGCAGTCCGACCACGCAGCTCCATGACACCAGTAAACACCACAACCAAAATCCTATACAACTTGAGCGGAAAACAGAACCCATTTTGAATCGTATTCCTCGCACAAATAAATTGTATCGCTAATATTTCCAAATGCTTACATTAATTTCTGAAAAATACAAGACGTACAGATTTTCTGAAAACGAATTCAAATGATTGCGTTTGCACATGTTAATTTTTGCTCCTTAACAGGCAATGCTGTACCATGTTGTTGAAAACTGAACTTCAGTCCAGCTCTTGAAACTAGAGTTCTTAAAGCTAGAGTTCTTAAAGCTAGAGTTCTTAAAGCTAGAGTCCTTAAAGCTAGAGTCCTTAAAACTAGAGTTCTTAAAACTAGAGTTCTTAAAACTAGAGTTCTTAAAACTAGAGTTCTTAAAACTAGAGTTCTTAAAACTAGAGTTCTTAAAACTAGATTTCTTAAAACTAGAGTTCTTAAAACTAGAGTTCTTAAAACTAGAGTTCTTAAAACTAGAGTTCTTAAAACTAGAGTTCTTAAAACTAGAGTTCTTAAAACTAGAGTTCTTGAAACTAGAGTTCTTGAAACAAGAGTTCTTGAAACAAGAGTTCTTGAAACAAGAGTTCTTGAAACTAGAGTTCTTGAAACTAGAGGGCTTGAAACTAGAGTTCTTGAAACTAGAGTTCTTGAAAAGTATCGCTCGTAAGTTCGTCGAAAAATCGGTCATAAACTTCCCTGTCGTACAGATTAGATTAGTCATTAGTTTTAGCCTCCTTACCCAGCAACAAATGCGATCCTAAGAGAGGAAGAAGGAAGGCACCATTTATTATGGAGTTAAGGAAACGCGGAACCTACGCAGAAAGGCATAGAAACAGTAAGTTGGGAAGGAAGATTATGGAACAAGATCAAAGTTGAAGAAGACAGTAGTAGGTGCTGAAAAACAGGACAGCAGTGAACCGGAAAAAGGTGGTCCTTAACATAACAAAAACATTTTATTTCAACAAAAAGAAGGCTTACCTAACTCTCAGCTCGGGCCCTCACATCGTCCCCCTGGGAGCGCTAGTTCCCATGGATACAATAATTGTATCCCCCTGAGGGGACCCCTGTCGTACATTCGTCTCAAAATTGCTCTCGTGAGTCACAACCGAAAGCCTTCGAAAACCTTTAATTCAGGCTTTTGACGCTTTTTTACATAACTAATATTAGATGCCATAGGAAACGAAGAGAATCAGAAGGCAACAGAATCCCCATATCCGTAAGTTAATTCTCAGAGCGTACACGGAGTATTGATTAGTGGTTTAATTCAGCGTTTAATGTTTTCTGACACTACGATGTATGATACAGAACAAAGTGAATAATGGAAGAATGCTACTATAACTCCTTAATTTATTTTCCTCAACGTTGTATTTAATTTTCTGAATCACAAGATGATTTAACTGCGTGTACGAGTAAATAATTTCACTCAACCTTTTTCTGGAAGGTTGCGCTCAAATGAAAGCATGCTAGAAGTTCAAGATAAATACTCGTACTATTCGTGACGCTGTACACGGATCGGTCTTTCATGATTTTGCAACCGCGGTCACGGAAGGTTGCATTTCATCCCAAAATAAGTGCTATTTTGCAAACGCCATTGGCTTTTCTTTCTGTGAGCGTGAGTGGATTCTGGCAGCCAGAAAGTCGGATGTTGACATTTGACCCTACATGTTAGCTGATCTCAGCGGTTCGAGCGAGGCAGCAACAGAGCAGGTCTTGTTTGAACCTTAGTTAGTATGATGGGAAGAATAAAAACTCGAGTTAATTTTTACAAACAAACAAACCCGGCAAAAAACAATCCTCTACGTTTCTAGATTCGTCTCAAAACTTAAATGAATGCAAAAAAGAATTTAAAAAGCTGAAGATTAGATTATACTACTGATTGGTTCCAACCACAACAAAGGGGTTCCCAAGAAAAGAATAGGACCATTTTGTACGACATAAAAGCCAGTCTTCCCAACTTAAAAATTTCAATTTTTTGAGTCTACTCGAACGGCGTGTCCCTACACCCTGCGCATAAAAATGGCAAGATTGAAGTTTATGAAAGAAGATTAAATTATTAGTTAGTTTAAGCCTCCCTATCCGCCACAAAGGCGATTCAAAGAGAGGAAGGCACCATTTAGTGTGGAATTAAGAGAACGCGAAATCTATGCAGAAAGGGCTTAGAAACACTAAGTTGAGAAAGACGATTATGAAACAAGATCAAGGTAAAAAAAAGTAGTAGGTGCTGAAAAGCAGGACAGCAGTGAAACGAACAAAATGGCTCTTGACAAAACAAAACAAAAAACATCTTATTTCAAAAAAGGAAGGCCTACCTAACTCTCACCTCGAGCCCTAACATTGTCCCTCTGAGAGCGAGTTCATGAAACAAGTTGTAAATTGAAGAAGTAACAGATGCAGTAAAAAGGACAGTAGTACGCTGAAAATAGATTGACCAAAATGACATAAGCATTTCAAGGAGAGGAAGGCTTCCCTAACCTTCAGCTCAAGATCTCCCATCTTACCCCTAGGAGTGCTAATTCCCACAGATGAAACAATTGAATCCCTGAGATGCGCCAAGAATTGATTGAAAGGATGAAAACGCAGAACGCGCTTGAATTTAGCAATTTTTATCAAATTAATAAGTGCAGTTAAATTACGTCCTAAATTTTAGGTTTTTAAATACAGCTGGCTATATTTTTGCTAATTGTTCTTATAATGAACATTCTCATCAAGTCTAATTGAGAGCTCAACACGCTCAATGTGCACCGTTACATGGTAGTACCAGCCCCATATCACGGTGTGGCGATCAATAGCAACAGACGGCAGTCCATTGAGTAGTAGTAGTAGTAGTATTAGCATTGATTTGCTAGCGCTTCAGTAATTCGTACTAACATTGAAACGGTATCATTGATGTCCATTGCAATGGTATCAAGTGTGTAGTAGGTATGGCCTGTAGTTCAGTAAGATCGAGTGATTTTGAAGCCTTGCTGTAAGTCGGAGTTTGATGTAGTGAGCTAGCCTTACAGCCTAGTAAAACGGCATGAGTTCGTGACTATTCATCGTTAGGAAGCGACGAATTTGTGAAGGGGGAATTGTAAAAGTCATTTTAAAGTGAATTCCAAATATAAAAGACTTTCATTATAAGAATGTCGAAAGCATTCGTTGTAAATTTCAACCATTTGAATAATTCGAGTCATTGAGATTAGATATGTTAGACAAGCCTCCTAACCACGACTAAGGTGTTCCAAAAAGAGGAAGAATGAAAGCACCATTTAGTAAGGCGCTTAGGGAACTGGGAATCATCGCACAACGTGTATTTCCACCCAAGACTCCCCGAGCATAAAAAACAAGGCAAAGAATGAATTTAAGATGTAAAATAAAAGTTAAAAAAGGGAGTCAGAAATGCTGAAAAAATGAATAGCAGCGTACTGAAAAAGATGCCTCGTAACAAAACTTTTTTTCTACTTCAATGAAAGGCCATCTAACGAGTTCGGAAAGTCACAATTCGAATTTTTACCATTAGCATGCATGTTTAGATTAGATTATTAAGTTAGTTTAAGCCTCCCTATCCTCAACAAATGAGATCCAAAGAGAGGAAGGAAGAAGGCACCATTTAGTGTGGAGTTAAGGGAACGGGGAATCTAAGCAGAAAGGGCACAGAAACAGTAAGATGAGAAAGAAATTCATGAAACAAGATCAAAGTTGAAGAAGAAAGTCGTAGGTGCTGTAAAAACCGGATAGCAGTGATCATAAAAAAGATGGTCCATAACAAAACCAAAACCTATGATATTTCAACAAAAAGAAAGTCTACCTAACCTTTAGCTCGGGCCCTCACATAGTCCCCCTGCATGGGAGCGCTAATTCCCATAGATCCGATAGTTGTATCCCCCTGAGGGGGCCAACAACTTACAAGAATCTTATACAACTTTTATTCACTAAAGATAAGGGTGATTACTGATGTGATATATGGATATAGTTTTCAGTCGAACATTTTCACATCAATTAATAACCTGACAATTTAGATGATACTGTGCGCAGTTTATACCGAAGAGCGGATTAGATTAGATTAGTCGTTAGTTTTAGCCTCCCTACCCAGCAACAATTGCGATCCAAAGAGAGGAAGGAGGAAGGCACCATTTAGTATGGAGTTAAGGAAACGCGGAATCTACGCAGAAAGGCATAGAAACAGTTAGTTGTGAAAGAAGTTTATGAAACAAGACCAAAGTTGAAGAAGACAGTAGTAGGGGCTGAAAAACAGGACAGCAGTGAACCGAAAAAAAGGTGGTCCTTAACATAACAAAAACATTTTATTTCAACAAAAAGAAGGCCTACCTAACTCTCAGCTCAGGCCCTCACATTGTCCCCCTGGGAGCGCTAGTTCCCATAGATACAATAATTGTATCCCCCTGAGGGGACCGAAGAGCGGATGAATAAAAACAATCTTATGCAAAGCAAAAGAAATAAATGTCTCAGTATTCAACTGCGCGAAAAACATCCCAATTCTTACTCAAATGTCCGGTTTGCGTATCATATAAAGGCTCTTTACCATGTCCCACGGGAAAAACACTATTTTTGACAATGATTTCTGTAAGAAACCCTCATGGTCAACTTTCTCGCAAGTTGAATTTGTTCGTTAGCAATTACTTAGCATCAAGTGCATCGGCATATCCGGTGAGAATCTGAACACAATCATCAAATTATTTTAAGTTTTCACAGATTATTAGATTAGATCATTGGTTTAAGCCTCCCTATCCGCAAAAAAGGCGATCCAGAGAGAGGAAGAAGGAAGGAACCATTTAATATGGAGTTGTGGGAACGTGGAATCTATGCAGAAAGGGCATAGAAACAGTAAGTTGAGAAAGAAGATTATGAAACAAGATCAAAGACGAAGAAAAAAGTAGTAGGTGCTGAAAAATAGGACAGCAGTGAACGGAAAAAAGTGGTCCTTAATATAACAAAAATATTTTATTTCAACAAAAAGAAAGCCTACCTAATCCCCAGCTCGGGCCCTCACATTTTCCCCCTGGGAGTGCCAATTTCAAGTTATCACATTGAAAACAGTTTCAGGGTTTGACAAAATTTCTCTCCAGTTCGCATTCGGAATAGTAAAAACTATTTACCCCGAATTTCTCACAGTGTATAATGAAATGTTCAAGAACAATATAAATTAAATTTATTCATTGAAAGATGGAACATACATATAACTAAAAAATTACAACTAGTTTTTCAACAGTGATTTGGACATAACTCAAATCAAGCTGTGCTGAAATGATGCAACCTATCAGAATAAAAACAATTGAGCAAAAACTGTACACACTTAGAGGAACTGGTTCTAATTCATTTTAACTTTTACAACGCCAGAACTTTAGAGACCACAGTAAAAGTCGCACAACACCTTGCAAAAAAAAGCTATTCACAGAATTCTCACTGACCAGTAAATTCGATGATTTTCAAACTGTTTCACGAAAAAATAAGCATTATTATCCTCTGCTCGATCTAACGTTCGCGATTGGCATTAAGTTTCCGATGGTGATCTGGCCTTACTATCTCATTTTATAAGCCCCATGATATTAGCTATGACAGCAATGTGCAACTTCGGCAAGACGGCGAACTCCAGAGCTCCCATTAGCATGCTGGGAATCCGGCGATGAACGTCATAGCATTCGGAATAGAAACGTGCACAGATCCGTGAACTCGGGTCATAGAAAGTCTTGTTTGCTGCGACCGAACACAAGAACTATAAGATGTATGTAGCAGTAAAGAGCCAGGTTTCTCGGAATCCTGGATATTACTGGCGTGCTGCGCAAACGGCTAGCTCATTTCCGATTCACAGTTGCTTCAACTTTAGCCTGGGAATGTTCGTGCCACTATCGTACTTTGTACGTCCGGCATCATTGAGGTAGCCCACGGAAGAAAAACCAGAATAAGGGGACAGAGAAAAAGCTTTCATCTTCGAAGAGATATCTGTTACTCCTGGAATGGGGCTCAGCGTATCAAGGTTCAGGTGTCACTCGAAATTTAAAATTTAAACCTTTTGACGTGCGCGTCTTGAAGATTGTATTATGACGAATTAATCATCCTTACAAATTTTTTTTTCCTTCATCATCGAGAGAATGTTCAAACTGAATTCGAATGTAACTTATGCAAATGGAGCATTTAATTGGGATTTTCCCGACGAATCGACCGTAAAGCTAAGCTAACTGAAAAATAATCGGGTCGGGTGATTGGAAAATAAAGGAGAATGAAAATCTTGATATTTGTGCTGGCGAAATTTAGCAAGTACAAGTAGGATTTGGTTACTATTTCTATTCACCGCACTCCCCACGGCTGAAACAACTTTTCATAATTATCATCCGCTGCTTCGTTAACGCTACCATAAACACTGCTTTCTATACCTGCAGCTGACTCCGTGTTTATAGGATGAGGAGCCAGATCTTGACCTGTCGAATTCTCCTCTTCAAGATGAGGTTCTGTCCCCTGACCAGGATCAGTGTAACGACTTGCACCAGCACCTGTCGCATAGTCATCATTCCTAAAAGGACTCTCAGACCCATGAGGATGACCCGGCAACGAGGCCTGAGCTCCATCTGGTTCTTGCTGTCCACCTTCAGCTCCTATATTAGATTCGTGAGAGGGAAAACTGCGAGTGCTCGGATGCATAACTTCCAAACGTATAAAATTTAAATCTTCGTATACATGGGAAGTGCTACTGAGACTGGCCGACTGTCTCTGCTGTCCATCAGTCGCGACTGCACCCAAGTCTTCTGCGGGTACCTCACTGCAGTGATCTTCTTCAAGGGCGGTTTCATTCTCATTTGTGTCGCTCGTATCAGTGTCAAGAGGAACAAGACGGCACAGGTACCTGCGGTATCTGATAAAAGTGTACGAAATTATGATCGGGGTAAAGTCTTCTAACGAGTCCCATAAAACAAACGGCTATTCAACCTCTATTCGTTTTGTTTTCATTCATACAGCGAATCAAATCCTGGTTCAAATAGATCAACATATTAGATTATATATTAGTTCAATCCTCCCAAAGCGCTGCAAAAAAGGGCGTATCGAAGAGAGGAAGGAGGAAGGCATTATTATTATTATTATTATTATTATTATTAATATTATTATTATTATTATTATTATAATATAAGAAAGTTTTAGCCTCCCTTAACCACGACAAAGATGTTCCAAGAGAGGAAAGAGGAAGGCACCATTTAGTATGGAGTTGAGGGAACGTGGAATCTATGCACAAGGTGCACAGAAACAGTAAGCTAGGAAAGAATGAAACAAGAAAAAAGTTGAAGAATAAAGTAGTAGGAGCTGAAAAACAGGACAGCAGTGAACCGAAAAAAGATGGTCCGTAACAAAACAAAAACCTATTTTATTAAAACAAAAAGGAAGCCTACCTAACCTTTAGCTCGGGCCCACACATGGTTCCCCTGGGAGTGCTAATTCCCATAGATACAATAGTTGTATCCCCCTGAGGGGAAGGAGGAAGGCAACAATTAGTATGGAGGCAAGGGAATGCGGAATCTATGCAGAAGAGGCACTGAAAAAATGAGTTGAGGAAGAAGTTCGTGAAACAAGATAAAAGTTGAAGAAAGTAGTACGGGCTGAAAAACAGGACAGCAGTGAACCGAAAAAAGGTGGTCCTTAACATAACAAAAACTTTATTTCAGCAGAAAATAAGGCTTATCTAACTCTCAGTTCGGACCCATGTACATTTTTCTCCTAGGAGTACTAATTCCCATAGACACAAAAGTTGTATCCCCCTGAGGAGAGAAATGAAAATGAAGTATTTCGAAAATGCACCGAATCTTGCATATAGTCAAGTGTCGTTGCCGGACTCGGTGGAATTTGTTGTTCTGGGTTGATTCATTGACGAGGGCACTGCTGATATTAGCATCGAATTGTCTCATGAAAAGAAAAGGCATAGTATTTAATCAGCTTGATGTGTGATTAGGATAAGAGCAACATGTTAAAGATAATTTTATACTCAATAATATATGGATAAGATCACTAGGAGTGCTTTCCGGGCTTACAAGTAACAATTAGCCCTTTATAAACACTCCATTGCAATCGTTATGAGAAATAATCCTAGTGATGCACCTCCTGCAGAACATCAATTGTTCAATGTGTCAAATCACTTGGAAAATTGTCTATACTGATAAATTTATCAATGGGACCAGACAATCGGTTTCCAGGCCTCATCTGCTAGACTATTAAAGAAATGGAAAAATGCAAAGTAAGACCTTCGCCGACAAGAGTTTCCTGAACAGGTGCTGACTAAGCGTTGATAATAAGTTGTTCGCGTTTAAATTGATAATAATGATCACAAGAAGCTTTAACGTGTGAGGAGATGTGTAAATAGGTATTTCTCGATCGCATTAACTTCCATTAACATTAGCCTCCCAAGTGGTTGTGCTCATTGTGAATCTTTCTCGCCCCATAAGCTTGAAGGAACGAGCTGAATCGAGCGTCTTGATCTGAGCCTGTCAACGCACTTCAATTAAATATAACAAATTAGTTGAATGCTAATTCTTTAAAGAATAATTAACTAGTTGGTAGTTGCTGATGAAATAATATCTAAATGCTGTACTCGTTACCACATGCACTGATCGTATTCATGTAAAACTAAACCATCCTTATAAATTTCAACGCGGTATGACTTCGAAGCTGGAAAACATAATGCTAAAGTATATTGATATAAATTAAAAAAAGTTGCCTATTATGAAGCTGAAAAATAGCACCAATTTTCATTAAAAAATGTTCTATTTACCTCCACATTCCGCAGCACACGAAGCTTATCACAGAAAGCGTGCTCGCCGCAATCAGAACGCCTGAAACTGGTTTTATCATTTCAGCTTCGGTTACACCGTCTTCGTTTTCACTTATGGTATCTTCTGCTTCGAAGCCTTCCACTTCAGTTGACTCGTCAGTCGCGGTATCGTACACTGGACCATCGTAGGCCTGTATAAATTCGCATTCCTCTTCTTTGCCGACAACCGTATCGTATGCGTACTCTGTATCCTGAATACTTATATTGAACTTGTTTGATTTAATTGAATAAATTGACTCATTTTCCGACGAGTTTTCATTTGCTTGGGGAGGGTCAGAGATACACTGCAAAACGTTCAATTTACGTATTTCTACACTCCCTCCTTTCCGTACGAGAACGCTACCACTGTTGACGCGCGAAAAGCGGGTGTCGTCTAAAACGAGTTTTCCGAAAAGATGGATGGCACCTGCCTCCAGAGTAGTTACCCTTGTGCGGTTGAGCACTAGAGTCGCTCCAGGCATCACTATGATGGAACTGTTGAGCACTTCACTCACATGACCAACTTCGATCGTAAGATTGTTTGTCACAATCAGCCTCCAGATGGTATAAATACGTGTCCGCTTGAAAATCCCACTGCTTACTTTTAAATGCATGTTATGGATCTGGGAGTCTCGCACCCTCACAAGTTCAACTTGATTGAGCAGAGGCAGATGAGTTACGAAACTGTTCTCTATGTTGAGGTCCACCACATTGGATTCGATGGTGAACATCCTAGAGCGTAGCAAGTGCAGCTTGTGGAAGCACGAGTCATTTTGTTGCGTTATAAAGTAGCTCTTCGAGGATTCTATGAGGATCTGTTAAGAAGAACAACAAATTCATGATAGTTACAAACAGGAGTTCTTCAGACCTCAAGAAAATTAGTATTACCGAGAACAGTGAAAAGAATATGGACGAGCGAGAGACTGCTACCCAGTCCAACTTCTTCGCCGCCAGCAAGCATGATTTTTGCCACCTAAACTATTTAATCGCTTGGGCGGCGAAAACATGCATGCTCCGGCGAAAAAGATACACTGGGTAATAAGTCTCCTTGAATCCCAAATTACTTTTATTTGTACCAAGGTAAAATATCATTTGAGAAGAAACGAACTGCCGTAGATTGTGTTTCTGGGAAAAAACTCTGCTAGATTAGATAAGAAATTGGTTTCAGGATCCTTAACCGCAACAAAAGTGCTCCTGAGAGAGAAAAGAGGGAAACATCATTTAGAAATGACTTATAGGAACGAGAAAACCATGTACAAGATGTGACCCGCACCCTGCTCACAGGAACAGGAAGATTGAAAGACCTTTTTAAAAAATAAAAATAAAAGAAAAAATATAGATGCTGGAAGGAACGTCTGCCGTAAACAAAAAAAATCTTTATTGAAACGAAACCTATATATCCCAACATCAGGTAGGCATACCTTACCTTCAGCACACCTTATTTTCCCCCATTGATACCATAGTCGTATCCTCCCGAGGGGATAAAAACCAAGGCTAAACCTCCGTTTCTGCTCAGTTCGATGATCATAGAGAAACTCAGCGAATTGAATTTAAATTGGTACTACAGGGGCGAAAAATTTACATGTCTTGGTTAACGCAGCTCACTATGCAGGCAAAAGAATACGTGAGCATTTCGAAACGAAAAGGTAGGTTGAGAGTAAAGAATGAAAGACATATACATGTTGGAGGTCAGTTTAACGGTACGCCGGCGTCGTCCACGAGGGAGACATGGGTAAAGAACGAAAAATAAGGCCTGCGAAACTAAAAACCAACTCCAACATCAACCTTCTACAACATCAGTTACCGATTCTGTAGTTGGTAGCTAAGTTAACTCCTGAGGAGAACTAGTGCCTCATAATAGACTGACGAGCGGCCACTGAGCATATCACCGAGCGCTCATCGGAAACCCTGCATGTCCCGAAGACTGCCAAGTCCTCTTGACGCGCTGAAGGACAATCCCCCTCACCGCAGCCAACAGAAGGAACTTGTTAATGTTGTGTAATGAAACTTTGAATAGGGAAGAACCTACAACCATGACTGAATTCGTTACGAGTTCATCTGATTGAGTTCGTTGGAAATAGATTATTGGTACTCTCATCGAAAATTTCATTGAAATCTTGGAACGAAACATCGTTGCTAAATCACCGTTATTTTAATTGTTATCAACGATTTTATGTTGCTCTAATTTGTTATAGTTTTTTAGTTTCGATCACTGCGACGCTCTCTGATGCAATGGAGGTCCAACTGAATGAAGTTCGAAAAATAAAGCTATAAGAAACCCACATCGATTGACAGTCGTAACGAGCAACGAGACGTGCAAACGCAATGAAGATTTCCTACCGTTAACAAGTGAGCATGTTGCCAACTGCTTTTTGTAAAGGAACAGATTAGATTAGCTTATTAGTTAGTTTAAGCCTCCCTATCCTCAACGAATGAGATCCAAAGAGAGGAAGGAATAAGGCACCATCTAGTATGGAGTTAAGGGAACGCGGAATCCATGCAGAAAGGGCACAGAAATAGTAAGATGAGAAAGAAGTTCATGAAACAAGATCACAGTTTAAGAAGACAGTAGTAGGTGATGAAAAAACAGGACGGCAATGAACCGCAAAAAGATGGTCCGTAATAAAACAAAAACCTGTGTTATTTTAACAAAAGAAAGCCTACCTAACCTTTAGCTCGGGCCCTCACATTGTCCTCCTGGGAGCGCTAATTCCCATAGATACACTAGTTGTATCCCCCTGAGGGGTTGTAAAGGAACATATTTCTGTGAAAAATTCCTTCTTTTCCCCATTCAAAGTAGAGCATCTCAAAAAATTTTCATATAGTTTTTAAAGATAGAACTTAATTTAAGACCGAAGATAGAAACTCGATATTTCCCGATGCATATTCAAACTCTCTGCTTTGCTTCTAAATATATATCCCAGAAGCCATCATAAAAATGCAAAAGAATTCTGAGGAACTTGGTTCAGAGGTCACGCCTAAAAATATTGCGACAAATTGCCCAATTGTCGTAAAACATACCACACTATTACTGATGACGAAATTTTTCCTGAAACATTTTATGAATACTTGAGATTTTATTCTCTTCTTTAACTTCTTAAGAAGACAAAGTAAAAGAAGAGATTAAGAATATTATCCCATAAGCATGGGAAAATGGGACTGCATTTCATTGGGTCAAATTTGTGGCAGTGAAAGTGTTAAATTGCACCTGAGAATGGGAATAACTACGCACCTCTTGAAGACAGTGATCGGCAATAGTCAAGTTATTGACAAAGTAGAGTTCCACTGACTTGAACTGATCCAGCACGTTGTTACCGCCTAGTTGAATCAAGGTTTCCTGCAACATTCATCATTTTTGGGTTAGAAATTTTTGGAGCTCTTCAGTGTTACGCTGATGAAATTTATCCTCGCTCGGTCTTCCGATTTCCAAAATAAAAATTCATTTGCACGCAGAAGCAGATTAAATTTTTCTGCACCTAATATTTTATGAGTAAAGAATGAGAAAAAGTGAGGTAACATTTTTCTTTTCCCCACTGCATTGTAATTCTTGTTGAGTATATTTACGGTATACAGCAAATGCTTTTTCCCTTTTACGTTTTCGATTCTGTTATCAAACTCGAAAATCAGTGACATCTCCGAAACTGGATCCTGATAACCCAATCTGTACGCAGCATCTTTCAAATTAATAAATATTTCATTTTTTTATATTTTCCGACATTAAGAAGCAGGGTACATCTTGAGAAACTCTGTGCGTATTCTTCTACCAGATTTTGCCGCTTAAATGTTTCCTAACAATCTTGGCCTGGGGTCTCCTTAGGAAAGAAGACTGACGGCAGATTGTCACAGAAGATGACAACAGAGCCACCCAAGTGTAGGTAAAAAGATGATCACAGAACAAGTCAGGCTATAGGTGTGCATCACGGAGTAAAATTGAACTTGAGAGATTGCTGTCAAGATAAAGCATTTTTAACGACAGATAAGGACAAGGAGCGGACAAAGCGACAGATAGGAAGCGTTCCGAGGCAGAACTTCAAGAATGAGGCAGAATGTATAACGAAACTCACGACCAATCTGGCAGACGGAGGGGAGATTGGAAGTTACGAAGGCACATAAAGACTAAAGTAAAAAGTCAGCGAATAGTTAATATAGGGAGACCAGAAGTGAAAAGCGAAGATAAGTATGAAAAGTGAGAAAATAATGGCAGCTACTCCGAATTCTGCCGTTAATTTGTTAAAACGGGTATACTAATTTGAATACAACACACTAGCTTGCCAGCTGAGCTAGAAATGAACGCGTTAAACAAAAATGAAAAACGAAAATTCAGAGTGCTCAGCTTCACTGTTCGTCAGCCTTCCTCTCTTCGAAGATCTTTGAGGTTAGAGAGGCTGAAATTCATCCATAATCTAATTTTGTACCGTAAAAAGCGTTAATTAAACAAAACGTTAAATACGAACTTGTAAAAATAGAAATGTGTTTTAATTTATAAAAATCCTAGCAATAACTTTTCAGTGCATTGCAAATGTGTATTCTTCATAGCAATAGTGTCACCCGTTCTATTTTCACATCCCACTGTAAGGTTACTTCTTAATGGCAAAGATACAAAGCAGCAGATAAAATGGGACATTTCAGTACTTTTTGATTCGAATAAACCTGAATCCAAATGGATTAGTTGTCTTTTAAAATTTTAGACCATAATTTAAAAAAACTCTCCGATACAATACTGGAAAATTCATTTTCAAATCAAGATACGACAGATCAAAAGAAATTTAACAACTCGAAAACTATATACTTTTTCTGAAACTAAATCACATTCAGTTATTATAAACTCTGTACGAGTAACGCCCATTACAAAAAGAGAGCCTCACTGTGTTCCTCCGAAAGTCGCACAAAATCTTGGAAGGAGTATCTCTCTGGCAATGCTTGCGGGGGTCGAGGATTGTAACGCCGGCATTGCGGCCGCCAGGCGGCGCTGCGACGCGGGCGTGCGGAGCGTCACGGAGGCCAACGCAGCCCCACAGCCACGGCGGCGTCGGGGAGTCCAGGTACAGCGCCTGCAACACCGGCGATGCAGTGCTGAACGATGCTAATTGATGGTGACCCTAAATTGATATAATGAAGCGACGCCTCAGTGTTTAAAGAAAGACATTGAGGTTAGGCTATAAATCAGTTTATGTCTCCGTCAATCACAATATAGTGTTCTCGAAAGTGGAAAGAAGAAGGGATGAGGCTGCACCAGTTTTGAGTACACTGAATGACTGCAGCAATGTACCTTCCCAGTGAAAGAGAACACAAACAACTACGAGCAGCTGCCACCGAATTACGAGGCGAGAAACACTGACGCTGACAAAGCCTTATCCAATAAAAAAAACAGAACTACGGCAAACTTTCACGGGAAAGATTCTATACAAAATACAAATTTCACACTGGACTAAATCTCACTAATGTGGATAGAAAGCCAATTCAAGTTACCACCAACTTCTCCTCCACACTCACGGCTACTAAGAAAATACTCGTCTGCCTAGATTCTCCTTTGCCTCGTTTGCCGAATGTAAGAGTCATCTGTAACGTCTCTTGAGCACTGTGAGCGTACATTTAAATGAAAAACACTGAAGATTTAAATAACAATATAATAATAATGAAGGCATCTACGGATGCTTTATTTCCAATCAAGCCTGATACATATCACCTTGTATATTGGATTTTCAAATGCCTCATAACTAACGCCAGGACGCCATGACGCTTTCCCCCGGTCAAGACCGGTACCCATTTCAGACACCTGGGTAGAGTGGGGTATTGTGCTTGGAATTTTTCTCCTATACCCAACAGAGAAAATATAATATGCAGCGTTATATATATAAAGCAGTGTTATAAAATAAACTACTCATATATGTAACTTGAGAGAGAGAATGTAGCTTCAAGTGAATATAAGATATTTTATTCTGTCTCTGTCGCAAGCAGGCAGGAGACTTAAATTGGGTGCATCCAACATAAATAAGGGGTGTCAATGAACGTGGAAACGTTTGGTCTTGGCTGGGTATAAGTTTATGAGCGGGTGCTAGATGATGGACAGAATTTTACGACGAGGTAATAAAGAAAGAACCGCACTCTTGCTTCTTTGCTTTGGGCAGGCAGGGAAGGCCCCTACTAAAAAAAACAAGAGTCGCCGATCATAAAGTTATGGGAGAGCGAACAAAATCTGGCCCCTTTTCAACCCTCGCGATTAGACATGGCACTGGGCAAAACCTGAGTGACCGCTCGAGGTTGCCTCATCTCATACTTGCCTCCCTGTATTAATTCCCGACCTGCCTCCTGGAGACGGCGGAGATGATCGGTCCGGTCTGGCTGCAGTCGAGGCGCCGGTCGGTGACTGCACTGCTGATCAGCAGCTGAGCTCCGTCAGCAAGGTAGATCATGCCTTCCTGGGGCTGCTGGAACCTCACCTCCGCCAGCAGCAGCTTCCCCGACAGCACCCGGATGGCTGCAACGGGAACAGTTAACTCAAATTCGTGACAATCACACCTAACCACACACCTTCGCCATGCAAGATAGGGTTCAACAGTGTATTATTAATAGCCTAAGTACATATAAGTAATATTATTGTTTAGAATATTTTCATATAAAAATCAGCCAGAATCATTCGAAGTTCGAAACCTTTAATACTGTTCGGTTAAAAATGAAGTCAAATGAAAAGAATATCATTCTTCCGCAGTTCGAGTTCAGCATTTTGATGTAGCATGGATTGAAATGTTTAAAAAAATCCAATCACCCGCACAATCTGAGTTACTTGACGGCAAAAATTCAGCGAGTTAAAATGAGCACCTAATGAAGGAGTAGAATATGTTGCAGAACTGAGTCCACGTTCAAAAGAAACGCTCTCCAATGAAAGCAGATTGTGCGAGTAAGAATTAAAGCGCCTAAAGAAAATAAGTATCATGGCATTCATGAGCACCTGTTGCTTGTGTTCTTGAACTAAACGAGTCCTCAAAATTGCATTTGCTGTGTTGATCCGTTTAGTTTGATCTACTTCAAACTTGCATTCATAGCCTGCGAAGAAGTTGCGAAGAATTCATAGTTGCGAAGAAGGAAGCGATTCAGGTGCTAAGAAATTGGACATTACACGATGAAGGCAGCCGACGACATCTGTTTGACACTGAATCTACGTCCCAAAAAGTTGAGCTGTTTAACTAAATCGGAGATTTCTATCAGTGTGGAATAGTGCGACAGGCTCATTTGAAAAACAATGCTTTTCGAATAAACGAGTGTTGGCTTCCGTCACAAAAAGCATACAACTCTTCTAAGCCATGATATATCACAAATATCCAAGCACGCCGAAATATACCTGTATACGCTTGAAGTCAACTCCCGAGTTTCCACCCATTTAAACTGAACTCGGAATTCCCTAAAAGTTAGGTTAATCTTACTATAAAATCCGTATAAAACCTGCGTAATGTGCGTACATTTTAGAATTTGTTAGTTAAGCAGTGCCGACCAGAGGAAGATAAATACATTGATTGAAGCATATGTACGTGGTGTCTCAGCTCTAATAGAATGACTAGCAGCTCAAGCTACATTTGACGCATTTGTACGATGATGGCCGTCATGATGGCCTCTATTTTATAACCTCCCGAATGTACGAATTTTCTCACCTACCGAATGCACGAATTTTCTCACCTACCGAATGTACGAATTTTCTCACCTTCCGAACGTACGAATTTTCTCACCTTCCGAATGTACGAATTTTCTCACCTTCCGAATGTACGAATTTTCTCACCTACCGAATGTACGAATTTTCTCACCTTCCGAATGTACGAATTTTCTCACCTTCCGAACGTACGAATTTTCTCACCTACCGAATGTACGAATTTTCTCACCTACCGAATGTACGAATTTTCTCACCTTCCGAACGTACGAATTTTCTCACCTACCGAATGTACGAATTTTCTCACCTTCCGAATGTACAAATTTTCTCACCTTCCGAATGTACAAATTTTCTCACCTTCCGAATGTACGAATTTTCTCACCTACCGAATGTACGAATTTTCTCACCTACCGAATGTACGAATTTTCTCACCTACCGAATGTACGAATTTTCTCACCTACCGAATGTACGAATTTTCTCACCTACCGAATGTACGAATTTTCTCACCTACCGAATGTACGAATTTTCTCACCTACCGAATGTACGAATTTTCTCACCTACCGAATGTACGAATTTTCTCACCTACCGAATGTACGAATTTTCTCACCTACCGAATGTACGAATTTTCTCACCTACCGAATGTACGAATTTTCTCGCCTTCCGAATGTACGAATTTTCTCACCTACCGAATGTACGAATTTTCTCACCTACCGAATGTGCGAATTTTCTCACCTACCGAATGTGCGAATTTTCTCACCTACCGAATGTACGAATTTTCTCACCTCCCGAATGCACAAAAGTAAAATTGGACGAAGAGATCACGGTCGGAGTCTCCAGATCCGAGAAATGATCGATGATGAGAGCCTGTACCTGAAATAACAATAGCTCATCATGCTCATATTAACATACTTTAAATTGGTTGAACATTTAAAAAATAAATCATTTCACTTAACATGAAAAACTGAATTGACTTATCAAGCATTCCTTGAACAGAAATGTAAATATTAAATGAAAAATTCACCAGGTAATAGATAGAGTGGGCAGTGCCAGAAAAAAATGAATAAAAATAAAATGTTTTTCACTGATGAACTACACCAAGTGCGTGTACCCAAAAAAGCTTGTAATTTTGTTAATGGAAATCGTTTGCTACTCGTTGACTCAGCATTGAATACTGATCGCAAATCCGTTCTGATTTGGGAAAATAGTTAACTTTGGCGAAATAGTAGCAAGAATTGGCACCAGCAAATAACATTGTCGCTTGTCTGCCTTACTTTCCCGATGATAATCGCTGTACATCTCCGTTTTTCTTTAAAATTTATCATTTGTGCTCGCATTGTAGATGAATCTTGAGTACGAAAATCTCGTGAGGAAAAACGTGAACTTGATTTTCCTGACAGCGAGTTCAATCACCGAAAAGCTAAGGGCATCAGATTATTATTATGATTATTATTATTATTATATAAGAAAGTTTCAGCCTCCCTTAACCACGACAAAGATGTTCCAAGAGAGGAAAGAGGAAGGCACCATTTAGTATGGAGTTGAGGGAACGTGGAATCTATGCACAAGGTGCACAGAAACAGTAAGCTAGGAAAGAAGTTCATGAAATAAGAAAAAGTTGAAGAAGAAAATAGTAGGTGCTGAAAAACAGGACAGCAGTGAACCGAAAACAGATGGTCCGTAACAAAACAAAAACCTATTCTATTTCAACAAAAGGAAGCCTACCTAACCTTTAGCTCAGGCCCTCACATAGTCCCCCTGGGAGCGCTAATTCCCATAGATACAATAGTTGTATCCCCCCGAGGGGAGGGCATCAGATTAGATTAAAAGTAAGTTTGAGTAATTCAGGGCCACATAAAATGTGTCCCTTAAGAGAGGAAATAGGACGGCCCCATTCAGTATGGAACTTAGAGAAAGGGAATTCGCTGTTTTCACTCACCGAATTTTTCGCCCAAGAAAACAGTAACATCGGTAGAGAAAATGAAACACAACCATTGAAAAAGAAAATAATAGATACATGAAGAAGTACACTAGTGTACCGAGAAAAGAGAGGTCATAACAGAAGAAAAACCTTCGTTTAAAAAACTACATTAACTCAAAACCGAGACCTCGCGTGTTTAGATTAGGTAAACTGGTTTATGCCTCCCTAACAAACAAAAACGTTCCGAAAAGAAAAAGGGAAGCACCATTAGTATGGACTTAGGAAATGCTGACTCTATGCGCAAGGTGTGTTTCTACACAAGTTTCACAGTGCTTAGAAATAGTAAGTTGAAAAAGAAGTTTATGAAACAAGATAAAAGTTGAACAAGATATTAGTTCGTGATAAATAAAGGAGAGCAGTGATCCCCAAAAAGATGGTTCATTATAAGAAAAAACATGTCATTTCAACTAAAGGGAAGCTAGCCTAACTCTCACCTCGGAACGACGCATATCCCCCCGGAGAGTGTTCATTCCCACGAATACAATAGATGGATCTCCCTCAGGAGGAACCCCGTATGTTTTTCCTAGAATTATTATTATTATTATTATATAAGAAAGTTTTAGCCTCCCTTAACTGAACGACAAAGATGTTCTAAGAGAGGAAGGAGGAAGGCACCATTTAGTATGGAGTTTAGGGAACGCGGAATCTATGCACATGGTGCACAGAAACAGGAAGCTATGAAAGAAGTTCATGAAACAAGAAAAAGTTGAAGAAGAAAGTAGTAGGTGCTGAAAAACAGGACAGCAGTGAACTGAAAAAAGATAGTCCGTAACAAAACGAAAACCTATTATTTTCCAACAAAAGGAAGCCTACCTAACCTTTAGCTCGGGCCCTCATATTGTCCCCCTGGGAGCGCTAATTCCCATAGATACAATACTTGTATCCCCCTGAGGGGTGTTTTTCCTAGAAACGGTACTTTTCATGCATACAGTACAGTCATTTTTTTCTCAGAAGATGGGGGAGGGGGCGACGAGAAGGGAGAAGTTCCCTAGCATACTTCAGCAAGGCAGTAAATTGTCTACATTTATAAGGCCTATTTTTCACGTTTCAATTTTATCGCCCCAAATTCAGTTACAAGTGTGGCCAATGATTTTGGGAGAAGTGATTTTTTTCCATTTCACTGTTAAACTAATCTGGCGTAATCTTGCGTAGTTTTTGATTGGTTGATCCCGGAAAATATCATAAAGGATAAATAAAAATATAAATTTACCACAAACAATTTTTAATAACCTGCAAAAGTAAAAAATAATTATTTTCAATATTTTCAATGTTGAACACGTTTCTTCAAAACTGTTTTGATGCGCTTTAGCATATTGTTCACTAATTTTTCAATGATGTGATCAAAGGACTTCCTGCTCTTCAATTCAGGCTAAATTAGTTGGCTTCTTCTTGTTCACTCGACTTTTGACGGTAGAACATAAATTTCGATAGGATTCAGATCAGCCGAATTCCCAGGCCAAGGACCCAAAATCTTCACTCCATTATCTTCGAGGAGCATTTCAAGTACTCTTGCATTATGACAAGGAGTGCCACCATGTAAGTAAGCCCTCTCTTTGTCGGGAAACTGACCAGTCATAGTTGGAAGGAGACGATCTTTTAAGACTTTCTAGGTATCAGGCCGAATTCATTGCTGTGTTTTTAGGTAAAATAGTCAGTGCTTCAGTTCCCTTACCTGGAAAGCAGTGTCAGACGTGAAGATAGGAGGATGCTTGACCGTTGAAACAGCACTCAGCATGTTAAATCTCTCGTCTTTTCTCGTCGCACGAGGCTTTTCCCGAAGGTGGGTGGTAAAAAGAGGGAACAAAGAATCATCGGAGAAAATGACTTTGCCCTATTGTTACGCAGTCCAATACAAGTACATTGAGCTGGTCTTTGATGTTCTTCGCCGTAAAAAGTGGCTACTTCGCAGCTCTCCTTAAAGCTAGTACGTTGTCGAAAAGTCGACGTCGAACAGTTCGCGCTGAGGCATGGACGTCATCTTTCTCCCATTCTAGTGCATGCTCTGAATTGCAGGCAGTCCTTTCCCGTAACGAGTAGCGCACTAAAACCACATCTTGACGAACCGAGGACAATCTTTTCTTGCCAGAGCTATTTTTACCCCTATGGAATTTGTCACGTTGAATTGTTTTATCAATCTGTACACAGTTGGTGATGCAAGTTACTTGGCAACGATTTCCTTTTTTGATTGACCACTTCCTAATTTCTTCCGAAATCACTATGACTTTGAATCTGGTAAAGAAAACATTTTTTTAGAAATATAAAAACAATAATTTAACAAAATATTTGAAAATAAACATGTCACTCACCTTGCAAACGATTTTTTCATCAGTTCCAATGCCCGTATAAGCTTTTAAATATAAATAGGTTTTCACAAATAGGTTTTCCGTATTTTAGGAAGAACAAAATCGGTAAATTTAAAAAAAATCTACATAATTTATTTTTAACCTCGCTCCTAAGTTATTTCGCTACATTATAGGACTGTTAACGATCAAGCATAAGTATATTCTGAAATAAAGCCCTGAAATAAAAAAATTCCCAAAATCATTGGCCACGCCTGTACACTTGCAAATGAAAAACAATAAAATAAAACAATTTAAGATAAAATAAATTCAAAACTCCCTGTAAACTGTGCATATGATTCCCAACCTATGTTCGTCATTTTTTTTTGTGCCTGTTAACAAAAGACAGGATATACGTAATAAATTTCTGAGTGCAAACCCTGTAGCTCAAAAATTTCGCATCGTACTTATAAAGTATGTACTCGAATATGAACAAAATCGTCTGCTACCCTTATCGCTATTGAATAAGGACTATAATTACGACCTATCCATGTGACATAACATTCCAATAAATTAATTATCAGAACACCAAAGGGTTCAAGCATTTAGAAGTCAGCGAAACCCAACTAAGGAAAATACAAACTTCTCCAAAGGTGACGCCAGAGATGCTTATTGGTGTGTTGATGGCGAACTCCTGGACTACTCCGATGTGCCCTGCAGTGATGAAGGAAGGCACTTTAGGAACACTTGGCCTCAGTTCTAAATGTTCCAGGACACCGATGCTCAAATTCTTTGATTGGAAGCTCATCATGTCACCCAGGTCTAGATACTTTATGTTCGAGTTGCCTTCTGTAGCTCTGAACTCGTCGAAGCGCCGTGAGAGGAGTGTAGTCAAATTTGAATTTTCTAGTTGTAGCTGAGATCGAAGTCGACAACTAATGCTTGGAGAACCAAATTCAAAAGCTTCTGAATGGTAAAAGAATCCGTTAATGTTTTTTAAAGTGATGTTTCGGAAGCAGCCTTCGCTGATAGCGATGTTTGGGTGGTGCCGAATTGTGATGTACTCGAAGACATCCTTCCTCAGAATGAGATCTAAAGGCTGAAATAAACAATTTAGTTAAATGCAGTTGTTGAGACCCAATAATTCAAAATACTAAATTCAACACAAAAAATTAATTTTGAAAAAAAAATAAAGATTAATTTTTTGCTGAACTAACCTTCACCCTTCGCCCCACTTGCCAAAAAAATTATAGAATATAAGCCTATGCATCATTATACTCGACACGCCACATTTATTATTATCAATTTTATTCAAGAAGTAAATACGATGAGAGCACCCACCGTCTCCGCATAAGTGAACATATCACAGTCCCACTGAAAATGTTCGACATCGCACACATCCCTCATTTCAGATGCACGAATTAGATGCCTCGATTTATGCGTCAGCTGGAGGTCCTCAACATTTGTTTGATCTTCCACGGGATTGCCATTGATGACGACGTTCTTTAGTATGAAGTGAGTCGCAGGAAGCGAGGAAAAACAAGGCTCGTCGCACTGTTCAATGACGACATTTTTCAGAGACAACGTCCCTCCCGACTGCACCTCAACAGCATCCCGATGGAGATGACCAATTCTGGTGTTGACCAACGCGAGCGCTAAGACTACGGCTAGACCGTGGGGATGCACCGTATTTATGTTTGACCCGCTAATATACATCTCATTTGCACGAGTGGAGCCAATGCGCTGTATGCTGCAACTGTATATGACCACTGAACAATTTAATGTAACGTTACTGAAGTATTGAACTTTAGAAGCTTCAGCTCGGAAGCCTAATTGAGATTCTTCTTCCGGCGTTGAAAAAGCAGATGGCTCTCGCGGTTCTACGGTAATTTTTAAATCTTGTATAAGGATAACAGTCGAATGGAACTATAGAACTTTCTCTAATACGAAAGTTTGAGTCATAATGCCAATTTTGCTGTTGGAAACTGAAGTTATTCTTGCAGGAGGTAACTTACTGGCCTCGCAGTTAGCCACGTGCAGCTCCAGGGTATCACTTGGGGTGATCTGCAAATTAGAAGTCATTTTAAGATTCGAAAGGTATTTTCACCGTAGTGAGAATATAATTTAAGGGGTGAAAGATGGGGCACCAGCTCTTGCTACTTTGAATATACGTGCTAACATCGCAGCGCAACTCTGGATAAAAGTTTAAAGACGCGAAAAATAGGACCTGATGCATTCATACATGCTGCCAAAAAAGCCTCAAGGACCCGATTCCGAACCCACCATCACTAGTGATCTCTTGACAGATTATGGATATTTTTTGTAAATCAAAATTCTCCGAAATTTGAATTTGTTCGCCCCCCCTGAACAAAAATGATGTGTTAATCTGTGGGTCTCTCTCCAAGCTCCTTCCGCAGTGGGGAAGATAATAACGTGAAGAGATATACATATTCCTTAAGCATGCACCAACTCTGCATAATTTATTAATCATCTTCAATCTCCAAGTGTCACCGAATTCTCAATTAACCATTCACTATTTCTTGCTACTCTGTAAAAAAAAAGTGTGCAAATTAAATGCTTGTAAATTCAAGATAAACACATAATCATCACACATGCAAACGTATGCTTTAACTCACGAGCTCAAAATTTGCCAGAGTCGAGTTGTGGACAAAGATCTTTTGGACCTTCTGAGCATCAAACTTCATGGTGAGAGGCCAAGCGTTTGTGAAGAAAACGGTCTCGTCAACGTGAAAATCCACGGAGAAAATTCCAGGCTGAAGAATAAATAATACGATCACCGAAACCTTATTCACAGATCAAAGAACATCGATTACAGCAAAAAACCCTCTGGTTCGCTGAATGTTTCTGCTCAATGAAAATCGATGTCAAAATTTCAACGAACGTTACTTGATTGAACCATTATGTAGGTTTGTTTAAGCATTCCTATTTACAGACAAAGTGGTCAAAATTGAATATTGAGGGAAGAATCATTTAGAGAGGACTTAATGGAATTGAGAATCTATCCAGATGATTTGCCTCCGTGCACCTCCAGCTCATAGAAACCGCATAATTGAAAGAAGTCGATGAAAGAAAATGTAAGTTGAATCAGAAATTTATGGACACTAGGACCAGGCACAAATAAACCAGAAAAAAATGGTTTGTGACAAAAAAAAACGTTTAAACAAAAGGTAAATTTACCCAACCTTCAGCTCTGGATTCAAATATTACCTAGTAGCGTTTGAACCATTTGAGGGGCCTTTGAACCATTAGAGAGACGTTTGAACCATTAGAGAGACGTTTGAACCATTAGAGAGACGTTTGAACCATTAGAGAGAAGTTTGAACCATTAGAGAGACGTTCGAACCATTAGAGAGACGTTCGAACCATTAGAGAGACGTTCGAACCATTAGAGAGACGTTCGAACCATTAGAGAGACGTTCGAACCATTAGAGAGACGTTCGAACCATTAGAGAGACGTTCGAACCATTAGAGAGACGTTCGAACCATTAGAGAGAAGTTTGAACCATTAGAGAGACGTTCGAACCATTAGAGAGACGTTCGAACCATTAGAGAGACGTTCGAACCATTAGAGAGACGTTCGAACCATTAGAGAGACGTTCGAACCATTAGAGAGACGTTCGAACCATTAGAGAGACGTTCGAACCATTAGAGAGACGTTCGAACCATTAGAGAGACGTTCGAACCATTAGAGAGACGTTCGAACCATTAGAGAGACGTTCGAACCATTAGAGAGACGTTCGAACCATTAGAGAGACGTTCGAACCATTAGAGAGACGTTCGAACCATTAGAGAGACGTTCGAACCATTAGAGAGACGTTCGAACCATTAGAGAGACGTTCGAACCATTAGAGAGACGTTCGAACCATTAGAGAGACGTTCGAACCATTAGAGAGACGTTCGAACCATTAGAGAGACGTTCGAACCATTAGAGAGACGTTCGAACCATTAGAGAGACGTTCGAACCATTAGAGAGACGTTCGAACCATTAGAGAGAGGTTCGAACCATTAGAGAGACGTTCAAACCATTAGAGAGACGTTCAAACCATTAGAGAGACGTTCAAACCATTAGAGAGACGTTCGAACAATTAGAGAGACGTTCGAACCATTAGAGAGACGTTCGAACCATTAGAGAGACGTTCGAACCATTAGAGAGACGTTCGAACCATTAGTGAGACGTTCGAACCATTAGAGAGACGTTCGAACCATTAGAGAGACGTTCGAACCATTAAAGAGACGTTTGAACCATTAGAGAGACGTTTGAACCATTAAAGAGACGTTTGAACCATTAAAGAGACGTTTGAACCATTAAAGAGACGTTTGAACCATTAGAGAGACGTTTGAACCATTAGAGAGACGTTTGAACCATTAGAGAGACGTTTGAACCATTAGAGAGACGTTTGAACCATTAGAGAGACGTTTGAACCACTAGAGAGACGTTTGAACCACTAGAGAGACGTTTGAACCACTAGAGAGACGTTTGAACCACTAGAGAGACGTTTGAACCACTAGAGAGACGTTTGAACCACTAGAGAGACGTTTGAACCATTAGAGAGACGTTTGAACCACTAGAGAGACGTTTGAACCATTAGAGAGACGTTTGAACCATTAGAGAGACGTTTGAACCATTAGAGAGACGTTTGAACCATTAGAGAGACGTTTGAACCATTAGAGAGACGTTTGAACCATTAGAGAGACGTTTGAACCACTAGAGAGACGTTTGAACCATTAGAGAGACGTTTGAACCATTAGAGAGACGTTTGAACCATTAGAGAGACGTTTGAACCATTGGAGAGACGTTTGAACCATTAGAGAGACGTTTGAACCATTAGAGAGACGTTTGAACCATTAGAGAGACGTTTGAACCATTAGAGAGACGTTTGAACCATTAGAGAGACGTTTGAACCATTAGAGAGACGTTTGAACCATTAGAGAGACGTTTGAACCATTAGAGAGACGTTTGAACCATTAGAGAGACGTTTGAACCATTAGAGAGACGTTTGAACCATTAGAGAGACGTTTGAACCATTAGAGAGACGTTTGAACCATTAGAGAGACGTTTGAACCATTAGAGAGACGTTTGAACCATTAGAGAGACGTTTGAACCATTAGAGAGACGTTTGAACCATTAGAGAGACGTTTGAACCATTAGAGAGACGTTTGAACCATTAGAGAGACGTTTGAACCATTAGAGAGACGTTTGAACCATTAGAGAGACGTTTGAACCATTAGAGAGACGTTTGAACAATAATAAAATTACTTAAGCGTGCGTTTTCCTAGTTTTAGCGCGTAGACTAGCAAAATGATATCCAAATATCAAGAACATGAGCAACGCAACTACACTCAGGATGTAGGCCACCAAGTTAATACGAATATCTTTGAAAAATGACGATAAAAAATCATCCAATTTCGACTCAATACCAACAAAATTCACAAATGCTAACGTTCAAAATTCCTTCAAGGAGTGGGGCAATATCAAAGATAGGTCTCGTTGAACGGACCCATCTATGCACGCAAACGAGCTACTCGCTCTGTACCCAACTCGCTCCAAATGAACGGTTCCCGAAATGAGGGAAAAAGCAATTGATTGATTGATTATAATATTGTATATTATATTGATGCCTTCATCCTTCCTCTCTTTGAACATCTTTGTTGTGGCAAAGGGAGTTTTAACCTCCCTTTGCCACAACAAAGATGTTCAAAGAGAGGAAGGATGAAGGCACCATTTTGTATGGAGTTAAGGGAACGCGGAATCTACGCACAAAGGGCAGTAAGGTAAGAAAGAAGTTCATGAAACAAGAAAAAAGTTCATGGAACAAGAAAGAAGTTCATGGAACAAGAAAGAAGTTCATGGAACAAGAAAGAAGTTCATCGAACAAGAAAGAAGTTCATCGAACAAGAAAGAAGTTCATGGAACAAGAAAGAAGTTCATGGAACAAGAAAGGAGTTCATGGAACAAGAAAGGAGTTCATGGAACAAGAAAGAAGTTCATGGAACGAGATGAAAGTTGAAGAAGAAAGTAGTAAAGTAAATTTCAAATCTATTTTTGAAAATCTAGGCAGTTTAAAAAAAAACAGTTGAAGGATTTGAAAAAATTCTCTGATGGTAATCATCCTTTTCAAATCAGGTAGAAGTACATTTGTGTGCGTCTGTTTATGAATGACTGCTCAAATATTCAACCCTGTAAATAATATACATTTTTAAACTTATACTCGACTGCCAATACTCACACGTCCTTCAAAATTGCAGCACAGGACGCTGGTGAGTTTATCGTTAGCGCAATAGCACGTAGCCATCATGTGTGCCTCCGTGACATCATCACAGTTTGCCGAATGACGAATCCCATCGCACTCTGTGGTCAGCTCCGTGAAGTTCGATGAAGGATATTCGTCACCTGCTCTGACAGCCCTTCTCAAAAAATCCTCAGTTTCCTTGCTCACTGTTTGACTCCGTCCCTGATTTTCAAAAAGCAAATCTATGTCGTTTTTTTCTGACTCTGGGGTCATTTTCTGCCTGTACGTACTTATCATTCTGTCGATGTCTTCCTCAAGCCAAGGCACGATGCCGAGATATTCTCTATAACTATCCCCAGGCAGTCTAACTCGTCCTACCAAGTCAACCAAAGATAAGTAATCTGTCGGATTTGTGTCTGGTATGTACGCGTAGGGATTATTGTAAGAACGGTTGAAGTTCGGATTTTCAACAAAGGCGTATGTGCTTGTATGAGGCTTGTGAAGATCGGCTTGTGCTGAAGAACAGTCAGTAACAACTGTTGCCTCTCTTTGTGGTTCGTGTAAGGAGAGCTCATTTGCACTTTGGTCACGGATGGTTCGTCCGTTTCTCCGAAGATGGACGGTTTGTTTCGACTTCGAAGACGCAAACAGAGGGATTGAAGGAACCGTTATGCATGATCGTTTCGTTCTCAACTGCAAAATAATGTGATAAGTCACTGGGCAGTAAAGCAATTCTCCTAAGCTGGAACGAACAGGAGGCAGATTCTTGTAAGCAACCATGTTTCCCTGCTTTAGGTTGGGTCGCGTTGTAGAGATATGGGGAAAATAGCCAGCTTTTTCTTTACTGCGCGGCGAAGTATACAAGGATTTCTGCATTGGATGATTCAGCGAACGAATTTTTCTGTCAGAGTGAGCTCTGTTTTCAAGAATTAAATATAGATTTTGCTGACCCGTTTCCCCCAAAACTTCATAGTTCGCGTTCACGTTTTGCTCGGAATCTAAGCCTTGATCGCTTGGAATGAATTGCTCGTCGCTCTTAGGTGAGACTAGAGAGCCCTCGTACGGAAGGACAATGTGTGATCGTTGTTTAGGAGGCAGTCCGACCACGCAGCTCCTTGACACCAGTAAGCACCACAACCAAAATCCTATACAACTTGAGCGGAAAACAGAACCCATTTTGAATCGTATTCCTCGCACAAATAAATTGTATCGCTAATATTTCCAAATGCTTACATTAATTTCTGAAAAATACAAGACGTACAGATTTTCTGAAAACGAATTCAAATGATTGCGTTTGCACATGTTAATTTTTGCTCCTTAACAGGCAATGCTGTACCATGTTGTTGAAAACTGAACTTCAGTCCAGTTCTTGAAACTAGAGTTCTTAAAGCTAGAGTTCTTAAAGCTAGAGTTCTTAAAGCTAGAGTCCTTAAAGCTAGAGTCCTTAAAACTAGAGTTCTTAAAACTAGAGTTCTTAAAACTAGAGTTCTTAAAACTAGAGTTCTTAAAACTAGAGTTCTTAAAACTAGAGTTCTTAAAACTAGAGTTCTTAAAACTAGATTTCTTAAAACTAGAGTTCTTAAAACTAGAGTTCTTAAAACTAGAGTTCTTAAAACTAGAGTTCTTAAAACTAGAGTTCTTAAAACTAGAGTTCTTAAAACTAGAGTTCTTAAAACTAGAGTTCTTAAAACTAGAGTTCTTAAAACTAGAGTTCTTGAAACAAGAGTTCTTGAAACAAGAGTTCTTGAAACAAGAGTTCTTGAAACTAGAGTTCTTGAAACTAGAGTGCTTGAAACTAGAGTTCTTGAAACTAGAGTTCTTGAAAAGTATCGCTCGGAAGTTCGTCGAAAAATCGGTCATAAACTTCCCTGTCGTACAGATTAGATTAGTCATTAGTTTTAGCCTCCTTACCCAGCAACAAATGCGATCCTAAGAGAGGAAGATGGAAGGCACCATTTATTATGGAGTTAAGGAAACGCGGAACCTACGCAGAAAGGCATAGAAACAGTAAGTTGGGAAGGAAGATTATGGAACAAGATCAAAGTTGAAGAAGACAGTAGTAGGTGCTGAAAAACAGGACAGCAGTGAACCGGAAAAAGGTGGTCCTTAACATAACAAAAACATTTTATTTCAACAAAAAGAAGGCTTACCTAACTCTCAGCTCGGGCCCTCACATCGTCCCCCTGGGAGCGCTAGTTCCCATGGATATAATAATTGTATCCCCCTGAGGGGACCCCTGTCGTACATTCGTCTCAAAATTGCTCTCGTGAGTCACAACCGAAAGCCTTCGAAAACCTTTAATTCAGGCTTTTGACGCTTTTTTCCATAACTAATATTAGATGCCATAGGAAACGAAGAGGATCAGAAGGCAACAGAAACCCCATATCCGTAAGTTAATTCTCAGAGCGTACACGGAGTATTGATTAGTGGTTTAATTCAGCGTTTAATGTTTTCTGACACTACGATGTATGATACAGAACAAAGTGAATAATGGAAGAATGCTACTATAACTCCTTAATTTATATTCCTCAACGTTGTATTTCATTTTCTGAATCACAAGATGATTTAACTGCGTGTACGAGTAAATAATTTCACTCAACCTTCTTCTGGAAGGTTGCGCTCAAATGAAAGCATGCTAGAAGTTCAAGATAAATACTCGTACTATTCGTGACGCTGTACACGGATCGGTCTTTCATGATTTTGCAACCGCGGTCACGGAAGGTTGCATTTCATCCCAAAATAAGTGCTATTTTGCAAACGCCATTGGCTTTTCTTTCTGTGAGCGTGAGTGGATTCTGGCAGCCTGAAAGTCGGATGTTGACATTTGACCCTACATGTTAGCTGATCTCAGCGGTTCGAGCGAGGCAGCAACAGAGCAGATCTTGTTTGAACCTTAGTTAGTATGATGGGAAGAATAAAAACTCGAGTTAATTTTTACAAACAAACAAACCCGGCAAAAAACAATCCTCTACGTTTCTAGATTCGTCTCAAAACTTAAATGAATGCAAAAAAGAATTTAAAAAGCTGAAGATTAGATTATACTACTGATTGGTTCCAACCACAACAAAGGGGTTCCCAAGAAAAGAATAGGACCATTTTGTACGACATAAAAGCCAGTCTTCCCAACTTAAAAATTTCAATTTTTTGAGTCTACTCGAACGGCGTGTCCCTACACCCTGCGCATAAAAATGGCAAGATTGAAGTTTATGAAAGAAGATTAAATTATTAGTTAGTTTAAGCCTCCCTATCCGCCACAAAGGCGATTCAAAGAGAGGAAGGCACCATTTAGTGTGGAATTAAGAGAACGCGAAATCTATGCAGAAAGGGCTTAGAAACACTAAGTTGAGAAAGACGATTATGAAACAAGATCAAGGTAAAAAAAAGTAGTAGGTGCTGAAAAGCAGGACAGCAGTGAAACGAACAAAATGGCTCTTGACAAAACAAAACAAAAAACATCTTATTTCAAAAAAGGAAGGCCTACCTAACTCTCACCTCGAGCCCTAACATTGTCCCTCTGAGAGCGAGTTCATGAAACAAGTTGTAAATTGAAGAAGTAACAGATGCAGTAAAAAGGACAGTAGTACGCTGAAAATAGATTGACCAAAATGACAAATAAGCATTTCAAGGAGAGGAAGGCTTCCCTAACCTTCAGCTCAAGATCTCCCATCTTACCCCTAGGAGTGCTATAGTTCCCACAGATGAAACAATTGAATCCCTGAGATGCGCCAAGAATTGATTGGAAGGATGAAAACGCAGAACGCGCTTGAATTTAGCAATTTTTATCAAATTAATAAGTGCAGTTAAATTACGTCCTAAATTTTAGGTTTTTAAATACAGCTGGCTATATTTTTGCTAATTGTTCTTATAATGAACATTCTCATCAAGTCTAATTGAGAGCTCAACACGCTCAATGTGCACCGTTACATGGTAGTACCAGCCCCATATCACGGTGTGGCGATCAATAGCAACAGACGGCAGTCCATTGAGTAGTAGTAGTAGTAGTATTAGCATTGATTTGCTAGCGCTTCAGTAATTCGTACTAACATTGAAACGGTATCATTGATGTCCATTGCAATGGTATCAAGTGTGTAGTAGGTATGGCCTGTAGTTCAGTAAGATCGAGTGATTTTGAAGCCTTGCTGTAAGTCGGAGTTTGATGTAGTGAGCTAGCCTTACAGCCTAGTAAAACGGCATGAGTTCGTGACTATTCATCGTTAGGAAGCGACGAATTTGTGAAGGGGGAATTGTAAAAGTCATTTTAAAGTGAATTCCAAATGTAAAAGACTTTCATTATAAGAATGTCGAAAGCATTCGTTGTAAATTTCAACCATTTGAATAATTCGAGTCATTGAGATTAGATATGTTAGACAAGCCTCCTAACCACGACTAAGGTGTTCCAAAAAGAGGAAGAATGAAAGCACCATTTAGTAAGGCGCTTAGGGAACTGGGAATCATCGCACAACGTGTATTTCCACCCAAGACTCCCCGAGCATAAAAAACAAGGCAAAGAATGAATTTAAGATGTAAAATAAAAGTTAAAAAAGGGAGTCAGAAATGCTGAAAAAATGAATAGCAGCGTACTGAAAAAGATGCCTCGTAACAAAACTTTTTTTCTACTTCAATGAAAGGCCATCTAACGAGTTCGGAAAGTCACAATTCGAATTTTTACCATTAGCATGCATGTTTAGATTAGATTATTAAGTTAGTTTAAGCCTCCCTATCCTCAACAAATGAGATCCAAAGAGAGGAAGGAAGAAGGCACCATTTAGTGTGGAGTTAAGGGAACGGGGAATCTAAGCAGAAAGGGCACAGAAACAGTAAGATGAGAAAGAAATTCATGAAACAAGATCAAAGTTGAAGAAGAAAGTCGTAGGTGCTGTAAAAACCGGATAGCAGTGATCATAAAAAAGATGGTCCATAACAAAACCAAAACCTATGATATTTCAACAAAAAGAAAGTCTACCTAACCTTTAGCTCGGGCCCTCACATAGTCCCCCTGCATGGGAGCGCTAATTCCCATAGATCCGATAGTTGTATCCCCCTGAGGGGGCCAACAACTTACAAGAATCTTATACAACTTTTATTCACTAAAGATAAGGGTGATTACTGATGTGATATATGGATATAGTTTTCAGTCGAACATTTTCACATCAATTAATAACCTGACAATTTAGATGATACTGTGCGCAGTTTATACCGAAGAGCGGATGAATAAAAACAATCTTATGCAAAGCAAAAGAAATAAATGTCTCAGTATTCAACCGCGCGAAAAACATCCCAATTCTTACTCAAATGTCCGGTTTGCGTATCATATAAAGGCTCTTTACCATGTCCCACGGGAAAAACACTATTTTTGACAATGATTTCTGTAAGAAACCCTCATGGTCAACTTTCTCGCAAGTTGAATTTGTTCGTTAGCAATTACTTAGCATAAAGTGCATCGGCATATCCGGTGAGAATCTGAACACAATCATCAAATTATTTTAAGTTTTCACAGATTATTAGATTAGATCATTGGTTTAAGCCTCCCTATCCGCAAAAAAGGCGATCCAGAGAGAGGAAGAAGGAAGGAACCATTTAATATGGAGTTGTGGGAACGTGGAATCTATGCAGAAAGGGCATAGAAACAGTAAGTTGAGAAAGAAGATTATGAAACAAGATCAAAGACGAAGAAAAAAGTAGTAGGTGCTGAAAAATAGGACAGCAGTGAACGGAAAAAAGTGGTCCTTAATATAACAAAAATATTTTATTTCAACAAAAAGAAAGCCTACCTAATCCCCAGCTCGGGCCCTCACATTTTCCCCCTGGGAGTGCAAATTTCAAGTTATCACATTGAAAACAGTTTCAGGGTTTGACAAAATTTCTCTCCAGTTCGCATTCGGTATAGTAAAAACTATTTACCCCGAATTTCTCACAGTGTATAATGAAATGTTCAAGAACAATATAAATTAAATTTATTCATTGAAAGATGGAACATACATATAACTAAAAAATTACAACTAGTTTTTCAACAGTGATTTGGACATAACTCAAATCAAGCTGTGCTGAAATGATGCAACCTATCAGAATAAAAACAATTGAGCAAAAACTGTACACACTTAGAGGAACTGGTTCTAATTCATTTTAACTTTTACAACGCCAGAACTTTAGAGACCACAGTAAAAGTCGCACAACACCTTGCAAAAAAAAGCTATTCACAGAATTCTCACTGACCAGTAAATTCGATGATTTTCAAACTGTTTCACGAAAAAATAAGCATTATTATCCTCTGCTCGATCTAACGTTCGCGATTGGCATTAAGTTTGCGATGGTGATCTGGCCTTACTATCTCATTTTATAAGCCCCATGATATTAGCTATGATAGCAATGTGCAACTTCGGCAAGACGGCGAACTCCAGAGCTCCCATTAGCATGCTGGGAATCCGGCGATGAACGTCATAGCATTCGGAATAGAAACGTGCACAGATCCGTGAACTCGGGTCATAGAAAGTCTTGTTTGCTGCGACCGAACACAAGAACTATAAGATGTATGTAGCAGTAAAGAGCCAGGTTTCTCGGAATCCTGGATATTACTGGCGTGCTGCGCAAACGGCAAGCTCATTTCCGATTCACAGTTGCTTCAACTTTAGCCTGGGAATGTTCGTGCCACTATCGTACTTTGTACGTCCGGCATCATTGAGGTAGCCCACGGAAGAAAAACCAGAATAAGGGGACAGAGAAAAAGCTTTCATCTTGGAAGAGATATCTGTTACTCCTGGAATGGGGCTCAGCGTATCAAGGTTCAGGTGTCACTCGAAATTTAAAATTTAAACCTTTTGACGTGCGCGTCTTGAAGATTGTATTATGACGAATTAATCATCCTTACAAATTTTTTTTTCCTTCATCATCGAGAGAATGTTCAAACTGAATTCGAATGTAACTTATGCAAATGGAGCATTTAATTGGGATTTTCCCGACGAATCGACCGTAAAGCTAAGCTAACTGAAAAATAATCGGGTCGGGTGATTGGAAAATAAAGGAGAATGAAAATCTTGATATTTGTGCTGGCGAAATTTAGCAAGTACAAGTAGGATTTGGTTACTATTTCTATTCACCGCACTCCCCACGGCTGAAACAACTTTTCATAATTATCATCCGCTGCTTCGTTAACGCTACCATAAACACTGCTTTCTATACCTGCAGCTGACTCCGTGTTTATAGGATGAGGAGCCAGATCTTGACCTGTCGAATTCTCCTCTTCAAGATGAGGTTCTGTCCCCTGACCAGGATCAGTGTAACGACTTGCACCAGCACCTGTCGCATAGTCATCATTCCTAAAAGGACTCTCAGACCCATGAGGATGACCCGGCAACGAGGCCTGAGCTCCATCTGGTTCTTGCTGTCCACCTTCAGCTCCTATATTAGATTCGTGAGAGGGAAAACTGCGAGTGCTCGGATGCATAACTTCCAAACGTATAAAATTTAAATCTTCGTATACATGGGAAGTGCTACTGAGACTGGCCGACTGTCTCTGCTGTCCATCAGTCGCGACTGCACCCAAGTCTTCTGCGGGTACCTCACTGCAGTGATCTTCTTCAAGGGCGGTTTCATTCTCATTTGTGTCGCTCGTATCAGTGTCAAGAGGAACAAGACGGCACAGGTACCTGCGGTATCTGATAAAAGTGTACGAAATTATGATCGGGGTAAAGTCTTCTAACGAGTCCCATAAAACAAACGGCTATTCAACCTCTATTCGTTTTGTTTTCATTCATACAGCGAATCAAATCCTGGTTCAAATAGATCAACATATTAGATTATATATTAGTTCAATCCTCCCAAAGCGCTGCAAAAAAGGGCGTATCGAAGAGAGGAAGGAGGAAGGCATTATTATCATTATTATTATTATTATTATTATTATTATAATATAAGAAAGTTTTAGCCTCCCTTAACCACGACAAAGATGTTCCAAGAGAGGAAAGAGGAAGGCACCATTTCGTATGGAGTTGAGGGAACGTGGAACCTATGCACAAGGTGCATAGAAACAGTAAGCTAGGAAAGAAGTTCATGAAACAAGAAAAAAGTTGAAGAAGAAAGTAGTAGGTGCTGAAAAACAGGACAGCAGTGAACCGAAAAAAGGTGGTCCTTAACATAACAAAAAAATTTTATTTCTGCAGAAAAGAAGGCCTATCGAACTCTCAGTTCGGACCCATGTACATTTTTCCCCTAGGAGTACTAATTCCCATAGACACAAAAGTTGTATCCCCCTGAGGAGAGAAATGAAAATGAAGTATTTCGAAAATGCACCGACTCTTGCATATAGTCAAGTGTCGTTGCCGGACTCGGTGGAATTTGTTGTTCTGGGTTGATTCATTGACGAGGGCACTGCTGATATTAGCATCGAATTGTCTCATGAAAAGAAAAGGCATAGTATTTAATCAACTTGATGTGTGATTAGGATAAGAGCAACATGTTAAAGATAATTTTATACTCAATAATATATGGATAAGATCACTAGGAGTGCTTTCCGGGCTTACAAGTAACAATTAGCCCTTTATAAACACTCCATTGCAATCGTTATGAGAAATAATCCTAGTGATGTACCTCCTGCAGAACATCAATTGTTCAATGTGTCAAATCACTTGGAAAATTGTCTATACTGATAAATTTATCAATGGGACCAGACAATCGGTTTCCAGGCCTCATCTGCCAGACTATTAAAGAAATGGAAAAATGCAAAGTAAGACCTTCGCCGACAAGAGTTTCCTGAACAGGTGCTGACTAAGCGTTGATAATAAGTTGTTCGCGTTTAAATTGATAATAATGATCACAAGAAGCTTTAACGTGTGAGGAGATGTGTAAATAGATATCTCTCGATCGCATTAACTTCCATTAACATTAGCCTCCCAAGTGGTTGTGCTCATTGTGAATCTTTCTCGCCCCATAAGCTTGAAGGAACGAGCTGAATCGAGCGTCTTGATCTGAGCCTGTCAACGCACTTCAATTAAATATAACAAATTAGTTGAATGCTAATTCTTTAAAGAATAATTAACTAGTTGGTAGTTGCTGATGAAATAATATCTAAATGCTGTACTCGTTACCACATGCACTGATCGTATTCATGTAAAACTAAACCATCCTTATAAATTACAACGCGGTATGACTTCGAAGCTGGAAAACATAATGCTGAAGTATATTGATATAAATTAAAAAAAGTTGCCTATTATGAAGCTGAAAAATAGCACCAATTTTCATTAAAAAATGTTCTATTTACCTCCACATTCCGCAGCACACGAAGCTTATCACAGAAAGCGTGCTCGCCGCAATCAGAACGCCTGAAACTGGTTTTATCATTTCAGCTTCGGTTACACCGTCTTCGTTTTCACTTATGGTATCTTCTGCTTCGAAGCCTTCCACTTCAGTTGACTCGTCAGTCGCGGTATCGTACACTGGACCATCGTAGGCCTGTATAAATTCGCATTCCTCTTCTTTGCCGACAACCGTATCGTATGTGTACTGTGTATCCTGAATACTTATATTGAACTTGTTTGATTTAATTGAATAAATTGACTCATTTTCCGACGAGTTTTCATTTGCTTGGGGAGGGTCAGAGATACACTGCAAAACGTTCAATTTACGTATTTCTACACTACCTCCTTTCCGTACGAGAACGCTACCACTGTTGACGCGCGAAAAGCGGGTGTCGTCTAAAACGAGTTTTCCAAAAAGATGGATGGCACCTGCCTCCAGAATAGTTACCCTTGTGCGGTTGAGCACTAGAGTCGCTCCAGGCATCACTATGATGGAACTGTTGAGCACTTCAATCACATGAC
The DNA here is from genome assembly GCA_030386875.1 of Morinoia aosen. NCBI lineage: Eukaryota > Metazoa > Arthropoda > Malacostraca > Amphipoda > Talitridae > Morinoia > Morinoia aosen. Next base: position 28,127,716 of record CM059569.1, on the reverse strand, counting down.
CAACTTCGATCGTAAGATTGTTTGTCACAATCAGCCTCCAGATGGTATAAATACGCGTCCGCTTGAAAATCCCACTGCTTACTTTTAAATGCATGTTATGGATCTGGGAGTCTCGCACCCTCACAAGTTCACCTTGATTGAGCAGAGGCAGATGAGTTACGAAACTGTTCTCTATGTTGAGGTCCACCACATTGGATTCGATGGTGAACATCCTCGAGCGTAGCAAGTGCAGCTTGTGGAAGCACGAGTCATTTTGTTGCGTTATAAAGTAGCTCTTCGAGGATTCTATGAGGATCTGTTAAGAAGAACAACAAATTCATGCTAGTTACAAACAGGAGTTCTTCAGACCTCGAGAAAATTAGTATTGCCGAGAACAGTGAAAAGAATATGGACGAGCGAGAGACTGCTACCCAGTCCAACTTCTTCGCCGCCAGCATGCATGATTTTTGCCACCTAAACTATTTAATCGCTTAGGCGGCGAAAACATGCATGCTCCGGCGAAAAAGATACACTGGGTAATAAGTCTCCTTGAATCCCAAATTACTTTTATTTGTACCAAGGTAAAATATCATTTGAGAAGAAACGAACTGCCGTAGATTGTGTTTCTGGGAAAAAACTCTGCTAGATTAGATAAGAAATTGGTTTCAGGATCCTTAACCGCAACAAAAGTGCTCCCGAGAGAGAAAAGAGGGAAACATCATTTAGAAATGACTTATAGGAACGAGAAAACCATGTACAAGATGTGACCCGCACCCTGCTCACAGGAACAGGAAGATTGAAAGACCTTTTTAAAAAATAAAAATAAAAGAAAAAATATAGATGCTGGAAGGAACGTCTGCCGTAAACAAAAAAAATCTTTATTGAAACGAAACCTATATATCCCAACATCAGGTAGGCATACCTTACCTTCAGCACACCTTATTTTCCCCCATTGATACCATAGTCGTATCCTCCCGAGGGGATAAAAACCAAGGCTAAACCTCCGTTTCTGCTCAGTTCGATGATCATAGAGAAACTCAGCGAATTGAATTTAAATTGGTACTACAGGGGCGAAAAATTTACATGTCTTGGTTAACGCAGCTCACTATGCAGGCAAAAGAATACGTGAGCATTTCGAAACGAAAAGGTAGGTTGAGAGTAAAGAATGAAAGACATATACATGTTGGAGGTCAGTTTAACGGTACGCCGGCGTCGTCCACGAGGGAGACATGGGTAAAGAACGAAAAATAAGGCCTGCGAAACTAAAAACCAACTCCAACATCAACCTTCTACAACATCAGTTACCGATTCTGTAGTTGGTAGCTAAGTTAACTCCTGAGGAGAGCTAGTGCCTCATAATAGACTGACGAGCGGCCACTGAGCATATCACCGAGCGCTCATCGGAAACCCTGCATGTCCCGAAGACTGCCAAGTCCTCTTGACGCGCTGAAGGACAATCCCCCTCACCGCAGCCAACAGAAGGAACTTGTTAATGTTGTGTAATGAAACTTTGAATAGGGAAGAACCTACAACCATGACTGAATTCGTTACGAGTTCATCTGATTGAGTTCGTTGGAAATAGATTATTGGTACTCTCATCGAAAATTTCATTGAAATCTTGGAACGAAACATCGTTGCTAAATCACCGTTATTTTAATTGTTATCAACGATTTTATGTTGCTCTAATTTGTTATAGTTTTTTAGTTTCGATCACTGCGACGCTCTCTGATGCAATGGAGGTCCAACTGAATGAAGTTCGAAAAATAAAGCTATAAGAAACCCACATCGATTGACAGTCGTAACGAGCAACGAGACGTGCAAACGCAATGAAGATTTCCTACCGTTAACAAGTGAGCATGTTGCCAACTGCTTTTTGTAAAGGAACAGATTAGATTAGCTTATTAGTTAGTTTAAGCCTCCCTATCCTCAACAAATGAGATCCAAAGAGAGGAAGGAATAAGGCACCATCTAGTATGGAGTTAAGGGAACGCGGAATCCATGCAGAAAGGGCACAGAAATAGTAAGATGAGAAAGAAGTTCATGAAACAAGATCACAGTTTAAGAAGACAGTAGTAGGTGATGAAAAAACAGGACGGCAATGAACCGCAAAAAGATGGTCCGTAATAAAACAAAAACCTGTGTTATTTTAACAAAAGAAAGCCTACCTAACCTTTAGCTCGGGCCCTCACATTGTCCTCCTGGGAGCGCTAATTCCCATAGATACACTAGTTGTATCCCCCTGAGGGGTTGTAAAGGAACATATTTCTGTGAAAAATTCCTTCTTTTCCCCATTCAAAGTAGAGCATCTCAAAAAATTTTCATATAGTTTTTAAAGATAGAACTTAATTTAAGACCGAAGATAGAAACTCGATATTTCCCGATGCATATTCAAACTCTCTGCTTTGCTTCTAAATATATATCCCAGAAGCCATCATAAAAATGCAAAAGAATTCTGAGGAACTTGGTTCAGAGGTCACGCCTAAAAATATTGCGACAAATTGCCCAATTGTCGTAAAACATACCACACTATTACTGATGACGAAATTTTTCCTGAAACATTTTATGATTACTTGAGATTTTATTCTCTTCTTTAACTTCTTCAGAAGACATAAAGTAAAAGAAGAGATTAAGAATATTATCCCATAAGCATGGGAAAATGGGACTGCATTTCATTGGGTCAAATTTGTGGCAGTGAAAGTGTTAAATTGCACCTGAGAATGGGAATAACTACGCACCTCTTGAAGACAGTGATCGGCAATAGTCAAGTTATTGACGAAGTAGAGTTCCACTGACTTGAACTGATCCAGCACGTTGTTACCGCCTAGTTGAATCAAGGTTTCCTGCAACATTCATCATTTTTGGGTTAGAAATTTTTGGAGCTCTTCAGTGTTACGCTGATGAAATTTATCCTCGCTCGGTCTTCCGATTTCCAAAATAAAAATTCATTTGCACGCAGAAGCAGATTAAATTTTTCTGCATCTAATATTTTATGAGTAATGAATGAGACAAAATGAGGTAACATTTTTCTTTTCCCCACCGCATTGTAATACTTGTTGAGTATATTTACGGTATACAGCAAATGTTTTTTCCCTTTTACGTTTTCGATTCTGTTATCAAACTCGAAAATCAGTGACATCTCCGAAACTGGATCCTAATAACCCACTCTGTACGCAGCATCTTTCAAATTAATAAATATTTAATTTTTTATATTTTCCGACATTAAGAAGCAGGGTACATCTCGAGAAACTCTATGCGTATTCTTCTACCAGATTTTGCCGCTTACATGTTTCCTAACAACCTTGGCCTGGGATCTCCTTAGGAAAGAAGACTGACGGCAGATTGTCACAGAAGATGACAACAGAGCCACCCAAGTGTAGGTAAAAAGATGATCACAGAACAAGTCAGGCTATAGGTGTGCATCACGGGGTAAAATTGAACTTGAGAGATTGCTGTCAAGATAAAGCACTTTTAACGACAGATAAGGACAAGGAGCGGACAAAGCGACAGATAGGAAGCGTTCCGAGGCAGAACTTCAAGAATGAGGCAGAATGTATAACGAAACTCACGACCAATCTGGCAGACGGAGGGGAGATTGGAAGTTACGAAGGCACATAAAGACTAAAGTAAAAAGTCAGCGAATAGTTAATATAGGGAGACCAGAAGTGAAAAGCGAAGATAAGTATGAAAAGTGAGAAAATAATGGCAGCTACTCCGAATTCTGCCGTTAATTTGTTAAAACGGGTATACTAATTTGAATACAACACACTAGCTTGCCAGCTGAGCTAGAAATGAACGCGTTAAACAAAAATGAAAAACGAAAATTCAGAGTGCTCAGCTTCACTGTTCGTCAGCCTTCCTCTCTTCGAAGATCTTTGAGGTTAGAGAGGCTGAAATTCATCCATAATCTAATTTTGTACCGTAAAAAGCGTTAATTAAACAAAACGTTAAATACGAACTTGTAAAAATAGAAATGTGTTTTAATTTATAAAAATCCTAGCAATAACTTTTCAGTGCATTGAAAATGTGTATTCTTCATAGCAATAGTGTCACCCGTTCTATTTTCACATCCCACTGTAAGGTTACTTCTTAATGGCAAAGATACAAAGCAGCAGATAAAATGGGACATTTCAGTACTTTTTGATTCGAATAAACCTGAATCCAAATGGATTAGTTGTCTTTTAAAATTTTAGACCATAATTTAAAAAAACTCTCCGATACAATACTGGAAAATTCATTTTCAAATCAAGATACGACAGATCAAAAGAAATTTAACAACTCGAAAACTATATACTTTTTCTGAAACTAAATCACATTCAGTTATTATAAACTCTGTACGAGTAACGCCCATTACAAAAAGAGAGCCTCACTGTGTTCCTCCGAAAGTCGCACAAAATCTTGGAAGGAGTATCTCTCTGGCAATGCTTGCGGGGGTCGAGGATTGTAACGCCGGCATTGCGGCCGCCAGGCGGCGCTGCGACGCGGGCGTGCGGAGCGTCACGGAGGCCAACGCAGCCCCACAGCCACGGCGGCGTCGGGGAGTCCAGGTACAGCGCCTGCAACACCGGCGATGCAGTGCTGAACGATGCTAATTGATGGTGACCCTAAATTGATATAATGAAGCGACGCCTCAGTGTTTAAAGAAAGACATTGAGGTTAGGCTATAAATCAGTTTATGTCTCCGTCAATCACAATATAGTGTTCTCGAAAGTGGAAAGAAGAAGGGATGAGGCTGCACCAGTTTTGAGTACACTGAATGACTGCAGCAATGTACCTTCCCAGTGAAAGAGAACACAAACAACTACGAGCAGCTGCCACCGAATTACGAGGCGAGAAACACTGACGCTGACAAAGCCTTATCCAATAAAAAAAACAGAACTACGGCAAACTTTCACGGGAAAGATTCTATACAAAATACAAATTTCACACTGGACTAAATCTCACTAATGTGGATAGAAAGCCAATTCAAGTTACCACCAACTTCTCCTCCACACTCACGGCTACTAAGAAAATACTCGTCTGCCTAGATTCTCCTTTGCCTCGTTTGCCGAATGTAAGAGTCATCTGTAACGTCTCTTGAGCACTGTGAGCGTACATTTAAATGAAAAACACTGAAGATTTAAATAACAATATAATAATAATGAAGGCATCTACGGATGCTTTATTTCCAATCAAGCCTGATACATATCACCTTGTATATTGGATTTTCAAATGCCTCATAACTAACGCCAGGACGCCATGACGCTTTCCCCCGGTCAAGACCGGTACCCATTTCAGACACCTGGGTAGAGTGGGGTATTGTGCTTGGAATTTTTCTCCTATACCCAACAGAGAAAATATAATATGCAGCGTTATATATATAAAGCAGTGTTATAAAATAAACTACTCATATATGTAACTTGAGAGAGAGAATGTAGCTTCAAGTGAATATAAGATATTTTATTCTGTCTCTGTCGCAAGCAGGCAGGAGACTTAAATTGGGTGCATCCAACATAAATAAGGGGTGTCAATGAACGTGGAAACGTTTGGTCTTGGCTGGGTATAAGTTTATGAGCGGGTGCTAGATGATGGACAGAATTTTACGACGAGGTAATAAAGAAAGAACCGCACTCTTGCTTCTTTGCTTTGGGCAGGCAGGGAAGGCCCCTACTAAAAAAAACAAGAGTCGCCGATCATAAAGTTATGGGAGAGCGAACAAAATCTGGCCCCTTTTCAACCCTCGCGATTAGACATGGCACTGGGCAAAACCTGAGTGACCGCTCGAGGTTGCCTCATCTCATACTTGCCTCCCTGGATTAATTCCCGACCTGCCTCCTGGAGACGGCGGAGATGATCGGTCCGGTCTGGCTGCAGTCGAGGCGCCGGTCGGTGACTGCACTGCTGATCAGCAGCTGAGCTCCGTCAGCAAGGTAGATCATGCCTTCCTGGGGCTGCTGGAACCTCACCTCCGCCAGCAGCAGCTTCCCCGACAGCACCCGGATGGCTGCAACGGGAACAGTTAACTCAAATTCGTGACAATCACACCTAACCACACACCTTCGCCATGCAAGATAGGGTTCAACAGTGTATTATTAATAGCCTAAGTACATATAAGTAATATTATTGTTTAGAATATTTTCATATAAAAATCAGCCAGAATCATTCGAAGTTCGAAACCTTTAATACTGTTCGGTTAAAAATGAAGTCAAATGAAAAGAATATCATTCTTCCGCAGTTCGAGTTCAGCATTTTGATGTAGCATGGATTGAAATGTTTAAAAAAATCCAATCACCCGCACAATCTGAGTTACTTGACGGCAAAAATTCAGCGAGTTAAAATGAGCACCTAATGAAGGAGTAGAATATGTTGCAGAACTGAGTCCACGTTCAAAAGAAACGCTCTCCAATGAAAGCAGATTGTGCGAGTAAGAATTAAAGCGCCTAAAGAAAATAAGTATCATGGCATTCATGAGCACCTGTTGCTTGTGTTCTTGAACTAAACGAGTCCTCAAAATTGCATTTGCTGTGTTGATCCGTTTAGTTTGATCTACTTCAAACTTGCATTCATAGCCTGCGAAGAAGTTGCGAAGAATTCATAGTTGCGAAGAAGGAAGCGATTCAGGTGCTAAGAAATTGGACATTACACGATGAAGGCAGCCGACGACATCTGTTTGACACTGAATCTACGTCCCAAAAAGTTGAGCTGTTTAACTAAATCGGAGATTTCTATCAGTGTGGAATAGTGCGACAGGCTCATTTGAAAAACAATGCTTTTCGAATAAACGAGTGTTGGCTTCCGTCACAAAAAGCATACAACTCTTCTAAGCCATGATATATCACAAATATCCAAGCACGCCGAAATATACCTGTATACGCTTGAAGTCAACTCCCGAGTTTCCACCCATTTAAACTGAACTCGGAATTCCCTAAAAGTTAGGTTAATCTTACTATAAAATCCGTATAAAACCTGCGTAATGTGCGTACATTTTAGAATTTGTTAGTTAAGCAGTGCCGACCAGAGGAAGATAAATACATTGATTGAAGCATATGTACGTGGTGTCTCAGCTCTAATAGAATGACTAGCAGCTCAAGCTACATTTGACGCATTTGTACGATGATGGCCGTCATGATGGCCTCTATTTTATAACCTCCCGAATGTACGAATTTTCTCACCTACCGAATGCACGAATTTTCTCACCTACCGAATGTACGAATTTTCTCACCTTCCGAACGTACGAATTTTCTCACCTTCCGAATGTACGAATTTTCTCACCTTCCGAATGTACGAATTTTCTCACCTACCGAATGTACGAATTTTCTCACCTTCCGAATGTACGAATTTTCTCACCTTCCGAACGTACGAATTTTCTCACCTACCGAATGTACGAATTTTCTCACCTACCGAATGTACGAATTTTCTCACCTTCCGAACGTACGAATTTTCTCACCTACCGAATGTACGAATTTTCTCACCTTCCGAATGTACAAATTTTCTCACCTTCCGAATGTACAAATTTTCTCACCTTCCGAATGTACGAATTTTCTCACCTACCGAATGTACGAATTTTCTCACCTACCGAATGTACGAATTTTCTCACCTACCGAATGTACGAATTTTCTCACCTACCGAATGTACGAATTTTCTCACCTACCGAATGTACGAATTTTCTCACCTACCGAATGTACGAATTTTCTCACCTACCGAATGTACGAATTTTCTCACCTACCGAATGTACGAATTTTCTCACCTACCGAATGTACGAATTTTCTCACCTACCGAATGTACGAATTTTCTCACCTACCGAATGTACGAATTTTCTCGCCTTCCGAATGTACGAATTTTCTCACCTACCGAATGTACGAATTTTCTCACCTACCGAATGTGCGAATTTTCTCACCTACCGAATGTGCGAATTTTCTCACCTACCGAATGTACGAATTTTCTCACCTCCCGAATGCACAAAAGTAAAATTGGACGAAGAGATCACGGTCGGAGTCTCCAGATCCGAGAAATGATCGATGATGAGAGCCTGTACCTGAAATAACAATAGCTCATCATGCTCATATTAACATACTTTAAATTGGTTGAACATTTAAAAAATAAATCATTTCACTTAACATGAAAAACTGAATTGACTTATCAAGCATTCCTTGAACAGAAATGTAAATATTAAATGAAAAATTCACCAGGTAATAGATAGAGTGGGCAGTGCCAGAAAAAAATGAATAAAAATAAAATGTTTTTCACTGATGAACTACACCAAGTGCGTGTACCCAAAAAAGCTTGTAATTTTGTTAATGGAAATCGTTTGCTACTCGTTGACTCAGCATTGAATACTGATCGCAAATCCGTTCTGATTTGGGAAAATAGTTAACTTTGGCGAAATAGTAGCAAGAATTGGCACCAGCAAATAACATTGTCGCTTGTCTGCCTTACTTTCCCGATGATAATCGCTGTACATCTCCGTTTTTCTTTAAAATTTATCATTTGTGCTCGCATTGTAGATGAATCTTGAGTACGAAAATCTCGTGAGGAAAAACGTGAACTTGATTTTCCTGACAGCGAGTTCAATCACCGAAAAGCTAAGGGCATCAGATTATTATTATGATTATTATTATTATTATATAAGAAAGTTTCAGCCTCCCTTAACCACGACAAAGATGTTCCAAGAGAGGAAAGAGGAAGGCACCATTTAGTATGGAGTTGAGGGAACGTGGAATCTATGCACAAGGTGCACAGAAACAGTAAGCTAGGAAAGAAGTTCATGAAATAAGAAAAAGTTGAAGAAGAAAATAGTAGGTGCTGAAAAACAGGACAGCAGTGAACCGAAAACAGATGGTCCGTAACAAAACAAAAACCTATTCTATTTCAACAAAAGGAAGCCTACCTAACCTTTAGCTCAGGCCCTCACATAGTCCCCCTGGGAGCGCTAATTCCCATAGATACAATAGTTGTATCCCCCCGAGGGGAGGGCATCAGATTAGATTAAAAGTAAGTTTGAGTAATTCAGGGCCACATAAAATGTGTCCCTTAAGAGAGGAAATAGGACGGCCCCATTCAGTATGGAACTTAGAGAAAGGGAATTCGCTGTTTTCACTCACCGAATTTTTCGCCCAAGAAAACAGTAACATCGGTAGAGAAAATGAAACACAACCATTGAAAAAGAAAATAATAGATACATGAAGAAGTACACTAGTGTACCGAGAAAAGAGAGGTCATAACAGAAGAAAAACCTTCGTTTAAAAAACTACATTAACTCAAAACCGAGACCTCGCGTGTTTAGATTAGGTAAACTGGTTTATGCCTCCCTAACAAACAAAAACGTTCCGAAAAGAAAAAGGGAAGCACCATTAGTATGGACTTAGGAAATGCTGACTCTATGCGCAAGGTGTGTTTCTACACAAGTTTCACAGTGCTTAGAAATAGTAAGTTGAAAAAGAAGTTTATGAAACAAGATAAAAGTTGAACAAGATATTAGTTCGTGATAAATAAAGGAGAGCAGTGATCCCCAAAAAGATGGTTCATTATAAGAAAAAACATGTCATTTCAACTAAAGGGAAGCTAGCCTAACTCTCACCTCGGAACGACGCATATCCCCCCGGAGAGTGTTCATTCCCACGAATACAATAGATGGATCTCCCTCAGGAGGAACCCCGTATGTTTTTCCTAGAATTATTATTATTATTATTATATAAGAAAGTTTTAGCCTCCCTTAACTGAACGACAAAGATGTTCTAAGAGAGGAAGGAGGAAGGCACCATTTAGTATGGAGTTTAGGGAACGCGGAATCTATGCACATGGTGCACAGAAACAGGAAGCTATGAAAGAAGTTCATGAAACAAGAAAAAGTTGAAGAAGAAAGTAGTAGGTGCTGAAAAACAGGACAGCAGTGAACTGAAAAAAGATAGTCCGTAACAAAACGAAAACCTATTATTTTCCAACAAAAGGAAGCCTACCTAACCTTTAGCTCGGGCCCTCATATTGTCCCCCTGGGAGCGCTAATTCCCATAGATACAATACTTGTATCCCCCTGAGGGGTGTTTTTCCTAGAAACGGTACTTTTCATGCATACAGTACAGTCATTTTTTTCTCAGAAGATGGGGGAGGGGGCGACGAGAAGGGAGAAGTTCCCTAGCATACTTCAGCAAGGCAGTAAATTGTCTACATTTATAAGGCCTATTTTTCACGTTTCAATTTTATCGCCCCAAATTCAGTTACAAGTGTGGCCAATGATTTTGGGAGAAGTGATTTTTTTCCATTTCACTGTTAAACTAATCTGGCGTAATCTTGCGTAGTTTTTGATTGGTTGATCCCGGAAAATATCATAAAGGATAAATAAAAATATAAATTTACCACAAACAATTTTTAATAACCTGCAAAAGTAAAAAATAATTATTTTCAATATTTTCAATGTTGAACACGTTTCTTCAAAACTGTTTTGATGCGCTTTAGCATATTGTTCACTAATTTTTCAATGATGTGATCAAAGGACTTCCTGCTCTTCAATTCAGGCTAAATTAGTTGGCTTCTTCTTGTTCACTCGACTTTTGACGGTAGAACATAAATTTCGATAGGATTCAGATCAGCCGAATTCCCAGGCCAAGGACCCAAAATCTTCACTCCATTATCTTCGAGGAGCATTTCAAGTACTCTTGCATTATGACAAGGAGTGCCACCATGTAAGTAAGCCCTCTCTTTGTCGGGAAACTGACCAGTCATAGTTGGAAGGAGACGATCTTTTAAGACTTTCTAGGTATCAGGCCGAATTCATTGCTGTGTTTTTAGGTAAAATAGTCAGTGCTTCAGTTCCCTTACCTGGAAAGCAGTGTCAGACGTGAAGATAGGAGGATGCTTGACCGTTGAAACAGCACTCAGCATGTTAAATCTCTCGTCTTTTCTCGTCGCACGAGGCTTTTCCCGAAGGTGGGTGGTAAAAAGAGGGAACAAAGAATCATCGGAGAAAATGACTTTGCCCTATTGTTACGCAGTCCAATACAAGTACATTGAGCTGGTCTTTGATGTTCTTCGCCGTAAAAAGTGGTTACTTCGCAGCTCTCCTTAAAGCTAGTACGTTGTCGAAAAGTCGACGTCGAACAGTTCGCGCTGAGGCATGGACGTCATCTTTCTCCCATTCTAGTGCATGCTCTGAATTGCAGGCAGTCCTTTCCCGTAACGAGTAGCGCACTAAAACCACATCTTGACGAACCGAGGACAATCTTTTCTTGCCAGAGCTATTTTTACCCCTATGGAATTTGTCACGTTGAATTGTTTTATCAATCTGTACACAGTTGGTGATGCAAGTTACTTGGCAACGATTTCCTTTTTTGATTGACCACTTCCTAATTTCTTCCGAAATCACTATGACTTTGAATCTGGTAAAGAAAACATTTTTTTAGAAATATAAAAACAATAATTTAACAAAATATTTGAAAATAAACATGTCACTCACCTTGCAAACGATTTTTTCATCAGTTCCAATGCCCGTATAAGCTTTTAAATATAAATAGGTTTTCACAAATAGGTTTTCCGTATTTTAGGAAGAACAAAATCGGTAAATTTAAAAAAAATCTACATAATTTATTTTTAACCTCGCTCCTAAGTTATTTCGCTACATTATAGGACTGTTAACGATCAAGCATAAGTATATTCTGAAATAAAGCCCTGAAATAAAAAAATTCCCAAAATCATTGGCCACGCCTGTACACTTGCAAATGAAAAACAATAAAATAAAACAATTTAAGATAAAATAAATTCAAAACTCCCTGTAAACTGTGCATATGATTCCCAACCTATGTTCGTCATTTTTTTTTGTGCCTGTTAACAAAAGACAGGATATACGTAATAAATTTCTGAGTGCAAACCCTGTAGCTCAAAAATTTCGCATCGTACTTATAAAGTATGTACTCGAATATGAACAAAATCGTCTGCTACCCTTATCGCTATTGAATAAGGACTATAATTACGACCTATCCATGTGACATAACATTCCAATAAATTAATTATCAGAACACCAAAGGGTTCAAGCATTTAGAAGTCAGCGAAACCCAACTAAGGAAAATACAAACTTCTCCAAAGGTGACGCCAGAGATGCTTATTGGTGTGTTGATGGCGAACTCCTGGACTACTCCGATGTGCCCTGCAGTGATGAAGGAAGGCACTTTAGGAACACTTGGCCTCAGTTCTAAATGTTCCAGGACACCGATGCTCAAATTCTTTGATTGGAAGCTCATCATGTCACCCAGGTCTAGATACTTTATGTTCGAGTTGCCTTCTGTAGCTCTGAACTCGTCGAAGCGCCGTGAGAGGAGTGTAGTCAAATTTGAATTTTCTAGTTGTAGCTGAGATCGAAGTCGACAACTAATGCTTGGAGAACCAAATTCAAAAGCTTCTGAATGGTAAAAGAATCCGTTAATGTTTTTTAAAGTGATGTTTCGGAAGCAGCCTTCGCTGATAGCGATGTTTGGGTGGTGCCGAATTGTGATGTACTCGAAGACATCCTTCCTCAGAATGAGATCTAAAGGCTGAAATAAACAATTTAGTTAAATGCAGTTGTTGAGACCCAATAATTCAAAATACTAAATTCAACACAAAAAATTAATTTTGAAAAAAAAATAAAGATTAATTTTTTGCTGAACTAACCTTCACCCTTCGCCCCACTTGCCAAAAAAATTATAGAATATAAGCCTATGCATCATTATACTCGACACGCCACATTTATTATTATCAATTTTATTCAAGAAGTAAATACGATGAGAGCACCCACCGTCTCCGCATAAGTGAACATATCACAGTCCCACTGAAAATGTTCGACATCGCACACATCCCTCATTTCAGATGCACGAATTAGATGCCTCGATTTATGCGTCAGCTGGAGGTCCTCAACATTTGTTTGATCTTCCACGGGATTGCCATTGATGACGACGTTCTTTAGTATGAAGTGAGTCGCAGGAAGCGAGGAAAAACAAGGCTCGTCGCACTGTTCAATGACGACATTTTTCAGAGACAACGTCCCTCCCGACTGCACCTCAACAGCATCCCGATGGAGATGACCAATTCTGGTGTTGACCAACGCGAGCGCTAAGACTACGGCTAGACCGTGGGGATGCACCGTATTTATGTTTGACCCGCTAATATACATCTCATTTGCACGAGTGGAGCCAATGCGCTGTATGCTGCAACTGTATATGACCACTGAACAATTTAATGTAACGTTACTGAAGTATTGAACTTTAGAAGCTTCAGCTCGGAAGCCTAATTGAGATTCTTCTTCCGGCGTTGAAAAAGCAGATGGCTCTCGCGGTTCTACGGTAATTTTTAAATCTTGTATAAGGATAACAGTCGAATGGAACAATAGAACTTTCTCTAATACGAAAGTTTGAGTCATAATGCCAATTTTGCTGTTGGAAACTGAAGTTATTCTTGCAGGAGGTAACTTACTGGCCTCGCAGTTAGCCACGTGCAGCTCCAGGGTATCACTTGGGGTGATCTGCAAATTAGAAGTCATTTTAAGATTCGAAAGGTATTTTCACCGTAGTGAGAATATAATTTAAGGGGTGAAAGATGGGGCACCAGCTCTTGCTACTTTGAATATACGTGCTAACATCGCAGCGCAACTCTGGATAAAAGTTTAAAGACGCGAAAAATAGGACCTGATGCATTCATACATGCTGCCAAAAAAGCCTCAAGGACCCGATTCCGAACCCACCATCACCAGTGATCTCTTGACAGATTATGGATATTTTTTGTAAATCAAAATTCTCCGAAATTTGAATTTGTTCGCCCCCCCTGAACAAAAATGATGTGTTAATCTGTGGGTCTCTCTCCAAGCTCCTTCCGCAGTGGGGAAGATAATAACGTGAAGAGATATACATATTCCTTAAGCATGCACCAACTCTGCATAATTTATTAATCATCTTCAATCTCCAAGTGTCACCGAATTCTCAATTAACCATTCACTATTTCTTGCTACTCTGTAAAAAAAAAGTGTGCAAATTAAATGCTTGTAAATTCAAGATAAACACATAATCATCACACATGCAAACGTATGCTTTAACTCACGAGCTCAAAATTTGCCAGAGTCGAGTTGTGGACAAAGATCTTTTGGACCTTCTGAGCATCAAACTTCATGGTGAGAGGCCAAGCGTTTGTGAAGAAAACGGTCTCGTCAACGTGAAAATCCACGGAGAAAATTCCAGGCTGAAGAATAAATAATACGATCACCGAAACCTTATTCACAGATCAAAGAACATCGATTACAGCAAAAAACCCTCTGGTTCGCTGAATGTTTCTGCTCAATGAAAATCGATGTCAAAATTTCAACGAACGTTACTTGATTGAACCATTATGTAGGTTTGTTTAAGCATTCCTATTTACAGACAAAGTGGTCAAAATTGAATATTGAGGGAAGAATCATTTAGAGAGGACTTAATGGAATTGAGAATCTATCCAGATGATTTGCCTCCGTGCACCTCCAGCTCATAGAAACCGCATAATTGAAAGAAGTCGATGAAAGAAAATGTAAGTTGAATCAGAAATTTATGGACACTAGGACCAGGCACAAATAAACCAGAAAAAAATGGTTTGTGACAAAAAAAAACGTTTAAACAAAAGGTAAATTTACCCAACCTTCAGCTCTGGATTCAAATATTACCTAGTAGCGTTTGAACCATTTGAGGGGCCTTTGAACCATTAGAGAGACGTTTGAACCATTAGAGAGACGTTTGAACCATTAGAGAGAAGTTTGAACCATTAGAGAGAAGTTTGAACCATTAGAGAGACGTTCGAACCATTAGAGAGACGTTCGAACCATTAGAGAGACGTTCGAACCATTAGAGAGACGTTCGAACCATTAGAGAGACGTTCAAACCATTAGAGAGACGTTCAAACCATTAGAGAGACGTTCGAACCATTAGAGAGACGTTCGAACCATTAGAGAGACGTTCGAACCATTAGAGAGACGTTCGAACCATTAGAGAGACGTTCGAACCATTAGAGAGACGTTCGAACCATTAGAGAGACGTTCGAACCATTAGAGAGACGTTCGAACCATTAGAGAGACGTTCGAACCATTAGAGAGACGTTCGAACCATTAGAGAGACGTTCGAACCATTAGAGAGACGTTCGAACCATTAGAGAGACGTTCGAACCATTAGAGAGACGTTCGAACCATTAGAGAGACGTTCGAACCATTAGAGAGACGTTCGAACCATTAGAGAGACGTTCGAACCATTAGAGAGACGTTCGAACCATTAGAGAGACGTTCGAACCATTAGAGAGACGTTCGAACCATTAGAGAGACGTTCAAACCATTAGAGAGACGTTCAAACCATTAGAGAGACGTTCAAACCATTAGAGAGACGTTCGAACAATTAGAGAGACGTTCGAACCATTAGAGAGACGTTCGAACCATTAGAGAGACGTTCGAACCATTAGAGAGACGTTCGAACCATTAGTGAGACGTTCGAACCATTAGAGAGACGTTCGAACCATTAGAGAGACGTTCGAACCATTAAAGAGACGTTTGAACCATTAAAGAGACGTTTGAACCATTAAAGAGACGTTTGAACCATTAAAGAGACGTTTGAACCATTAGAGAGACGTTTGAACCATTAGAGAGACGTTTGAACCATTAGAGAGACGTTTGAACCATTAGAGAGACGTTTGAACCATTAGAGAGACGTTTGAACCACTAGAGAGACGTTTGAACCACTAGAGAGACGTTTGAACCACTAGAGAGACGTTTGAACCACTAGAGAGACGTTTGAACCACTAGAGAGACGTTTGAACCACTAGAGAGACGTTTGAACCACTAGAGAGACGTTTGAACCATTAGAGAGACGTTTGAACCACTAGAGAGACGTTTGAACCATTAGAGAGACGTTTGAACCATTAGAGAGACGTTTGAACCATTAGAGAGACGTTTGAACCATTAGAGAGACGTTTGAACCATTAGAGAGACGTTTGAACCATTAGAGAGACGTTTGAACCACTAGAGAGACGTTTGAACCATTAGAGAGACGTTTGAACCATTAGAGAGACGTTTGAACCATTAGAGAGACGTTTGAACCATTAGAGAGACGTTTGAACCATTGGAGAGACGTTTGAACCATTAGAGAGACGTTTGAACCATTAGAGAGACGTTTGAACCATTAGAGAGACGTTTGAACCATTAGAGAGACGTTCGAACCATTAGAGAGACGTTCAAACCATTAGAGAGACGTTCAAACCATTAGAGAGACGTTCGAACAATTAGAGAGACGTTCGAACAATTAGAGAGACGTTCGAACCATTAGAGAGACGTTCGAACCATTAGAGAGACGTTCGAACCATTAGAGAGACGTTCGAACCATTAGTGAGACGTTCGAACCATTAGAGAGACGTTCGAACCATTAGAGAGACGTTCGAACCATTAAAGAGACGTTTGAACCATTAGAGAGACGTTTGAACCATTAAAGAGACGTTTGAACCATTAAAGAGACGTTTGAACCATTAAAGAGACGTTTGAACCATTAGAGAGACGTTTGAACCATTAGAGAGACGTTTGAACCATTAGAGAGACGTTTGAACCATTAGAGAGACGTTTGAACCACTAGAGAGACGTTTGAACCACTAGAGAGACGTTTGAACCACTAGAGAGACGTTTGAACCACTAGAGAGACGTTTGAACCACTAGAGAGACGTTTGAACCACTAGAGAGACGTTTGAACCATTAGAGAGACGTTTGAACCACTAGAGAGACGTTTGAACCATTAGAGAGACGTTTGAACCATTAGAGAGACGTTTGAACCATTAGAGAGACGTTTGAACCATTAGAGAGACGTTTGAACCATTAGAGAGACGTTTGAACCATTAGAGAGACGTTTGAACCACTAGAGAGACGTTTGAACCATTAGAGAGACGTTTGAACCATTAGAGAGACGTTTGAACCATTAGAGAGACGTTTGAACCATTGGAGAGACGTTTGAACCATTAGAGAGACGTTTGAACCATTAGAGAGACGTTTGAACCATTAGAGAGACGTTTGAACCATTAGAGAGACGTTTGAACCATTAGAGAGACGTTTGAACCATTAGAGAGACGTTTGAACCATTAGAGAGACGTTTGAACCATTAGAGAGACGTTTGAACCATTAGAGAGACGTTTGAACCATTAGAGAGACGTTTGAACCATTAGAGAGACGTTTGAACCATTAGAGAGACGTTTGAACCATTAGAGAGACGTTTGAACCATTAGAGAGACGTTTGAACCATTAGAGAGACGTTTGAACCATTAGAGAGACGTTTGAACCATTAGAGAGACGTTTGAACCATTAGAGAGACGTTTGAACCATTAGAGAGACGTTTGAACCATTAGAGAGACGTTTGAACCATTAGAGAGACGTTTGAACAATAATAAAATTACTTAAGCGTGCGTTTTCCTAGTTTTAGCGCGTAGACTAGCAAAATGATATCCAAATATCAAGAACATGAGCAACGCAACTACACTCAGGATGTAGGCCACCAAGTTAATACGATTATCTTTGAAAAATGACGATAAAAAATCATCCAATTTCGACTCAATACCAACAAAATTCACAAATGCTAACGTTCAAAATTCCTTCAAGGAGTGGGGCAATATCAAAGATAGGTCTCGTTGAACGGACCCATCTATGCACGCAAACGAGCTACTCGCTCTGTACCCAACTCGCTCCAAATGAACGGTTCCCGAAATGAGGGAAAAAGCAATTGATTGATTGATTATAATATTGTATATTATATTGATGCCTTCATCCTTCCTCTCTTTGAACATCTTTGTTGTGGCAAAGGGAGTTTTAACCTCCCTTTGCCACAACAAAGATGTTCAAAGAGAGGAAGGATGAAGGCACCATTTTGTATGGAGTTAAGGGAACGCGGAATCTACGCACAAAGGGCAGTAAGGTAAGAAAGAAGTTCATGAAACAAGAAAAAAGTTCATGGAACAAGAAAGAAGTTCATGGAACAAGAAAGAAGTTCATGGAACAAGAAAGAAGTTCATCGAACAAGAAAGAAGTTCATCGAACAAGAAAGAAGTTCATGGAACAAGAAAGAAGTTCATGGAACAAGAAAGGAGTTCATGGAACAAGAAAGGAGTTCATGGAACAAGAAAGAAGTTCATGGAACGAGATGAAAGTTGAAGAAGAAAGTAGTAAAGTAAATTTCAAATCTATTTTTGAAAATCTAGGCAGTTTAAAAAAAAACAGTTGAAGGATTTGAAAAAATTCTCTGATGGTAATCATCCTTTTCAAATCAGGTAGAAGTACATTTGTGTGCGTCTGTTTATGAATGACTGCTCAAATATTCAACCCTGTAAATAATATACATTTTTAAACTTATACTCGACTGCCAATACTCACACGTCCTTCAAAATTGCAGCACAGGACGCTGGTGAGTTTATCGTTAGCGCAATAGCACGTAGCCATCATGTGTGCCTCCGTGACATCATCACAGTTTGCCGAATGACGAATCCCATCGCACTCTGTGGTCAGCTCCGTGAAGTTCGATGAAGGATATTCGTCACCTGCTCTGACAGCCCTTCTCAAAAAATCCTCAGTTTCCTTGCTCACTGTTTGACTCCGTCCCTGATTTTCAAAAAGCAAATCTATGTCGTTTTTTTCTGACTCTGGGGTCATTTTCTGCCTGTACGTACTTATCATTCTGTCGATGTCTTCCTCAAGCCAAGGCACGATGCCGAGATATTCTCTATAACTATCCCCAGGCAGTCTAACTCGTCCTACCAAGTCAACCAAAGATAAGTAATCTGTCGGATTTGTGTCTGGTATGTACGCGTAGGGATTATTGTAAGAACGGTTGAAGTTCGGATTTTCAACAAAGGCGTATGTGCTTGTATGAGGCTTGTGAAGATCGGCTTGTGCTGAAGAACAGTCAGTAACAACTGTTGCCTCTCTTTGTGGTTCGTGTAAGGAGAGCTCATTTGCACTTTGGTCACGGATGGTTCGTCCGTTTCTCCGAAGATGGACGGTTTGTTTCGACTTCGAAGACGCAAACAGAGGGATTGAAGGAACCGTTATGCATGATCGTTTCGTTCTCAACTGCAAAATAATGTGATAAGTCACTGGGCAGTAAAGCAATTCTCCTAAGCTGGAACGAACAGGAGGCAGATTCTTGTAAGCAACCATGTTTCCCTGCTTTAGGTTGGGTCGCGTTGTAGAGATATGGGGAAAATAGCCAGCTTTTTCTTTACTGCGCGGCGAAGTATACAAGGATTTCTGCATTGGATGATTCAGCGAACGAATTTTTCTGTCAGAGTGAGCTCTGTTTTCAAGAATTAAATATAGATTTTGCTGACCCGTTTCCCCCAAAACTTCATAGTTCGCGTTCACGTTTTGCTCGGAATCTAAGCCTTGATCGCTTGGAATGAATTGCTCGTCGCTCTTAGGTGAGACTAGAGAGCCCTCGTACGGAAGGACAATGTGTGATCGTTGTTTAGGAGGCAGTCCGACCACGCAGCTCCTTGACACCAGTAAGCACCACAACCAAAATCCTATACAACTTGAGCGGAAAACAGAACCCATTTTGAATCGTATTCCTCGCACAAATAAATTGTATCGCTAATATTTCCAAATGCTTACATTAATTTCTGAAAAATACAAGACGTACAGATTTTCTGAAAACGAATTCAAATGATTGCGTTTGCACATGTTAATTTTTGCTCCTTAACAGGCAATGCTGTACCATGTTGTTGAAAACTGAACTTCAGTCCAGTTCTTGAAACTAGAGTTCTTAAAGCTAGAGTTCTTAAAGCTAGAGTTCTTAAAGCTAGAGTCCTTAAAGCTAGAGTTCTTAAAACTAGAGTTCTTAAAACTAGAGTTCTTAAAACTAGAGTTCTTAAAACTAGAGTTCTTAAAACTAGAGTTCTTAAAACTAGAGTTCTTAAAACTAGATTTCTTAAAACTAGAGTTCTTAAAACTAGAGTTCTTAAAACTAGAGTTCTTAAAACTAGAGTTCTTAAAACTAGAGTTCTTAAAACTAGAGTTCTTAAAACTAGAGTTCTTAAAACTAGAGTTCTTAAAACTAGAGTTCTTAAAACTAGAGTTCTTGAAACAAGAGTTCTTGAAACAAGAGTTCTTGAAACAAGAGTTCTTGAAACTAGAGTTCTTGAAACTAGAGTGCTTGAAACTAGAGTTCTTGAAACTAGAGTTCTTGAAAAGTATCGCTCGTAAGTTCGTCGAAAAATCGGTCATAAACTTCCCTGTCGTACAGATTAGATTAGTCATTAGTTTTAGCCTCCTTACCCAGCAACAAATGCGATCCTAAGAGAGGAAGATGGAAGGCACCATTTATTATGGAGTTAAGGAAACGCGGAACCTACGCAGAAAGGCATAGAAACAGTAAGTTGGGAAGGAAGATTATGGAACAAGATCAAAGTTGAAGAAGACAGTAGTAGGTGCTGAAAAACAGGACAGCAGTGAACCGGAAAAAGGTGGTCCTTAACATAACAAAAACATTTTATTTCAACAAAAAGAAGGCTTACCTAACTCTCAGCTCGGGCCCTCACATCGTCCCCCTGGGAGCGCTAGTTCCCATGGATATAATAATTGTATCCCCCTGAGGGGACCCCTGTCGTACATTCGTCTCAAAATTGCTCTCGTGAGTCACAACCGAAAGCCTTCGAAAACCTTTAATTCAGGCTTTTGACGCTTTTTTCCATAACTAATATTAGATGCCATAGGAAACGAAGAGGATCAGAAGGCAACAGAAACCCCATATCCGTAAGTTAATTCTCAGAGCGTACACGGAGTATTGATTAGTGGTTTAATTCAGCGTTTAATGTTTTCTGACACTACGATGTATGATACAGAACAAAGTGAATAATGGAAGAATGCTACTATAACTCCTTAATTTATATTCCTCAACGTTGTATTTCATTTTCTGAATCACAAGATGATTTAACTGCGTGTACGAGTAAATAATTTCACTCAACCTTCTTCTGGAAGGTTGCGCTCAAATGAAAGCATGCTAGAAGTTCAAGATAAATACTCGTACTATTCGTGACGCTGTACACGGATCGGTCTTTCATGATTTTGCAACCGCGGTCACGGAAGGTTGCATTTCATCCCAAAATAAGTGCTATTTTGCAAACGCCATTGGCTTTTCTTTCTGTGAGCGTGAGTGGATTCTGGCAGCCTGAAAGTCGGATGTTGACATTTGACCCTACATGTTAGCTGATCTCAGCGGTTCGAGCGAGGCAGCAACAGAGCAGATCTTGTTTGAACCTTAGTTAGTATGATGGGAAGAATAAAAACTCGAGTTAATTTTTACAAACAAACAAACCCGGCAAAAAACAATCCTCTACGTTTCTAGATTCGTCTCAAAACTTAAATGAATGCAAAAAAGAATTTAAAAAGCTGAAGATTAGATTATACTACTGATTGGTTCCAACCACAACAAAGGGGTTCCCAAGAAAAGAATAGGACCATTTTGTACGACATAAAAGCCAGTCTTCCCAACTTAAAAATTTCAATTTTTTGAGTCTACTCGAACGGCGTGTCCCTACACCCTGCGCATAAAAATGGCAAGATTGAAGTTTATGAAAGAAGATTAAATTATTAGTTAGTTTAAGCCTCCCTATCCGCCACAAAGGCGATTCAAAGAGAGGAAGGCACCATTTAGTGTGGAATTAAGAGAACGCGAAATCTATGCAGAAAGGGCTTAGAAACACTAAGTTGAGAAAGACGATTATGAAACAAGATCAAGGTAAAAAAAAGTAGTAGGTGCTGAAAAGCAGGACAGCAGTGAAACGAACAAAATGGCTCTTGACAAAACAAAACAAAAAACATCTTATTTCAAAAAAGGAAGGCCTACCTAACTCTCACCTCGAGCCCTAACATTGTCCCTCTGAGAGCGAGTTCATGAAACAAGTTGTAAATTGAAGAAGTAACAGATGCAGTAAAAAGGACAGTAGTACGCTGAAAATAGATTGACCAAAATGACAAATAAGCATTTCAAGGAGAGGAAGGCTTCCCTAACCTTCAGCTCAAGATCTCCCATCTTACCCCTAGGAGTGCTATAGTTCCCACAGATGAAACAATTGAATCCCTGAGATGCGCCAAGAATTGATTGGAAGGATGAAAACGCAGAACGCGCTTGAATTTAGCAATTTTTATCAAATTAATAAGTGCAGTTAAATTACGTCCTAAATTTTAGGTTTTTAAATACAGCTGGCTATATTTTTGCTAATTGTTCTTATAATGAACATTCTCATCAAGTCTAATTGAGAGCTCAACACGCTCAATGTGCACCGTTACATGGTAGTACCAGCCCCATATCACGGTGTGGCGATCAATAGCAACAGACGGCAGTCCATTGAGTAGTAGTAGTAGTAGTATTAGCATTGATTTGCTAGCGCTTCAGTAATTCGTACTAACATTGAAACGGTATCATTGATGTCCATTGCAATGGTATCAAGTGTGTAGTAGGTATGGCCTGTAGTTCAGTAAGATCGAGTGATTTTGAAGCCTTGCTGTAAGTCGGAGTTTGATGTAGTGAGCTAGCCTTACAGCCTAGTAAAACGGCATGAGTTCGTGACTATTCATCGTTAGGAAGCGACGAATTTGTGAAGGGGGAATTGTAAAAGTCATTTTAAAGTGAATTCCAAATATAAAAGACTTTCATTATAAGAATGTCGAAAGCATTCGTTGTAAATTTCAACCATTTGAATAATTCGAGTCATTGAGATTAGATATGTTAGACAAGCCTCCTAACCACGACTAAGGTGTTCCAAAAAGAGGAAGAATGAAAGCACCATTTAGTAAGGCGCTTAGGGAACTGGGAATCATCGCACAACGTGTATTTCCACCCAAGACTCCCCGAGCATAAAAAACAAGGCAAAGAATGAATTTAAGATGTAAAATAAAAGTTAAAAAAGGGAGTCAGAAATGCTGAAAAAATGAATAGCAGCGTACTGAAAAAGATGCCTCGTAACAAAACTTTTTTTCTACTTCAATGAAAGGCCATCTAACGAGTTCGGAAAGTCACAATTCGAATTTTTACCATTAGCATGCATGTTTAGATTAGATTATTAAGTTAGTTTAAGCCTCCCTATCCTCAACAAATGAGATCCAAAGAGAGGAAGGAAGAAGGCACCATTTAGTGTGGAGTTAAGGGAACGGGGAATCTAAGCAGAAAGGGCACAGAAACAGTAAGATGAGAAAGAAATTCATGAAACAAGATCAAAGTTGAAGAAGAAAGTCGTAGGTGCTGTAAAAACCGGATAGCAGTGATCATAAAAAAGATGGTCCATAACAAAACCAAAACCTATGATATTTCAACAAAAAGAAAGTCTACCTAACCTTTAGCTCGGGCCCTCACATAGTCCCCCTGCATGGGAGCGCTAATTCCCATAGATCCGATAGTTGTATCCCCCTGAGGGGGCCAACAACTTACAAGAATCTTATACAACTTTTATTCACTAAAGATAAGGGTGATTACTGATGTGATATATGGATATAGTTTTCAGTCGAACATTTTCACATCAATTAATAACCTGACAATTTAGATGATACTGTGCGCAGTTTATACCGAAGAGCGGATGAATAAAAACAATCTTATGCAAAGCAAAAGAAATAAATGTCTCAGTATTCAACCGCGCGAAAAACATCCCAATTCTTACTCAAATGTCCGGTTTGCGTATCATATAAAGGCTCTTTACCATGTCCCACGGGAAAAACACTATTTTTGACAATGATTTCTGTAAGAAACCCTCATGGTCAACTTTCTCGCAAGTTGAATTTGTTCGTTAGCAATTACTTAGCATAAAGTGCATCGGCATATCCGGTGAGAATCTGAACACAATCATCAAATTATTTTAAGTTTTCACAGATTATTAGATTAGATCATTGGTTTAAGCCTCCCTATCCGCAAAAAAGGCGATCCAGAGAGAGGAAGAAGGAAGGAACCATTTAATATGGAGTTGTGGGAACGTGGAATCTATGCAGAAAGGGCATAGAAACAGTAAGTTGAGAAAGAAGATTATGAAACAAGATCAAAGACGAAGAAAAAAGTAGTAGGTGCTGAAAAATAGGACAGCAGTGAACGGAAAAAAGTGGTCCTTAATATAACAAAAATATTTTATTTCAACAAAAAGAAAGCCTACCTAATCCCCAGCTCGGGCCCTCACATTTTCCCCCTGGGAGTGCCAATTTCAAGTTATCACATTGAAAACAGTTTCAGGGTTTGACAAAATTTCTCTCCAGTTCGCATTCGGAATAGTAAAAACTATTTACCCCGAATTTCTCACAGTGTATAATGAAATGTTCAAGAACAATATAAATTAAATTTATTCATTGAAAGATGGAACATACATATAACTAAAAAATTACAACTAGTTTTTCAACAGTGATTTGGACATAACTCAAATCAAGCTGTGCTGAAATGATGCAACCTATCAGAATAAAAACAATTGAGCAAAAACTGTACACACTTAGAGGAACTGGTTCTAATTCATTTTAACTTTTACAACGCCAGAACTTTAGAGACCACAGTAAAAGTCGCACAACACCTTGCAAAAAAAAGCTATTCACAGAATTCTCACTGACCAGTAAATTCGATGATTTTCAAACTGTTTCACGAAAAAATAAGCATTATTATCCTCTGCTCGATCTAACGTTCGCGATTGGCATTAAGTTTGCGATGGTGATCTGGCCTTACTATCTCATTTTATAAGCCCCATGATATTAGCTATGATAGCAATGTGCAACTTCGGCAAGACGGCGAACTCCAGAGCTCCCATTAGCATGCTGGGAATCCGGCGATGAACGTCATAGCATTCGGAATAGAAACGTGCACAGATCCGTGAACTCGGGTCATAGAAAGTCTTGTTTGCTGCGACCGAACACAAGAACTATAAGATGTATGTAGCAGTAAAGAGCCAGGTTTCTCGGAATCCTGGATATTACTGGCGTGCTGCGCAAACGGCAAGCTCATTTCCGATTCACAGTTGCTTCAACTTTAGCCTGGGAATGTTCGTGCCACTATCGTACTTTGTACGTCCGGCATCATTGAGGTAGCCCACGGAAGAAAAACCAGAATAAGGGGACAGAGAAAAAGCTTTCATCTTGGAAGAGATATCTGTTACTCCTGGAATGGGGCTCAGCGTATCAAGGTTCAGGTGTCACTCGAAATTTAAAATTTAAACCTTTTGACGTGCGCGTCTTGAAGATTGTATTATGACGAATTAATCATCCTTACAAATTTTTTTTTCCTTCATCATCGAGAGAATGTTCAAACTGAATTCGAATGTAACTTATGCAAATGGAGCATTTAATTGGGATTTTCCCGACGAATCGACCGTAAAGCTAAGCTAACTGAAAAATAATCGGGTCGGGTGATTGGAAAATAAAGGAGAATGAAAATCTTGATATTTGTGCTGGCGAAATTTAGCAAGTACAAGTAGGATTTGGTTACTATTTCTATTCACCGCACTCCCCACGGCTGAAACAACTTTTCATAATTATCATCCGCTGCTTCGTTAACGCTACCATAAACACTGCTTTCTATACCTGCAGCTGACTCCGTGTTTATAGGATGAGGAGCCAGATCTTGACCTGTCGAATTCTCCTCTTCAAGATGAGGTTCTGTCCCCTGACCAGGATCAGTGTAACGACTTGCACCAGCACCTGTCGCATAGTCATCATTCCTAAAAGGACTCTCAGACCCATGAGGATGACCCGGCAACGAGGCCTGAGCTCCATCTGGTTCTTGCTGTCCACCTTCAGCTCCTATATTAGATTCGTGAGAGGGAAAACTGCGAGTGCTCGGATGCATAACTTCCAAACGTATAAAATTTAAATCTTCGTATACATGGGAAGTGCTACTGAGACTGGCCGACTGTCTCTGCTGTCCATCAGTCGCGACTGCACCCAAGTCTTCTGCGGGTACCTCACTGCAGTGATCTTCTTCAAGGGCGGTTTCATTCTCATTTGTGTCGCTCGTATCAGTGTCAAGAGGAACAAGACGGCACAGGTACCTGCGGTATCTGATAAAAGTGTACGAAATTATGATCGGGGTAAAGTCTTCTAACGAGTCCCATAAAACAAACGGCTATTCAACCTCTATTCGTTTTGTTTTCATTCATACAGCGAATCAAATCCTGGTTCAAATAGATCAACATATTAGATTATATATTAGTTCAATCCTCCCAAAGCGCTGCAAAAAAGGGCGTATCGAAGAGAGGAAGGAGGAAGGCATTATTATTATTATTATTATTATTATTATTATTATTATTATTTATATTATTATTATTATTATTATTATTATTATTATTATAATATAAGAAAGTTTTAGCCTCCCTTAACCACGACAAAGATGTTCCAAGAGAGGAAAGAGGAAGGCACCATTTAGTATGGAGTTGAGGGAACGTGGAATCTATGCACAAGGTGCACAGAAACAGTAAGCTAGGAAAGAATGAAACAAGAAAAAAGTTGAAGAATAAAGTAGTAGGTGCTGAAAAACAGGACAGCAGTGAACCGAAAAAAGATGGTCCGTAACAAAACAAAAACCTATTTTATTAAAACAAAAAGGAAGCCTACCTAACCTTTAGCTCGGGCCCACACATGGTTCCCCTGGGAGTGCTAATTCCCATAGATACAATAGTTGTATCCCCCTGAGGGGAAGGAGGAAGGCAACAATTAGTATGGAGGCAAGGGAATGCGGAATCTATGCAGAAGAGGCACTGAAAAAATGAGTTGAGGAAGAAGTTCGTCAAACAAGATAAAAGTTGAAGAAAGTAGTACGGGCTGAAAAACAGGACAGCAGTGAACCGAAAAAAGGTGGTCCTTAACATAACAAAAACTTTATTTCAGCAGAAAAGAAGGTTTATCTAACTCTCAGTTCGGACCCATGTACATTTTTCTCCTAGGAGTACTAATTCCCATAGACACAAAAGTTGTATCCCCCTGAGGAGAGAAATGAAAATGAAGTATTTCGAAAATGCACCGAATCTTGCATATAGTCAAGTGTCGTTGCCGGACTCGGTGGAATCTGTTGTTCTGGGTTGATTCATTGACGAGGGCACTGCTGATATTAGCATCGAATTGTCTCATGAAAAGAAAAGGCATAGTATTTAATCAGCTTGATGTGCGATTAGGATAAGAGCAACATGTTAAAGATAATTTTATACTCAATAATATATGGATAAGATCACTAAGAGTGCTTTCCGGGCTTACAAGTAACAATTAGCCTTTTATAAACACTCCATTGCAATCGTCTTGAGAAATAATCTTACTGATGCACCTCCTGCAGAACATCAATTGTTCAATGTGTCAAATCACTTGGAAAATTGTCAATACTGATAAATTTATTAATGGGACCAGACAATCGGTTTCCAGGCCTCATCTGCTAGACTATTAAAGAAATGGAAAAATGCAAAGTAAGACCTTCGCCGACAAGAGTTTCCTGAACAGGTGCTGACTAAGCGTTGATAATAAGTTGTTCGCGTTTAAATTGATAATAATGATCACAAGAAGCTTTAACGTGTGAGGAGATGTGTAAATAGGTATCTCTCGATCGCATTAACTTCCATTAACATTAGCCTCCCAAGTGGTTGTGCTCATTGTGAATCTTTCTCGCCCCATAAGCTTGAAGGAACGAGCGGAATCGAGCGTCTTGATCTGAGCCTGTCAACGCACTTCAATTAAATATAACAAATCAGTTGAATGCTAATTCTTTAAAGAATAATTAACTAGTTGGTAGTTGCTGATGAAATAATATCTAAATGCTGTACTCGTTACCACATGCACTGATCGTATTCATGTAAAACTAAACCATCCTTATAAATTTCAACGGGGTATGACTTCGAAGCTGGAAAACATAATGCTAAAGTATATTGATATAAATTAAAAAAAGTTGCCTATTATGAAGCTGAAAAATAGCACCAATTTTCATTAAAAAATGTTCTATTTACCTCCACATTCCGCAGCACACGAAGCTTATCACAGAAAGCGTGCTCGCCGCAATCAGAACGCCTGAAACTGGTTTTATCATTTCAGCTTCGGTTACACCGTCTTCGTTTTCACTTATGGTATCTTCTGCTTCGAAGCCTTCCACTTCAGTTGACTCGTCAGTCGCGGTATCGTACACTGGACCATCGTAGGCCTGTATAAATTCGCATTCCTCTTCTTTGCCGACAACCGTATCGTATGTGTACTCTGTATCCTGAATACTTATATTGAACTTGTTTGATTTAATTGAATAAATTGACTCATTTTCCGACGAGTTTTCATTTGCTTGGGGAGGGTCAGAGATACACTGCAAAACGTTCAATTTACGTATCTCTACACTACCTCCTTTCCGTACGAGAACGCTACCGCTGTTGACGCGCGAAAAGCGGGTGTCGTCTAAAACGAGTTTTCCGGAAAGATGGATGGCACCTGCCTCCAGAATAGTTATCCTTGTGCGGTTGAGCACTAGAGTCGCTCCAGGCATCACTATGATGGAACTGTTGAGCATTTCACTCACATGACCAACTTCGATCGTAAGATTGTTTGTCACAATCAGCCTCCAGATGGTATAAATACGTGTCCGCTTGAAAATCCCACTGCTTACTTTTAAATGCAAGTTATGGATCTGGGAGTCTCGCACCCTCACAAGTTCAACTTGATTGAGCAGAGGCAAATGAGTTACGAAACTGTTCTCTATGTTGAGGTCCACCACATTGGATTCGATGGTGAACATCCTCGAGCGTAGCAAGTGCAGCTTGTGGAAGCACGAGTCATTTTGTTGCGTTATAAAGTAGCTCTTCGAGGATTCTATGAGGATCTGTTAAGAAGAACAACAAATTCATGCTAGTTACAAACAGGAGTTCTTCAGACCTCGAGAAAATTAGTATGGCCGAGAACAGTGAAAAGAATATGGACGAGCGAGAGACTGCTATCCCAGTCCAACTTCTTCGCCGCCAGCATGCATGATTTTTGCCACCTAAGCTATTTAATCGCTTGGGCGGCGAAAACATGCATGCTCCGGCGAAAAAGATACACTGGGTAATAAGTCTCCTTGAATCCCAAATTACTTTTATTTGTACCAAGGTAAAACGTCATTTGAGAAGAAACGAACTGCCGTAGATTGTGTTTCTGGGAAAAAACTCTGCTAGATTAGATAAGAAGTTGGTTTCAGGATCCTTAACCGCAACAAAAGTGCTCCCGAGAGAGAAAAGAGGGAAACATCATTTAGAATAGACTTATAGGAACGAGAAAACCATGTAAAAGATGTGACCCGCACCCTGCACACAGGAACAGGAAGATTGAAAGACCTTTTTAAAAAATAAAAATAAAAATATAGGTGCTGGAAGGAACGTCTGCCGTAAACAAAAAAAAATCTTTATTGAAACGAAACACATATATCCCAACATCAGGTAGGCATACCTTACCTTCAGCACACCTTATTTTCCCCCATTGACACCATAGTCGTATCCTCCCGAGGGAATAAAAACCAAGGTTAAACCTCCGTTTCTGCTCAGTTCAATGATCATAGAGAAACTCAACGAATTGAATTTAAATTGGTATGACAGGGGCGAAAAATTTACATGTCTGGGTTAACGCACCTCACTATGCAGGCAAAATAATGAGTGAGCATTTCGAAACGAAAAGGTAGGTTGAGAGTAAAGAATGAAAGACATATACATGTTGGAGGTCAGTTTAACGGTACGCCGGCGTCGTCCACGAGGGAGTGGGTAAAGAACGAAAAATAAGGCCTGCGAAACTAAAAACCAACTCCAACATCAACCTTCTACAACATCAGTTACCGATTCTGTAGTTGGTAGGTAAGTTAACTCCTGAGGAGAGCTAGTGCTTCATAATAGACTGACGAGCGGCCACTGAGCATATCACCGAGCGCTCATCGGAAACCCTGCATGTCCCGAAGACTGCCAAGTCCTCTTGACGCGCTGCAGGACAATCCCCCTCACCGCAGCCAACAGAAGGAACTTGTTAATGTTGTGTAATGAAACTTTGAATAGGGAAGAACCTACAACCATGACTGAATTCGTTACGAGTTCATCTGATTGAGTTCGTTGGAAATAGATTATTGGTACTCTCATCGAAAATTTCATTGAAATCTTGGAACGAAACATCGTTGCTAAATCACCGTTATTTTAATTGTTATCAACGATTGTATGTTGCTCTAATTTGTTATAGTTTTTTAGTTTCGATCACTGCGACGCTCTCTGATGCAATGGAGGTCCAACTGAATGAAGTTCGAAAAATAAAGCTATAAGAAACCCATATCGATTGACAGTCGTAACGAGTAACGAGACGTGCAAAAGCAATGAAGATTTCCTACCGTTAACAAGTGAGCATGTTGCGAACTGCTTTTTGTAAAGGAACAAATTAGATTAGCTTATTAGTTAGTTTAAGCCTCCATATCCTCAACGAATGAGATCCAAAGAGAGGAAGGAATAAGGCACCATTTAGTATGGAGTTAAGGGAACGCGGAATCCATGCAGAAAGGGTACAGAAATAGTAAGATGAGAAAGAAGTTCATGAAACAAGATCAAAGTTGAAGAAGACAATAGTAGGTGATGAAAAAACAGGACAGCAATGAACCGCAAAAAGATGGTCCGTAATAAAACAAAAACCTGTGTTATTTTAACAAAAAGAAAGCCTACCTAACCTTTAGCTCGGGCCCTCGCATTGTCCCCCTGGGAGCGCTAATTCCCATAGATACACTAGTTGTATCCCCCTGAAGGGTTGTAAAGGAACATATTTCTGTGAAAAATTCCTTTTTTTCCCCATTCAAAGTAGAGCATCTTAAAAAATTTTCATATAGTATTTATAGATAGAACTTAATTTAAGACCGAAGATAGTAACTCGACATTTCCCGATGCATAATAAACAACTTTAAATAAAAAACAACGCTGTATGAGGAAAATGCATGAAAGACGCAGAATTACTGAGGATGAATGGCAGAGTGTATGGAATGAGTACAAGGACCAGCAGAAGAAAGTAAAGAGAATGATCAATGAGGCTAGGGTTAAAGAAGAGAGACACCAAGTTGAAAATCTAAGAAAGAAAGGTCCAGATGGAATAAAAGATTGGTATAGGTTTATACAAGGTAATGATAGAGGTAGTGAAGTTCAAGTTGATGAATTAGTAGTCAATGGTTGCAGTGTGCAAGATAGGATGCAAATGGTGAAAGCAGTTGAAGAATACTGGGAGGACATTGGTGGAATGAATGAGCAGGTTACAGATGATGAACCGATAAATTTTCTGATAGATGAACATGAACTGCAAATGGAAGACGAAATCACTTGTGAAGAGATTGTAAGTTTTTTGAAGAAAGTGAAAAATGGAAAGGCATGTGGCCCTGATAAGATACCATATGAGTTCTATAAATGTGAAGGAGAGAGTGTAGTCAGTATGTTGAAATGTTTATTTGATGAGATATGGAAGAGTGAAAGAGTACCGGATGACTGGAACAAGTGTAATGTAGTTCTGTTGCATAAGGGTGGACATAAGAGTATGAAAGAACTTAAAAATTACAGACCAATTGCACTGGGTGACACCGTATGTAAGATCTTTTGTGGTATTTTGAATGAGAGAATGAAAAATTTAGTTGAGGAATTAGGAGTCCTGGGAGAAGAACAGAATGGTTTTAGGCAAGATAGACGTGGGGAGGATAATCTGTTTGTAGTGAGTGAAATAATTGAGCAAATGAAGACGGATAACAAGAAGGTATATTTAACATTCCTGGATACTGAAAAGGCGTATGACAGAGTGGATCGGGTTAGGCTGTTTGAAATTTTGAGAAAAGTTGGTTTTAGCAGAAAAATAGTGAACATTGTACAGAGTCTGTATGAGTACACAAGTGTTATCTACAGGTTAGGAAATTTGGAAACAGGTCAAGGGAGGAGTGTTAGAGGAGTGAGACAGGGCTGTACTCTGTCCCCCCTGTTGTTTGGATTGTACACAGAAGAATTAGCAGTTCGACTGAGAGGGAGTGGTTTAGGACTGAAAGTTGGTAATGAGAGACTGAGGTGTTTGTTGTATGCTGATGAAACGGGTTGTGGTTAGTGAATGTGGTCATGAACTACAAAGGATGCTTGACATTGTGAATGGATATAGTACAGATTTCAAGATGAACTTTGGTGCAGATAAAAGTAAGGTCATGGTTATAAATAGTGATGAGACTGATAGAGACAGACTGTGGAATATTGGAGAAATCAGAATAGGTAGAACAAAAGAATACAAATATCTAGGTTGTATGATAAGTGAAGATGGATGTACTAGAACTAAAGGTGAGAAAGTGGCTAAAGCAATGCAGTGGAGTGGACGGTTAGGTAGTGTAGCCAGATACAGAGCAAACAAGTACGAATGTGTGAGAGGAATGTGGAAGTATGTTGCTGTACCTAGTGTCATGTATGGTATGAGTGCTCTTGCTTGGAATGGAAGTGATCTTGAAAAGCTGGATGTGATACAAAATAAGGTAGGACGTGTAGCATTGGGTGCTCCAAAATGGACAGCTATAGAAGCCATTAGAGGTGACCTAGGGTGGAGCCTATTTTCAGAAAGAATGATGAAAGCTGTGCTGAATTATAAGGTGAGAATTGAAAGAATGCAGAATAGCAGGTGGGTAAGGCGAATCTTTGAATGGAATCTGAGTGTAAGCTATTGGGAGAAAGTATGTTGGGGGCATGCAAGGAAACTCAGTATGCAAAAGATTATTCATGTTAGAATTAAGAGACCTGTGGATGACTGGAGTTTAATAAATGTTGGAGGTGTAGGGCCTGAGTGGGACTGCAAGAGGTGGAATAAAGAGATTGAGAGACAAACAAAAGAGTATGGATTGAATAAGTGGAAGCTTAGCATGATGCGGAAGCCTACACTTAACTGGTATATGAAAAAGAAAGCACCTAAGTTTGAGCTGTTCTATGATGGTAGTTTTGGAAGTCAACTCTTGTTTGCTGTGAGATGTAAATCATTGAGTGTGAACAGACGTACATGGAGATGGAATGAGAATAATAACAGATTATGTCAGCAGTGTGTAATAGTGGAGTAGAGGAAACAATTGAGCATTTTGTGCTGGAATGTAGTAAGTATGAGCAAGAGAGAGAGTTTTATGAATGTGGTGTCTGAGCAGTATGGAGAGAATGAGTGGAATGCCAGATGTGCTGAAGATGATTGCGGTATGAGCTGTCTTGCTGGATTGGATCAGGAGTGTAATGCGAGTATCACTGAGGCTATGAAAGTGTTTCTTGTGCGTGCCTGGAGTAAGAGACAGTGACTGGAATGAGCCAGTCCGGTAGAATGGGCTGTAATGACCCAATGTGCCGGGGGATGGTGTTTTGACACACTGGTTGTCCCGGTGATGCCTTCCAATGGAGGCTTGTGACAAGGATCGCAGATCCTGAGTAGTTTAGTGGACAAGTCTGGTACCAGGCGCTGAACTCTGTGTGAAAATTGTGGAGGGAATTGTAGGCCGTTACAAAGGCCCCGACACTGTCGGCCCTCAAGTTCAAGTTCAAAGTTCAAGTTCAAGCATATTCAAACTCTCTGCTCTGCTTCTAAATATATGTCCCAGAGGCCATCATAAAAATGCAAAAGAATTCTGAGGAACTTGGTTCAGAGGTCACGCCTAAAAATATTGCGACAAATTGCCCAATTGTCCTAAAACATACCACACTATTACTTATGAAGAAATTTTTCCTGAAACATTTTATGATTACTTGAGATTTTATTCTCTTCTTTAACTTCTTAAGAAGACATAAAGTAAAAGAAGAGATTAAGAATATTATCCCATAAGCATGGGAAAATGGGACTGCATTTCATTGGGTCAAATTTGTGGCAGTGAAAGTGTTAAATTGCACCTGAGAATGGGAATAACTACGCACCTCTTGAAGACAGTGATCGGCAATAGTCAAGTTATTGACAAAGTAGAGTTCCACTGACTTGAACTGATCCAGCACGTTGTTACCGCCTAGTTGAATCAAGGTTTCCTGCAACATTCATCATTTTTGGGTTAGAAATTTTTGGAGCTCTTCAGTGTTACGCTGATAAAATTTATCCTCGCTCGGTCATCCGATTTCCAAAATAAAAATTCATTTGCACGCAGAAGCAGATTAAATTTTTCTGCACCTAATATTTTATGAGTAAAGAATGAGACAAAGTGAGGTAACATTTTTCTTTTCCCCACCGCATTGTAATTCTTGTTGAGTATATTTACGGTATACAGCAAATGCTTTTTCCCTTTTACGTTTTCGATTCTGTTATCAAACTCGAAAATCAGTGACATCTCCGAAACTGGATCCTAATAACCCACTCTGTACGCAGCATCTTTCAAATTAATAAATATTTAATTTTTTTATATTTTCCGACATTAAGAAGCAGGGTACATCTCGAGAAACTCTATGCGTATTCTTCTACCAGATTTTGCCGCTTACATGTTTCCTAACAATCTTGGCCTGGGATCTCCTTAGGAAAGAAGACTGACGGCAGATTGTCACAGAAGATGACAACAGAGCCACCCAAGTGTAGGTAAAAAGATGATCACAGAACAAGTCAGGCTATAGGTGTGCATCACGGGGTAAAATTGAACTTGAGAGTTTGCTGTCAAGATAAAGCATTTTTAACGACAGATAAGGACAAGGAGCGGCAAAGCGACAGATAGGAAGCGTTCCGAGGCAGAACTTCATGAATGAGGCAGAATGTATAACGAAACTCACGACCAATCTGGCAGACGGAGGGGAGATTGAACGTCACGAAGGCACAAAAAGACTTAAGTAAAAAGTCAGCGAATAGTTAATATAGGGAGACCAGAAGTGAAAAGCGAAGATAAGTATGAAAAGTGAGAAAATAATGGCAGCTACTCCGAATTCTGCCGTTAATTTGTTAAAACGGGTATACTAATTTGAATACAACACACTAGCTTGCCAGCTGAGCTAGAAATGAACGCGTTAAAACAAAAATGAAAAACGTAAAATTCAGAGTGCTGAGCTTCACTGTTCGTCAGCCTTCCTCTCTTCTAAGATCTTTGAGGTTAGAGAGGCTGAAATTCATCCATAATCTAATTTTGTACCGTAAAAAGCGTTAATTAAACAAAACGTTAAATACGAAATTGTAAAAATAGAAATGTGTTTTAACTTATAAAAATCCTAGCAATAACTTTTCAGTGCATTGAAAATGTGTATTCTTCATAGCCATAGTGTCACCCGTTCTATTTTCACATCCCACTGTAAGGTTAATTCTTAATGGCAAAGATACAAAGCAGCAAATAAAATTGGACATTTCAATACTTTTTGATTCGAATAAACCTGAATCCAAATGGATTAGTTGTCTTTTAAAATTTTAGACCATAATTTAAAAAAACTCTCCGATACAATACTGGAAAATTCATTTTCAAATAAAGATACGACAGATCAAAAGAAATTTAACAACTCGAAAACTACTTTTTCTGAAACTAAATCACATTCTGTTATTATAAACTCTGTACCAGTAACGCCCATTACAAAAAGAGAGCCTCACCGAGTTCATCCGAAAGTCGCACAAAATCTTAGAAGGAGTATCTCTCTGGCAATGCTTGCGTGGGTCGAGGATTGTGACGCCGGCATTGCGGCCGCCAGGCGGCGCTGCGACGCGTGTGTGCGGAGCGTAACGGAGGCCAACGCAGCCCCACAGCCACGGCGGCGTCGGGGAGTCCAGGTACAGCGCCTGCAACACCGGCGATGCAGTGCTGAACGATGCTAATTGATGGTGATACTAAATTGATATAATGCAGCGACGCTTCAGTGTTTAAAAAAAGACATTGAGGTTAGGCTATAAATCAGTTTATGTCTCCGTCAATCACAATATAGTGTTCTCGAAAGTGGAAAGAAGAAGGGATGAGGCTGCACCAGTTTTGCGTACACTGAATGACTGCAGCAATGTACCTTCCCAATGAAAGAGAACACAAACAACTACGAGCTGCTTCTACCGAATTATGAGGCGAGAAACAGTGACGCTGACAAAGCCTTATCCAATAAAAAAAACAGATCTACGGCAAACTTTCACGGGAAAGACTCTATACAAAATACAAATTTCACACTGGGCTAAATCTCACAAATGTGGGTAGAAAGCCAATTCAAGTTACCACCAACTTCTCCTCCACACTCACGGCTACTAAGAAAACACTCGTCTGCCTAGATTCAAGAGTCATCGGTAACGTCTCTTGAGCACTGTGAGAGTACATTTAAATAAAAAACACTGAAGATTTAAATAATGATATAATAATAATGATGGCATCTACGGATGCTTTATTTCCAATCAAGCCTGATACATATCAATTTGTATATTGGATTTTTAAATGCCTCATAACTAACGCCAGGACGCCAGGACGCCATGACGCTTTCCCCCGGTCAAGACCGGTACCCATTTCAGACACCTGGGTAGAGTGGGGTATTGTGCTTGGAATTTTTCTCCTATACCCAACAGAGAAAATATAATATGCAGCGTTATATATATAAAGCAGTGTTATAAAATAAACTACTCATCCTATATATATGTAACTTGAGAGAGAGAATGTAGCTTCAAGTGAATATAAGGCATTTTATTCTGTCTCTCTCGCAAGCAGGCAGGAGACTTAAATTGGGTGTATTCAACATAAATAAGGGGTGTCAATGAACGTGGAAACGTTTGGTCTTGGCTGGGTATACGTTTATGAGCGGGTGCCAGGTGATGGACAAAATTTCACGACGAGGTAATAAAGAAAGAACCGCACTCTTGCTTCTCTGCTTTGGGCAGGCAGCGAAGGCCTCGACTAAAAAAACAAGAGCCAGGGTCGCCGATCATAAAGTTATAGGAGAGCAAACCAAATCGGGCCCCTTTTCAACCCTCGCGATTAGAAATGGCACTGGGCAAAACCTGAGTGACAGCTCGAGGTTGCCTCGTCTCATACTTGCCTCCCTGTATTAAATCCCGACCTGCCTCCTGGAGACGGCGGAGATGATCGGTCCGGTCTGGCTGCAGTCGAGGCGCCGGTCGGTGACTGCACTGCTGATCAGCAGCTGAGCTCCGTCAGCGAGGTAGATCATGCCTTCCTGGGGCTGCTGGAACCTCACCTTCGCCAGCAGCAGCTTCCCCGACAGCACCCGGATGCCTGCAACGGGAACAGTTAACTCAAATTCGTGACAATCACACCTAACCACACACCTTCGCCATGCAAGATAGGGTTCAACAGTGTATTATTAATAGCCTAAGTACATATAAGTAATATTATTGTTTAGAATATTTTCATATAAAAATCAGCCAGAATCATTCGAAGTTCGAAACCTTTAGTACTGTTCGGTTAAAAATGAAGTCAAATGAAAAGAATATCATTCTTCCGCAGTTCGAGTACAGCATTTTGATGTAGCATGGAGTGGAATGTTTAAAAAAAAATCCAATCACCCGCACAATCTGAGTTACTTGACGGCAAAAATTCAGCGAGTTAAAATGAGCACCTAATGAAGGAGTAGAATATGTTGCAGAACTGAGTCCACGTTCAAAAGAAACGCTCTCCAATGAAAGCAGATTGTGCGAGTAAGAATTAAAGCGCCTAAAGAAAATGAGTTTCATGGCATTCATGAGCACCTGTTGCTTGTGTTCTTGAACTATATGAGTCCTCAAAATTGCATTTGCTGTGTTGATCCGTTTAGTTTGATCTACTTCAAATTTGCATTCATAGCCTGCGAAGAAGTTGCGAAGAATTCATAGTTGCGAAGAAGGAAGCGATTCAGGTGCTAAGAAATTAGACATTACACGATGAAGGCAGCCGACGACATCTGTTTGACACTGAATCTACGTCCCAAAAAGTTGAGCTGTTTAACTAAATCGGAGATTTCTATCAGTGTAGAATAGTGCGACAGGCTCATTTGAAAAACAATGCTTTTCAAATAAACTAGTGTTGGCTTCCGTCACAAAAAGCATACAACTCTTCTAAGCCAAGATATATCACAAATATCCAAGCACGCCGAAATATACCCGTATACGCTTGAAGTCAACTCCCGAGTTTCCACCCATTTAAACTGAACTCGGAATTCCCTAAAAGTTAGATTAATCTTACTATAAAATCCGTACAAAACCTGCGTAATGTGCGTACATTTTAGAATTTGTTAGTTAAGCAGTGCCGACCAGAGGAAGATAAATACATTGATTGAAGCATGTGCACGTGGTGTCTCAGCTCTAATAGAATGACTAGCAGCTCAAGCTACATTTTACGCATTTGTACGATGATGGCCGTCATGATGGCCTCTATTTTATAACCTCCCGAATGTACGAATTTTCTCACCTCCCGAACGTACGAATTTTCTCATCTTCCGAATGTACGAATTTTCTCACCTACCGAATGTAAGAATTTTCTCACCTACCGAATGTAAGAATTTTCTCACCTACCGAATGTAAGAATTTTCTCACCTACCGAATGTAAGAATTTTCTCACCTACCGAATGTACGAATTTTCTCACCTACCGAATGTACGAATTTTCTCACCTCTCTAATGTACGAATTTTCTCACCTCTCTAATGTACGAATTTTCTCACCTCTCTAATGTACGAATTTTCTCACCTCTCTAATGTACGAATTTTCTCACCTCTCTAATGTACGAATTTTCTCACCTTCCGAATGGACGAATTTTCACACCTTCCGAATGTGCGAATTTTCTCACCTACCGAATGTACGAATTTTCTCACCTCCCGAATGCACTAAAGTAAAATTGGACGAAGAGACCACGGTCGGAGTCTCCAGATCCGAGAAATGATCGATGATGAGAGCCTGTACCTGAAATAACAATAGCTCATCATGCTCATATTAACATACTTTAAATTGGTTGAACATTTAAAAAATAAATCATTTCACTTGACATGAAAAACTGAATTGACTTATCAAGCATTCCTTGAACAGAAATGTAAATATTAAATGAAAAATTCACCAGGTAATAGATAGATTGGGCAGTGCCGGAAAAAAAATGAATAAAAAATAAAATGTTTTTCACTGATGAACTACACCAAGAGCGTGTACCCAAAAAAGCTTGTAATTTTGTTAATGGAAATCGTTTGCTACTCATTGACTCAGCGTTGAATACTGATCGCAAATCCGTTCTGATTTGGGAAAATAGTTAACTTTGGCGAAATAGTAGCAAGAATTGGCACCAGCAAATAA
This sequence comes from Morinoia aosen, assembly GCA_030386875.1. Lineage (NCBI taxonomy): Eukaryota > Metazoa > Arthropoda > Malacostraca > Amphipoda > Talitridae > Morinoia > Morinoia aosen. The sequence continues at coordinate 28,088,628 of CM059569.1, read as the reverse complement.
CATTGTCGCTTGTCTGCCTTACTTTCCCAATGATAATCGCTGCACATCTCCGTTTTTCTTTGAAATTTATCATTTGTGCTCGCATTGTAGATGAATCTTGAGTACGAATATTATTATTATGATTATTAGATAAGAAAGTTTTAGCCTCCCTTAGCCACGACAAAGATGTTCCAAGAGAGGAAAGAGGAAGGCACCATTTAGTATGGAGTAGAGGGAACGTGGAATTTATGCACAAGGTACACTGAAACAGTAAGCTAGGAAAGAAGTTCATGAAACAAGAAAAAAGTTGAAGAAGTAGTAGGTGCTGAAAAACAGGACAGCAGTGAACCGAAAAAAGATGGTCCGTAACAAAACAAAAACCTATTCTTTTCCAACAAAAAGGAAGCCTACCTAACCTTAAGCTCGGGCCCTCATATTGTCCCCCTGGGAGCGCTAATTCCCATAGATACAATACATGTATCCCCCTGAGGGGTGTTTTTCCTAGAAACGCCACTTTTCAAGCATACAGTACAGTCATTTTTTTTCTCAGAAGATGGGGGAGGGGGCGACGAGAAGGGAGAAGTTTCCTAGCATACTTCAGCAAGGCAGTAAATTGTCTACATTTAAGGCCTATTTTTCACATTTCAATTTTATCGCCCCAAATTCAGATACAGGTGTGGCCAATGATTTTGGGAGAAGTGATTTTTTTCCATTTTACTGTTAAACTAATCTGGCGTAATCTTGCGTAGTTTTTGATTGGTTGATCCCGGAAAATATCATAAATGATAAATAAAAATACAAATTTACCACAAACAATTTTTAATAACCTGCAAAAGTAAAAAATAATTATTTTCAATAGTTTCAATGTTGAACACGTTTCTTCAAAACTGTTTTGATGCGCCTTAGCATATTGTTCACTAATTTTTCAATGATATTATGATCAAAGGACTTCCTGATCTTCTTCAATTCAGGCTAAATTAGTTGGCTTCTTCTTGTTCGCTCGACTTTTGACGGTCGAACATAAATTTCGATAGGATTCAGATCAGCCGAATTCCCAGGCCAAGGACCCAAAATCTTCACTCCATTATCTTCAAGGAGCATTTTAAGTACTCTTGCATTATGAAAAGGAGTGCCATCATGTAAGTAAACCCTCTCTTTGTCGGGAAACTGACCAGTCATGGTTGGAAGGAGACGATCTTTCAAGACTTTCCAGGTATCAGGCCGAATTCATTGCTGTGTTTTTAGGTAAAATCGTCAGTGCTTCAGTTCCCTTACCTAGAAAGCAGTGCCAGACGTGAAGAGTGGGAGGATGCTTGACCGTTGGAACAGCACTCTGCATGTTAAATCTCTCGTCTTTTCTCGTCGCACGAGGCTTTTCCCGAAGGTGGTAAAAAGGGGGAACAAAGAATCATCGGAGAAAATGACTTTGCCCTATTGTTACGCGGTCCAATACAAGTACATTGAGCTGGTCTTTGATGTTCTTCGCCGTAAAAAGTGGTTTCTTCGCAGCTCTCCTTAAAGCTAGTACGTTGTCGAAAAGTCGACGTCGAACAGTTCGTGCTGAGGCATGGACGTCATCTTTCTCCCGTTCTAGTGCATGCTCTGAATTGCTGGCAGTCCTTTCCCGTAACGAGTAGCGCACTAAAACCACATCTTGAAGAACCGAGGACAATGTTTTCTTGCCAGAGCTATTTTTACCCCTATGGAATTTGTCACGTTGAATTGTTTTATCAATCTGTAGACAGTTGGTGATGCAAGTTACTTGGCAACGATTTCCTTTTTTGACTGACCACTCTGACGGAATAGAATGATGGTTTTCCTAATTTCTTTCGAAATCACTATGAATTTGAATCTGGTAAAAAAAACATTTTTTAGAAATATAAAAACAATAATTTAACAAAATATTTGAAAATAAACATGTCACTCACCTTGCAAACGATTTTTTCATCAGTTCCAGTACCCGTATAAGCTTTTAAATATAAATAGGTTTTCACGAATAGGTTTTCCGAATTTTAGGAAGAACAAAATCGGTAAATTTAAAAAAATTTACATAATTTATTTTTAACCTCGCTCCTAAGTTATTTCGCTACATTACAGGACTGTTAACGATCAAGCATAAATATATTCTGAAATAGAGCCCTGAAATAAAAAAAATTCTCAAAATCATTGGCCACGCCTGTACACTTGCAAATGAAAAACAATAAAATAAAACAATTTAAGACAAAATAAATTCAAAATTCCCTGTAAACTGTGCATATGATTCCCAACCTATGTTCGTCATTTTTTTCGTGCCTGTTACGTAATAAATTTCTGAGTGCAAACCCTGTAGCTCAAAAATTTCGCATCGTACTTATAAAGTATGTACTCGAATATGAAAAAAATCGTCTGCTACCCTTATCTCTATTGAATAAGAACTATAATAACGACCTATCCATGTGACATAACATTTCAATCAAATAATTATCAGAACACCAAAGGTTCAAGCATTTAGAAGTAAGCGAGACCCAACTAAGGAAAATACAAACTTCTCCAAAGGTGACGCCAGAGATGCTTATTGGTGTGTTGATGGCGAACTCCTGGACTACTCCGATGTGCCCTGCAGTGATGAAGGAAGGCACTTTAGGAACACTTGGCCTCAGCTCTAAATGTTCCAGGACACCGATGCTCAAATTCTTTGACTGGAAGCTCGTCATGTCACCCAGGTCTAGATACTTGATGTTTGAGTTGCCTTCTGTAGCTCTGAACTCGTCGATACGCCGAGAGAGGAGTGTGGTCAAATTTGAATTTTTTAGTTGTAGCTGAGACCGAAGTCTACAACCAATACTTGGAGAACCAAACTCAAAAGCATTTGAATGATAAAAGAATCCGTTAATGTCTGTCAAAGTAATGTTTCGGAAGCAGCCTTCGCTAACAGCGATGTTTGGGTGGTGCCGAATTGTGATGTACTCGAAGACATCCTTCCTCAGGATGAGATCTAAAGGCTGAAATAAGCCGTTCAGTTAATTGCAATTGTTAAGAACCAATATCACATGATACCCCAATTCAACACAAAAATTAATTCTGAAAAATAAAAATAAAAAATTAAATTGTTGCTAAACAACCGTTCTTCATCCTTCACCCTATTTGTCAAAAAATCATAGAATTTATGCTTATACATCAATAAACTTGATCCGTATAATACATTAAATTTTATTCGAAAAACAAAATACGATGTAAACACCCACCGTCTCCGCATAAGTGAACATATCACAGTCCCACTGAAAATGCTCGACATCGCACACATCCCTCATTTCAGATGCACGAATTAGATGCCTCGATTTATGCGTCAGCTGGAGGTCCTCAACATTTGTCTGATCTTCCACGGGATTGCCATTGATGACGACGTTCTTTAGTATGAAGTGAGTCGCAGGAAGCGAGGAAAAACAAGGCTCGTCGCACTGTTCAATGACGACATTTTTCAGAGACAACGTCCCTCCTGACTGCACCTCAACAGCATCTCGATGGAGATGACCAATTCTGGTGTTGACCAACGAAAGCGCTCCGACTACGGCTAGACCGTGGGGATGCACCGTATTTATATTTGATCCGCTAATATACATCTCATTTGCACGAGTGGAGCCGATGCGCTGTATGCTGCAACTGTACATGACAACTGAACAATTCAATGTAACGTTGTTAAAGTATTGAACTTTAGAAGCTTCAGCTCGGAAGCCTAATTGAGATTCTTCTTCCGGCGTTGAAAAAGCAGATGGCTCTCGCGGTTCTACGGTAATTTTTAAATCTTGTATAAGGATAACAGTCGAATGGAACAATAGAACTTTCTCTAATACGAAAGTTTGAGTCATAATGCCAATTTTGCTGTTGGAAACTGAAGTTATTCTTGCGGGAGGTAGCTTACTGGCCTCGCAGTTAGCCACGTGCAGCTCCAGGGTATCACTTGGAGTGATCTGCAAATTAGAAGTCATTTTAAGATTCGAAAGCTATTTTCATCGTAGTGAGAATATAATTTAACGGGTGAAAGATGGGGCACCAGCTCTTGCTATTTTAAATATACGTGCTAACATCGCAGCGCAACTCTGGATAAAAGTTTAAAGACGAGAAAAATAAGACCTGATGCATTCATACTTGTTGCCAAAGAAAAGCCCTCTCAAGGACCCCGATTCCGAACCCACCATCACTATCGATCTCATGACGGATTATGGATATTTTATGTAAATCAAAATTCTCCAAAATTTGAATTTGTTCGCCCCCCCTGAACAAAAATGATGTGTTAATCTGTGGGTCTCTCTCCAAGCTCCTTCCGCAGTGGGGAAGATAATAACGTGAAGAGATATACGTATTCCTTAAGCATGCACCAACTCTGCATAATTTATTAATCATCTTCAATCGCCAAGTGTCACCGAATTCTCAATTAACCATTCACTATTTTTTGCTACTCTAAAAAAAATAATTGTTCAAATTAGATGCTTGTAAATTCAAGATAAACACATAATCATCACACATGCAAACGTATGCTTTAACTCACGAGCTAAAAATTTGCCAGAGTCGAGTTGTGGACAAAGATCTTTTGGACCTTCTGAGCATCAAACTTCATGGTGAGAGGCCAAGCGTTTGTGAAGAAAACGGTCTCGTCAACGTGAAAATCCACGGAGAAAATTCCAGGCTGAAGAATAAATAATACGATCACCGAAACCTTATTCACAGATCAAAGAACATCGATTACAGCAATAAAACCCTCTGGTTCGCTGAATGTTTCTGCTCAATGAAAATCGATGTCAAAATTTCAACGAACGTTACTTGATTGAACCATCATGTAGGTTTGTTTAAGCATTCCTATTTACAGACAAAGTGGTCAAAATTGAATATTGAGGGAAGAATCATTTAGAGAGGACTTAATGGAATTGAGAATCTATCCAGATGATTTGCCTCCGTGCACCTCCAGCTCATAGAAACCGCATAATTGAAAGAAGTCGATGAAAGAAAATGTAAGTTGAATCAGAAATTTATGGACACTAGGACCAGGCACAAATAAACCAGAAAAAAATGGTTTGTGACAAAAAAAAACGTTTAAACAAAAGGTAAATTTACCCAACCTTCAGCTCTGGATTCAAATATTACCTACTAGCGTTTGAACCATTTGAGGGGCCTTTGAACCATTAGAGAGACGTTTGAACCATTAGAGAGACGTTTGAACCATTAGAGAGACGTTTGAACCATTAGAGAGACGTTTGAACCATTAGAGAGACGTTTGAACCATTAGAGAGACGTTTGAACCATTAGAGAGACGTTTGAACCATTAGAGAGACGTTTGAACCATTAGAGAGACGTTTGAACCATTAGAGAGACGTTTGAACCATTAGAGAGACGTTTGAACCATTAGAGAGACGTTTGAACCATTAGAGAGACGTTTGAACCATTAGAGAGACGTTTGAACCATTAGAGAGACGTTTGAACCATTAGAGAGACGTTTGAACCATTAGAGAGACGTTTGAACCATTAGAGAGACGTTTGAACCATTAGAGAGACGTTTGAACAATAATAAAATTACTTAAGCGTGCGTTTTCCTAGCTTTAGCGCCTAGACTAGCAAAATAATATCCAAATATCAAGAACATGAGCAACGCAACTACACTCAGGATGTAGGCCACCAAGTTAATACGAATATCTTTGAAAAATGACGATAAAAAATCATCCAATTTCGACTCAATACCAACAAAATTTAAAAATGCTAACGTTCAAAATTCCTTCAAGGAGTGGGGCAATATCAAAAATAGGTCTCGTTGAACTATGCACGCAAACGAGCTACTCCCTCTGTACCCAACTCGCTCCAAATGAACGGTTCCCGAAATGAGGGAAAAAGCAAATGATTGATTGATTATAATATTGTATATTATATTGATGCCTTCATCCTTCCTCTCTTTGAACATCTTTGTTGTGGCAAAGGGAGTTTTAACCTCCCTTTGCCACAACAAAGATGTTCAAAGAGAGGAAGGATGAAGGCACCATTTAGTATGGAGTTAAGGGAACGCGGAATCTACGCACAAAGGGCAGTAAGGTAAGAAAGAAGTTCATGAAACAAGAAAAAAGTTCATGGAACAAGAAAGAAGTTCATGGAACAAGAAAGAAGTTCATGGAACAAGAAAGAAGTTCATGGAACAAGAAAGAAGTTCATGGAACAAGAAAGAAGTTCATGGAACAAGAAAGAAGTTCATGGAACAAGAAAGAAGTTCATGGAACAAGAAAGAAGTTCATGGAACAAGAAAGAAGTTCATGGAACAAGAAAGAAGTTCATGGAACAAGAAAGAAGTTCATGGAACAAGAAAGAAGTTCATGGAACAAGAAAGAAGTTCATGGAACAAGAAAGAAGTTCATGGAACAAGAAAGAAGTTCATGGAACAAGAAAGAAGTTCATGGAACAAGAAAGAAGTTCATGGAACAAGAAAGAAGTTCATGGAACAAGAAAGAAGTTCATGGAACAAGAAAGAAGTTCATGGAACAAGAAAGAAGTTCATGGAACAAGAAAGAAGTTCATGGAACAAGAAAGAAGTTCATGGAACAAGAAAGAAGTTCATGGAACAAGAAAGAAGTTCATGGAACGAGATGAAAGTTGAAGAAGAAAGTAGTAAAGTAAATTTCAAATCTATTTTTGAAAATCTAGGCAGTTTAAAAAAAACAGTTGAAGGATTTGAAAAAATTCTCTGATGGTAATTGTCACGAGAAGGCTGTCTGCCTCGTCTCTCATTAATTTACACTAATGAGAAGACCGAATGCTCGCTTGAGGGGTTGGCATACCTCAATAAAATACACAGGAAACACAAGGAAAATTTATGGGCAAGCCCAAAACAAATCAACACTACTACAAAATGTGTATACTAATATTGGGCAGTACTCACCGATGTACGTTGTACTCGACTTACTCAATGCGCGTTTTCAGAGCGCATCAGTTATGATGAGGGGCTGCTTGCTACTAAATTTGGGGGGGGATTTTATACACGTGAAAATTCACTTAATTTATAATTTACGGCAATACATCATACAGAACATCGATAAGCGCACGCAATGTATGGTATTAGAACTGGTGTAAATTGAGTAATGGTATGCTAGAAACTTCATGTGTTAAACAGCTTACATAACAGAATGACAATAAATGCTACCGCTGGCCAGCATATCCCCGTACGTTAATCACACAGGTCCTGATACATGAGCCCTACAACATGTTCATATTCTAACAGTGCTGGAGGTGGTGTCACTTCAAACATACATTCATTAAACAACACAGCTTCAGTTCCAACTTTTGCCTTATGCACAGTTCAAAATGTCTATTGCTGATATCACACTGCTCGTCCCGCTTCGTTATCTTGACCCATGATCTCCCTTTCTTCCAAGCCGATGACAAAAAAAACCTCCCCGCCTGCACGATAAAAATTAAATACTCATTACTTCTAGTCGTGCTAATGAAGTTCCCTTAAATATTCCAATCTTCACTTCAACAAAAGGCCACACACTTTTATCATATCTATTTCAAAATATTTTCTCCAAAGGTAATTACATCACTCTTACCCTCCCCACTTAATGTGGCATCTTCAGAATGATTTCCCCGCTTTAGCCAGGTCTGCAATTTACCCTCTGTGGAAAAAACGGAGACTATTTTATTAAGCGAAATTTTTGATAAGTTTAACTCCCTGTGTTGATATCTATGTCACATATTTTCAGGGTAATTTTCAACACCTCCTATTTTTAACACGTACTATATCCGACGATCGCCGACGCAAGACTAAATTTTTCTCATCAGCTCTACCCACTTGTTCGCGAGAAAGCGGTGTTCTAGTTCACGCATGGCCAATCACACACTTAGAAGCTTCTACGTCATGTTCGAGTGCCCTTCTTGTTTAGCAGCTAAAGCCTCATTCGTGTTCCTTAGCTTCAACTACTTTCCCACCATATTGATGTCGTGGTATTGGCCTAGAGCCTTCTGACGTAACTTAGCAGCCTCCTCCCTCTCGAGGGTTTGCAGGACCGCCGATCTCAACGTTAGCCCTCCGACTATTTCTGAGAGTTTCCTTTTCACGCTCAAGTGCTTGCCATAAATCTGTCGAGCACTGTGTATGGAGTTTGAGATTGTGCCATTAACCCACACAGCATGCGGTACCCGCCGAGGGCCAGCAGACTGCTTGTATAGCCAAAAATCTTGAGAACATAATATACACAGCTATCGCCTGGACCAAGGCGTCAGCACTTTCGAACGTCTTAGTGCTCAACCGTTGAGATTGTTATTTCTCCCCTCTCGATCGAGTTACACACTCCCTGCCTGAAACAACACACCCTTTCTGAAACAACACATCCTTTATGGGCTCACCACACACACCCGTCCAGACATTCTGGCTTGTAACACACACAAATGTTGAAGAGACTACACCTCCGCACCGCTGGAATTTTAATCAACAGAAATAAATTTTATAACACATAATTATAATTTCCCTAAATTCTAAAAAAACGCAGAATGAAATCATAATTACCATTTTCCTAAATTCTCATGTTTTAATTCGTTAATCATTCGCTAAATTGATTATTCTCGACATGACCCCAAAACACAAGAGCACCAATCAGTTAGCACAAAAGGACATAAATTAGTTAAATTCCCAAAATTAAATCTTTCCCAACATAATCATCCTTTTCAAATCAGGTAGAAGTACATTTGTGTGCGTCTGTTTATGAATGACTGCTCAAATATTAAACCTTGTAAATAATATACATTTTTAAACTTATACTCAACTGCCAATACTCACACGTCCTTCAAAATTGCAGCACAGGACGCTGGTGAGTTTATCGTTAGCGCAATAGCACGTAGCCATCTTGTGTGCCTCCGTGACATCATCACAGTTTGTCGAATGATGAATCCCATCGCACTCTGTGGTCAGCTCCGTGAAGTTCGATGAAGGATATTCGTCACCTGCTCTGACAGCCCTTCTCAAAAAATTCTCAGTTTCCTTGCTCATTGTTTGACTCCGTCCCTGATTTTCAAAAAGCAAATCTATGTCGTTTTTTTCTGACTCTGGGGTCATTTTCTGCCTGTACGTACTTATCATTCTGTCGATGTCTTCCTCGAGCCAAGGCACGATGCCCAGATATTCTCTATAACTATCCCCAGGCAGTCCTCGTCCTACCAAGTCAACCAAAGATAAGTAATCTGTTGGATTCGTGTCTGGTATGTACGCGTAGGGATTATTGTAAGAACGGTTAAAGTTCGGATTTTCAACAAAGGCGTATGTGCTTGTATGAGGCTTGTGAAGATCGGCTTGTGCTGAAGAACAGTCAGTAACAACTCTTGCCTCCCTTGGTGGTTCGTGTAAGGAGAGCTCATTTGCACTTTGGTCACGGATGGTTCGTCCGTTTCTCCGAAGATGGACGGTTTGTTTCGACTTCGAAGACGCAAACCGAGGGATTGAAGGAACCGTTATGCATGATTGTTTCGTTCTCAACTGAAAAATAATGTGATAAGTCACCGGGCAGTAAAGCAATTCTCCTAAGCTGGAACGAACAGGAGGCAGATTCTTGTAAGCAACCATGTTTCCCTGCTTTAGGTTGGGTCGCGTTGTAGAGATATGGGGAAAATAGCCAGCTTTTTCTTTACTGCGCGGCGAAGTATACAAGGATTTCTGCATTGGATGATTCAGCGAACGAATTTTTCTGTCAGAGTGAGCTCTGTTTTCAAGAATTAAATATAGATTTTGCTGACCCGTTTCCCCCAAAACTTCATAGTTCGCGTTCACGTTTTGCTCGGAATCTAAGCCTTGATCGCTTGAAATGAATTGCTCGTCGCTCTTAGGTGAGACTAGAGAGCCCTCGTACGGAAGGACAATGTGTGATCGTTGTTTAGGAGGCAGTCCGACCACGCAGCTCCATGACACCAGTAAACACCACAACCAAAATCCTATACAACTTGAGCGGAAAACAGAACCCATTTTGAATCGTATTCCTCGCACAAATAAATTGTATCGCTAATATTTCCAAATGCTTACATTAATTTCTGAAAAATACAAGACGTACAGATTTTCTGAAAACGAATTCAAATGATTGCGTTTGCACATGTTAATTTTTGCTCCTTAACAGGCAATGCTGTACCATGTTGTTGAAAACTGAACTTCAGTCCAGTTCTTGAAACTAGAGTTCTTAAAGCTAGAGTTCTTAAAGCTAGAGTTCTTAAAGCTAGAGTCCTTAAAGCTAGAGTCCTTAAAGCTAGAGTCCTTAAAGCTAGAGTCCTTAAAGCTAGAGTCCTTAAAACTAGAGTCCTTAAAACTAGAGTTCTTAAAACTAGAGTTCTTAAAACTAGAGTTCTTAAAACTAGAGTTCTTAAAACTAGAGTTCTTAAAACTAGAGTTCTTAAAACGAGAGTTCTTAAAACTAGATTTCTTAAAACTAGAGTTCTTAAAACTAGAGTTCTTAAAACTTGAGTTCTTAAAACTAGAGTTCTTAAAACTAGAGTTCTTAAAACTAGAGTTCTTAAAACTAGAGTTCTTGAAACTAGAGTTCTTGAAACAAGAGTTCTTGAAACAAGAGTTCTTGAAACAAGAGTTCTTGAAACTAGAGTTCTTGAAACTAGAGTGCTTGAAACTAGAGTTCTTGAAACTAGAGTTCTTGAAAAGTATCGCTCGTAAGTTCGTCGAAAAATCGGTCATAAACTTCCCTGTCGTACAGATTAGATTAGTCATTAGTCATTACCCAGCAACAAATGCGATCCTAAGAGAGGAAGAAGGAAGGCACCATTTATTATGGAGTTAAGGAAACGCGGAACCTACGCAGAAAGGCATAGAAACAGTAAGTTGGGAAGGAAGATTATGGAACAAGATCAAAGTTGAAGAAGACAGTAGTAGGTGCTGAAAAACAGGACAGCAGTGAACCGGAAAAAGGTGGTCCTTAACATAACAAAAACATTTTATTTCAACAAAAAGAAGGCTTACCTAACTCTCAGCTCGGGCCCTCACATCGTCCCCCTGGGAGCGCTAGTTCCCATGGATACAATAATTGTATCCCCCTGAGGGGACCCCTGTCGTACATTCGTCTCAAAATTGCTCTCGTGAGTCACAACCGAAAGCCTTCGAAAACCTTTAATTCAGGCTTTTGACGCTTTTTTACATAACTAATATTAGATGCCATAGGAAACGAAGAGAATCAGAAGGCAACAGAATCCCCATATCCGTAAGTTAATTCTCAGAGCGTACACGGAGTATTGATTAGTGGTTTAATTCAGCGTTTAATGGTTTCTGACACTACGATGTATGATACAGAACAAAGTGAATAATGGAAGAATGCTACTATAACTCCTTAATTTATTTTCCTCAACGTTGTATTTAATTTTCTGAATCACAAGATGATTTAACTGCGTGTACGAGTAAATAATTTCACTCAACCTTTTTCTGGAAGGTTGCGCTCAAATGAAAGCATGCTAGAAGTTCAAGATAAATACTCGTACTATTCGTGACGCTGTACACGGATCGGTCTTTCATGATTTTGCAACCGCGGTCACGGAAGGTTGCATTTCATCCCAAAATAAGTGCTATTTTGCAAACGCCATTGGCTTTTCTTTCTGTGAGCGTGAGTGGATTCTGGCAGCCAGAAAGTCGGATGTTGACATTTGACCCTACATGTTAGCTGATCTCAGCGGTTCGAGCGAGGCAGCAACAGAGCAGGTCTTGTTTGAACCTTAGTTAGTATGATGGGAAGAATAAAAACTCGAGTTAATTTTTACAAACAAACAAACCCGGCAAAAAACAATCCTCTACGTTTCTAGATTCGTCTCAAAACTTAAATGAATGCAAAAAAGAATTTAAAAAGCTGAAGATTAGATTATACTACTGATTGGTTCCAACCACAACAAAGGGGTTCCCAAGAAAAGAATAGGACCATTTTGTACGACATAAAAGCCAGTCTTCCCAACTTAAAAATTTCAATTTTTTGAGTCTACTCGAACGGCGTGTCCCTACACCCTGCGCATAAAAATGGCAAGATTGAAGTTTATGAAAGAAGATTAAATTATTAGTTAGTTTAAGCCTCCCTATCCGCCACAAAGGTGATTCAAAGAGAGGAAGGCACCATTTAGTGTGGAATTAAGAGAACGCGAAATCTATGCAGAAAGGGCTTAGAAACACTAAGTTGAGAAAGACGATTATGAAACAAGATCAAGGTAAAAAAAAGTAGTAGGTGCTGAAAAGCAGGACAGCAGTGAAACGAACAAAATGGCTCTTGACAAAACAAAACAAAAAACATCTTATTTCAAAAAAGGAAGGCCTACCTAACTCTCACCTCGAGCCCTAACATTGTCCCTCTGAGAGCGAGTTCATGAAACAAGTTGTAAATTGAAGAAGTAACAGATGCAGTAAAAAGGACAGTAGTACGCTGAAAATAGATCGACCAAAATGACAAATAAGCATTTCAAGGAGAGGAAGGCTTCCCTAACCTTCAGCTCAAGATCTCCCATCTTACCCCTAGGAGTGCTATAGTTCCCACAGATGAAACAATTGAATCCCTGAGATGCGCCAAGAATTGATTGAAAGGATGAAAACGCAGAACGCGCTTGAATTTAGCAATTTTTATCAAATTAATAAGTGCAGTTAAATTACGTCCTAAATTTTAGGTTTTTAAATACAGCTGGCTATATTTTTGCTAATTGTTCTTATAATGAACATTCTCATCAAGTCTAATTGAGAGCTAAACACGCTCAATGTGCACCGTTACATGGTAGTACCAGCCCCATATCACGGTGTGGCGATCAATAGCAACAGACGGCAGTCCATTGAGTAGTAGTAGTAGTAGTAGTATTAGCATTGATTTGCTAGCGCTTCAGTAATTCGTACTAACATTGAAACGGTATCATTGATGTCCATTGCAATGGTATCAAGTGTGTAGTAGGTATGGCCTGTAGTTCAGTAAGATCGAGTGATTTTGAAGCCTTGCTGTAAGTCGGAGTTTGATGTAGTGAGCTAGCCTTACAGCCTAGTAAAACGGCATGAGTTCGTGACTATTCATCGTTAGGAAGCGACGAATTTGTGAAGGGGGAATTGTAAAAGTCATTTTAAAGTGAATTCCAAATATAAAAGACTTTCATTATAAGAATGTCGAAAGCATTCGTTGTAAATTTCAACCATTTGAATAATTCGAGTCATTGAGATTAGATATGTTAGACAAGCCTCCTAACCACGACTAAGGTGTTCCAAAAAGAGGAAGAATGAAAGCACCATTTAGTAAGGCGCTTAGGGAACTGGGAATCATCGCACACCGTGTATTTCCACCCAAGACTCCCCGAGCATAAAAAACAAGGCAAAGAATGAATTTAAGATGTAAAATAAAAGTTAAAAAAGGGAGTCAGAAATGCTGAAAAAATGAATAGCAGCGTACTGAAAAAGATGCCTCGTAACAAAACTTTTTTTCTACTTCAATGAAAGGCCATCTAACGAGTTCGGAAAGTCACAATTCGAATTTTTACCATTAGCATGCATGTTTAGATAAGATTATTAAGTTAGTTTAAGCCTCCCTATCCTCAACAAATGAGATCCAAAGAGAGGAAGGAAGAAGGCACCATTTAGTGTGGAGTTAAGGGAACGGGGAATCTAAGCAGAAAGGGCACAGAAACAGTAAGATGAGAAAGAAATTCATGAAACAAGATCAAAGTTGAAGAAGAAAGTCGTAGGTGCTGTAAAAACCGGATAGCAGTGATCATAAAAAAGATGGTCCATAACAAAACCAAAACCTATGATATTTCAACAAAAAGAAAGTCTACCTAACCTTTAGCTCGGGCCCTCACATAGTCCCCCTGCATGGGAGCGCTAATTCCCATAGATCCGATAGTTGTATCCCCCTGAGGGGGCCAACAACTTACAAGAATCTTATACAACTTTTATTCACTAAAGATAAGGGTGATTACTGATGTGATATATGGATATAGTTTTCAGTCGAACATTTTCACATCAATTAATAACCTGACAATTTAGATGATACTGTGCGCAGTTTATACCGAAGAGCGGATGAATAAAAACAATCTTATGCAAAGCATAAGAAATAAATGTCTCAGTATTCAACCGCGCGAAAAACATCCCAATTCTTACTCAAATGTCCAGTTTGCGTATCATATAAAGGCTCTTTACCATGTCCCACGGGAAAAACACTATTTTTGACAATGATTTCTGTAAGAAACCCTCATGGTCAACTTTCTCGCAAGTTGAATTTGTTCGTTAGCAATTACTTAGCATCAAGTGCATCGGCATATCCGGTGAGAATCTGAACACAATCATCAAATTATTTTAAGTTTTCACAGATTATTAGATTAGATCATTGGTTTAAGCCTCCCTATCCGCAAAAAAGGCGATCCAGAGAGAGGAAGAAGGAAGGAACCATTTAATATGGAGTTGTGGGAACGTGGAATCTATGCAGAAAGGGCATAGAAACAGTAAGTTGAGAAAGAAGATTATGAAACAAGATCAAAGACGAAGAAAAAAGTAGTAGGTGCTGAAAAATAGGACAGCAGTGAACGGAAAAAAGTGGTCCTTAATATAACAAAAATATTTTATTTCAACAAAAAGAAAGCCTACCTAATCCCCAGCTCGGGCCCTCACATTTTCCCCCTGGGAGTGCCAATTTCAAGTTATCACATTGAAAACAGTTTCAGGGTTTGACAAAATTTCTCTCCAGTTCGCATTCGGAATAGTAAAAACTATTTACCCCGAATTTCTCACAGTGTATAATGAAATGTTCAAGAACAATATAAATTAAATTTATTCATTGAAAGATGGAACATACATATAACTAAAAAATTACAACTAGTTTTTCAACAGTGATTTGGACATAACTCAAATCAAGCTGTGCTGAAATGATGCAACCTATCAGAATAAAAACAATTGAGCAAAAACTGTACACACTTAGAGGAACTGGTTCTAATTCATTTTAATTTTTACAACGCCAGAACTTTAGAGACCACAGTAAAAGTCGCACAACACCTTGCAAAAAAAAAGCTATTCACAGAATTCTCACTGACCAGTAAATTCGATGATTTTCAAACTGTTTCACGAAAAAATAAGCATTATTATCCTCTGCTCGATCTAACGTTCGCGATTGGCATTAAGTTTGCGATGGTGATCTGGCCTTACTATCTCATTTTATAAGCCCCATGATATTAGCTATGACAGCAATGTGCAACTTCGGCAAGACGGCGAACTCCAGAGCTCCCATTAGCATGCTGGGAATCCGGCGATGAACGTCATAGCATTCGGAATAGAAACGTGCACAGATCCGTGAACTCGGGTCATAGAAAGTCTTGTTTGCTGCGACCGAACACAAGAACTATAAGATGTATGTAGCAGTAAAGAGCCAGGTTTCTCGGAATCCTGGATATTACTGGCGTGCTGCGCAAACGGCAAGCTCATTTCCGATTCACAGTTGCTTCAACTTTAGCCTGGGAATGTTCGTGCCACTATCGTACTTTGTACGTCCGGCATCATTGAGGTAGCCCACGGAAGAAAAACCAGAATAAGGGGACAGAGAAAAAGCTTTCATCTTGGAAGAGATATCTGTTACTCCTGGAATGGGGCTCAGCGTATCAAGGTTCAGGTATCACTCGAAATTTAAAATTTAAACCTTTTGACGTGCGCGTCTTGAAGATTGTATTATGACGAATTAATCATCCCTACAATTTTTTTTTTCCTTCATCATCGAGAGAATGTTCAAACTGAATTCGAATGTAACTTATGCAAATGGAGCATTTAATTGGGATTTTCCCGACGAATCGACCGTAAAGCTAAGCTAACTGAAAAATAATCGGGTCGGGTGATTGGAAAATAAAGGAGAATGAAAATCTTGATATTTGTGCTGGCGAAATTTAGCAAGTACAAGTAGGATTTGGTTACTATTTCTATTCACCGCACTCCCCACGGCTGAAACAACTTTTCATAATTATCATCCGCTGCTTCGTTAACGCTACCATAAACACTGCTTTCTATACCTGCAGCTGACTCCGTGTTTATAGGATGAGGAGCCAGATCTTGACCTGTCGAATTCTCCTCTTCAAGATGAGGTTCTGTCCCCTGACCAGGATCAGTGTAACGACTTGCACCAGCACCTGTCGCATAGTCATCATTCCTAAAAGGACTCTCAGACCCATGAGGATGCCCCGGCAACGAGGCCTGAGCTCCATCTGGTTCTTGCTGTCCACCTTCAGCTCCTATATTAGATTCGTGAGAGGGAAAACTGCGAGTGCTCGGATGCATAACTTCCAAACGTATAAAATTTAAATCTTCGTATACATGGGAAGTGCTACTGAGACTGGCCGACTGTCTCTGCTGTCCATCAGTCGCGACTGCACCCAAGTCTTCTGCGGGTACCTCACTGCAGTGATCTTCTTCAAGGGCGGTTTCATTCTCATTTGTGTCGCTCGTATCAGTGTCAAGAGGAACAAGACGGCACAGGTACCTGCGGTATCTGATAAAAGTGTACGAAATTATGATCGGGGTAAAGTCTTCTAACGAGTCCCATAAAACAAACAGCTATTCAACCTCTATTCGTTTTGTTTTCATTCATACAGCGAATCAAATCCTGGTTCAAATAGATCAACATGTTAGATTATATATTAGTTCAATCCTCCCAAAGCGCTGCAAAAAAGGGCGTATCGAAGAGAGGAAGGAGGAAGGCATTATTAATATTATTATTATTAATATTATTATTATTATTATTATTATTATTATTATTATTATTATTATTATAATATAAGAAAGTTTTAGCCTCCCTTAACCACGACAAAGATGTTCCAAGAGAGGAAAGAGGAAGGCATCATTTAGTATGGAGTTGAGGGAACGTGGAATCTATGCACAAGGTGCACAGAAACAGTAAGCTAGGAAAGAATGAAACAAGAAAAAAGTTGAAGAATAAAGTAGTAGGTGCTGAAAAACAGGACAGCAGTGAACCGAAAAAAGATGGTCCGTAACAAAACAAAAACCTATTTTATTAAAACAAAAAGGAAGCCTACCTAACCTTTAGCTCGGGCCCACACATGGTTCCCCTGGGAGTGCTAATTCCCATAGATACAATAGTTGTATCCCCCTGAGGGGAAGGAGGAAGGCAACAATTAGTATGGAGGCAAGGGAATGCGGAATCTATGCAGAAGAGGCACTGAAAAAATGAGTTGAGGAAGAAGTTCGTGAAACAAGATAAAAGTTGAAGAAGAAAGTAGTACGGGCTGAAAAACAGGACAGCAGTGAACCGAAAAAAGGTGGTCCTTAACATAACAAAAACTTTATTTCAGCAGAAAAGAAGGCTTATCTAACTCTCAGTTCGGACCCATGTACATTTTTCTCCTAGGAGTACTAATTCCCATAGACACAAAAGTTGTATCCCCCTGAGGAGAGAAATGAAAATGAAGTATTTCGAAAATGCACCGAATCTTGCATATAGTCATGTGTCGTTGCCGGACTCGGTGGAATTTGTTGTTCTGGGTTGATTCATTGACGAGGGCACTGCTGATATTAGCATCGAATTGTCTCATGAAAAGAAAAGGCATAGTATTTAATCAGCTTGATGTGTGATTAGGATAAGAGCAACATGTTAAAGATAATTTTATACTCAATAATATATGGATAAGATCACTAGGAGTGCTTTCCGGGCTTACAAGTAACAATTAGCCCTTTATAAACACTCCATTGCAATCGTTATGAGAAATAATCCTAGTGATGCACCTCCTGCAGCACATCAATTGTTCAATGTGTCAAATCACTTGGAAAATTGTCTATACTGATAAATTTATCAATGGGACCAGACAATCGGTTTCCAGGCCTCATCTGCTAGACTATTAAAGAAATGGAAAAATGCAAAGTAAGACCTTCGCCGACAAGAGTTTCCTGAACAGGTGCTGACTAAGCGTTGATAATAAGTTGTTCGCGTTTAAATTGATAATAATGATCACAAGAAGCTTTAACGTGTGAGGAGATGTGTAAATAGGTATCTCTCGATCGCATTAACTTCCATTAACATTAGCCTCCCAAGTGGTTGTGCTCATTGTGAATCTTTCTCGCCCCATAAGCTTGAAGGAACGAGCGGAATCGAGCGTCTTGATCTGAGCCTGTCAACGCACTTCAATTAAATATAACAAATCAGTTGAATGCTAATTCTTTAAAGAATAATTAACTAGTTGGTAGTTGCTGATGAAATAATATCTAAATGCTGTACTCGTTACCACATGCACTGATCGTATTCATGTAAAACTAAACCATCCTTATAAATTTCAACGGGGTATGACTTCGAAGCTGGAAAACATAATGCTAAAGTATATTGATATAAATTAAAAAAAGTTGCCTATTATGAAGCTGAAAAATAGCACCAATTTTCATTAAAAAATGTTCTATTTACCTCCACATTCCGCAGCACACGAAGCTTATCACAGAAAGCGTGCTCGCCGCAATCAGAACGCCTGAAACTGGTTTTATCATTTCAGCTTCGGTTACACCGTCTTCGTTTTCACTTATGGTATCTTCTGCTTCGAAGCCTTCCACTTCAGTTGACTCGTCAGTCGCGGTATCGTACACTGGACCATCGTAGGCCTGTATAAATTCGCATTCCTCTTCTTTGCCGACAACCGTATCGTATGTGTACTCTGTATCCTGAATACTTATATTGAACTTGTTTGATTTAATTGAATAAATTGACTCATTTTCCGACGAGTTTTCATTTGCTTGGGGAGGGTCAGAGATACACTGCAAAACGTTCAATTTACGTATCTCTACACTACCTCCTTTCCGTACGAGAACGCTACCGCTGTTGACGCGCGAAAAGCGGGTGTCGTCTAAAACGAGTTTTCCGGAAAGATGGATGGCACCTGCCTCCAGAATAGTTATCCTTGTGCGGTTGAGCACTAGAGTCGCTCCAGGCATCACTATGATGGAACTGTTGAGCACTTCACTCACATGACCAACTTCGATCGTAAGATTGTTTGTCACAATCAGCCTCCAGATGGTATAAATACGTGTCCGCTTGAAAATCCCACTGCTTACTTTTAAATGCAAGTTATGGATCTGGGAGTCTCGCACCCTCACAAGTTCAACTTGATTGAGCAGAGGCAAATGAGTTACGAAACTGTTCTCTATGTTGAGGTCCACCACATTGGATTCGATGGTGAACATCCTCGAGCGTAGCAAGTGCAGCTTGTGGAAGCACGAGTCATTTTGTTGCGTTATAAAGTAGCTCTTCGAGGATTCTATGAGGATCTGTTAAGAAGAACAACAAATTCATGCTAGTTACAAACAGGAGTTCTTCAGACCTCGAGAAAATTAGTATGGCCGAGAACAGTGAAAAGAATATGGACGAGCGAGAGACTGCTATCCCAGTCCAACTTCTTCGCCGCCAGCATGCATGATTTTTGCCACCTAAGCTATTTAATCGCTTGGGCGGCGAAAACATGCATGCTCCGGCGAAAAAGATACACTGGGTAATAAGTCTCCTTGAATCCCAAATTACTTTTATTTGTACCAAGGTAAAACGTCATTTGAGAAGAAACGAACTGCCGTAGATTGTGTTTCTGGGAAAAAACTCTGCTAGATTAGATAAGAAGTTGGTTTCAGGATCCTTAACCGCAACAAAAGTGCTCCCGAGAGAGAAAAGAGGGAAACATCATTTAGAATAGACTTATAGGAACGAGAAAACCATGTAAAAGATGTGACCCGCACCCTGCACACAGGAACAGGAAGATTGAAAGACCTTTTTAAAAAATAAAAATAAAAATATAGGTGCTGGAAGGAACGTCTGCCGTAAACAAAAAAAAATCTTTATTGAAACGAAACACATATATCCCAACATCAGGTAGGCATACCTTACCTTCAGCACACCTTATTTTCCCCCATTGACACCATAGTCGTATCCTCCCGAGGGAATAAAAACCAAGGTTAAACCTCCGTTTCTGCTCAGTTCAATGATCATAGAGAAACTCAACGAATTGAATTTAAATTGGTGTGACAGGGGCGAAAAATTTACATGTCTGGGTTAACGCAGCTCACTATGCAGGCAAAATAATGAGTGAGCATTTCGAAACGAAAAGGTAGGTTGAGAGTAAAGAATGAAAGACATATACATGTTGGAGGTCAGTTTAACGGTACGCCGGCGTCGTCCACGAGGGAGTGGGTAAAGAACGAAAAATAAGGCCTGCGAAACTAAAAACCAACTCCAACATCAACCTTCTACAACATCAGTTACCGATTCTGTAGTTGGTAGGTAAGTTAACTCCTGAGGAGAGCTAGTGCTTCATAATAGACTGACGAGCGGCCACTGAGCATATCACCGAGCGCTCATCGGAAACCCTGCATGTCCCGAAGACTGCCAAGTCCTCTTGACGCGCTGCAGGACAATCCCCCTCACCGCAGCCAACAGAAGGAACTTGTTAATGTTGTGTAATGAAACTTTGAATAGGGAAGAACCTACAACAATGACTGAATTCGTTACGAGTTCATCTGATTGAGTTCGTTGGAAATAGATTATTGGTACTCTCATCGAAAATTTCATTGAAATCTTGGAACGAAACATCGTTGCTAAATCACCGTTAATGTAAAACCACATCTTTTTTGCGAAGCAAATTAATAAGGAAGCAAATGGAGAAGAAGACTCGTAAAAGCATTAAAATCTTTATCTGAACGTTTCGAGCCAAGGCTCATTTTCAACAGGAAATCTGCAAAGTTTAGAGAAAAAAATTTTTTTGAACAGAGTTGTCATACAAAATTTAAAATCAAATGTCTAGGTACGGTAGAACTAATTTCTATGCGAGCCTAATGAAAACGGGTGAAAACACATGTAAGAAAAAAAAAACTGCGTAAAACATCAAAGCTATAAAACCAAGTAAAAGGTGGGTTATAATGGGTTACCGATTGACTATTTTCAGCGGATAGGAACTTTGCATTTCATTGAGGGAGGGCCTGAGTTTATGAATGTACAAAGACTCCAATATGCGGAGGTCAAAACTAGCTTTACATGAATCTAAAATTTCAAATTTGTCCATATTAATAACCTGATGACATGCACCCTCCAAAGTGTGCTGTCTAATGCTGGAATGTGAAGGGGAACATAAAATGCGACCTGTTCGATGGCTACGACCGGCATGCTCCGATACCCTCACGTAAAGAGCACGATGGGTTGACCCCACGTACTGTGATGCGCAATGCGCACAACTAAATTTATAAATGAGGGACGAACGCATGCCAGCCGGCAGTACATCTTTAAATTTAAAAAAAGACCCAATAGTGCGCTTATTCACTAAAATAACACGAAAACTAAGAGGGAAATAATTTGAAATTAGTTTTAAGACATCGGTTCTCAGTTTCTCAGACTGATGTCCAAAGTATGGTAAAACACAGTAGATGAAATCATTATTGGCGGGACCGGCAATTGGGGCAAATTTATTGGCCAGAAACTTACTAATTGAACGGGATATTACTGCTTTAGGGTAGCCATTAGTTGTGAAAAAGGTTTCAAGAAACTTAAATTCATTATGCATGTTGGTATAATTTGAACAGATGTTATATGCACGGTTAACTAGAGTTGAAACGCTATTTAATTTGAACCTTTTGCAACAATAACTAAAGAAACTTAAACCTAACCCAGAAAAAGATGGTTTTCTAAAAACCGATGTTTCAAAAATATTGTTGGAGCGGCAAACAGTAACATCTAGAAAATTCAGCTCCTTATTCATTTCTAATTCTAAGGTAAATTTAATATTAGGATGCTTATCGTTCAGGTATTTAAGGAAACGGTCTGCATGTGATTTATGCTTAAAAAGAACAAAAGTATCGTCAACATAACGTTTGTAAAAGACAGGTTTAAAATCATCAGGACATTGATCTAACCACTTCTGCTCATGGTGACACATAAAAATATTTGCAAAACTTGGCCCTAAAGGTAATCCCATTCCTAAACCTTCTATCTGCTTATAAATTGACCCATTAAAAAGAAAAAATGAATTATGAACACACAATTCTAAAAGTGATTTGAAATATTTTTTGCTCAAACCTATGACTCTATTGGAAGGACTACAAAACAGAGAATTAAGGCAAATATCTATTGTTTCGGTCAATGGTATGTTGGTAAAAAGATTTTCCACGTCCAAGGAAGCCATAAAAACGTCATTTGCACACGTTTGACTAGAAATAGATTGAACAAACTCATAAGAGTTAATAACAGTATAATTATTAGAGGTCAAGGGACTAAGAACAGGTACAAGGTATTTGGCAACGTTGTATGTGGCACAGTTATATGCGGCGAATATCGGTCTAAACGGAAAGGCAGTCGCAAAGTTAGGCTTGTGGATTTTAGGCAAACCGTATAAAATACCGGGACCAGTGCCAGAGCAAATAAGTTTCTTATACACGTCATCCTGAATGAAATTTAATTTTTTTAATTTACGTAGGAAGTTATTGACTTTGTCTTCTATCTTCAATGAATATTTCTGAATTGACTCGGTTATCGGTAAAAATTTGGAGGAGTCAGATATTATATTTCGCATTCGGTCAAGGTAAGTCTCCTTATTCAAAATGACTACAGCACGACCTTTATCAGGTTTTGTTACAATGATTTCTGGGTTAGAAGAGAGTTGTTTCAATTCTATTACATCTTTTTTAGTAAAAATAGCCGAAAAAATTTTGTAAGGTTTGAAACCATAAAAAAACTTGAAAGAAAGGGATTGCAGTTGTTCATTAAAAGTTGATAAATTATCATGATTAGGGAACTTTTGCTCAACTGTATAAGCTAATTTCTCAAACTGAAGGAAATACTGAAAGAAATTTATTTTGTACACAGGGAGACAAAAATCAAGACCGAATGCTAATAGAGTTTTAAGGCGATTGCTCAAAGTCACGGAGCTGTAGTTGTGCACAACTTTGTTGGGATCACAGGGCTGTAGTCTGTTGAAGATTCCCAAGTTACGCAATTTACGTTCATGAGTCTGGCTAGATTTTTGCACTAGATTTCTAATTTTATCATTCACAGCTCGGTAAATCAAAATACGTGTTACCCCGGGGAACGCTTCAGAAAGACTGGAGCGACACTCCGAGAGATCACAGGTCAGCTTAGCGATGGTCTTTTTCTTCTGGTTGATTTCTCTTCTAAGTAGGTTGACTTGCCATGATTTGTAAAAAGTTGTAGTGTGAAGCGAAATTTTGTAGAGCTTGAACCGGAGAAACTTAGGCATAATGTTGTAAATCTTGCACTGCACGAGGAAATCATAGTCCAGTTTCGATTTCTCGAGTTTGAATTTGGTATTAAAATATCTATAGTAAAGTCGACATGCATCTTCGCCATAATTGACACGTAAATGTAAAACCACATCTTTTTTGCGAAGCAAATTAATAAGGAAGCAAATGGAGAAGAAGACTCGTAAAAGCATTAAAATCTTTATCTGAACGTTTCGAGCCAAGGCTCATTTTCAACAGGAAATCTGCAAAGTTTAGAGAAAAAAAATTTTTTTGAACAGAGTTGTCATACAAAATTTAAAATCAAATGTCTAGGTACGGTAGAACTAATTTCTATGCGAGCCTAATGAAAACGGGTGAAAACACATGTAAGAAAAAAAAACTGCGTAGAACATCAAAGCTATAAAACCAAGTAAAAGGTGGGTTATAATGGGTTACCGATTGACTATTTTCAGCGGATAGGAACTTTGCATTTCATTGAGGGAGGGCCTGAGTTTATGAATGTACAAAGACTCCAATATGCGGAGGTCAAAACTAGCTTTACATGAATCTAAAATTTCAAATTTGTCCATATTAATAACCTGATGACATGCACCCTCCAAAGTGTGCTGTCTAATGCTGGAATGTGAAGGGGAACATAAAATGCGACCTGTTCGATGGCTACGACCGGCATGCTCCGATACCCTCACGTAAAGAGCACGATGGGTTGAAGATAGAAGACAAAGTCAATAACTTCCTACGTAAATTAAAAAAATTAAATTTCATTCAGGATGACGTGTATAAGAAACTTATTTGCTCTGGCACTGGTCCCGGTATTTTATACGGTTTGCCTAAAATCCACAAGCCTAACTTTGCGACTGCCTTTCCGTTTAGACCGATATTCGCCGCATATAACTGTGCCACATACAACGTTGCCAAATACCTTGTACCTGTTCTTAGTCCCTTGACCTCTAATAATTATACTGTTATTAACTCTTATGAGTTTGTTCAATCTATTTCTAGTCAAACGTGTGCAAATGACGTTTTTATGGCTTCCTTGGACGTGGAAAATCTTTTTACCAACATACCATTGACCGAAACAATAGATATTTGCCTTAATTCTCTGTTTTGTAGTCCTTCCAATAGAGTCATAGGTTTGAGCAAAAAATATTTCAAATCACTTTTAGAATTGTGTGTTCATAATTCATTTTTTCTTTTTAATGGGTCAATTTATAAGCAGATAGAAGGTTTAGGAATGGGATTACCTTTAGGGCCAAGTTTTGCAAATATTTTTATGTGTCACCATGAGCAGAAGTGGTTAGATCAATGTCCTGATGATTTTAAACCTGTCTTTTACAAACGTTATGTTGACGATACTTTTGTTCTTTTTAAGCATAAATCACATGCAGACCGTTTCCTTAAATACCTGAACGATAAGCATCCTAATATTAAATTTACCTTAGAATTAGAAATGAATAAGGAGCTGAATTTTCTAGATGTTACTGTTTGCCGCTCCAACAATATTTTTGAAACATCGGTTTTTAGAAAACCATCTTTTTCTGGGTTAGGTTTAAGTTTCTTTAGTTATTGTTGCAAAAGGTTCAAATTAAATAGCGTTTCAACTCTAGTTAACCGTGCATATAACATCTGTTCAAATTATACCAACATGCATAATGAATTTAAGTTTCTTGAAACCTTTTTCACAACTAATGGCTACCCTAAAGCAGTAATATCCCGTTCAATTAGTAAGTTTCTGGCCAATAAATTTGCCCCAATTGCCGGTCCCGCCAATAATGATTTCATCTACTGTGTTTTACCATACTTTGGACATCAGTCTGAGAAACTGAGAACCGATGTCTTAAAACTAATTTCAAATTATTTCCCTCTTAGTTTTCGTGTTATTTTAGTGAATAAGCGCACTATTGGGTCTTTTTTTAAATTTAAAGATGTACTGCCGGCTGGCATGCGTTCGTCCCTCATTTATAAATTTAGTTGTGCGCATTGCGCATCACAGTACGTGGGGTCAACCCATCGTGCTCTTTACGTGAGGGTATCGGAGCATGCCGGTCGTAGCCATCGAACAGGTCGCATTTTATGTTCCCCTTCACATTCCAGCATTAGACAGCACACTTTGGAGGGTGCATGTCATCAGGTTATTAATATGGACAAATTTGAAATTTTAGATTCATGTAAAGCTAGTTTTGACCTCCGCATATTGGAGTCTTTGTACATTCATAAACTCAGGCCCTCCCTCAATGAAATGCAAAGTTCCTATCCGCTGAAAATAGTCAATCGGTAACCCATTATAACCCACCTTTTACTTGGTTTTATAGCTTTGATGTTTTACGCAGTTTTTTTTTTCTTACATGTGTTTTCACCCGTTTTCATTAGGCTCGCATAGAAATTAGTTCTACCGTACCTAGACATTTGATTTTAAATTTTGTATGACAACTCTGTTCAAAAAAATTTTTTTCTCTAAACTTTGCAGATTTCCTGTTGAAAATGAGCCTTGGCTCGAAACGTTCAGATAAAGATTTTAATGCTTTTACGAGTCTTCTTCTCCATTTGCTTCCTTATTAATTTGCTTCGCAAAAAAGATGTGGTTTTACATTTACGTGTCAATTATGGCGAAGAAGCATGTCGACTTTACTATAGATATTTTAATACCAAATTCAAACTCGAGAAATCGAAACTGGACTATGATTTCCTCGTGCAGTGCAAGATTTACAACATTATGCCTAAGTTTCTCCGGTTCAAGCTCTACAAAATTTCGCTTCACACTACAACTTTTTACAAATCATGGCAAGTCAACCTACTTAGAAGAGAAATCAACCAGAAGAAAAAGACCATCGCTAAGCTGACCTGTGATCTCTCGGAGTGTCGCTCCAGTCTTTCTGAAGCGTTCCCCGGGGTAACACGTATTTTGATTTACCGAGCTGTGAATGATAAAATTAGAAATCTAGTGCAAAAATCTAGCCAGACTCATGAACGTAAATTGCGTAACTTGGGAATCTTCAACAGACTACAGCCCTGTGATCCCAACAAAGTTGTGCACAACTACAGCTCCGTGACTTTGAGCAATCGCCTTAAAACTCTATTAGCATTCGGTCTTGATTTTTGTCTCCCTGTGTACAAAATAAATTTCTTTCAGTATTTTCTTCAGTTTGAGAAATTAGCTTATACAGTTGAGCAAAAGTTCCCTAATCATGATAATTTATCAACTTTTAATGAACAACTGCAATCCCTTTCTTTCAAGTTTTTTTATGGTTTCAAACCTTACAAAAAATTTTTTCGGCTATTTTTACTAAAAAAGATGTAATAGAATTGAAACAACTCTCTTCTAACCCAGAAATCATTGTAACAAAACCTGATAAAGGTCGTGCTGTAGTCATTTTGAATAAGGAGACTTACCTTGACCGAATGCGAAATATAATATCTGACTCCTCCAAATTTTTACCGATAACCGAGTCAATTCAGAAATATTCATTGAAGATAGAAGACAAAGTCAATAACTTCCTACGTAAATTAAAAAAATTAAATTTCATTCAGGATGACGTGTATAAGAAACTTATTTGCTCTGGCACTGGTCCCGGTATTTTATACGGTTTGCCTAAAATCCACAAGCCTAACTTTGCGACTGCCTTTCCGTTTAGACCGATATTCGCCGCATATAACTGTGCCACATACAACGTTGCCAAATACCTTGTACCTGTTATTAGTCCCTTGACCTCTAATAATTATACTGTTATTAACTCTTATGAGTTTGTTCAATCTATTTCTAGTCAAACGTGTGCAAATGACGTTTTTATGGCTTCCTTGGACGTGGAAAATCTTTTTACCAACATACCATTGACCGAAACAATAGATATTTGCCTTAATTCTCTGTTTTGTAGTCCTTCCAATAGAGTCATAGGTTTGAGCAAAAAATATTTCAAATCACTTTTAGAATTGTGTGTTCATAATTCATTTTTTCTTTTTAATGGGTCAATTTATAAGCAGATAGAAGGTTTAGGAATGGGATTACCTTTAGGGCCAAGTTTTGCAAATATTTTTATGTGTCACCATGAGCAGAAGTGGTTAGATCAATGTCCTGATGATTTTAAACCTGTCTTTTACAAACGTTATGTTGACGATACTTTTGTTCTTTTTAAGCATAAATCACATGCAGACCGTTTCCTTAAATACCTGAACGATAAGCATCCTAATATTAAATTTACCTTAGAATTAGAAATGAATAAGGAGCTGAATTTTCTAGATGTTACTGTTTGCCGCTCCAACAATATTTTTGAAACATCGGTTTTTAGAAAACCATCTTTTTCTGGGTTAGGTTTAAGTTTCTTTAGTTATTGTTGCAAAAGGTTCAAATTAAATAGCGTTTCAACTCTAGTTAACCGTGCATATAACATCTGTTCAAATTATACCAACATGCATAATGAATTTAAGTTTCTTGAAACCTTTTTCACAACTAATGGCTACCCTAAAGCAGTAATATCCCGTTCAATTAGTAAGTTTCTGGCCAATAAATTTGCCCCAATTGCCGGTCCCGCCAATAATGATTTCATCTACTGTGTTTTACCATACTTTGGACATCAGTCTGAGAAACTGAGAACCGATGTCTTAAAACTAATTTCAAATTATTTCCCTCTTAGTTTTCGTGTTATTTTAGTGAATAAGCGCACTATTGGGTCTTTTTTTAAATTTAAAGATGTACTGCCGGCTGGCATGCGTTCGTCCCTCATTTATAAATTTAGTTGTGCGCATTGCGCATCACAGTACGTGGGGTCAACCCATCGTGCTCTTTACGTGAGGGTATCGGAGCATGCAGGTCGTAGCCATCGAACAGGTCGCATTTTATGTTCCCCTTCACATTCCAGCATTAGACAGCACACTTTGGAGGGTGCATGTCATCAGGTTATTAATATGGACAAATTTGAAATTTTAGATTCATGTAAAGCTAGTTTTGACCTCCGCATATTGGAGTCTTTGTACATTCATAAACTCAGGCCCTCCCTCAATGAAATGCAAAGTTCCTATCCGCTGAAAATAGTCAATCGGTAACCCATTATAACCCACCTTTTACTTGGTTTTATAGCTTTGATGTTTTACGCAGTTTTTTTTTTCTTACATGTGTTTTCACCCGTTTTCATTAGGCTCGCATAGAAATTAGTTCTACCGTACCTAGACATTTGATTTTAAATTTTGTATGACAACTCTGTTCAAAAAAATTTTTTTCTCTAAACTTTGCAGATTTCCTGTTGAAAATGAGCCTTGGCTCGAAACGTTCAGATAAAGATTTTAATGCTTTTACGAGTCTTCTTCTCCATTTGCTTCCTTAAATCACCGTTATTTTAATTGTTATCAACGATTGTATGTTGCTCTAATTTGTTATAGTTTTTTAGTTTCGATCACTGCGACGCTCTCTGATGCAATGGAGGTCCAACTGAATGAAGTTCGAAAAATAAAGCTATAAGAAACCCATATCGATTGACAGTCGTAACGAGTAACGAGACGTGCAAAAGCAATGAAGATTTCCTACCGTTAACAAGTGAGCATGTTGCGAACTGCTTTTTGTAAAGGAACAAATTAGATTAGCTTATTAGTTAGTTTAAGCCTCCATATCCTCAACGAATGAGATCCAAAGAGAGGAAGGAATAAGGCACCATTTAGTATGGAGTTTAGGGAACGCGGAATCCATGCAGAAAGGGTACAGAAATAGTAAGATGAGAAAGAAGTTCATGAAACAAGATCAAAGTTGAAGAAGACAATAGTAGGTGATGAAAAAACAGGACAGCAATGAACCGCAAAAAGATGGTCCGTAATAAAACAAAAACCTGTGTTATTTTAACAAAAAGGAAGCCTACCTAACCTTTAGCTCGGGCCCTCGCATTGTCCCCCTGGGAGCGCTAATTCCCATAGATACACTAGTTGTATCCCCCTGAGGGGTTGTAAAGGAACATATTTCTGTGAAAAATTCCTTTTTTTCCCCATTCAAAGTAGAGCATCTTAAAAAATTTTCATATAGTATTTAAAGATAGAACTTAATTTAAGACCGAAGATAGTAACTCGACATTTCCCGATGCATAATAAACAACTTTAAATAAAAAACAACGCTGTATGAGGAAAATGCATGAAAGACGCAGAATTACTGAGGATGAATGGCAGAGTGTATGGAATGAGTACAAGGACCAGCAGAAGAAAGTAAAGAGAATGATCAATGAGGCTAGGGTTAAAGAAGAGAGACACCAAGTTGAAAATCTAAGAAAGAAAGGTCCAGATGGAATAAAAGATTGGTATAGGTTTATACAAGGTAATGATAGAGGTAGTGAAGTTCAAGTTGATGAATTAGTAGTCAATGGTTGCAGTGTGCAAGATAGGATGCAAATGGTGAAAGCAGTTGAAGAATACTGGGAGGACATTGGTGGAATGAATGAGCAGGTTACAGATGATGAACCGATAAATTTTCTGATAGATGAACATGAACTGCAAATGGAAGACGAAATCACTTGTGAAGAGATTGTAAGTTTTTTGAAGAAAGTGAAAAATGGAAAGGCATGTGGCCCTGATAAGATACCATATGAGTTCTATAAATGTGAAGGAGAGAGTGTAGTCAGTATGTTGAAATGTTTATTTGATGAGATATGGAAGAGTGAAAGAGTACCGGATGACTGGAACAAGTGTAATGTAGTTCTGTTGCATAAGGGTGGACATAAGAGTATGAAAGAACTTAAAAATTACAGACCAATTGCACTGGGTGACACCGTATGTAAGATCTTTTGTGGTATTTTGAATGAGAGAATGAAAAATTTAGTTGAGGAATTAGGAGTCCTGGGAGAAGAACAGAATGGTTTTAGGCAAGATAGACGTGGGGAGGATAATCTGTTTGTAGTGAGTGAAATAATTGAGCAAATGAAGACGGATAACAAGAAGGTATATTTAACATTCCTGGATACTGAAAAGGCGTATGACAGAGTGGATCGGGTTAGGCTGTTTGAAATTTTGAGAAAAGTTGGTTTTAGCAGAAAAATAGTGAACATTGTACAGAGTCTGTATGAGTACACAAGTGTTATCTACAGGTTAGGAAATTTGGAAACAGGTCAAGGGAGGAGTGTTAGAGGAGTGAGACAGGGCTGTACTCTGTCCCCCCTGTTGTTTGGATTGTACACAGAAGAATTAGCAGTTCGACTGAGAGGGAGTGGTTTAGGACTGAAAGTTGGTAATGAAAGACTGAGGTGTTTGTTGTATGCTGATGAAACGGGTTGTGGTTAGTGAATGTGGTCATGAACTACAAAGGATGCTTGACATTGTGAATGGATATAGTACAGATTTCAAGATGAACTTTGGTGCAGATAAAAGTAAGGTCATGGTTATAAATAGTGATGAGACTGATAGAGACAGACTGTGGAATATTGGAGAAATCAGAATAGGTAGAACAAAAGAATACAAATATCTAGGTTGTATGATAAGTGAAGATGGATGTACTAGAACTAAAGGTGAGAAAGTGGCTAAAGCAATGCAGTGGAGTGGACGGTTAGGTAGTGTAGCCAGATACAGAGCAAACAAGTACGAATGTGTGAGAGGAATGTGGAAGTATGTTGCTGTACCTAGTGTCATGTATGGTATGAGTGCTCTTGCTTGAAATGGAAGTGATCTTGAAAAGCTGGATGTGATACAAAATAAGGTAGGACGTGTAGCATTGGGTGCTCCAAAATGGACAGCTATAGAAGCCATTAGAGGTGACCTAGGGTGGAGCCTATTTTCAGAAAGAATGATGAAAGCTGTGCTGAATTATAAGGTGA
This sequence comes from Morinoia aosen, assembly GCA_030386875.1. NCBI lineage: Eukaryota > Metazoa > Arthropoda > Malacostraca > Amphipoda > Talitridae > Morinoia > Morinoia aosen. The sequence continues at coordinate 28,057,674 of CM059569.1, read as the reverse complement.
GAATTGAAAGAATGCAGAATAGC